>OX453274.1:34657713-34977713 GCA_949710005.1 Ricordea florida | reverse complement strand
AACTTTATAATATTTCGAGACCATAATTAAGTGATGTCAACTTCAATAAACCTTAAGCAAGCCAGGAAGTTTATCATATTTCACGGTTATTCAAACAAAAACTTACACTTTCCTCGTATCAACACTGCCCAGACTCATTTCTGATAAAACAGTGGCGAAGAAGTGTTGATCTCTCTCCAGAATCGTATTCTTCGACGCGGAACTATTTCTCCTAGCGGCTTGCAATGTTTGCCCGCGGCGATCCCATAATCCATTGAGCATAACACTGGATCCGATAACTGACAAATTATCCATTGTGCATGCAACTGATCGGGTAATGTTTACAACTGATCAAAATAACACACACAACTGATCGAGAATTGTGCGTACAACTAATCGGATAATGTCTACAACTGATTGAATAACACGCAAAACGGATGGAGATTTGTGCGTAGAACTAATCAGATAATGTTTACAACTGATTGTATAACATACACAAACACACATACACAACTGATCGAGAATTGTGCGTACAACGGATGGAATAACACACACAACTGATCGATATTAGTGCGTACAACTGATCGAAAAAGGCAAACAACCGATCGAATGAAATTCACTCAAGTGATGCAGTTATGTGAGCACAACCGAACAAGAATTGGGGGGAAACTGATTGAACTAGAAGGGCACTCGGTAGAGCGCATACCTCCCCCGGGGGGGGGGGGGGTACTCCCTCGAATTTTGGATAGGGGTGTGCCGCGAAGGTGCGTGAACCCTAACCCTATTTAAGGACTAAGAAAGCGAAAACTGATACCCTTTTTAAGGCCCAAAGCCGAAAAATGACACCCTATTCAAGGCTATTAAACCTCTGTAGCAAAATCACTTTGTTAATACTTAAACAGATACATCAAGTTTTAAAAACAACGTTCGTTTAGGCGGGCGTTTTCACACTCCAGTATTAGATAATACAATTAAGCTACCCTATCTAAGGACTACACAGGGACACAGAAACAAAAGGGTCAAAAAAGATACCCTATTTAAGGATCGAGAACCTCAAAAACCATACCCTATTCCGCGGCACGTACCTATATAGCCCATATACGGGAGTAATAATGATAATGATAATGAATTTATATAGCGCACTTTTTCATATGAATATGTTCAAAGGCGCTTTACACTTCTATTGGGTGAGATCGGATGTCAGTACCCCCCCCCCCCCCGGGATACCTCCGCCCCGTATTGTGTCAAATGTACACCTGATATTACACTCATCTGGATATGAGATCCGGAGTTTAATCCGGATAAATCCCAAATTTTAATCGATTGATCCTGGGTATATTTGCGACCTTTCCACCAAATTTGGTGCAAATCCGTTGATTACATTTTTCGTAAAACGATTAACAGGCAGACAAACAAACAAACACAGGCGTGAAAACATAACCTCCTTGGCGGAGGTAATAACTGCGTGACTGATCCGGAGGAGTGCAAACGTTTAGCCTGCATAACTCGTTGAGGTCACTGATCGAGTAACATTTCAGAATTGACCGAATGACAAGCAACGAGATCAACATACTGCAGTTTGAAAGGTTTTCTCACCAAGGTTGGATAAAGGAGACCAAAGAGCCTGTGTTTGACAATTGAGGGTATGTGTTTCTATATTAGTCATGCAATGAAAGCAAAAAGTTGTGAAATAACCAAAAATAATAATTTTGAAACAAACGGCGCGCCATAGGGGCCCGTGTGTGAATTAGAGTTTCGTGACTTTTCGAGATACGGATGCAAATTTCGTATAAACAGGCTCCAAAGCAGCTGGTACTTTCAGACTTATCTTTGCTGAGGTGTATGTTTATGGCTTCGAAAACCGACAATTTTGAGTATGGTAGTCGCTTAACGCGATACGATAATTTTCAATATGCAGATACTTTTTTTCAGAATGTTGTTATCAGAGTGATGTTATTCTTAAAGGCGTGTTCAATTTGTTTTCCCGAATTATTCATAGGAAATATTCCTGTTCCTTATTGGTGGAAGTAAGTAATATGCAGTGCAAATGGAGTTAAATACGTAATAAACACCTTTCGCGAAGCGTGTAATTACTTTACCAAGTCACGCAAATTTATCTGTGTTTTTCAGACATGGTTTATCTTGTCGTTCCTTTTCATTTGTCTTCACATTAGTTCTAATTTAGAAATCAACTTCAAGTTGGCAAAAAAGGATCTAAATCGTTCCTATATATCTTAATATATTTAATATCACTGAATATGTTTAGTAAATAAGGGATGTCTAGTAATAATGTTACCGTAAAAATCTGTACATGTGGTTGATTTTTAAATGGAATAACGAATCAGGGATTACCAAAGCTTTTAAACAGCAGTTGCAAACGACGTCGGTTTTCTAAATCTATCAATTTGAGCTCATATATGCGCTTTGCCACAATGTAAGGCTTCTATGTCTTAGACAGCATGTCTGCTATTACCCATGCACTTTCCAAAACAAGCCATTGCCGATTTTGAATAAATACATTGTCGACAACGCCCGATCCTGTAGTCAAGACTGCAAATTCTCCTGTCCAGGCTGCTAAAAGTTTGTTCAGTCAAGAGCATTGTGTTTAGTTGCTACAAAACCTAACGATTTAATATGCACTTTATTACAGACAGCCATAGGTTTTACATTACCTTATGACCTCGTTCTCCAAGTTCTTCTCCTATTCGTCGGAATAAAAGATAGTGGCTATTTCCAAACAAAGGGACGACTAGAATCTTAGCAGCTTTAACGTCACACAAGAAAGCTAAAGCACACAACGAGAATACACCAACAGTGCGAAGCGAAGTCTGCGCCATTTTGACATCAAGGCTGGTACAATCGTGACAGTCACGAAATCTTTTGTTTATAGGAAACCAAAATGAAATGACCAAAAAATGTAGCCTGGAAGGAGAATAACGTGCTGTGACACTTTCAAAAACTTTTTAAATCACTATTGAATTTTAATCGGTTGCTTAAACGTTCTTCTCGGCATCTTCTTTTCCACTTGTGCTTGTGTTCCTTATAAGTTCTTGGTCTTGTGTCACAACGTTTTGGCAATCCTGCCCTCCTCAGGCTGTGACTACAGTCACCTGTGGAGGGCAGGATTGCCGAAACGTTAATGTGACACAAGACCAGGAACTTAGGAACACGAGCACAAGTGGAAGAGAAGATGCGGAGAAGAATGTTGATGCAGAATACCACGTGCGCCCAACTCAAGAGTCTATCAAGATGTTGCTTAAACGGGGATTCCAAGTTAAAATGCATTTTAAATGATTTTTTTAACAGTTAGTTTAGTTGTTAGACTTCAAATACTAGCCTGGTTGGCCACATAACCTCAACTGAACAAGACGTCAACATCAGACTCGGAAAGTCTGGTTCACACTTGACATAAGCATGAGCATATTATTGTTTTTCATTTTTTCTATCATTTTTTCGTAGACCTTTATATTTTTTCCGCTGACAATAATCTTGCAGGCAAAGATATGCTTCTGCTTATGCTTGTGTCGTCCCGGTTCACATTTGAAAATTCTTCTGCTTATGTCTATGCCTGTGCTTAAGCTTATGTCAAGTGTGAACCAGCCCTAACATCAGCAAAGGAAAAGATAGATGCCGCATACACACCAATGCGTCGTGCTGCTCTAAATAATTCCTGCAAAGAGCATCCAAACAAAGAATGATATGGCAAACATCCCAAATATCAGCAAAACAATTCGTCAACAAAGATTGAGATTTCTAGGGCATTGTTGGCGCAGCAAGGAAGAATTAGCCGCGGATTTATTACTCCGGAGAGTCGGAGACCACAACATCGTTCCCAGGGTCTCTCCTTTTCCCGCCCCCCTGGAGCGAGAGAACAAGGGAGCGGGAAGAGGAGAGACCCTGGGAACGAGGTGTTGGAGACCAAGCCATGGAAGACAAACTCCAAAGAAGAACCTGGGTTGACCAACTGACAGATGATACAGGCTGCAGGACAGAAGAGCTTCCAAATGCTATGAATGACAGAGATGGAGGGAAGAAACATGTCATGGGAAGCCGACCCAGCTCGACCTGACTGACTGACTTAGCTGTTTCAGCGGCCCCACGCTCCATTGAATCGCAACGATGGCGGATTATTACTCAACGCTTATTTGCACCTTGTCCAGCATCGCCATTCCTTGATCATAGTAACAGGAGTTTCATAGCCTTTCCTAATCACTCCTAAAGAAGACTTTAGACAGGGTGGTGGAAACGTCTTAATTTGGGTCTCTAAATTGTAACCTTTTAACTTGTATTTATTGTTTTAGCGTAGCATCAAACCATGTTAATTTGTATTAAAGTCCCGAATTATTTGTCACTAAAATGCTGTATTCCGTACCTCTATTCAACGGCCACCTCCCCGCATTAAGCGGCCAGGGCCACCTTTTTGTTGTCGAAAGGTCATTATTTATTGCTTTTTACTTCTACTAAGTGGCCAGTAAAATAACTTTTCGAACAAAATAGTGACAGGAAGACGGCAATAAAAATAGGTGATAACTGATAACAAGAACTGCAAGTTAACCCTTTAAGCCCCGACAGTGTCTTAATAGATTTTACTCTGGCTAACGCCTGACGATTTTACTCGTCACAGGGAGACCCCTCCGGGCTTAAAGGGTTAATCTCCATTGTAACGACAAGTTATCAAACCACAAAATGCCTACACGTAGAAATCTTTCGCAAATCAAAGGCTCAGTTGAACTACAGCAGATTTTGCACAGACTGTTGGCGTGAAAAAAGGTCTAAGCTTTGTTTCATGGATCTATTTGAATGTACCTTCACGTATTTAGCTCCTTTCAAAAAGCATTTTGCTATGATAGAGTTGATAAATCACGTTGCCACCATTTCTGCCCAGTATTTTACCGCTTAATTGAGGTCGCACTGTATATGGCTGTCCATTTTTAAATGAATTTTGAAGTAATAACAGTAAAGTATATTAATTTTGAAATGCTGTTTATATATTATCTCATAGAAAAGACCGGGCTTTGCTGACAATATCAATAATTATTTTTTTCTGAAGCATCTCAGCGGGCCGGAATCCCAAATCCTCGAATCTGATTGGCTAATCGCGCGCTCGTAACCGGTCCAGCTTTTTACGATACGGACCACGGTCCGGATTTTTATCCGCACTATTCGCGGCAAATTGAAAAAAGCAAACAAACAGAAAAAATAAATAAGTTATTTACCGGTCTAGGTCGGTCCGTATGGGAAAAAACTGAGCCCTTGGTCTTGAGTACGGCCCTCATTTCAGTCTTGCTCTAAAAATATTTGAGACCTGCCTGTATCACCTTCTGCGGTAGGTTAATTCCATTCTTGAATAATCCGTACAAAAAACGAATACGAATATTTGTAAGAATTGCACTACGCGCTTTTTACATACAATTGCCTAAGGAAGAATGATTGGCCCGAGCACAGTTCCTTTCACTGTACTGAGTTAGCAGGGGTTGTGGCAACTCACTCCCACTCTTTTTATAGTGATCTTTGTTGGCTTTTTGGGTGTTTTATCCAAGACATTAGCTGTACTGTAAAGGCAGGGGTTGAGCTTGCGTTTGGAGACGATGAACTCTCAAGGACGTTGTTTATTCTTCCTATTTTAAAATATGGTACTAACTGGAACACTCGGATGAACAAGCATTTCGACTGCTCATTAGTTCACAATAAAACAACAACCAACCATTTTATTTGCCAAAATAAATAGCAATAATTGCAGCATGAAACAAATAAACTGAAATAGGCAAAAAACTACCCAGAATAGAAATAAACTAAACGAGCTGAGTAGTGACAAAAAAATTAAATTGCTTTGACTAGGTTGTACATGACTAAAAAGAAAGAAGACGAAAGTAAGATAAGACAAAATACAAATGACAATAAACTACAAATGGCGCTTTTTTGGGTTAACCTGGTTCAATGTAACTTCACAAAGACCATTTCTACAGCATGGTGCGCAAATCCCTTCGTCACAGCTGAATCTTCAATGACTCAATTCTATACAATCATCTTTTGTAATTACCTCTGGCTGCAGTTCAATTTCAACTGAAGTTTGCAGTTTTCTGTGTTTATTACTGCATTGTTTGCTGAAAAAGGTTTGATTTCGATGACCACTGTGCATGAAACATGCCCCAAATCGGAAGCTTTTTTGTTCCAAGTGCAAACAACAGCATGTCATTTCCCCCGACAACAAACCGCTTCGCTAAAAAACTGACAGAACTTAAAACACGACGGTGTGGAGCCTGGTAGAATTGGGATGGGGGACGGGGAGGAACGATACTGATTTTTTTTATGTCCGGTACTGAAGATCTACTGATAGGGGCTCTCTCGGCAGCTGAGTCAAATAAAAGATTCGGAGACCGCGAAAGAAGAGAAATATCGAAATCCCACTCCCATTTTTGAAATTGTTAATCAGTCCTTTTCCCAGTGGTCAAATCCCAGTCCCAGTGCAGCAAGTCCCATTTTCCCAGTCCAAAACTGAAACGAAAATCCCAATGCTCATTTTCTCCCTTCAGGACTCTCTCGGCAACCATATATAAGGAAACGCCCATTTGAGCATCACACCCGGTATTAGTGTATAAGTCTTTCAAAAGGCTTTTGAAAGACATACACTAATACTGTACATATAGATTGTTTACCATTTACACAAGAAAACCAGGGCAGAGCACGGATTCGATAAATGGTAAAACAGAATTTCCATACTAGGAATTGCTGGGAGAATTGTTTAACTGATTTGAAAACCCCACTCTTGTTTGCAAGAAAAATCTAGAATTGACTGAAGCTTTTTTATAAGTACTGTAGATGGTGATATGGGCAATGAAACACGAGACTAACATTCCGTTTGAAACATTCTGAGAGAAAAACAGGACCACCTCAACAACGGTGTTGCACTTACTTTCCAACCGGAATTTTCTCAAACTGTTTGTAAATGTTAAAACACCGATATAATTTGTCTAATTTCTCAGCTAATAGAGTGAATAAGGTATAGCAACGGCAATAGAAATTGCTAACGTTTCTCCTTATATCTCTTTTTCTCTCGGCTTCAGTTTTTCTACTTTCTTTAAACTTAGATTAAGAACATAAATGAAAAAAATGAAGCCGTAAAACCAGTTGTATTAGAAAACGCACTCGTTCACTGCTCCCTATTGTTCGTCTTCCGAAACTACTTGTAATCTCGTCAACAAAAATCGTGTGTGCATTTTGCATTAACTAATTTAATTCCTATTCATTTAATAGGTACTCACCTTTACGCACGGAAATTACTGTAAGCGAGAATCCGTGTAATCTTCCGTCACTTATGAAAATTCATCGTCACGTCGCTCAGGTTCATGGAATTGTACAGACACCTGCTTAACTACCATATAAGGAGGCGTATTTGATCCAGTACAGGGAATAGAGAAGTGTCTACGTACGGTTACCTCCTCTGTCGGTCATCTCATATTCATATATATCGTGGATTACTTTATGTGCCCATCTACTGATCAGAATATGGAGATTTCCTTACAAAACAATGCGCGCGTGCTATCTATATTCACGAGTTGAGCTACGTAAGAAGTTGAACAGGTGATCCCAGAGAAGTAACGTGGCCTAAATACAGTTTCAAGAGTGAGTTAAAATCGTAAAAAGCATTTCTTCAAGGTAATTGAAATAATTTTTTGTTTATTTTATGGGTACTGAGAGTCATTCGTGAGCATTTTCTTGAACTAATCAAAGCTTTTAATCAATAAAATTTCATGGATAAAAAAAACATCGCATGGGAACAAAACTTTGGAGATCAGAATTTGTTGCCACGCAAGGCCGATTCAAAGCTTTCTACTCTAAGCCTTATCCTCTACCTGCTTGGCAATTTGTGGATATGGTTTCTTGTCTGGCCTTTGTTAGCTCTCCGCGTAGCTCAGTCGGGATAACATTGGTGGATAGGGTCTTGGACTCGATCGGTTCGACCAAGGTACAAAATTTTTTCCCTTTTTAATTTGCTTAGAATTTTAGGATTGGTAGAACTAGAATTCTCACTCAAAGATGATTCCCTGTCTCACTATTTGCTTTATCAGTTTAAGTATAAAGATTGTCCGACAAAGTTTGGCCACTTTGAATCTAGTATAGAAGCGAAATGTTCATACACTAGAGTACGTTTAAGCACATATGCTTAGATACAAAATTCTGTCCAGTGAACGTGCATGTCGTAATGACTATCATAATTGTACCGCGCTCTATCTTATCTATATCTTCATTATAAGTCGGCCTTTATCCGGCTAAAACCAGCGGTAAGCAAATAAATCCCACCCCATCCATGAATAGATGCTGATGAAATTATTGTTCGGAGCAGTTTGCGGTCGATCATAATCACTTCTCCATGGTGAATTGAAAGTAAAAAAGGTTCGAGGGCGAAGAAAAACAATGAAATAATTTCCGTTTTTGACAACTCGGATAGGCGCGTCTGAGCTCTCCCGCTGACAGTTCTGTTATGTTTTTAGCCATCTAAAGAATCAAGAAAAGAGAAAATGAAGACATTCCCAGGAAGAAATCAAATTAATGGTAAATAAATTTTACTGTTTTGGCGCGCTATCTATGATGTGTGCACGAAAGGCACGGCAATGGTCGCCGTTTCGTCGCAATGGATCGGCTTCCTGGATATATCCAAGGCGTGCCAGCAACTTTTGTTCGGTGCAGAGAGTGTACGATTGCACTTTTTGTATTTATTAGAAGAACAAATATTAGCTCTAGTACGTAGAGGATTACAGATACAAGCGAGACATTTCATGTCCATGTTAAGATGGCAATCACAGATAATTTCCGTAAGCTTATTTCAAGTTTCGTCCTTTTTTCGGTCAGAAGATATGATCTTAATTATGGGAATACTCGAATAGCTTAATTGTCCTTCAGTCATTTGCTTCGTATTTTGTTTTGACTAAAGAAAAGGTCTTCTTGAAGAGACTCTTAACGTATTAGAAATACATCCTCAAATCTCCTCAACGACACGCGATTTCCCATAGCGGAACAATTATCACCAATATTCGAAGACGAAGGAGGTTGATCTGTAATCAAGTTGCATACAGTTCGCAAATATTTTTTGCCGATATTTGTAGGGTGCACGTCACTGCAACCGATAGGAATCCAGGTTTTAAATACGTAACTATAATTGTTTTGCCGGAAATTAAGAGAATCTGATTGGAGAAATTCATAGATATTGCTCGCCTTATCGCTCGAGTCACTGTCGGCGGATTTGCAGTTCACTGGGAAGACACGATGCGCTTGAAGTTCAGTTTATTCCGCGCTACACGTAATAAAAGCAAAAGCTAGACGTGCATTAGTGAATCTCTGGTAGGCGCCGAAGGTAAGATTAAACGTAAGTCAAGGTTACTCCGCTCTTTAGATGCTTTCACCAGATGCTTTAGATGCATATGTTTCAGATGTGTTCACGTAGGCCATACTCTACATGTTTTACACAGTATAAAACGTTTTGGAGCAAGCTAATCGGATAAGCTTTTGAAATGATCGTTTTTCCCCGTTACTTTCCTTTTTTTTTAAGTTAATTATTTTTTGAACAGTTTGACTTGAATTGCAGCCGGTCCATAAGCCGCTTAAATAATTTCTCCACCACCACATAGACTCCAGTTTGCCAGTTTTGGCGCTATTTTCGGATAACTCTAAACTTTTCCTACTTTTAAATAAGCTCGCATCGTTTTTATTCCTTAAATGTAATTTTCAATATTTGTATATATCTGTAATTGTCCTCGCCGTGGAGGTGAATATTGGTAGATTTATATTTATCTTACTTCCAAAAAAAGAGGCGGTATTCTCCGTAAGAAAGGGTAAACATCATGCTCCACCGTTTTTAATGTATGCCAAACTAAAAAGATATAAAAACAACGTCAAATTAAAAAAGCTTTTTAAGACCATTACTAATCAAGGACTGCGTTGAGTAGCATCCATTGAATTAAGGTTAGTAAATTTCACTGAGGTTTTCAAAGTCAAATAGCAGAGTACAAAAAGCTGCGAAAATCAGTAACTGAATTCGAAACCTTGCTATTAACACCTTCTAAACTGAAACAAGATTTTCGCGCTTTTTTAGTTTTTTCTTTTTGGTTTAGCTCTGCGTGTTCATTGATTTATTTTCTTTGTTTTCTACTTTTTCTGAATTTTAAGTTTAATTTACTTTCCCCAATAAGTTTTTTTTTACGTTTCTTAAACTAAAACTTTAAAAGACGTAAATTTCAAAACTGTCGGCCGCAATGAGTTGGCTATTGAAATATCACAATCGTAACAATACCAAAAAAGTAAATGAAAACAATTTCCACTACGAGTGCAATCAAAACAGATTCCCATCGAGCGACCATGGAAAGTGCAAAAAATGTATACATTGCATAACACTGCCAAAACGGTGGAAAACGTCACCTTTTACTGTTATTCCAAAAACTGAAAAGCTTCATCAGGCATCGCGCTAAAGACAAACCAACAGATGTAATGTTTCTCATTACAACCTTAGGTCAGCTGGAAAGCCTGATATACCTTTAGTTGTTCATAAATAGTTGTTCCGCTTTGGTTGGCTGATAATTTACTGACCATAAAGAGAAAATATATCATGCAACTGATTAAGTTCCTCGCTGATGGTAAAGCAACTATCACTGCATGTTAAAATTTCCATCGCCAGGAGACTTATTTTGATTGTTTTGCGATTTTATGTAAATATCGGAACGAAACTTTGCCAAAACAAACAGTTAAGTTCAACTTTAAGATTTTCTTCAATTAACCTCAAAAGAAACGATGGTCTCACAGGATAACGGCGTCTTTCTCAATCGAAATACCCGGAGATAAAGAGCCATAAATTTTTCTGACGTTAAATATTCATGTAGTATGATTTTATATTAGCGAGGAATTGTAGGCCGGAGAAAGTATAACAACTGAAATCGTGCAATGTCTGAAGGTATTTTTTCAACCTTTGATTTCAATCAGTTTTGCAAATTATTTCAGTGAATTCTCAGGAGATAAGTTTTTGTTTTTACTTTTCCTACAGCCTTAGAGATGCGGTTGAAGTTTTTGTTTTGCGCTGTACAACTGCTTTTTGTTGGCTTGCCAGTGCTATATGTTCTAATGACCTTGTATTCCTCAATTCTTCCACAGTATCAGAGCCTATGATAAATAATCGGAGGTGATAAAAAAAAATACCCCTTTGTTCTGCTGTCCACGTTAAAGAAATTTCTGCCTTTCAGTGATAAACGCCGAAAAAGACACAGCTCGTCCAAAAAAAAATTCAGATAGAACACAAGAAGGAAAGGGTTGGAGCGTTTTTAAAGAAACCCAAAAGACAAGTTTATCACTAACTGTGAGGGATTATTGTCTTTGGAATACAGCGCAAGTGAGATAGCTAATAAAAAAGACCACAGTTCTTTGGACCGCGATTTGGCAAAAGGGAATTTAAAAAAGGAAAAGAAGAGCCCCAAAGATTAGAAAATCGCAAAGGAAACCTCGAAAGAACATGCTCAATTAACTGCGTGAGAAAGGACAGGTTCACCTCTACCTACCACAAAATATTGTCGCTGGAACACAGTGAGAGTAAGATAGCAAATAACAGAGGCAATAGTTCATTGGAACCGGTCCAGCAAAAGAGGAATTTAAAAAGGGAAAGAGAGCCCCGTAGATTAGAAGATCGCAAAGTAAACCTCTCGAGTGTTTGCACATGTAACTCAAAACACGAGTCTACTTCTACTTAACTAAAAGAATACTTTCACTGTCCCGAGTACAGCAAAAGCGTACGTAGGATAGCTGATGGTATTTTGGCAAAAACACACGTAACTAAAAAACAGAGTGCCGCCTATACCAGCACAATGCCCGCAAACCAGTTTGACGTGAATGTTTCAAGCTCAGCTGGTTTCAACATGACGACGACCAACGCTCTCGTAACCGAACCTGGAGAAAGCGCAATTTTTCGTGGGATCAAGCTTTTCCTTTATTCTACATTGTTTGTGGTAAGCGTTGTTGGAAACACGCTGGTTTTTGTGGTTATAATTAGAAGACACCAAATGCGAACAGTCACGAACTATTTTATCTTGAATTTAGCGGCCGCGGACCTCGCTGTTACGTGCATTTGTATTCCTTTTGATATTCCGGTACAAGAAAACAACTACAAATGGCCGTACGGCAAATTTTTCTGTAAACTATTGTACCCTGTGCAGACAATGACAATGTTCGCTTCAATTTTTACACTCACTACGTTGAGTCTAAGTCGTTTCTGGGCCATTGTGTATCCTTTACGAACACAGATAGCGTATATACACGCCTTTATCTTCATTGTACTTGTCTGGATTGTTTCGGCGATTTTAACCGTACCGTATATCATTGTTTTAGGACTGGACGAAAACACGATGGAATGCGTCGAAACCTGGTCAAACGTAGAATACAGAAAAGCTTATACACTCAGTTTGTTCTTAACGCAGTATGTACTCCCTCTTCTCATCATTACAACTACTTATGCAAAAATAGGAAACGAACTCAAAGGAAGGAACAGGAGAAAGAATTCCACAAAATGCAACTTGAGCCTGCAAGCCATTCACCAGAAGGAGACACGAATAGTTTTGCGCATGCTCATGGTGGTAACCTTACTTTTTGCAATTTGTGTGCTGCCGAACAACGTGATGTGGCTTTGGCTGGATTTCGGCAATGGAGGAAGCTACAAACACTTCTGGAAAATGGTTGCAGTTACGAATATTATCTTGTTTGCAAACAGCGCTGCTAATCCAGTGGCCTATACAATTTGCCACGAGAATTTCAGGGAAGAACTTAAAATCTACTGCAACTTTTTTGCAAAATGTTTTTGCTCGAGAGCAGAATTACCTAAGACCTGTCCGTTGTTCGTCCTAAAAAGAATGAATAACAGATCGAAAAACAGTGGGCAAAGAGAAATTAGCAGGCCACCTTACAGCAGAGACGTAGAAAATTTGGAAAAAACATAGCAGTGCAACTTTGTATTAAAAACAATCAGTCTCTGAAGTCGAGGTTAATAGTGGCAGAATATTTCTAAGGGGACTATTCATCGAGCCTTTAGAGAATAATTGTTTTATTATCTATAAATGAAGCAACCTCATTAGCATTCCTTAAATGACAATTGCAAAGCGATTTTTGACGCCATCATGCCTTCTATGATCAAAATTTCCCTTCATTCTCGTTGAGGAGAGATCAACACTTTTTCGCCACTGTTTACATCAGAAATGAGTCTGGGCAAGAGAGAATGAGGTCTTGGTCTGGGCAATGTTGATACGTGGAAAGTGTAAGTTTTTGTTTGGATATTAACCGTGAAATACATAATGTAGTCTACCGATAAACTCCCTGGCTTGAGTAAGGCTTGTTGTGAAATTGACATCGACTAATGGTCTCGAAATATTACAAAATTAGGTATTAATCATTAGAAAACTCAATAAAGTATTTCCAGTTGTAGTAATTGTGTACAGGCCATTTTCTTATTAGTGACATCTTTCAGTATACGTGAACTGTGGCTGCTGGAAATTGACCTTGTCATAGGAGATATGGAAATTGTTTCTACTGGGCTATAGCTCTTTGAAGGGATGAAACGAGCGATGGGAAACACGAAATCCTTAGGTTGAGTTCTGGGTTGATACAGAAAAATCCGCAGGTTTTGGAGCCACTACTAGCTCTTCCCTTCGAACTGAGAACGTCAGTGTTCTGACCCTGCAATAGTAGAGATAGAATGTCCATTTAAAGGAAAGACCTTGACCCCAAGAAATGCTTTCTAACAGCACCCCCCCTCCTCAAGCAAGTTCAGTATTCCACTTCGTTTTGCAACTTCTGTCACTTATAGATCTTGTCCATAATGCAGGGGCGGTAGCGAGTTTTCTTTCCCATCTTTCGTTTTGTGCAAGTCCTCTAATTCTTCTGCGGCTTCTCCTTGTTCTGTGTTGGAGGAATGGGAGCCAAGAATACAATAGAATAGAACAGACTGTGTTTTATTAAGAAACATGGCAAGAAAACTGAATTTTTCCTCTTTACAATTATAATCGAATATACAATCAAATTATATAATTATCTACTTAATAACAATGTTCCATGTTTAATAAAGTGCTACTTTCGAGCTCTTGATAACGCCGGAAAAATTTCCCAAATGTTTGGGTGTTAACAATCGGCTGAGAAAACCTCCTCTGCTTCCTTAACTCGTATGAACTACTACTTGAAGGAGGCAGGAAGCTAACAATCTAGCAAGAAGGATTACTTATAATAGATTGAAATAACTGCATGTTCTGTTAAGCTCTCCTGGTGTGCAAGAGCGTAGCTAGGGGGGTCCTGGGGTGCCCGTGACCCCCCCTTGGTAGGCCTTCTTTTGAGCAAACAACCTACAATATTCAGGAAGCGAAAACGCCATGACAACAGTGAGTAGCCTCTGTGACCCCTCCTACGCCCCTGGTGTACCCTGATGGGCTCCAACCCTACAAGCTGAAGGAAGTCTGCGTAATGCACCCTGGGAAAAATAAATGAAATGGCAAAATGAAGTGCTTTTCTGTCGACCAAACAATGGCCTCCTCTCTCGGTGTATCAGGGGTGTATCAACCAACAGCTTCCTTCCACCATCATACTTATACAGCAAAACACTGTTGACATGAGGAGAGCCAGTTGAAATAGGTGAAGTGCCAGTTTTTTGCAACACTGGACCGCTTAATACTTTTCCTGGCAGCTTTGAAGGGCTATAACAATTGATCAGTGCAGTTAACCCCTCCCATGTATTTGTTATACGTATTCAACAATACATTTGGGCTTCTGAGAGGGTCGTGAAGGGGGGAAAATAGGAATAGGGATTGGCCGGATTTTGTCCTGGAAAAATCAGACTTAAGTTACTGGAACTGGAATTCGGTCACTGGGAATGGGACTTTGTTTCCGAAATCCTACGTCTGCAGATACGCGCCCTCGGTCTTATATTTTTTGAGGACTATGAATCTCACGCAATACCGTTTCTTCATCCAGTGTCATCTCCTCTAATCTACTACCTTTAAAACTTCTTTATTTCAAATCAGTTGCTACAGTTAATGCATGATGTCTTCATTAATTTATCGCCACCCCAAATAACTAATATTTTTAATTTGCAATCGAATATAACCCCTATAATACAAGGTCATCGTCCAGTGGTAATTTCTTCATGCAATACTCTAGATTAGAAAAACTGAAAATAAGCCTTTTCACGGGTCGGTGTGAAAGTCTGAAAAAGCCTACCTGTTGTAATGCACCACATGCATGTCTAAAACGGATTTTAAACGCAAAATTAAAAACTTCCTTCTTCAAAATTCTCGGAGGCAGATGATTACATTGACGTACCTGATTTGATTAAAAACTGAAAATATTTTGAAAACTGTACTCAGTGTATTCAGTATCTTTGTACAATCATCCCGCTCTTGACAACATTACTTAAACGCACTTGTATATTTTATTTCGTACTGCGGCTATGCTCAAAGTAACATAGATTTTTTTTTGCTCTAAATATTGTTAAGTAACAAGGGCACCCGACGACTATTTTCGGTAAAAAATCTGTTCGGAAGTAAGGTAACCTAGAATTTTCGAATATCGAACACAGACCCACGGATTTTCGAACCGTACATCTGGGTGAGACCTTCAGTCGCTAAATTAAAACATCACCTAAAAGATTCGCAACAAGGGAAAAGTAGTCACTTACCTTTTCCGAAGGATATTTTTTGTAATTTTTAGCATTTAAAAAGGTCACCTAGCAATTTCGGATGAACAAATCAGAAATGGTTCGTTGGAAGTTTTTAGAAAGTGCTGTCCAGCTGAAATGAGGATATCATTCCATAACTTTTTCGAGCACTTCAATTTTCAGCTAAGATATCCGAACAGATTAAACTATTCTAGGTGATAAAAACATCTCCTTCAGTTAGACAGTCTTTAAACATTACAAGGAGCCTAGAAATGTCGATCTATCAGAGGCTTTTGGTTCAATCTGCTCGTTGGGTGCCCCTGAACTGTAATCGCGCCGGGCCGTGATCATGAGTATCTTCCTCTTAATGTAAATCTCGTTTCTTTGATTTATCTGTACACATCTTGTCCTAGTTTCTTAGCTGGTCAACCGTCATTGTATTTTCGTTTCTCTTGTTTTACTTGTTAGTTATTGTAAGTAACTCAGTTTTCATTCTGCGCTGAGGTCAGTGAATTGTTGTGATTTGTCAGTGTGCGTCAAAACTCCCACTGTTCGCCTCCAGTAGCTCTGACTAACTGTGAGCAATCGGCTTATCTTACTTTGTATGTTTTTTTTAAAAGTCTCTTATAAGCTTGTCTCTCATAAACTCTCGCAATATTACGTTAATAATGATTTTAGTTGTACTTACGTCCATGAACTACCTTTGGACTCTGCTTAAACCAGTTGATATTATTTTCTCAAATGCCTTAACACAACAACAGCAAGCTTCTTTATGCTCTAAGTTAAACTAAGGAGATGTCACTTGGTATCCAAGAGAAACAAGTGACACAAAATAACACGATCTTTGGCGTATGCTTCGTTGTATGCTGCGAAGGAAGAGAATAGACCTTATTCGCTTGTACATTTTGTTTTCCCAATACATATCATGTGATGATACTCAGTAGATTTTATCCTTTGTCTTGTTCATTAAAAAGAGTGCATGCAAGCATGAATATGTTTGTCTGCAGTAGTATGTTAGAGGCAAAATAATCCTATTTTCTGATATTTTCTGATAATTTCTGTTTAATTTATACGGGATTTTTTTAATCAAGATTTAACCAAGGATTTATAAGGGATTTTTATCAAGATTAAAAAAATGAATTCAAAAAAAAAATCGCTTTTAATATATCATGTTATATCTTTAAATATCAAAATCGATTTTTTTATCAAGATTTAACCAAGGATTTATGAGGGATTTTATCAAGATTTTAAAAAAATGAATTCCAAAAATGATTTAAAGATATAACTGACATGAAATTTTAAAATGGAACGGTTAACAGTAGAAGAATTAAAGGTTATTGCTAGAGAGCATAATATTGAATTAAGACCTAAAATGCGTAAGGCGGAAATAATCGAAACGTTACGTGAAAACGGGATCACAACACCACCAAAACGAAAACGAAAACCCCCAACAATCCTTATGGTCAGACCACTAAATCCACCAGTTACCACCCCTAGAACTAATACCCCCGACCAACCGCAAAGAACTAATACCCCCGACCAAACGCAAAGAACTAATACCCCCGACCAACCGCAAAGAACTAATACCCCCGACCAACCGCAAAGAACTAATACCCCCGACCAACCGCAAAGAACTAATACCCCCGACCAAACGCAAAGCCTCAATACAGAACCTAGAAAATCGTTATTTAGTTCATTCAAAGATTTATTGGGAAGCGCTAGCAACCCAGTTAGGAAAGGTATTAAAAAATTTTCAGATTTGATTATAACTTACCTACCAGAACCTATCAAAAATATTATAAATCGTACATTTAATGAAGAAGAAAAAGAAGATGAAGAAGATTATTTAACTGCAGAAGAAGAAGAAGAAGAAGAAGAAGAAGATTATTTAACTGCAGAAGAAGATGAAGAAGAAGCTCAACAACCCCCACCAAACCAAAATACCTACGTGGTTAATGCTGATCTGAATAATGACTTATCAAAAATGATTTTTAACGAAATTAAACCACACATAGAAATGCGTTCAAGAATTGTTTACAGTTTTGAGGCTAGAATTCATCGAGGGCGCGGAGAAATATCTGATTATCCCAAAAAAACACTTCGAGGGGAGGGAACTTTTACGAGGTTATCTGAAATAGAAGGTTATATCGAAAGGTGTGAGACCAAAAGGTTAGATTTGGAGGATGTAGATGCGTGGATGAAAGCGTACCTACCAGCAACAGAGGTCGTTGAAACCCCCGGTGTATACCAAGGTAGAGTTGAGTTTATTGAGATACAGGTAAAAGTTATTCACATTAATGAACCATTAATGGGGTGTGGGCGTTTACCAGATTGGTTACGTAACAAGAAATGTATTCACGCCTTAGATGGTAATAAAGACAATCTATGTGTTTTTAGGTGTCTTGCAACTCGCTTTGATTATCTTTATGGGAATCCTAGACCGGGTAAGGACACTACCAGAAAGGCGCTAAAACTGGCCCGAGATTTTTACAAGAATCAAAAAATGAGAGTTGAAGATGTTAGGGCGACTAAACTTGTTGATTTTGAGGGTATTGCTGAGAAGTTTTCTATTAACATACGAGTGTACGAACCAAAAAAGGAAAATCAAAATGTTTGGGTGTTAGTGTATGGTAAAGACCAAATCAAAAAGAATTTACCATGTGTAGATATCGGACTTTATGAAGGTCACTGTTTTTACATCAAGAATATCGAGAAGTTAATTAAACTATGGGAATGCTCTGGATGTGAACAAAGATTTACCAGACATGATAATTATAATAGACACTTTACAGGAAAAAGCTGTACAGGAGGAAAGACAAAATTGATATGTAATGGGGGAAAGTTCAAACACATCATGAGCAGCTCTGAAAAGGTGTTTTATGGGGGTAATACACAATTTAGTTATACCGGGTGCCGATGGATCGAAGCACAGTCTAAGATTAAAGGTAAACATATTCATCACGCTCTCTGCGGTCATGGAGGCGAGCGATGTGTGAAGAATGGTTGGTTGGTTGATGCATACGAGCCAGAGACTAAGACTGTTTTTGAATTCTATGGGTGTAAATGGCACGGCTGCCCCTGTTCAAGTAACGATAAAACTAGATGCAATGAAACCCTTGAAAGGGAAAAGACGATCAAAGACTTGGGTTATAATGTTGTATCGGTTTGGGGGCATGAAAAACCTAAATTAAGTTATATGGTATTTAAAAAGGAATTAATCCCATACCCTTATTTTATTGTTTGGGATTCTGAAGCAATACAACACAATCTTTCTCAACAGAGGACTGTCGACCTAACTTTCAGTAACAAACATATTCCAGTTAGTATTGCTATCAACGATAATTTTACAAACAAACCCACCTTTCTTGTAAACTCGAACCCAGAAGAGCTTGTTAAAGACTTTATTTCAGATTTGGAAAAACGAAGGAAAATGATTGTAGAAAAAGTTCAAAAAGAACACCCATTACCCGATCAAGATTCTATCCCCAAGAACGTACTGGAACAGTATGAAACGTGGTGTAATCAAGTTCCTGTTTTAGGGTTCAATAGTGGTAAGTATGATATCAATATGATTAAAGAATATTTTGTAAACCAAATGACTGAGCAAGAAGGAGATATTTATGTTGCAAAGAAAGATAATAGGTATATGTTCCTGACAACCCCCCATTTTAAATTTTTAGTTGTAATATCCTACTTAGCCCCCGGACTATCTTTTGACAAGTGGTGTAAAGCAAATAACTGTAAAACACAAAAACTTGTATTTCCATACGAGTGGTTGGATTGTTATGAAAAACTTTCTCACGTAGGTCCTGTGAAATATGAAGAGAATAGAATATGGGGGATTTTGGCACACAATAAATTTTCTGCCAAATTTGGGTAAAACACACAATAAATTTTCTGTCAAAATTGGGTAAAATATTAAACAAAGATTAATCAGAAAATTAACCAAGGATTTATAAAGTGCGAAAAAAATATTTGAAATTATGATCTAAAGATTTGAAATAAACTATTAAAAATGGAGCAACTACGCGGATTATTAATGACACAATTGAGACCTCTAGCTAAATGGTATAATATTGAAAAATGGTATCGAATAAATAAAGAACCACTTATTGAAACGTTGTGGAATATTACTGAAGTCAAAGATAATATTACAGAAATCATAAATAATATTCAAGAAATTGTTCAATCGCTAATTAATACACCAGTGCGTCCAGCAAACCAACCAAATACACCACTTCCAATTCCTAGAAATAATGTAAAAAATGATACACAAACACTAGAATCAGAAGATGAAGAATGGGAAAAAATTAAGAATAATGCAAAATCTATTAAGGGGCAAAGAAAATATCAAAGTGAAAAAATCTACGAAAGAAATTATGAAAAGGAGGGTGAAAAACTAAAAACAAAACCCACCCCTAGAAAACTAGCACCTAATTTTATAAAACCACAAAAGCCATCAAACAAAACTTTTAATTGGGGAAATTATTCATTTAAGGTGATGGATAAAGATGAGTTTTCAAAAAAGCTTGCAGAATTAACCAATGAAAATGTATTAAAACTTACTAATAATAAACAAACAAAACCAAAAAGAAAGGTAAATATATCTGATAGTGTGAGAGATGAATTGAATGAAGAAAAAGAAGAAGAATTCATTATAAAAGAACGAGAGACAGCATTGAATAGATATTTGAAAGTATATAGGATAAATGGAAGGAAAGGGTATGATCCTAAAACTTACCTAAATAAAATAAAAGAAAAAGTTGTGGATTTAATTAATAATAAAAAGAAACCAATAAAAATAAAATTTATATTAACAACAAAGTTAATAAAAGAGTCTCCAGATACAAATCGTATTGAAGAAGAGACACGAAAATTCTTTCATTCACTTACAGAAATAATTACTGATTCAGATGATATAACCAAATTGTATGATACTATGGCAAATCACATACTAAAGGAATATGAAAAATATTTAAATAATGGTTATAAATGGAAATTTAGCAATATAATATGCCTTGATATTGGAATAACACCATACAAACCGCTTAAGGGAAGTTCATATATTATAACTCCATCAAAATTAGCAGCTAAAAAGGCAATTATTAACCACCAGAATTTTAATGATGAAGAATGTATAAAGTGGGCAGTAACTGAAGGTGCATTTCCAAGAGATAAAAATCCGCAAAGAGTAAATAATGAATTAAGAGAAAACTCAAAGAACTTCAACTGGACAGGAATAGAGTTCCCAGTTTCATTAAAAGATATTGATAAGTTTGAAAGGCAAAACCCCTACTATATTAATGTCTTAGGATATGAAAATGATTATGTATTTCCTTTAAGAATAAGTGATAATCAATTAGGAGATAATGTGATAAATTTAATTATGATATCAAATGATGAAAATAATCATTACTGTTTGGTAAAGAGTTTAAGTAGACTTTTATCAGCCCAAGTTAGTAAACATAAATGTAAAAGACACTTTTGTATCAGATGTTTTAACTCATTTCGGGAAATAGATTCATTAGAAAAACATACCGAATACTGCAACAAAAACAAAGCAGTTAGGATTGATATGCCAAAAGATAAAAATGGAAATCCTTTATTTATTAAATTCGTTAATTATAAAAATAAAATGCGAGTGCCATTTTTAGTATATGCCGACTTTGAGTGCTATCCAGAGAAAATTGATATAGATATAAGTTGTCTAGATAATAGTAAAAGCTTTACTCATAAGTATCAGAAACATAAACCATCTGGATTCTGTTATTATATAAAGTGTTTTGATGAGAATATATTACCACCAAACTTTGAAAAACTTGTAAGATATACTGCAAAATCTCCAGATGATGATGTAGCACAGATATTTGTAGAATATTTAGAGAGAGATATTAGAAGAATTTATAATGAAATAATAAAACCAAGAAACAAAAAGTTCTATTACTATAAAAGGAGTAATATGTCTGAAATAGATAAAAAAGACTATGAAAATGCTAAGAACTGCCATATATGTGAGTGTGAATTAGGAAAAGATAAGGTATTAGATCACTGCCACCTTACAGGAAAGTATAGAGGAGCAGCTCATGAAGATTGTAACTTGAATTTCAAGATTCCAAAGTTCATACCTATAGTATTTCATAATCTATCCGGATATGATTCACATTTGTTTATTAAGAATCTTGGGAAAACAGAAGGTGAAATAACCCCCATAGCACAAAATGAGGAAAGGTATATTTCTTTCTCAAAAAAGATTGTAGTTGATGAATATATAGATAAAAGTGGCGAGAAAAAGATAGTTAAGAGAGAAATGAGATTTATAGATTCATTCAAATTTATGTTAACCAGTCTTGATGGTCTAGTTGATAATCTTACAAAATGTGGAAAGTGCGACGCGTGTAAACCAGGAGATTGTATAAAAAAATACATTGAAGATGGTAAGATAATTAAGTATGAAGGTATTGGTAAATGTGGCAGATGTAAGAATTGTAATTTAGCCGAAAGTAAATGTCTTTCACCATCAGATAAATACCTAAATGAAGTTAAAAAGTATTTTAAAGGTGATGAATTAAAGCTAGCGTTAAGAAAGGGTGTATATCCATATGATTATATTGATAGCTTTGATAAACTAAATGAAACCCAACTTCCGCCAAAGGATGCATTTTTCTCAAAACTAAATGATGAAGATATAAATGAAGAAAATTACCAACACGCTAAAAATGCGTGGAAAACTTTTAATATGAAAACATTTGGGGAGTATCATGATCTATATCTCAAGTTAGATGTATTATTGTTAGCGGATGTATTTGAAAATTTTAGAGATGTTTGTATTAAAAATTATAGGTTAGATCCTGCTTGGTACTACACCTCGCCTAGTTTATCTTGGGATGCTATGTTAAAGTTAACGAAAGTAAAATTGGAGTTACTAACTGACATTAACATGTTACTTATGTTTGAACAAGGTGTAAGAGGAGGTGTATCTCAGATTTCAACTAGATATGCTGAAGCAAACAATCCATATATGAAGAAATATGATCCAAACAAACCTAAAAAATATATCATATATATTGATGCAAATAACTTATACGGGGGAGGAATGAGTAAACCACTACCTACTCATGGTTTTAAGTGGTTTGAAGAAGAAGATTTTGAAAATTGGAGAGATATACCATGCATAATCGAGGTTGAATTAGAATATCCTGAACATCTTCATGATTTACATAATGATTATCCTCTAGCTCCAGAGAGACTTGTTGTTAATAAGGTAGAAAAATTAATACCAAACCTAAAAAATAAAACAAAGTATGTAGTTCATCGAGAAACCCTAAAACTGTATGAAAGTTTGGGATTAAAAGTTACAAAAATTCACAGAGGTATTAAATTCAATGAGTCTGCGTGGTTAAAACCCTACATTGATTTGAATACTAAACTAAGATCTCAAGCAAAGAATGATTTTGAAAAAGATTTCTTTAAGTTAATGAACAATTCTGTATTTGGTAAAACCATGGAAAATATTAGAAAAAGGGTAGACATTCATCTAGTTACAAATAAAGAAGATGCAGAAAAATTAATAATAAAACCAAACTTTAATCATTTTACTATATTTAGTGAAGATCTGGCAGCTATCCATATGAATAAAAAAAGATTAACATTTAATAAACCTGTTTACTTAGGTATGTGTATTCTAGATTTAAGTAAAGCAATAATGTATGAATTTCATTATAATTATATCAAAAATAAATATGGAGAAAAAGCTAAGCTGTTGTTTACAGATACAGATAGTCTTGTATATGTTATAGAAACAGAAGATTTTTACAAGGATATAAGTCCAGATGTTAGAAAAATGTTTGACACAAGTAATTATCCTAAAAACCACCCATCAGGTATAGAGACGGGTATGAATAAGAAATTAATCGGAATGTTTAAAGATGAAGCTGGCGGAATGATAATTAAGGAGTTTGTAGGATTGAGAGCGAAGTTATACGCTTATCTTACTGAAAATGATGATGAAGTAAAGAAATGCAAGGGAATGAAGAAAGAAGTTATAAAAAAGAAAATAAAATTTAATAATTATAAGGAATGTCTATTAACGGGGGAAAAACAATATAGAAAGATGAATGTAATTAGAAGTCATTTACATGATGTTTATACAGAAACAATTAATAAAGTTGCACTATCTGCTGATGATGATAAGAGAATAATTTGTAAAGATAAAATAAGTACTTTAGCCTATGGGCATTATAGTCTCAAAACAGAATCAGGTGGAAGTTCAGTATTATAAGGTACAACTTGTAATTCTTCTCTTACAAAGCCTCGTCTTGGGCCATCTAGCAAATAATATAAAACCGGCTGATTAGGCGAAATCGCACTTCTAGAAATATAATAAACTTTGATGCTCCAAATAGGATCAGTGGCCCTCCTTTTTTCACCACCTTCAAGTTCGCCGGGAGATAATAGATATCTAACTTTAGCATAAGATGGTAGTCTAACTTCATCAAGACCAACAACCCTATTATATTTTTTAGGATTAATATATACTTCTTTCTGTTTTATAGCCTCATAAGGTTCTTTTCCTGTTATTCTAGTTGGAGTATTATTCAAAGTTTTCAAAATAGACGGTAATCGACTCACCCATACTCTTGATCTTTCATCACTAATCATTTCTTGCGCATATTGATGACTAAATAATCTTTCGCCTAATATTCTGTTTGCTCTTTCTACAAATGCCTGAGCTCTATGATTTCCAGCTTCACTTCTTTGGATTTTTACATTATGGTAATTCATAAGTTTTGTAACATCACCCATAAATTCTTTTCCTGGATCAACCATTAATGTTTTAGGATATTTTAAATTTCTGGAATATATTTTTTCAAAAGAATTTGAAATTTCTCGACTTTCTTTTGAGGTTAATGGTTCTGCATCTTTGTATCTTGAGGCCACATCAATCACAACCAATGCATATCGATATGTTTTTCTTCCAACTCTATCATGCGGTAAAAATAATAAATCCGCTTGGTGAATCTGATTAGGTTTATTCACGGTCCAGTGCGGTCTAGGGATATATTTTGGAGTTGGTAGATATATTTGCCATATTGCCTGTTTTTCAAGCCATTTTTTAGCCTCATCTTCACTTACTTTCACTTCGCGGGAGGGCTTTGCCCGATTAGCTTTTTCAGCTAATTTATTAATCGCAGAATATCCTTTCCAATATCCATCAGTTGAATAATATATTTTCGACAACCTTCGGGATATGTTTTCGTTACTCATTTAAAGATTACTCCTCACTTCCTTAAAATAAATATGACAAACGTATCTGAAAAAATTAACCCAAACAGGATTCCAAGAGAGCCACTCGGTTTGAAATCGGAATCAACATTGCATAGAATTACTCTAAATCCATCATCAGCTAATCCTGGAGAAACACTATATATAAATATTCCTAAACTTTCTGAAAATTTAGTGATTGTGCCGGGAAGTGTATATCTAGTATTTAACTTGACTGTTGAGGGGCATGAAGATAACACCCTAGTGAATAATGTAGGTAGTAACCTTGTATCCAGACTCAAGGTTCTTTTTGGAGGTGAAACACTACAGGATACTCAAAGATATGATCTATTTCAAACCTACCATGACTTATTCTTAACAGAGGAAGAACGGGAGGATAGATTAAAACAAGGTATTTCTTCTGAAAACATGAGGAAGCTACGGACAAATGCAGGTGATAAGGTAGACACAGATGCGAAGGAAGTATCGCTTGCAGTAGTACACAACACCAAGTACCATATCCCACTAAACCATCCTATTTTAAACGATCATGGAGTTTTCTACCCAAAGGCGTTAGATCATCAAATAATCTTTGAGATTACACTAGCTCCAGTTAACGATATTGTTGTTTTTTCTGACAAGACCAAGACCCCAACTTACAAAATAACAAACCTAGAGTTGGAATATTCTTGTATATCAAGCGAATACTTAGCTCGTGAGGCACAGGCAGCCTATCAGGTTGGAAAGGGGTTCTTTTATGAGAATGTAACTCTACACAAAACTTTCATCATATCCAGACCTACAGACAGCGTTATAAACCAGCATATTAATCTACCTAGAAGGTCAATTACTGGGATATTATGTTTGTTTACATTACCATATGGTGAAGGAGCACGCAACTCTGAATTTTTTTTCAATCCAGGTATCACCTCAATCAATATCGATGTTAATGGCGTACCAAACCGTTTCTACTCTAAGGGAATGGTACCTTCAGACCTATGGGAGTCGGTAAAGAAACGTTTCAGCGGTTCCTCCCGATGGTCGGTAAATGAAAAGGATTTTTATGGTAAAAAGTTTGCTCTGTGGTTAGATTTGAGAACTCACCCAGATAATGATATTCATGGAGGGGGTCTAGCCTTAAATAACGCGCAGGATGGTGTAAAAATAGAAATGAAGAGAAAAGTTAGTGGGTCTGGTATTATTACTTGTTACATGTTTGTGGTAGCTGATGCATTAATGGAGGTTATGAATTCGAATTTAAGATCAATAATGTACTAATTTAAAAATCATGGAAGAATTACGAGAAAAAATTCCTTTTCATTGCATTATAACTGGCCCGACAAATTGTGGAAAGACAAAGTATATAATTGATCAACTCCGAGGCCCATTCCGAAAATTGTTTGAATACATTGTTTTAATATGCCCAACTTATTCTAAAAATAAAACTTATCAGGGTTTTGCTAATAAAGATAAACATTTCTATGTATTATCGCCCGATTCTAGTAACGTTGATGAGATTAATGAATTATTAACTGATTGTCAAACTTTATTCTCTGGAACAAATACACTAATAATTTTAGACGATTGTGCCGTTTCAAATGATTTGAAAAAACGATCAAACAAGTTTATAGATCTGGCATTTTCTGGAAGACATCATGGATTATCAGTTTGGGTTCTAACTCAACAATTAACTTCAATAGCAAAACCATTCCGCGAAAATGTAGCCTGTGTTGTTACTTTCCATAACCCATCGCAAAAAGGTATGAAGATGTTTTTCGAAGATTATGGAGGTGATTTAGAACCTGAAACTAGTAAAAAATTTGTGAAATTATTAAAAAATGAAAAATATTCTAGACTTTGTTTATCTTTACGTCACCCATTTAATTGTTATTTGGAAGTTCCAAACGGTGCTGAACTCGACCAAAGTTATAAATTTAAAGACCTGACTGTAGGTAAGAAAATTGTAAAATGACAGAAGTTGAAGATTATATTCGCTTGGAAGGTGGGCCCGGCTCCGCCGATATTGAAGAAGAAAAGGCCGAGGTAAAAGATAATTATAATAATGAAGTTGAAATAAAACAAGAATCACTAGCCATCCTCGCAGCTCTTGGAACTACAAAGGAATATTTGGGAGTTGATATGAGTCTGGGTGATGTAAAAAAATTATCAGTAAAAGACATTGAAAAATATTATAATCGTTATCAAGCAGTATTGGGTAAGAAAATTAGTGGTGGATTGGTAGATTCATCTCTTCAATTAGTTTCTCAAGTCATTTCTTACATGGTTCCCGTGGATGATATAGAAGCTCTTTGTAAAGACTTGAAGAATGATGATTTGGTTAATCGCGAACTTACAAACATTGTAGGTCTATTAGCATTAAAAGCAGGAAGATTGACAGCACTTGCTAGCGGGCTATTCCAGGTTGCTAAGCACATTAAAATAGGTAAAATACAACAAGTTACAAGTAAAAATATAGATGATACTAACAAAACTGAGCAGGCTACTGAACATACTAATTAAAAAACTGAATACAAAAATAAATAATGTTGGTATAATATAAAAGAGATATGGAAATTGAAAATCAAAAAGCTTTAAAACTTATTGCAGATGTTAAAAGGATGATTGATAATAAAAACAAAAAATTTAAAGCAATTATAAAAGATATTGAGGCTTTAAAAGAACAAATACGCAGGGATGCAAGAAAAACTTATCCAGATACTGATTTGCTTCGCGGCCCTAAAGGGGTCTAAAGATTCTTTACTTTGTGAAATAAAATAATAATGTCTGACCAAACTGAACGAAGTGAAGGGGGAGCAGAAGTTGAACAAATTACAATGGATCCAGCACCTGAAAATAAAGATCCTAAAAAGAAACGTAATGAAATGAGAGAAAAAGATCCTAAAAAAGTTGCGGCTGGTAAGAAACTAGCAGAACGCAATAAAAAAGCTAGAGAAGCATTAGCTAGGGAAATGAAACGTGAAGAAAATTCAAATCAAGATAGTGAATCTAAAGCATGGATTCCGGAGCTATCTTTTACAACTGTATTATCTATTTTAGGAATAGGGTTTACAGCATTTGATATTTTTATGAGATATTATAATAAAACCCCGAAGGAAAATAATGTTTCACCTGAAAATATTCCCACACAACCCCCACAATCTATTAAATTCGGAATGATATGAAATAAGTAGTTTAAAGATTTCTTACCGATGAGTAAAAAAATTATGTCGACTGAAAACAAACTTGTGAAAACTGTTACTGATTCAGCAGTCCTTATTGGATTAGCAGCTTTAGTTGGGTATGTAGCTAAAAAGGCCATGAGAGAATCATTTATGAACGACCCCTCCTCAAGTATTACAAACTATGCTAAATGGGTGGTTGTATTGTCGGGTAGTATGTACCTCAAAACATATTTAGAGGATCAAAAGATTTTACCGGCCTAAAGGGGAGGAACCTCAAATTAAACATGGCAACAATAGCAATGATGTTTGGAGGAGCTATTTTGAATGCAACCGCCTTTGTTGGTGGGTCATATCTTGCAAAATATCTTTCTGGTGATAAAACAGATGCAGAACGAATAAGACACGATAAGGCATTAGAAAAGTATCAAAAAGATTACGCTGAATATCAGGAAAATAGACAGAAACTAATTGATTGGGAAATGAAGAAAAAAGATGAAAAATATCAAGCGTCAAAAAATCTTTCAAAAACGGATGAAGCTTTGAAATTATATAGTCAAATGCATGAACCAAAATTCTCTGATTATTATAGACCAAGTGGCAACCAAAAAATAGGTGAAATGGTATATGTAGGCGGTGGTATGTTGGCATTGGGTTATATGGCTAGTAAATTCTTTTAGGTAATTGTGTGTGATTAGCTTGCTTCGCAGCCACAAGAGGTCTAAAGATTTCTTACTGATTAGTAAAAAATCATGGCAGAATTAACAGAAGATGATCCAATAGGGTTGGGTGAAGAAGAAGATCCTGATGATTTTGATGAAAATGATCCACTAACTGGCAGACGCCCCACACCCAAAAAAGTTCGAGTAACATCTACAACTCGCGATTTAGATTACCCTGGCTATGGTGAAGTTTCAGAGGATAAAGGAAGCGCCCGAGCAGAGTGGGCTATCACATCTAAACTAAGTAACTCGAGTGGTGCTTTGAAAGAAAGATATGATGTATATGATAGAATGAGAGAAGCTAGACAACAACTCAAACGTTATTTTCCAAATTATAACCCCGATGATAGCCCATTTAATGTAAAATTTGGAGCAGATGGTAGTATAAAAGGAAAATTAAGTTTTGCTGGTAATAATGTGTGGCATACAATAGTTGATAAAGATGGAAATATTAATATTGAAGATTTACCAAAAACAATGAGAAAAGATCTAGGTTCTGATTATGAAACAATGCTTGAAAGATATAATAATACCATATCACAATTGAATGAAGCTAATGAAAAAAATATGGAATTACTTAATGTATTACAAGGATTGGAAGCAACCTTAGAAATATATCCACAAGAGATTAGTCGATACGAAGAAAGAGAAAAAGAACTACGTCAATTCATTGAGAGACAACAGGTAGAAAAAGCTGAGAATAAAAGTCTTTTTGATGAAACCATTAAACAAAATATTGAATTAAAAATACAAGGCGAGAAACTTTTGGATGAAACAAAATTATACAAAGAAGAAATAGATAAATATAAGAAGGGAAAATCAAATTTAACAATTTTAGAACGGGGTAATGAAAGATTACAAGCTGAAGTTGATAAATTTAGAGAACTATCAAGAAAGAGTATTATTTACAACCAAGAACAATTAGATGATCTGGAGAGTAAAAATGAAGAAATAATTAAAAATCTGCCATTACGAGAGCGTGTGAAGTACATCTTCAAAAAGTATGGTTTTACAGTATTTGCAGTTATAAGCGCTGTAGGTGTGGTTATTGGTGTAATAATTTCTAATCTTTCCAAAGGCCTATCCACATTAGGTAAAGGTGTTGGTAATGGGTTTAAAGCTATTGGTAAGAAACTAGGTGAAATATTGCCTGGAATGGTTGGAGCGATTGTAAGCTTTCTGTTCAAAACAGCGGGTGAGGTCATTAGCTTTTTAGGTAATAATGCTTGGCTTTTGATAATGGCTGTGGTTCTATATTTTGTGGAAAGGGTAAAGAAGAGTAGATAACAAACCTGGTCGTATCTATTTAAAGATATCATGTTGATCAGTAAAATACAATATGGATGACTACAATAGAATTTATCCCAATGCGCCTGTTAATTCAGACCCGAGTTCCTCATTTCAGACGGTTAATTTCAGACTACAAAAGTCATGCGAAGTACTACAAAATCTTGAGAAGGAAATTAAACATTACGAAGATGTTAGAAAAAAGTATAATCGTGCTATAGGTATATTTACAAAAATAAGTGTTAGTAGTGGAGTGATTTCAGTTATCCTATCTGCAAGTGGGCTTGGAACCTCCCTTACTGGTTTTGGTGCTGCTGTTGGTATCCCATTAGGTGCAGTGGGAGGAATTTGTGGGGTAATATCGGTTGGATTCGGTTCAGCTTCTAAAAAACTTTCACATAAAGTTAGTAAACATGAACAGACAGTTTCTATAGCAAAAGCAAAAGTAAACACCATTAACGACTTGGTTTCAAAGGCTCTGAAGGATAACACAATCTCTGACCAAGAATTTTCTCTAATTTTATCAGAAGTGGATAAGTTTGAAAAACTAAAACTCGAAATCCGACAGAAAAACAGGAAAGATACAGAAAAAAACTTAAATTTGAATCAGATAAGAACAGAGGTTCGAGCGGAAATTATAAAGGAGTTAACCGGTCCCGAACTTGGAAATTTTCATTTGAGAGAACGCCAGTAGGATGGAATTGTTATGCTGGTATTAGAAAAGAGGTGATTTAAAAGCAACATGTTATTAACAAAAATGTCATTATTCAATGATTTCAGAAATATGTACCCAAAGGCTGATATAAGTCAATTTGAAGTTGTATCTGATTCGTATGGTGGATATATAAGTTGGAAAGTTGATGGTACAACAATAATGTCAAATGATGATCCTACTGGAAAAACATGGACTGATGCCTTATCACCAAGTTTGAAAAGACTTTTATGGAAAGATTTAGGATTGGATGACAGCGAGTTGATTTCATTTCCTGAAAGTTTAACCATAACAAATCAATCTTATCCTATACCAGCTATTAATTTTGATGACTTTACAACTGATATAACAAAAATGCTAACCTATCTTGATATATACGTTTCAAATACGAAGAAATTCACAGCAAAGATGAGAAACATATTTACATCTCAAGTTGTAACATTCAAATCTGGAAAACAGAGTAGAAAATGGTTGAACGCCCCCGATATGAATTATTGGCCTCAACAACTTAACTTTGCAGTTTGGTGTGCAACATCTGGTTGCGGTATAAGTCCTTTTGAAAGTCTAAATTATCCTAAAGTAGTGAGTAGCTTCATAAAATTTCACATATATTTCACAATAAGGAGGATATTATATGAATTGAAACTACCTTTGCCCGATGAGCAACCTTTTGTAATAAACAACAATCCCTATAGTAAAGTAGCATATCAACGACTGTGTGCTGAATTTAGCATATCAAAAAACTCAGACTTTAGATGGAAAGCGGGCAGAAACGGCGGATTGGGAGATATATTCCTTGATTATGGCGCAGGATATCGTGGAAAAGGAGGGGGATATCAAAATGTAAATATTGTAAGGAATTATGATGTTGAAGCGGATCAATGGCCCGGTGAAGGTAATAAATTCGCTGATGAAGGTGGAAAGAAAGAAAAAGGTAATCTCATTTCATTTATCCGTAATGATGACTTTGCTGATTACAAATATGCCTGGTTTATCCCAACAAGAGGACATGGGCTCACTAAAGCCGGACTTGGTAGATTGAATCGATCCGCCGAAGCTTTTGTTTACTGCATATTGGGTGCACAAGTTAACACAAGAAATTCAATTTATGGTAATGACGGTGGCGCAATCGAAACACAACAAGAATTCTTATCTTTATTTGAAAGTAGTGTGATCGAGAATGACATTTCTAGTTCTATCCAAAGGTATCAATTAGCTGTACAAGAAGCGAAATTACGGCTTGATTTAGCTATTGCTCCTGGCTTGTGGTTGATGCCGAGTAATATGATAATCAACACTGAAAGCGTGACAGGTTTTAACAATAAGCTCATGAAAGCGAGTAATGATATGAATTTTGGTGTGAATAATTCCCTAAACACTGAAGCAAAACAAGTTGGAATAAGTCATAACTTAGGATCTTCAAAGTTAAAGTTACCTCATATTCGCCTGGAAGATAAAACTGAAACGAAACCAAAACCATCAATTAAAACAGACTCGACGAAACAGGAAATCCGCAGTACCAGCTCCGCTGAAAATAATATTGACTCAACGCAGCATGAAAAGAATATATTAGCATTGACAGTTTTCGCGGGCGGATTAGCGTGGTTTCTATTTCGGTAGTTCATGAGTATTTCACGTGATTATGATTGTTTGCAAATTAGTGTTCACGTGTAGAACAATAGATTGCATACTTTTACGACATAGCAACAAGCAAAATGTAAAGTGGTTTTGGAATTGAAAAGTAGATTTTATGTTTACTTTAAAAAGGCCGGTTTCTAACGTCGCTCAGGAATGCGATTACGTCAATGCAAATTTTTGTTATGTAACACTGGCTTGCGTTATATAACTTAATGTTTTACGAATGTCGTTGTAGGGTCGATTATAGAAAATTTAAAAAGATGAATATGGAGTAATCAAAAAAATGTTAAGCATAACAATGTATGAGGCAGAAACTAGGATTTATTTAGATCCTCCTCTTAAAAATCTTCGGGAGATACAACTATTAGATTGTAATATACAAACAAAAAGATTGATTAATTTCAAGGATAAACAGATAATATTCAATGATAAGAATCAGGGCTTCATAATAATTCAACCCGGTACATATTCGCTTCGTAATATTCAATCAATCTTTCTTAATGATCCTGATGGGGAAAAGATAACAATAATTGATACTGATACTGTTGACTATCTATATTCAAATAAGAACTTCAAAATTAAACTTACGAGAGGGTTGGGGCTTGGTTTAGGAGTTCCTGAAGTCATAAATCCAGGTAAATTATACCCCATAAATATTCAGATTAAGGAACCGCTGAGACTTATGTGTAGTATAGTGGATAATAAATTTTCATATATGAATAAAACCAAAAATGGAGAACTTGTGAAACTCTCGCCATCACACCTACTTGCAAACATACCCTCAAAGGATTATCCAACAATTCCAGTTCGAAAATATGATACCCTAATAAACCACTTTGATTTAACCATCTTAGACAATGAATGGGAAAAACTTGATCTTAAGGGTTCTCCTATAACTTTTAGTTTAAGATTTAGGTAAATTTCAGCGTAGCTGATTCTTCAGGTTTTTTTTGTTATATAACACTTACCTGAGTTATATAACATTAATTTTATCCATTAACTTTATGGCCCACATTCTTTACAATGTTTCATACGCTTATTGTGTTTGCACATACATATCCTACAATGCCATATTTGTTTTTCATGAATACATATATCATATCCTCCACACTCTTTACAAAACTTTTTCTCTTTATTGTGTTTGCATAATCTAGATCCACCGCAATCCTTACATACATATTTATATTTTTTGTGTTCGCATATTTGTGATCCCACACAATACCTACAGTGATATTTATACCTTCCATGAACACAATTATATTTATTGGTTTTATTATTTTTATTTTCAGGTAAAAGTTTAGTTAGTGCGCCGTCTATATCAAACAACACATCAATTAGTTCTGATTTACACATTCGATACCATCCTTTAATACCTTGTTCGCGAGCAATTTTTTTAAGATTTTTCACATTTTGTTTTACATCCATTAGACTTTTAATACCTTGCTCCATTTTTAATAGTTTATTTCAAATCTTTAGATCATAATTTCAAATATTTTTTTCGCACTTTATAAATCCTTGGTTAATTTTCTGATTAATCTTTGTTTAATATTTTACCCAATTTTGACAGAAAATTTATTGTGTGTTTTACCCAAATTTGGCAGAAAATTTATTGTGTGCCAAAATCCCCCATATTCTATTCTCTTATGAAGACTTTTACTCAAGTCTCAAACAGGAAATAACAGTGTCTCCTAAAGAATATGAAGAATTTAAGATCGAATTTCAAAAGAGGGGTTGTGTTACCATGGCGGATTGGTTGAGGGAGTATAACCTAGCTGACGTTGTACCTTTCGTAGAAGCATTAGAAAAGACACGGGAGCAATATTACCTAGATGAAATTGATATTTTAAAAGATGCTGTATCCATCCCTGGTATATCAATGACATATGTACTTAATAAAGCCATAGAAATGAGAAAAAATGGGGATCCTGAATTTTTTGCCCCTGGTAAAGCTTGTTTTTGTAAATGTAAGAATTCTTGTAGTAAAAAGGATTGTGAAGAGTGCTCCAATGTAAGAAAAGAATGTACCTTATGTCCTAAAAACAAGGTTTATAAACTCTTGAAAACAGGTATGGTTGGAGGGCCTAGTATTATATTTGTTCGTTGGGCGGAGGTGGGTAAGACATTTATTCGTTCTCATAAATATAAAAACCCAAAAGCTTGTTTGCGTATCGTTGGTTATGATGCAAACGGTTTATATCTATACTGCTCTGGTCTAGAAATGCCCTGCGGTAAAGAGGAATATATTGAGGCTGAAAATCCAACAGATCCTGAATATGTTAAGAAGATGTGTGACGATATTCTTACAGACAAATTTTTTGGTTTTTGTCAAGTTGATATCCATGTTCCTGAAAATCTCAAAGAAAAATTTGAAGAGTTTTCACCCTTATTCGTTGTAGATACTATTCCTGAAGAGTTAGTCCCAGAACATATGAAAGAATACCAAAAAGCTACGGGTAGAAAAACTCTAAAAGACTCTAAAAAATTGTTGGGTGTTACCAAGACTAAGAAGATATTGTTATATACACCGCTAGTGAAATGGTATCTTAATCATGGATTAGTGGTAACAGCAGTATACGTGAGTTTAAAATATGTACCAGGAAGACCTTTTGAATGGTTTCCAGAAGAGGTTAGTAACGCTCGAAGGGATGGAGATATTGAGGTTCTGACTACAATGTTACTTGAAGCTGTTAATAGAAAAAAGATAGATGATATTAACAAAATTATGAATCATTTGAAACAATTCCCTGATGTACTCCCATTGATTGAAGAGAACAAAGACATTCAAGTGTTGATTAAAAAACTAATTTCAAAGTATGAAGGTTGTAAAGAACTTGGCGATACTTACAAACTAAAAGGAAATTCATTCTATGGAAAAATGATCGAAGATCGCGAAAAACACAAAAAAACAAAATTTACTAAAGACGAGAAGGAGGTTGATAAGACTTTAAGAAGTCCTTTCAATGAAGATGTGACACTAATAAATGAAACATATGAAATAGTGGAACGAAAACGTGAGGTACACATAACTCGTCCTTATCAGTTCGGTATAGCTGTATATCAATTGGCTAAACTTCGCATGTTGAAATTTTACTATGATTTTCTTGATTATTATATTGATAAAAAAGATTTTGAATTAAATCAAATGGACACTGATAGCTTATACTTCTCAATATCAGACAAAAATATTGATAATCTTATAAAACCAGAACGGAGAAAAGAATATTTTAATGGGGGAAAAGAAACATTTCTATCAACCTCAAAATACCACGATAGGACCCCCGGACTGTTCAAGTTGGAGTTTGAAGGAACTAAAATGATTGCTCTTTCACCAAAATGTTATTACGCAGAAGATGATAATGGAAAAACAAAGTTTAGTTGTAAAGGGACCAACAATAAGCAAAATAATATGACATGGGATAGATACCATGAAGCTTTGAAAGGAGGAATTGATAAAGCACGAAATATAGGTTTTAGAGTTAACAATAATCAAATTGTAACATATATTCAAAATAAATTAGGATTGAGCGCATATTATATTAAACGAATAGTTGCAGACGATGGAATTCACACAAAACCTTTGTATTAGCTCATTTCAAAACAGAATCAGGCGGCAGCTCAGTATCATCTGGTACAACTTGAAGTTCTTCCCTCACAAAACCACGTCTAGGTCCATCTAGTAAATAATACAAAACTGGTTGATTGGGTGAAACAACACTCCTGGAAATATCATAAACCTGAATACTCCATATAGGATCAGTAGCTCTTCTTCGTTCGCCACCCTCAAGCTCACCAGGATAGAGTAGGTATCTAACCCTAACCTCAATTGGCAGCCGCACTTCATCAAGTCCAACAACTCGCTTATATTTTGGAGGATCAATATCAACCTCTTTCATTTTTATAGCTTTATCTGGCTCTTTACCAGTTATTCTCGTTGGTGTGTTATTCAAAGTTTTCAAAATATCTGGTAATCGTTTCACCCATACTCTAGACCTTTCTTCACTAATCATTTCTTGTGCATATTGATGACTAAATAATCGTTCACTTAATGTTCTATTTGCTCTTTCAACAAATGCTTGAGCTCTATGGTTTCCAGCTTCACTTCTTTGAATGTTTACATTATGTCTACCATAAGTTTTGTCACATAACCCATAAATTCTCTTCCGGGATCAACAATTAATGTTTTAGGATATTTTAACTTTCTGTAATATATTTTTTCAAAAGCTTTGGATATCTCATGACTTTCTTTTGTGGTTAATGGTTCAGCATCTTTGTATCGACTAGCCACATCAATCACAACCAGAGCATATCGATATGTCTTTCTTTCAACTCTATCATGTGGTAAAAATAATAAATCTGCTTGGTGAATCTGATTCGGTTTATCCACAGTCCAGTGCGGTCTAGGAATATACTTTGGAGCTGGTAGATATATTTGCCATAGAGCCTGTTTCTCAAGCCATCTTTTAGCCTCATCTTCACTAACTTTTGCTTTCTCAGCTAATTTAGGAATTGCAGAATATCCCTTCCAATATCCATCAGTTGAATAATATATTTTTGATAATATTTTTTCGTTACTCATTTAAAGATTACTCCACCCTTCCTTAAAATAAAATATGTCGCAAACTATATCTGAAAAAATTAACCCAAACAGGATTCCAAGAGAGCCACTAGGTTTGAAAGCGGAATCAACATTGAATAGAATTACACTAAATCCATCATCAGCAAATTTTGGAGAAACATTATATATAAATATTCCAAAACTTTCCGAGAATTTAGTGATTGTCCCAGGAACTGTATCTCTAGTATTTAACTTGACTGTTGATGGCCATGCTGATAACACCCTCGTGAATAATGTAGGTAGTAACCTTGTATCCAGACTCAGGGTTCTTTTTGGAGGTGAAACACTACAGAATACTCAAAGATACGATCTATTTCAAACATATCATGACTTATTCTTAACAGATGAAGAACGTGAGGATAGATTAAAACAAGGTATTTCTTCTGAAAACATGAGGAAGCTTAGGACAAATGCGGGTGATAAGATAGACACAGATGCGAAGGAAGTAGCTCTTGCAGTAGTACACAACACCAAGTACCATATCCCACTAAACCATCCTATTCTCAACGATCATGGAGCTTTCTATCCAAAGGCATTAGATCATCAACTAATCTTTGAGATTACACTGGCTCCAGTTCACGATATTATTGTTTATTCTGATACGACCAAGACTCCAACTTACAAAATCACAAACCTTGAGTTGGAATATTCTTGCATATCAAGCGAATACTTAGCTCGTGAGGCACAGGCAGCTTATCAGGTTGGTAAAGGATTCTTTTATGAGAATGTCACTCTACACAAAACTTTCACCATATCAAGGCCTTCTGACAGCGTTATAAACCAGCATATTAATCTACCTAGAAGGTCAATTACAGGGGTATTATGTTTGTTTACATTACCATACGGTGGAGGAGCACGAGATTCTGAGAATTTTTTCAATCCAGGTATCACCTCAATCAATATCGATGTTAATGGTGTACCAAATCGTTTATACTCTAAGGGAATGGTGCCGTCAGACCTCTGGGAGTCGGTAAAGAAACGTTTCGGAAGAGAGGGTGTAAAGGAAAAGGATTTTTATAATAATAAGTTTGCTCTGTGGATTGATTTGAGAACTCACCCAGATAATGGTATTCATGGAGGGGGTCTAGCCTTAAACAATGCACAAGATGGTGTAAAAATAGAAATGAAAAGAAATCTTAGTGGATCAGGTACTATGACTTGTTACATGTTTGTGGTAGCCGATGCGTTGATGGAGATAATGAATTCAAACTTAAGATCAATCATGTATTAGTTAAAAAGATGGAAGAATTACGAGATAAAGTTCCTTTTCATTGCATTATAACTGGACCAACAAATTGTGGAAAGACAAAGTACATCATAGATCAGCTTCGAGGGCCATTCCGAAAAGTTTTTGAATACATTGTTTTAATATGCCCAACTTTTTCTAAAAATAAAACCTATCATAATTTTGCTCGAGGAGATAAACATTTCTATGTATTATCACCAGATGCTAGTAACATTGATGAGATTAATGAAATGTTAACTGATTGTCAAAATTTGTTCTCTGGTACTAATACACTAATAATTTTAGACGATTGCGCTGTTTCGAATGATCTGAAGAAACGAACAAACAAGTTTATAGATCTAGCATTCTCTGGAAGACATCATGGATTATCAGTGTGGGTTCTCACTCAGCAATTAAAATCGATAGCAAAACCATTCCGTGAAAATGTGGCTTGTGTTGTTACATTCCATAATCCATCACAGAAAGGAATGAAGACTCTTTTTGAAGATTATGGAGGTGATTTAGACTCAGAAACATGTAAAAAATTTGTAGAACTACTGAAAACTGAAAAATATTCTAGACTCTGTTTGTGTTTACGTTATCCATTTCAATGTTATTTGGAGATTCCTGCGGTGATTTAAAAGAATCTATGTTTTATTACAAAATTAAAATATGACAGAAGTTGAAGATTATATAGAAGAAGAACAGTCAGAGGTAAAAGATGTGGTAAAATATAATGATGATATTGAAACAAAACAAGAATCACTAGCTATTATCGCAGTTCTTGGAACAACAAAGGAATATTTAGGTGTTAATATGAGTCTAGGTGATATAAAGAGACTAACAGAAAAAGATGTTGAAAAATATTATAATAGATATCAGGCAGTATTAGGTAAGAAAATTAATGGTGGATTAGTGGATTCATCTCTTCAATTAGTTTCTCATGCCATTTCTTACATGGTTCCTGTTGATGATATAGAAGCACTTTGTAAAGATTTGAAGAATGATGAGTTGGTTAATCGTGAACTTACAAACTTTGTTGGTCTCTTAGCATTAAAAGGTGGAAGATTGGTAGCACTTGCCAGCGGACTATTCCAGGTTGCTAAACACATTAAAATCAACAAAGTACAAGAAGTTTCAAGCATAAATACAGATGATTCTAACACAACTGAACAGGCTGCTGGTGGGTATGATACTGTCTACTAAGCATGATATGATTTAAAGATTTCTTAATGATATGTAAAAAAATAATGTCTGAAGAAGTTGTTGAACAAATTACAATTGATCCACCTACTAGTAAAAAGAAAGCTGTTAAAGAGAAAGATCCTAAAAAGGTTGCAGCTGGTAAGAGAGCAGCAGAACAAAACAGAAAAGCTAGAGAAGCGTTAGCCAGGGAAATAAAACGTGAAAAGGAACAAGCGGAAGCCAAACATGAAGAAAATTCCAGTGAAGAAGAAACAACAAAAGCATGGATTCCAGAGCTATCTTTTACTACTGTGTTATCCATTGTTGGAATAGGGTTTACTGCAGTTGACATGTTTATGAGATATTATAAAAATAGGATAGTAGATTTAACCCAAGTTCCGACTAAAGTTCCACCCCCAAATATTTCCACACAACCCTACCAACCACCACCTCAACCAACTCCGAAAATAGCAATGATATGAGGAAAGTAGTTTAAAGGTTTCTTACTGATACAGTAAAAAATTATGTCAACTGAAAACAAACTTGTGAAAACTGTTACTGATTCAGCAGTCCTTATCGGATTAGCAGCTGGAGTTGGATATGTAGCTAAAAAGGCTATGAAAGAATCATTTATGAACGATCCATCCTCAAGTATTACAAACTATGCTAAATGGGTAGCTGTCCTATCCGGTAGTATGTACCTAAAAACATATTTAGAGGATCAAAAGATTTTACCAAATTAAAGAATTATGGCAGCAATAGCAATGATGTTTGGTGGAGCTATATTGAATGCAACTACATTTGTTGGTGGATCATATCTTGCAAAATATCTCTCAGGTGATAAAACGGATGCAGAACGAATACGACACGATAAGGCATTAGAAAAATATCAAAAAGATTATGCTGAATACCAGGAAAAAAGACAGAATCTCATTGATTGGCACTCTCAACAGAAGGATGCTAAATATCAGGCTTCAAAAAATATTTCGAATACAGATGAAGCTTTGAAATTTTATAGTAAGGTCCATGAACCAAAATTCTCTGATTATTATAGACCCAGTGGTAATCAAAAGATGGGTGAAATGGCATATGTGGGCGGTGGTATGTTGGCATTGGGTTATATGGTTAGTAAATTCTTTTAGAGTTAATTGTGTGACCAATTTAAAGATTTCTTACTGATGAGTAAAAAATCATGGCAGAAGGTGGAGAATTATCATACTTTGATCCTACTAAACTAAATGATCCAGACGATCAAGGTGGTGATGTTGATGCTGGAAATATGGAATTGGATACAATATCATCCACCAGTCGTCTAATTAACCCTGATGATGAGGAGGTGGAAACCTCTTTTAGTGGTCGTGAAACTGATCGCCCATCGATTGATAAATTGAAAACAGAACAAGATGAAGCTGAGGATAAGATTAAATCAAAATTCCCTGATGCTGATACTTCCCAGTTTATACATGGGTTGGATGAATTCAAACAAGTAATAGTAAAATTGTTTAGGGAAAAAGCAAAAACTTATGTTTTATTCAAAGGTAATGGTGAATTGAATGATGAAATTCCCGATACCATCAAAAAAGCTCTGGGGGTTGACACGATAACCTTAATTAGAAAAAATGATGAGCTTTCATCACAATTGAAGAAATCAATTGAAAAGATTGAAGAATTTAGTCGAGCCTATTATGGATTGAAAGCAGCTACAGAAGTATATCCTCAGGAGATAGAACTCTATATTGCTAAAGAAAATGATATGCGTGAATTCATTGAGAAAAAACAAGTGGAAATGGCGGAAAATAAAAGCTATTTAGATGCAACTGTTAAACAGAATATAGAATTAAAAATAAGGGCAGAGAAACTTTTGAGTGAATTAAATCAATACAAAGATGAACTAGACAAAAGTAAGAAGGGACAGCCAAATTTAAGAAAGTTAGAACAAGATAGAGATCGTTTACAATCCAGAGTCAATGAATATGAAGAGATGGATAGAAAGAATATAATTTTAAATCAAGAACAAATAAGCGCCATAGAGAGACTAAATGATGAAATACTTAAAAATATGCCTCTTCGTGATAGGGTAAAGTACATCTTCAAAAAGTATGGTTTTACAGTCTTTGCTGTTGTGAGTGCAGTAGGTGTGGTTATTGGTGTTATAGTTTCTAATCTTTCTAAAGGTCTAACCACATTGGGTAAAGGTGTTGGTAATGGGTTGAAAACGATTGGTAAGAAACTAGGTGAAATATTACCTGGAATGGTTGGAGCTATCGTTAGCTTTCTTTTCAAAACAGCAGGTGAGGTTATTGGATTTTTAGGTAAGAATGCTTGGCTTTTGATAATGGCTGTGGTTCTATATTTTGTGGAACAATTTAAAAAGAAGAGACGATAACGGACCTTTCCGAATTCATTTAAAGATTTCATGTTGATCAGTAAAATATAATATGGAAGACTACAATAGAATTTATCCACAATTACCTATTAATGGTGATCCAAATAATTTCAGACTACAAAAGTCATGCGAAGTACTACAAAATCTTGAGAAGGAAATTAAACATTATGAGGATGTTAGGAAAAAATACAATAGAGCGAGGGGCATATTTACAAAAATCAGTGTTGGTAGTGGGGTGTTTTCAGTTATTTTATCTGCAAGTGGACTTGGAACCTCCCTTACCGGTTTTGGTGCTGCTGTTGGTATCCCATTAGGTGTGGTGGGAGGAATTTGTGGTGGAATATCGGTTGGATTCGGTGCGGCTTCTAAACGACTTTCCTATAAAGTTAGTAAACATGAACAGACAGTTTCTCTGGCAAAAGCAAAAGTAAATACCATTCACGACTTGGTTTCAAAGGCACTGAAAGATAATGTTATCTCTGACCAAGAATTTTCACTAATTTTATCAGAGGTGGACAAGTTTGAAAAACTAAAACTAGAAATCCGTCAAAAAAACAGTAAAGATACAGAAAAAAACTTAAATATGAATCAGATAAGAACAGAGGTTCGAGCGGAAATATTAAAGGAGTTAACAGCTCCCGTACGTTGAAAATGTCATTTGAGAGAACTCCTGTAGGATGGAATTGTTATGCTGGTATTAGAAAAGAACGGTATTGATTTAAAAGCATCCTATTATCAACGTAAATAATAAGATGACACTCAAGGATTTCAGAAATAAATATCCAAATGCTGATCAAAGTCAATTTGAAGTTGTAGCTGATCCGTATGGTGGTTACATTAGGTGGAGATTCAATGGAATAACAATCATGTCTAATGACGACCCCACTGGCAAAACATGGACTGATGACCTATCACCCCGTTTAAAAAGACTTTTATGGAAAGATTTAGGATTGAATGATGATGAATTGAGTTCATTCCCCAAGAGTTTAACTATAACCAATCGATCTTATCCAATACCTGCAATTGATTTTGATGACTTTACAAGTGATATAACAAAAATGCTAACCTCGCTGGATATAAACGTGTCAAATACGAAGAAATTCACCGCAAAGATGAGAAACATATTTACATCACAAGCTGTAACTTTCAAATTTGGTAAGCAGAGTAGAAAATGGTTGAACGGACCCGATATGAATTATTGGCCTCAACAACTTAACTTTGCAGTTTGGTGTGCAACATCTGGTTGTGGTATAAGTCCTTTTGAGAGTCTAAATTACCCTAAAGTAGTGAGTAGCTTCATTAAGTTTCATGTGTATTTCACAATAAGGCGGATATTATATGAATTAAGTCTTCCCTTACCTGATGAGCAACCTTTTGTAATAAACAATAATCCCTATAGTAAAGTAGCATATCAACGATTGTGCGCTGAATTTGGAATTGCTAATAATTCTGACTTTAGATGGAAAGGTGGTAGAAATGGTGGATTGGGAGATATATTCCTTGATTATGGTTCTGGATACAATGGAAGAGGTGGTGGATATCAAAATGTACATATGGTAAGGAATTATGATGTTGAAGCAGATCAATGGCCTGGTGAAGGTGGTAAATTTGCTGATGAAGGAGGTAAGAAAGAAAAAGGTAATCTCATCTCATTTATCCGTAATGATGACTTTGCTGATTTCAAATATGCCTGGTTTATCCCAACAAGTGGTCATGGACTCACTAAAGCTGGACTTGGTAGATTGAATCGATCTGCTGAAGCTTTTGTTTACTGTATATTGGGTGCACAAGTTAACACTAGAAACTCGATTTATGGTAATGGCGGTGGAGCGATCGAGACTCAACAAGAATTTTTATCTCTATTTGAAAGTAGTGTGATTGAAAATGACATTTCTAGTTCGATCCAAAGATATCAATTAGCTGTACAGGAAGCGAAATTACGACTTGATTTAGCTATTGCTCCTGGTGTGTGGTTAATGCCAAGTAATATGATAATCAACACTGAAAGCGTGACTGGTTTTAACAACAAACTTATGAAAGCAAGTAATGATATGAATTTTGGAGTGAATAATTCCCTAAACACTGAAGCAAAAAAGGTTGGAATAAGTCATAACTTAGGATCCTCAAAGATAAAGTTACCACATAGAACTGAAACGAAACCAAAACCACCAATGAAAACAGACTCAACACAAACATACTCATCGAAACACGAAAATAATATTGACTCAACGCTACATGAAGATAATATATTAGCATTTATAATTGTCTCTAGTGTATTTGTGTGGTATCTATTTCGGTAGTTCATGTCCATTTCACGTGATTATCATTGTTTGTAAATTAGTGTTCACATGTAGAACAATATATTGCATACTTTTACGACATAGCAACAAGCAATTTGAAAAGTGGTTTTGAAATTGAAAAGTAGATTTTATGTTTACTTTAAAAAGGCTGGTTTCTAACGTCGCTCAGGAATGTGATTACGCCAATGCAAATTTTTGTTAAGGTTTTGATTATAGAAATTTAAAGATGAATATGGTGTAATCAAAACAAAATGTTGAGTATTACCATGTATGAGTCTGAAACTAGGATTTATTTAGATCCTCCGCTGAAAAATCTTCGAGAGATACAACTCCTGGATTGTAATATAAAAACCAAAAGATTTATTAATTTCACGGATCAACAGATATTGTTCAATGATGAGAATCAACCCCTCATAATAATACAGCCTGGTACATATTCGCTGCGTAATATTCAATCGATCTTTCTTAATGATACTGATAGGTTAAAGATAACAATCATTGAGACTGATACTGTTGACTATCTATATTCAAATAAGAACTTCAACATTAAACTTACTAGAGGGTTGCAAGTTGGTTTAGGAGTGCCTGAAATCATAAATCCTGGTAAATTATACCCCATAAATAGACAGATTAAGGAACCACTGAGACTTATGTGTAGTATAGTGGATAATAAGTCGTCATATATGAATAACACCAAATATGGAGAACTTGTGAAACTCTCACCATCACACCTGCTTGCCAACATACCCTCACATGAATATCCAACAATTCCAGTTCAAAAATATGAGAGCCTCATAAACCACTTCGATTTAAGCATCTTAGATATTGAATGGAAAAAACTTGATCTGAAGGGTTCTCCCATAACTTTAAGTTTAAGATTCAGATAATTTTTTTGTTATGTAACACTGACTTGCGTTATATAACATTATGCTTTCTCTTTTTGTTTAACAACATTCTTTACAATATTTTTTCTGTTTTTTGTGTTTACATATTTGTGTTCCTCCACATAACTTACAAAACCATTTTTGTTTTCCATGAATACATATCCCTTTACCTTTACAATCTTTACAAATATATCTATTACGTTTATGTTCACAAATACTACCGCCTTTACATTCTTTACAACATGATTTTATTCGATTATGGGCGCATATTTGTGATCCGTGACACTCTTTACATTGATATTTAAAATTGCCATGAATACATTCATACTTTTTTGTTGTTGGTGTTATTTTTACAATAATTTCTTTTAATTTATCCAAATCCAAGTTAATATCATTTAACTCCTCGATTAGTTCATGTCTATTCATCCAATAATATTTTTTTATACCGTGCTCTTTGGCTAGGGCTCTCATATGTTCCACACATAATTTTTTAAATATTGGATTGATAGGTTGTTTGAGGTTTTTAGGGATGGGTTCTTCAATAATATTCGTGTTTAGTACTTGTGGTTGTGATAGAGTTTCGATGAGTTCTGGTTTAAGCATTTTAGAATATCTTGGAATACCATACTCTTTAGCTAGAGCCTTCAATTTTTTCACATTTAGGTTCACTAATTCTTCTACTGTTAACCGTTCCATTTTAAAATTTCATGTTATATCTTTAAATCATTTTTGGAATTCATTTTTTTAAAAATCTTGATAAAATCCCTCATAAATCCTTGGTTAAATCTTGATAAAAAAATCGATTTTGATATTTAAAGATATAACATGATATATTAAAAGCGATTTTTTTTTGAATTCATTTTTTTAATCTTGATAAAAATCCCTTATAAATCCTTGGTTAAATCTTGATTAAAAAAATCCCGTATAAATTAAACAGAAATTATCAGAAAATATCAGAAAATAGGATTATTTTGCCTCTAACATACTACTTCTGCACTCTTTTGTAGTAGCATCACATGATCTGCATTGGGAAAACAAAATGCACAAGCGAATAAGGTCTATTACAGCTAAGAATTAAGTTTGGTCTCAGTGTTGCAAGACGAATACGAGACTTCGAAAACCTACTCAAGCAGCTCGTGAAAGGCTTCATTTGCATGCCAAACCCACGAAAAATAGCGGTGAACCGCGGGGAATTTCGATCAGGCAAAATTGCCCTAACTTGTCCGCTCGCCGAGTTGCATAATGTTTAGTTCATGTTTCCCGCCCATGAAGCTACGCACATTGCAACATATCATTCAACAGTTATTCAATAACTTTTGAACACAGTCTGATTTGTCAAGCCGAGTTCATTATATTACACAGTGCATACGGCTACGTCACGCTTACGTCATAGGGCAACATGTGCATGTTGCCGTATGACATTTTGATCGACGCAAAACCATATTTTGGAGGGGTAAAAGTGTCTAACAGGGTTTTTCGATTCTCGCGCACACGCTCTGTGTCTGGCGAAAACAGTTTTTATCGGCAATTTGGCCGCATAAATATCATTGAACAAATATACAATTTTGCAATTACTAAAATTGTAGTGCCTACGGCACGTGCTTTTCTCGTGTTCTTGAAGACTCCCGCGTTCTCAATAATTCGATACAGCTGTAGTGCACTCGGTGAGTTTCTTCACTCCTTTAACAAAATCTCGCTGAAATGTTCTTTAAGTTAATAAACCGTCAATTCCTTCCCGCTGCTGCTCAAAATCGTACGGTTTGTGTCGTTCATTTAATCAAACAGTTTGCACCATAGCCTCCATTTTCTTTTATTAACGATACCCCCCTCTGTGTTGTGTTTCAACTTTCTGCTTGCTACTCTTCCGGTTGAACAATCAAATGACGTCATTACCACAGGTCTGAATAACTTAAAAGCTGCGCCCAAAGCGAAGAATTTGTCACATCAGCGAGTTGTACAAATGGCGGGCAAGGTTGGGTGGATGTGTTTGGCTCTGTCAGTCCTGCTATCGTTAGTAATAGGTCAGTGTGCTTCAGCTTTTTCAGAATTGTGACTAAGGTTATCATTTTTCTGTGTTTTGTATGTAATGTGACTTTCGTGCTCCTATACGTTTTCGCCATTCTAACGTACAAGAACCAGTTCTGGAGTAAACGATTATGAACACTGTCTGTATACGCTGTTTTATCGTCTTCTCCTATGCCAAAAAAAATTCCGTTATGGGTAAAAAAGCAGCTTAAATGAAGACAAATACATTTGGATTACTTTTACCGTACAACAAGCCAACGACCAACCCAGGACGGACGCTGCCATTGTCCTGCTGTAACCTTGTATAAAGCAGTTTAAGTTAATTTCATAGCGCCAAGTAAAGCGCGGTTTTCAGGAAAAACAATCTCAAAGGAGTATCGGCGAGATCGTACAGAGGGTCATAAGATTCGAGTGAATATCTTGAAAATGTGTATGCATCCTTGAACCCATATTCCCACGTGTTCAGCGGAACTGATACCCGTACATTGTTTGTTTCGGATCGGTTGACGGTCTAATGACGCAGTTGTGCGAGATTCACACCATAAAGGTTCTGTAAGAGGTCACATGGAATCGAATCAGTGTTGAAAATGTGACCGCTTTTCTTAGCGAAAATCTGTGCACAGTGTCAAATAAAAGTTCAAAATCATACCAATTTTAAAATGATACTGCCATGTACGTGTTCACCTCTTTTGGGAAGCTTTGAAATTATTGTGCGAGCAGCTGTCTTAAACAGACATGCGATAAACTGGTCTTAACCTTCCAGAAACGACAAAACTGGACGCAGCAAAACAACCGATTATCAAACAAACGCACTGAAAGTTCTTAATTTCGGCTAGCCTGATTAGACTTTCGTCCTCTGACTTTATTACTCGGGCTTTCCGAAGGAAACGCCCGAGGTTTAAATTCGGCTTCGTTATTTTTTTTTTTCCTTCAGTCACAAATCGCCGTAGAGCTCTTACGGCGCATGCGTAGAATTTGTATGGTGAGCATACAGTTACGAGCGAACCTTTTATCATGAACCATGCTATGACTGCTTTATCAAATGGACTATCTATCGAAAATCATGCTATATCAAATCAGCTATCTCCTGTTAGCTTACGTAGAAATCGTCGCATGGGTAAACGTGATCGAGAACCCAGCAGATTGCCAGTTCGAATTTTGAAGTGTCTGAGAAACAAAAGCAGAAAGCTGAAGGAGTTTGTCTTCAAACGTATCTGTGCGAGTTTACCGAAGTCTTCCAAGCTTTGCTGTTATGTGAAGGTTAGAAACTTATAAAATATGAATGTAGTACAAAGATAACGAGCTTAAATAAAATTACACAACATGAAAAGAAGCTTTTGTTTAATTGCGCTAGCAGGGTTTATCAAGGGTTGATGAAGCTTGAATTTCGAGCAAATCGGTATTTATCATTGTTTACCTGTAATAATTTGATGTGCCGGTACAAAAAGCAGCCCCATATATCAAATTTTTGTCAATTTAAACTGAGTACAGACATAGAGAAGAACCCTGGTCCTACTCCAATGTATATTGACCCAAGCAAAACAATATCAGCCCCTTGTAGCCAAGGAAATGAGCTAGTATTTGGACAGAATTCTGGACAACAATGTGTTGCAATGAGTTTATGCTCTTTGATTTACGATAGCAAACAAGGAATCCATTCAGCTAATAACCTCATGGAAATAATGAATATTGGAAATCAGTTGTATTCAGGTTTGCCTCAGTTTGCCAGGCAATCCTTTTTAATGCAGTCAGAATTACCATCAATGCTAAATGTGTTCGAAACTGACCATCAACTTCAGTACAGTGAAAGCTACACTGGTACTATTTATTAAGAAGCTGCCATAGAAGGATATCAATACTGTGCTTCTTTGCTAAGAGCCTTTGAATCACTTTTGGCTGAAAACTACACTAATTTTGTATTGACAGTAGGGTGAAATGCTATTGCTATCTATTGTGATGGTAATGTGGGGTTTAAAATATTTGATTCTCATGCAAACGATTCATATGGTAGAAGCCATGCCCAAGATACATGTGAGCTGCTTGAAGTATTGTCTCTTAGTGACTTAGTGCATTATTTTCAGAGTATACAGAACAATATTATGTTTGAGGTGAAAGGACTAATAAAGTAATGAAGCTGAAAATGACATACTTGTTCAGACTTGTGCTTGTGAAACCATGAAGTTTAAGTTAAGTACTACTGTGACTATTTATTCACTTTGCTATTCTATAATGAAATCCTGTGCTTATCGGACTTCAAAAACATTATCTTCTATTTGTTGATAATGGCAAAAGGTTATGTGATAGTTTATCTTTAGATATGAATTCACCATCCAATAAAAATTTGCCCAAAAGTGTTGATTTTTGTGGAGTTGAAGTAATTTTTGACCTTAAAAGTGATATCACTGAAGGAGTATTGTTTGAGTCAGTGCAAAGCAAATCTGTTCTCCAAAATATTATACAGAATAATAGTGAATGCACAGGGTTTTTGATATGGTTCGCATCTTTTTGTGTTCGCTGTATTTCAAAATCCATACAAAAATCAAAATATGTATATTCCCTCTTGATCTATGATGAAAGTCAAATGACTCCCATTCAATATACTAAAAAGATAAATGGTATTGCTTGTCTAGTTAAGGCTATTAGAAATGTTCAAAAAACATATCATTCAGCAGAACATTACCAAATACAGTTTGTGTCATGTTCAACCAAATCTGTTAACAAGAATGAATGAAAAAGGATAATGAAAAATTAAAGGCAGAAACAGAATTATAAAGGCATGGAACCATCAAGGAAGAGAATATTATTGGAAAGAAAACAAGCAAATGATTCTACAAATAAAAAAGAACTGCAGAAGAACCGAGCACAAAAATACAAAACAATAGATGCATTTAAGAAACAAAGGCTGTTAGACAAACATGCAAAAAAATACAAAACAATGGATACAGCTAAAAACCAAGATTTATTAGACAAACATGCAGAAAAGTACAAAACAATGGATGCAGCTAAAAACAAGATTTATTAGACAAACATGCAGAAAAATGCAAAACAATGGATGCAGCTAAAAAACAAGAAATGCTTGAGAAACGCAAACAAAAATACTATGGCAATAAGAATAAAAATGTGGAATCATGTATTGAAATGTTTAAGAAGAAAATAAAGGAAGGGCCATATTATATATGTTGTTATATATGTTTCTGACGTCACTTGATTCAGGGCCAACAAATCTGGTGTCAAATAACTTTGAGATTTTCATGTTGCTTAAAGACGACTTGTGTAGCGTTCGACTTCTACATAGTCTACATAACAAGATGTTGAAAGAAAGCCCGAGTTCACGCAGTCATGCGTCTAGTTCTTGAATTAACTTGACAGCAAAACTCACCGCAAAACGTAGTTTATTTTAAAGATGGCTACATCGCTAAAGAAAATCGTGTCTGTTGTTGCTTGCCTCGTATGAAAAACGATGATCAAAAATTAAGAACTACGGTTGCCAGATGCTGCAGACGGCAAGTTCTAACGGTGCTTATTTCTGAGAAATATATTGTGATGAGTACATGGATGGCTGTCGAAAGCCTGCATGTTGGTGATGCTTCCTTAAGTGATACATTCTGTTTCCGTAACTGTTTTTCTATTCACGTATGCATTATTTTCTATGGGCATCATTTGCGTTTGTACGTCATTTGGTTCATGCCTTAATAAAGAATATGGAAGACTATGGAGCTCCATTTCCGCCTAAATTCGATCTTTGCGTTAGGATACTCGACTTGATGTATTTTATGCTACCTCACACAATGCGACATCCAACTGTGTTGATTTCATGTTTAAACTTTTCCATTGTACATGCTACTTTTTGTTTTTCAAATTCAATATCATGAATTTGGGTTGCCAAATTGACAATTTTTTTTCTGTTTTTATAAAAATGTCAACTATGCCAGTCTCAACTTTCAAAGTTTTGTTTTCAACATCCAAGTTTCATCCAAGTTCCTGCATTTGCTTCTTTTGACATCCATCCGCAATCCATTGAGAGGACATCACGGGTGCAGCTAATCTCCACCCCCATCCCCATGGTAACTGGCAAAAAGCCCTCCAGTAGAGTAGAGAGAATGATCCTACCCCACAACAGTCGCTTGTATGTCTGATGAGATATCATCAGTGATCTTGACAGACTTGAAGTCACTCTGGGTCCCTCAAATGACCTTCAACCAATAATCGGTAAACTTGATTTAGTGCAAATATTAGCAGTTACCCTTGTCAAGATCACTGATGATATCTTCAATAGAATCACACAAGTAGGATATGTCCACCAACATCTGTTGAATACAACATAATTTAAAACTGGTAACATTTTTGCAAGCAGTTGATATATAAGTTTTACAGAAAGATTTCTAATTTAATTTTCTTGGCCTGCTGAGAAACAATGGTTAAGCTTACAGGAATGGAGGAACGTAATGTTTTGAGTCGTTTTTTAAATTGAAGCATACCATTGCTTTTAAAACATCGTCAACGCAATACTGATACTAACACAGCGTCATTGAACACAAGTAGAAAGTATTCAAATCAATCAATAACTTCATTTTCAAACTAAACATGCTAGTATCTTGAAAGTAATCAAAATATCTAATTATGAACATTTCAATGCAGGTAAGCGCAATGTATAACAATAAAAATAGTTACTTCATTTTGTTACCATTTCACTGTAATGTTGTATTGCACTGTAGCTATTTGTTTTGAAACCCACTAAGTTTGAAACCCAGGAACCACCATGTTGAAAAGACAAACATGTGACTGTCATGGAGTAGGACTACTGGAGGACTTTTTGCCACACTTACCGTGGGGATGGGGGTGGAGATTAGCTGCACCCGCAATTTCCTCTCACAATGGATTGTGGAAGGATGTCAAATGAAGCCAAATATATGAACTTGGATGTTGAAAACTTCAAAAGTCGAAACTTGCATAGTTGACATTTTTATAAAAACAAGAAAATCTTCAATTTGGCAACCCAAATTCATGATATTGAATTTGAAAAACAAAACGTACCATGTACAGTGTTGTATCCAGGTTTTATTGGGTAGGGGTCCTCTAGACCCCTTGGAAAAATATTTGGTGGTCCAGACCAGAATTTTGGGGGTCCTATCTTAAATATTGATTTCAATCACCTCTTAATTTGATGATGAAGACGAGTGAAAAATCGCATTGTCGGTGTCCGCCATTTTGAAAACTGTGATTACTGGGCCGAGTAAATGTTTCTTCGTTCACCTCTGCGTAATGATACGGCTCTCTCAAACTAAAAAGCTTTTGTTAAGAGAAGTCAGAACTCAAAAAATGCGGAGCGAATGAACGCGAAAATCCGTCATTGCTAGCAATTGTGCATCAGAAAGCATGACGCTCCAGTGTTCATCTTCGGAAGTTCGTTGTTCCGCACGTGGCAAGCGGATTGTTTTTCTTCGCGTCGGAAGTGGAAGAAATGTGCATATATTTCAAGTATGATATTTGTGCGTCCACAGGGACCCCTTCTTAGTATTTCAGGGGGTCCAAAAGCAAAATATTGCGTCCCAGGATGCAATGACGCGCTCTGGATGCAACACTGCATGTACAATTGTAAAGTTAAAACACAAAGTCAACAAAGTTGGATTTTGCATCGTGTAAGGTAGCATAAAATACAGCAAGTCAAGTATCCAGTACAAAGATCAATTTTTGGCGGAAATGGAGCTCCATAGAAGACCTTATTCTGCTTGATTCTTTGTTTCAATTACTCTTGCTTGTGGTATTTTAGATTGCAGAATCATCATTGTTGTAAGTATAGTTTAATTAAACAGTGAATGTTTTCCCAGAACATATGAAGTGAACCTGGCCCTTTTCTCACATTAAGACCACGAATGAAGGACAAATGCCTTTGAGTCAAATGTATATTTACGAAATAAGGGTCAGGTAAAGTCTCATGGAATTCCCAAGGAACAAAAGAAATATACAAAATTTTCTCGGCCTAAAATGCATTAAACCTTGAATGCTTAACTTTGAAAATTCATTTCCACCTCCCCAGCTTTGTAAAAACATGGGTATCCCCAAACATGGCCGTATACAATAAGCAAATGTGCAAGGTTATTCAATATATAGGGATACAGTACTAATTTCCACAGTATAACAAGTACCTTAAACATGCCAAAAATTTAAACACACCCATTGGCTGAGAACACATAAGTTAATCCCAAACAGTGCAAAAGGTTGAAATTGAGTGCAGAAGTTTGAAATTAAAATTTTTGCATGTATAATGTTAGCAAATAATCAAATGTTCTTGAGCACAATTTTAAATAAGCACCGGTAAATTTTTCAAAGGCAACACGTTACACCTCAACTACAGGTTTGTGCAATTATTTTGAAGTTTTTGAAAATATTCTTGTACTTAATTTTTTCTCCAAATTGCACTCAGTAATTTGATTACCTACAGAGATAGTTGGTCTTTGTTATTCCTTCCTTTTGAACAATATTAGAGCAGGACATTTTTTCTTATTTTTTCTCTTGCAGCTGAAAAATGTCCTGATGTCAGCCTGCCACCAAACATTCCTGGCACATGCAGTGTCAGCCACCACTGCAGAAAAGTCACCTGTGTCAGCATAGGGAGTAACACAAACCAAATGTTAACAATCATTTTCCAATTAAACAGATGCCATAACCCTCTGAGAGCCAAAGTTTCCCTAATACAGCCTCGGTTCAACTTAAACTGGACTCATAGTTTTGCGGATGGTGAAAAAACTTTGTTGCCTGTCTCTCCAAGCAGTTTCACTGGAGGCATGGCCATAACTAATGCCACAATGTTTCTTAAGGTTGCACTGAAAAAGACTGCTCAAGGAAGCAAAGTGAACTTCACCGTATGTTGATTGATGTTGTTTTGTCTTTTATGAAGATAATTTTTTGCGCTGTAGTTTCAATATGGGTACAATCTTATCCCACACTTTATTTCTCATTGATTTAGTTGTCTTCCCCTTTTTAAGAAGTGAAACTATTTGTTTGCATGCTAGTTCTGTTTACAATGATGTAGCATAAATTTGGATGTTATAAATAATTCCACACTTTCCTTAGTTTATTCATTCCCACCTCCTGTCAAGAAAATTATTTCTCAACTCTGACGTCTCTGATAATAAATCAATCATCTTCTTGCAGCTGGAGTTGCTAGGTGACATAGAAAGTGGGGGTTCAGATACACCAGTGGACATAACATTGCTTGAAGGGCAGTTGCCTCTGACAACAGAGGACTGTGGTGAGTTCACTAAATAAAGAAAAAATAAAACGGCAACAATTATCAACGTTGTCACTAAGATTTCAAGTTGCCGGGTATTTGTCATTAGTTGCTGGGTATTTGTTGTTAGTTGCTAGGAAAGCCGCAAGCGGTCATGGAGCACACTTGTCTCCTTTTTTATGTAGAATTTTCGGGTGTACATTTGAATTAATTTAACGATGAAAGTAGCCGGGAGTTTGCGCTCCGAGTAGTCGGGGGAAATCCCCGGTCCCCGGCCCTTAGTGATAACCCTGAATAATAACAGCATAAGAAACTAAGAATACTAGTATTAATTGAACAGAAAACCAGAAACAACCATTGTGTTCATGCATGAATCTGCAATTAATGACAGCCTGTGTTACCCTTGTCCAGTGGAATGGACTCCCCGGTGCTGACCAAAGGGAGCACAGTTTCTGGGAATGAAATTGATGGCTTGCAAAATGGTGGTGTCATTGTCAAAAGTTAGAACAAATACTATGATTCCAAGTGTGCTCAAACCATATACAAATACACACACTGTTCGCAGTAGACCCACGCCAGAAGACGTTGAACATTTTTCCTCAATCCACTAGTTAATTCGTCATTGACAGGTTGATCGATTTTAAGGAGCTATTTAACAAAGTTTTACTCACATTGAAAGTTAGACTTTGAGTCCCATTCATGCAATAAAATGATAACTGTGCTTAATTGTTTATAACTAGTGCCAGGGTGCATGCAGTTATGCATCAAGTATTTTTCTTAAAACATTTTCGAGAGTGTGAGGAGCTTAATTTCATTATCAACTACATAATAAATATTACTGTATTTTCCTTTACACTCTCACATGTGATTAATGTACAACTTCTCATTTTAATATTGGTACAGTACTAAATAAATGCATGGTGAGAATTAGATACAAGAATTGTATCTTTATTGTAGTTTATTGGACAACAAATTCTTTCAACTAGTAAATAAGGAAGTACACATGTGTGATACTGTTTCAAGAGAATTGCTGCTCAGATCTTCAGAGTGGATGGATTGATTCAAACCTTGGTAGTGCTGGGCATTATTGATCCTTAGCTCAGTTCTTTTTTTTTTCTTCAGGGGTAGAACTGTCATACAGTTCTCATGAAGAACATGGTGGTGACTATGGCAACGATGATGATGGTGATTACTTTGACACTGAGGAATGTAAGCGGGTCAATTTACCGTCGAACTTGCGAGCAACATGCACTATCTCTGAGCACTGTAGTAAGCTGACATGTACCTCACCAGAAGGAGTGCCAAAACAAGATTTAACATTTAAAATAAATCGATGCCAGAATCCACTGACTGCCACGATCTTGATGCGTTCACAAGGACAGGAGTGGTCCCATACCTTTAAAAGTGGCGAGGAAACAAAGTTGCCTACTCCACCTCCAGGTTATCCCAGTCAGCCAGGAGAACCACAAATGATGACATACTTACGCCTTGTGCTGGAGAAGTTAGGAGACAGAGTGAAATTCCGAGTAAGTTGTATTGGTATTGATTTTGGCAGTAAGAGAGACTTACAGGTACATGTATGCATTGCAAGACAAAAGTGATTAGAAGTTGAGGACTGGCTCCTTAAATGATATGTTCAACTAAAGGCTTGGTAAAAGTGGAAAAGATTGTTGCAAAACTAATTCAATGTGAGATTGGAAGTTTGAATTGAAGCATCAAATTGAATTTATACAATGCTTCTCTGGGATCACATTTGAAAACGTTTTGAGGAATCAGTATGTCGATGTCCGTGAGCTGTTTGAACTGCTGGCCCAAGTCGTTAAATGATCAAGATATCCACAGTTTTGGAAAAAGAACTGAACTGAATCTCAATTTTTCTTTAAGAGCATCATTTATTTTAACAACAATTGTGGTTTAATTTTAGGAACAAACGAGTAAGCAAATATAAGCGATATACAGTTTATCATTGGGCCACTGATGACTTCGCCATTACCAATGTTAATAATCAAGCAATTGAACGCATCCAAGCTTCATCAAAACACATCATTTTAGACTGAAATAACATGAAACCTGATTTGCAAAACAGCCAAGTTATGAGCAACTGTTATTAATCAATAGGGTTGCACAAAACCAAATTTTACACAGTACTTTGCCATTGGGTTCTGTCTTTTTGCACACGATAAACAAACTAAAGCTTGAAATTCGGTTGGAAAGCATGCAGCAAACTCAGCTTCGACGGAAATGTTAAATTATCGTATTTGGCTGGTCGAAAGTTTTGCCGATTGTCTCACCTAAAAAACAACTCGGATAACGTCACGCAACACATGGGAATTCAAACACCAAGAACTTAACTCCTCAAGCTGGACATAAGTGTTGACAAAGTGAAATCGCTTGACCACAAAAATCCAAAAATAACAGGTTACCTTGAAATTTGAAGAACGCGATCATCTCTCCGTAGTGAGACATTGGAATGTTGAATTTTGTTGTGAAATGCGCTGTTCGCATGGTGGCAATGATTGCTTTTTCTGCTTTGGTAACAACTTTTTCCGCTGTGGTCCTCATCGTTCAGCGCAGAAGTTTTACTTCGACTGCACTTTGATGATCTTGAGATTTGGAGTGCCTCACCTGCCTTTTCTGACCTTGTTTGAAGGCACACATTTTACATCTCTGTGCTTGCTGGACGGTGAAATGTAGACATAACAAGTGGCATACCGTAAAAGAAGATAAAGGAATTAATAATATAGTTGCAAAAGTTTCAGTGCACCCGATTGGCTGAGAGCATGTCAATTAATCCCAAGTAATGCAGAAAGTTGTAGTTGATTGCAGAAATATGAATAAAACTGGATAAATTTATGATAATTACAAAGTGTGCACATGTATTTTACATTCTTATACTGTAGCTTTGCAAGAATTACAGCTGATAATTGCTTTTAATTGCCTTCATCCATGAAAACCACTGTTGCTTTTTTGTTCTTAGGTGGAAATGAGTGGTAATAGCAGTTCAGACAGCATCACTGGTGGCTTTCTAACAACACTTTTGCAGGGATCATTGCCACTCTCTGACATACCTTGCAGTAAGTAGTAAGGGGTTGAACAGATATGTGCACTAAGCTGTGGACTATAAGTGTAGAGTTGGACAGAATGAGTTCAGATATACTCTGCAAGAGTGCTCCTGAGACAAGGGAATACAATTTGCTTGATCTTCAAGTCATGGAGTGGAGATGTTTCAGTCACCAAAACAGATAGACATTAGCGTGTAGTTTTAAACATTATATATACAGTGGAACTCCAGCCTACTGACACTTGTTTACAACACAGTTTCAGTTGTCCTGATGAAAAGCTCGTGTATTTTCTCGTAAATTGGCCTGCTTAATATGGATACTGGTTAATACAAACAAGAGGCAATTTTTTCGTGTCCGCAGTCACAAGGTCTCTTACGTAGTCAACTCCGCTTTGCGACACTGGTTATCTGCACACTTTTTTTTTTTCATTGTCATAATTATGTGCTAATTGTAGACTTTGTGCCCAGTTGAAATTGTGACAGATTTGTACCACAATTTTATTGCTAAATTGTTTGATTTTGAGCAGTCCGTCTTTGACGTTTGTCGCTTGTGACTGCTTCCATATTGCATTTACAACAACAGTGATGTGGATGTGATTGCCATGTTGAAGGACCTGAAAGTTAAATGATTGAAAGAAACTATGCTGGGGGATTACTGAATATCTAACTAGTGAAAACCTAACGGAAACAGCAAATGACCTTTCAAAGGTTCTTTCTAATATTCAGGCCCGGCTGAGAAAAAGGCAATTGCCAGTTGAATTTTGGCCATTTATGGTGGCAGCCAAAGTGGGTAAAATAAGAAGATGAGTTAACTGTTAGTCTACAACGTTATCGCCAGTGTTATCGGTCATGCAACTGAAATAGAATCATGTTTTGAGAGCTGGTGTACTGTGTTTATACCCTGTTTCTTCTTCTCACACTTCCACCATCTTAAAAAACAGGAAGCTTAGTAACTTTGCAATGAAGTCTTCTATTGTCAGCCGGCTGAATGGCTCCCCCAACTGACAGGCACGTTTCCTAGTTACAACCCTGAGCACCTACAGTGTGTGTTCATGGCCACTGATCCAGAGCCCAAAGAAAGTCTGGTTAGGATACTAGGTCTCTTTGACCTTAATCCGCATCATTTCATGTGATATTTTGATGTCTCTGTAATCTAGAAGTGGTTTCTCTGAATATTTACATCAAAAGAGTTTTGCTTTGCAGATGATGATGGATCTGCCCATGCAAACAGGAAATGTCCAGCTGTCAGCTTACCTTCATACCTCCCTGGCACTTGTGATGTTAGCAGTCATTGTAGCAAAATTACATGCACAGTCACAGATGATGAACAGAGCTCCAAAAAGATGACAATAACTGTCAAAATAGACAAATGCCATGAAAAATTTTCAGCTAATGTGGCCTTGAAAGAGAAAGCCTCAGACTTGGATTTTTCGCACACATTCAAAGATGGTGAGAAGAAGAAACTTCCGGCTAGCAGTAAAGATATCACTGGCATGGATGCATCTAATGTTGACCTGTATTTAGAAGTTGGGCTCAAGAAGGTTGGAAGAGATATTAGTTTCAAGGTAAGAGGCAATTATTGTGTGGCTGGTTCTATGAGCATGCGAGATGAGGCTAATCCTAGGTTCTGATTGGCCACCTGAGCGGGCAAGATATGGTGAATCCTGAGTTCTGATTGGCAACCTGAGCATGCGAGATAAGGCAAATCCTGGGTTCTGATTGGCCACCTGAGCGGGCAAGATATGGTGAATCCTGAGTTCTGATTGGCAACCTGAGCATACGAGATAAGGCAAATCCTGGGTTCTGATTGGATACCAGAGCGGTCAACATGATCATGGGCGTATCTGGCCCACATGGGATTTCCTACGTTTCCCCACGAAACAAAACAAAGTAAAATGGCCGTATTATAAGTGCTTTATTGACTAAGCTTGTTCGGTAAATATGGCTGGAGATCGGTCTCGTTGTTTTTGCTCTTTTTCATCTTGGTCAGTAGAGACGCAGAAAAAAACTTTACTACTATGCAACCATCTTGACCATACACTTAGTCAATAACATACATGTATTTAGCTGTGTTTTGCTATGTCTTTCAGGTGGACATGGTGGGTACAATAGAGTCTTCAACAGGGACAGATCCTGTAGCTGTGACTTTGCTTCAGGGAAAGTTACCGATTGCAAATCTTGAGTGTGGTAAGTGACTCAAGATCATGCGGCTGTCACAGGCGGTAATCTTTTTCCTTACATGAAATTATGCAGCGTGAAAATCATGCTGTGGAATACTACAGAAAAATACGCGTGCTGCACCGTTGCACTGTCCGTTTCACTTTACTGTGTGGTGAAAACCATGCAGTGTGACCATTCTTTGTAAAGCTACAGAACAGTACTGTACTGTGGTACAGTTTAGTTTACTATACATTGTGGTTCTACCTTTTTTGAAAAATCACGAGTGTGAATAAATCACAAATTGAACAAGAAAACCGTCTGCTTTCTGGCTAATAATTTTTCACAAAGAGAATTTCATTTGTAATTTGCACTGGTGTTACACTTAAACCGAAGCGGCTGGTGTAATTTAAACTTCTTGAAAGACTCGCTAGTGCAGATCACAAATTGAACTCGAAACCGTACGATTAACATTATCTATTGGCTTTGTTAACAGCGTTTTTATGGTTGTTTAACTTATTTGTCCTGTGTTGCTTTTCATAGATGGAGGACCCTGGTTCACGAGACAACCAACCTATGTGAAGGCCCTGGTCATCGCGCTGCCGCTGTTGGCTGTTATTTTCATGGTTGCTCTCGGCGTCTACTGCTGCAGTGGAGGCCGTAACGGAACTAGACGCTTCAAAGTCTACCTTACGAGGAATGGTTCCCACAGGTCTGTCGCCATGACAAAACTTGTCAACGAAATATAGACTCAATGGGACAAAGTCAGCTTTGTCTGATGTACCAAAAAGTATATGCACTGAAAGGCTTTATTTATTCACTTTTGTCATTGAAGGGTGAAGAATTACATTTCTAGAACTCTAGAAAAGCACTGTTTAGAAGACAAACGTTTATAGGGTACTTGTAACTAAGTGAAGCTCATGCGTCCTTTCTGGAGCGATTGCAGAATACCCGACACACTCATCATTACATTGTCGGTTTCTTTTGAAGAACGAGGCATAAAAAAAATGGACTCTATTGTTATTCATCAGTATGTAAATAAGTGGGCCAATGTTCTGCAATCTGGCCTCCTTTCCCCTTGCTGCCTTTCTCTCTCATGTATGTAGAGCTCACCCAGCTACTTTGGTACTCGAACTTAACCAAGTTTTCTCTCAAACGTCGTAAACGAACCATCTTGTAACCACCTTACTGTAGAGCATCGTGAACGCTCAAATCTAAACATTTTTGACGAGCTAAGAAGAATTGGTGGGAAATCAAACTGACATAACCCAATCGAAGTTTTGTAGCCAGGTCTTTCAAAGCTGTGAAGCTTGCAGACTGTTTCCTTGTAGTTCGTTGGAGAGCAAGTGTCCACACACTGCGTCTTGAAGCACGTTCCCAGGGTCTTCTCGACTTTGCGTTGGAAGGACGCTGGGAACGAGATTGTTCTTTTTTGTAAGAGGAATGGAGAAAGGTTTACGCTATGGCAAGTAGTATAGAAAACAAAAGGTTCAGTGTTTCATCACGTTTCAAACACCAAGAAGAGACCTGAAAAGTAATGCAACTCGCAACGGAGAATTTTTTTGGGGAAAAAAGTTGGTGTGATTTATATGTGGTGAAACATGTATTGAGAATTTGATATAGCATCTCTAACAATTATTTGTATTTCATCAGATATCCAAACGTGTCACGGTGATAAGTTTCCTGTCTTTCTCTTATGAATTTTTGATGAGTTTGAGAATGACCCTTCACTGTTCAACCTTATTGTAGCCACCACAAGGGAAAGCCTCAATGGCTATTTAACTTAAAATGGGTTTCTTGTTAATTCACGGGATTTCTGCATTGGCAATGGTTTCTTTAGTTTTTATTTCTGTTTGAGTTATTCTTTATCACAATAAAATCATTTTTTTGTGTGTCTGTCTTGATATGATTCTTTGTGTGTCTTTGCGGGTGACATTGGGGGGATGGGGAGGTGGGGAGGTGGGATAGCCAATCTGAGGCAGTCTTGGCAGCTTAAGCTGGAGGGGAACGGTTTTTAAATTAATCCAGGTGATGAGATTTTAAGGAAAACCATTTAAAGTATCCATGATACTGAAGCACCTTTGTGAGGTAGACACCCCTGCAGCATTTACAGTCATAATTTACACTTCACCAGTCACTAAGGTGGAGATTTTGTGATGCTGTAACTGTAAATGCTAACACTTTAAGTCGTGAATGTGAGTGACTTATGCCAACAGATAACAACTTCAGCACAGCTCACCAAAAAGAACATGATTTTCAAGGGATTTATTCCTTTGTTTACCAAAACATGTTACAAATAAATGAAAAAAGCAAGCATTCAATGGTGTGGTTTTCTTATTTTCTTCCAAAGATTTACATCTTTGCCCTCATCAATTTGACAAATCAAAACTCTATTTCAATCTCCAACTGACTTGTGCTTTGAGCCAGTAATACGCTCTTCCTTGAGGTTCATTGTTTGCCAATCTCTTATGAATGCTCAAAAAGATGAAATTGTTCTGATAAAGGACATCGCTTTCTTTCACACATTCTTTATCCTCCATCATAACGCAGCCACTCGAATACAAAGTTGGACTATAATAACTATACATAACTACCATAACGCACATCAAAACATGGGCTCCGCTGAATTTTACACTGAGACTAAACTATAAATAATTAACCATGCTGAAACACCAAAAAGGGGCTAAACACTTAAATGTTTGAGCAGAAGACAATACAGTGAAAGCCTGCCAATCTATTATTCAAGGCAATGATGTTACTATAATAGTGACATGTCAATCAAAAGGTGCAGTTCTATGAAACAATATGGGGTTCTTCCCTATAAAAAGACAAAGGCTTGTGTAGCTACAAAAAATAACTGATTGCTAAAGTAAATGAAGTGCCAAAACATTACTGTTCCAAAAGTATTTGGTGTTTCTTCTCTGCTCTACGAGTAAAAAAATGTCACGTAGCCATCCTGTAAAGGTACTGATGAGGAACCAGGTTATTCCTCGTTGACCAGTGGTTCCAAAGGAACTTTGGTCTCTGTGGATGTGGCCTCATGATAGGAGGGGGGAGCGACCTTTAGGGTGTTGGTGTCATTAGAACGACGCTTCTTACAGCAGTACACAACACCACCAATCAACAACAGCAACACCATCACAGCACTGATGACAGTGATAGCCCTCACTGCATGAGACTGTCGCTTCCACCATGCCTTAAACCCTGTAACAATACAAGTAAGTCAGATGCATAATTAATATCTACAATCGTGGACCTTTATGGGACAGTTAACCTTTTTGCATCTCTTTCTGTATAATCTGAAAACAGCTAATCTTCTTTAACTGAAACATGTTACAAGGATTTCCCCTCGCAGTCTACTTGGACTACAGAAAGTGTACAACATGTTTCACATTGTTCAGGGCAGGGCAGGGCCAGCAAGAATCGGCAGAGATACATGCATGTTTCAACCGAAATCACCTGAAATATCCCAAACGTTTTGTGAAAGTTGTACATATAGCTATTAGGAGCACCTTAAGACTGATACTAACAAGATTTTGGTAGGCATGTCCAGTAACAACCATGTTAAAAAAAATAGCTGAAAGTTGGACGATTTAATAGGTGTGCTATATATCCTATTGAATAATAGATTAATTAGTAATACGTAATTACTAAAACAAATGTTTCCCTGTATGTGATGACAGTAAAAAGGAAGGGATACAGCTGTGTCAAGTCAGTATCTACTGACTATATACATGTCTCAGGTGATTGCACAAAATGTCTCCAAATAGATGCCAAGGTAATTGCTTTTTAATTATTATCTACACTATCACTAATATCACTATTACTATCACAGTCATTATTATTATTCCAATCACTATTCCTATTACAATCATCATTATTATAATTACAATCATTATCATTATCATTACCATTAAATTCCATTAAACATATAAAACCCTTACTTTGGCAACCTCCCGGATGGACATGTATCCTCTTCTCAACATCATCACGAAGTGGCAGCTTTCCCCTCAGGATAGGTGCCTCCATGCCCATGTTACCTTCGTAAGCACTCATGGTCAACTAATGGTCAAGCATAGAGTAGAACAAATCAGAAGAAATCCTGATGGTTACTTTTACCAGCATTACAGTTGGTAGTGAACGGAGTAGTTGACCAGCTAATAATAAATATGCAATAACTTATGGACTGAGTGGGAGGGCAGGACTGGAAAATATTTGGCTCAAGGTCACAATGACAATTGTATGGACTCTGCGCAGGGAAATATTTTCCCATACTGCCTGACCTAACCCAGTCAATAAGCGTTTTATACTTATGACCACCCATTTTCAGATAATAATTATGTTTCCCATTTTGCAGCAGCTGCAATTGCAGGGTCATATGCAGGACCGTGCAGCTTTTCATGGCCCTGTTCACATCGAGGTTTACAGCCCTCTTATCAGGATTTTTTCATAATGTTCTAAAATAGCAGAGCGTGTGGTGCCATATGGGATGGTACAAAACATGGGATCCCAGACTGGACCACCCCTTTACCTCCCCTCCCCATCAATATAAGTTAAACACAGCTTGCGAGATCTTCAACTTTTTTTACATATTTGCTCAAACATTTGTACCATCCCGTGCCATGTGGCTCTTAAAATAATGCTTAATCAACTGAGACACTACAATATAGCAGGTTGATTGAGCGAGTGGAAGCTGACAAACTAATGGACTTGAATGATCAATAATCATTAAATGTAACAACTGCATGAACAGCTGGCTGCAGAAGGTTTCATATGCAGTTTTGGGGTCAGACAACATACTTGTGGTCTTAAAATTTAAGGAAAACAATTGCTTAAATTCATTTTTTCTTAATCATAAAACAACAACAATAATAATCATGATAATGATAATAATACAATTACAGTGCGACCTCTATTAAGCGGCCACCCTCCATTAAACGGCCACTTTCTAAAGTCCTGAATTTTTTTGTCACTTAAATGCTGTATTCTGTACTTCTTTTCAACGTTCACCTCTAAGTGCCTACAGCCACCTTTTTTGTTGTTACAAGGTCATTATTTATTGCTTTCTTACCTCTATTAAGTGGCCAGTAAAATAATTATCATTTTAAGCAAGACGGCAATAAGAATAGGCGATAACTGATAACAACAAGAACTGCAATTTAATCTCCATTGTAATGACAAGTCACAAGCCACAAAATGTATGCACATGTAAATCTTTGACAAATCGAAGGCTTTGAACTACAACAGATTTAGTACAGACTGTTGGCATTGTGTTGGCATGAAAAAAAGTCTAAGTTTTGTTTCACGGATTTCTTTAAATGTATCTTCACACATTTAACTCTTTACAAAAAGGATTTGGCTATATAGAGTCAATAAATCGCACTGACCAGTCCATTTCTGCCCAATTTATATTTTACCTCTATTAAAAAGCCAACGTCTATTGTGCAGCCACTTTTCAAAGTCCCAAGGGTGGCTGCTTAAGAGAGGTCACACTGTATCATTATAGTAACCATATTATAACCATTGCTTCACAAGTGCTTGACACTTGAATTTGAAGCATATTCACTCGGGTATTACATTCTCAAACCTATAGGAACTACAAGCACAAAATGTTGATAAAAAAAATATTTTATTGGTCAGATATCCAACTTATAAGCCCAAATGCATACTTTGAAATTTAATGGGGAGTCAGGATAAGTGACCAATGAAAAAAAAAAAATACCAAAATGGATGAAACTATACCTCAAAAACGATGTCTGTTTCACTGCCATCTGACTCTTTAGTTAGTGACAGCTTGAACTTAATGTTGCTCTTAAATCCTTCAACACTGATTGGGAATTCAGCAAGCTCAATTTGGTCACCATCTTTGAAATCATGTGACCAATAATAGTCAAGCCCTGGAATCTTAAGGCTGATCTGGGCAATTAGAGGGTTCTTTGACTTGTCAATCTTCATCATCAAGAAGATGTCTTGGTTGTCGATATTTCCTGAACACTTGATAACACTGCAGTGGTCTTCCACAGTGCATGTCAGAGGAAAGTCAGATGTGGCAGAGTATGGTGCAGGACACGTTTCATGATCGTCATCATTGTCATGATGACTGTGGTGATGATGACGTTTTCCGCCACCCTTACCTGTGATTGGAAAACAAAATTAAGAACTTCAACACAAACCTTAACAAAAGGTCAGGAAGTAGCAACAGAATTAACCGTACATGTATGACTTTCAAAACAGCTGAAACATGCCTGGGGAAGATGCTTAAATTAATATGTATACAAAATTTAAAGACCTTATTAAAGAGGGAATCCATCAGGACATTGAGTTAATTTTCAATGGACAAAAACCTTGTGCCAGAATAATTTAAACAATCTTGCACTCTTGTTTACATTTTTTAAGGACTATAGATATAATTGGTTATCAGTGTAAATAACACCAAAGAAAATTTATTATGGGCTGAGCCCGAGAATATAAAAGTCAAATTTCACAGAATGGCATCTTCCACATAAAATTTTAAGAATTTTACCTGTGTTTTCACAGTTCTAGTGAAATTTGACATTTATTTTCTCAGACTCCCATGAGAAATTGTCTTTGGTGTTATTACAGATTACTCATCATATCTATATAGCCCTTGAAAAGTCTAAAAAAGTAGTTGATATTGTTTAAATTATTCTGGTACAAGGTATTTGTCCACAGAAAATTTAAATTACTCAATTTCCTGATGGATTCTCTCTTATAAGTTAAATGAACAGTTCATTTTTCAGTTTTCTTTTTAGTGAAAAGCAAACAGCATTCTGACTAAGGTCTGCAGCCTAAAAGAACCAAAGAAAGCTTTATTGAATTAAAGCTAAATAATGGCAGGAATAATGGGGTTTGCACTCACTGTACCACTGACATTTACTGTATAAGCTGGTACATTCTTTTGTTATGGTCTGGATAAGAATTTTTTTTTCATTTAGGATAACCTGGATCACTGTGCATCAAAGAAACTAGTAAATCTTGGTCCAGAGTGGATCCGTCTATTCCTTTGATGCAACACAATCCAAGTGGTCTTGGATCACAAATCTTGATCTGGATCATCCAAAAGGAACGCACCTTAAAATAGATGCCTTAAAAAGCAGAAAATTCATATCATATGTGGATAAAGTGCTTGTAAGCATGTCAGTGAACAAAGATTTTGGACATCTGCCCAAACAACCTATCCTCACAACCACATTGAAAAATTCTATTGAGCCACACAAGTGAACTACATTTTGTTCACTGAGTTTTGAGACTAAAATATGATGACCTTAAGGAACGTTCATTTTAAATTTACCTTTCTGTGGATCAACTTTGTGCACAAAGTACAAATAGAACATCCATGCAAAAGCAAAGCCAACACAATTGCTTCATCTAAAACCGCGCAATGAACACATATACCTCAAAACTGTATTCCATGCATAGCGGCAGTCAAAAAAATACGTTTCGCAGAAATTCTGCAAGGTTTATTGGACTACTCCTTTGACTTTACTGATGTGATATGATATCATTTGAGTTGAGTGTCACGTGACGGCAGCGCTCAAAACAAACACTTCTTGCCACGCTCGACGATTCGCAATGACGCAGTAATATTTTCTTAGTTGACATTTCGGATCTGTGAAGTTTATAAGAACTGAAAATTGCTTTCACTAGTGTGAAATTCAACAAAACATAGAGGCTAATTTGACTTTTAACGGTAAAGCACTGCAAAAAGAAGGGTGGCATAACATTCTCAAACAAATGGGCCAGAAAATCTGAAAATCTAACAGTGTGCGCCCGGCTAATATCACGAAACGAAACAAACGAAAGAAATTTTAACAAACTCGCTGCAATAGTTTCTACACCTTAAGGAAATTTTTAATGGCCTATTTATTACTGAACAGGTACGGCACTTTTTCAAACTGTAGTTTGGGAGACAGGACAAGTTTACTGAATCGACGACCATTTCAAATAAGATGTGTCGATCGGCAATAAGTTGACAAAAATTCCTATTGCTACGGGTAAGATTGGGGTAATATGTTCGCAGAATTGCTAACGGGGCAAAAAGAAGTTATGATACCGTCTATCCCCAAACAACCAAGGATAGAATGCCACTTCTACCTTTGAAAATCTCTCAAGGAAATGAAAATAGCAAAACCAAATTTCACGTCATAACTAATGTAACCCTTTCCCTAAACCAAAAACATACAACACACACTTGGAACACACATGCCAAGCAAAGCAGCCCTTAGCTACTGTAGAATATTGTGTTTTGAATAAGTAGGACGCGACGAAACAAATTCAATCTCTCAAGCACTTCCATACCATGTTATGTAATGGTGGTGAGCTTCAAGGAAAACTATCCTGTCGCAAATCATCTTTCGATTCAAAAATTCCAAATTATTTCTATTGGAAGGTGTTAGAAAGCTTCTACGATTTAGACCCTACTCAAAGTCTTACCTAAGGCGGTGGAGAAAAGGCCTAGAAACAGCAACGCGACACACAATTTCGCCTCCATCTTAATTCCCCCAATATAATGTTAGGGGTTCGCGATCGCTAGATTTTTCAGGGTTTAAAATGACGTCATATATAATTAGGTAAGTATAATTACTTGCTAGGAGACGGAGATCTAAAACAATAACTGTTTGAAATATTCGGTAAGCAAAAACATCAGTTGCTAACAACCAGTAAATTAATAGTCTGGTCTGGATAAGAGTAACACTGAAGCTTACCGTTAAATAATAAACTGTTTGTAAATCAAGTCTTGTGCATGGTTTTCAAATCTGTACATTTTTTCTTTAGCATTTTTAGATTCCACATCAGTTCACATTAATTAACCACGTGACAACGGGTTGCAATCCACGAATAAAGAAAAAAAGTAAAATAAATGAGATCGCCAGTTGGTACCCGACCGTGGGCGCAAAATTCACCACATTTCACGCGTTTCAGAGGGTCCCAAACTTTGTAAAACTCTGTCACGTAAAAATATTTGGCCTTTTCAAGCGTCACGAATAATATCCAAAATGCTTTCATATTCACGCGAGACGATCACGTTTAATTTTTCCCTATTTCCTGCACGAACGGTTAGACCGTTTATAAATGCACTTATCAGCGGCCATCTCGGGGGGTTGATCCCGGGGACATACGGGGGAATAGCGAGGGATTTGCTGACTTTTGTCGCCAATTTTTTGGCCCGAGCGGAGCATTGGACCGCTTTTGCACTCCGAGGCAAGATACACGGGGAAAGACCCGCGGGTTTTCTAACATCGCCGATATCTTGAAAATGAAAGATCCGGACCGCGGGGACTGGATATTACCGAAGTAAGTGTATGTATGTTCGTTAAAATTGTCATTCTGACTTACAACAAGAGAAAATGAGGTATTAAAGAGAACGCATCTTCCATGCTGGGTTCTCTTGCTAAGATAAGGGAACAGAATCTACTTTTAGATCAGGAAACTATCTTAACTGACCAATGGCTGATGCCTGATGTCCTTCTCATCACGTGTTTGTAATTTCAATACGCCATGTGGAAACCGCCATGTGGAACGAGATTTAAGTAGATTCCAGGCTAAAAATAGATTCTGTCCCCTTCGTCCGCTCCGACGAAGTGGCTAACGCTCGAAATGTCAGCACCTCCTTTTTACCTTACGGTGGTATAACTTACTCAATCAACTCGTTTGATTTATCCAGTTTCTTGTGTTTCAATTTCCCACCGACGCAGCACCAGTTTCGTTAGAAACTATCCCCACAATACCCTTATCTTATTAGACGGGGTTATGTTCTCTTTCCTCATTTCTCCCGAGTCCTCCTTTCTCTGCTTGTTATCAAATAATCTCCCCAGTCCCCACCTAGGAGGCCGTGGCACATCTTGTATATCGTGGAGAACCTTGTAGGTCTTGCAGCATTCAGTACGTCACACTCGTTGTTCGATCGTCTATTTTATGCCTTCAATCGATCCAAATAAATTCCATGCCCTGTCAAAACCTAACCACAGCCGTTTGAAAACGATACCATTTTGAAAACAATAAAATAGGCGGAAATTCATCACGCAAAACAAAATGATTCAATTTCTCAGGGCAAAACATGGCCAATCCCAATTCCCATCTTACCCCTTCAGGACGACCCTTTTTAGAAGCAAACTCGTCAGTTTACAGCATCATACGGGAATATTATATCTGTTTGTTGATGAAAATTATAACGGCATGAGAAGCTCCGAAAAGTTTTTGAATCCTAATTAAAATATTACTTCAGTCATTATCGACATAGATGGAATCCCAAATTGATTATATTCCAGGGAAATGACCTCTACCAATTTTTGGAACAGTATTAAACAACGATGGGATGTTGGTAGTATAGAGGAGTCAGACTTTTGTGATGATAAATTTGTCTTATGGATTGATCTGAGAAGCCACTACGATAATAAAATCCAAGCATCAGGGTGGGCCTTAAGTGATACGCGCGATGGGTTAGGCTCAAAATTCATAGCAGACAAAATGACCTGCTATATGTTAGTTGTGGCTGAAACAATGATGGAAGTTTATGAGGAAACATTAAAGTCGATCAAATATTGACTATTTGTTGGTTATTTGCTAGAAGTTTTACTAGCATTTTTTTCTAGAATTCTGCTAGTAATTTGTTGAAACTTTACTAGTTTTTGCTTGGAGTCTCTTGTTTTCTAGGAGTTTACTAGGAATTTTGGTAGTTAGTCTATCTGGGGCAAAATTTGGGTTTTGCTGGACTTTTCTCTGGTCTGATTTCAGTCTATTTTTCTTCTGGTTTTGACGGATTTGGACGGATTTTGATTTTGTCGGATTTGACGATTTGTGGATGAGAGTGAATTGGGTTATAGCGCGGCTGGAAAAATCATTTTTTACCTTGGATGTAATCTAACCTGTGTACATCCGTTCCACCGTAGGGGGGGGGGAGGGGTGGGAACGGATGTACACAGGCTAAAATTAATCCAGTTGTTTTACGACCCACATTTTACACCTACTTTAGAAGTGTTACTTTTGTTGTACAGATTGCATATTTTTGCATCAGACCAAGTAAAAAAAAAAAAAAACAAAAACAAATCAAGCCATTTTTTTTATATTTGGGAGCAACTTTTGAGAAACGTTTTGAGAATTTTTTGCAAAATCTCCAGCAACTTGTGGAAAGCCCTTGGCACGGCCGTAACTAGAATTTTTCTCAGTTACTACGCGCGCTCTGATTGGTCAATTTAGCTGTACGGCCCGCTAAAGTCAAAAGTTTGTTTTGTTCGCCAAAACGTCTGTAGAGATACAATAAGGGACGGACCATTAGAAAAGTGATGGGGGGGTGGGGAATTTTCAGCTTGCACGAATTTTTTTTTTCGCTCACTGCTTGTGCAGGAATTTTTTTTTTTTAGGTGAACCTCTCTGCACGAATTTTTTTTACTACGTGTGAAAAATACGGTGGCCCATAGGGGCAAAACACAACTTAATTTCTCTTCTGAAACACAACAATCTTTCCGAGAACACAACAATCTTTTAGAGAACACAACAATCTTTTTCAGAACACAACGAAATTTCCTGATACACAACAATCTTTTTTAAAACACAATAAAATTTTCTGATACACAAACGCAAACTAAAACACAACAAAATTAATTGAAACACAACAAAATTTTAAAGTACTGGTAACTAACCCTGACGCTGAAAGCGACCGGAACCTGGGACTAGCTCTGGTCCACGTCACTGAAAGGCGCCATTTTTGTATCGTTTATGTGAATTTGATCTGAAATGGCTTCTTCAGGTTCAATAAGCTGTACTCCAGAAGAGGAAAGCATAATTTCATATTACTTTTCAAGAGGCTATACGTACGAAGTTATCACTGAATTTCATGTTCAAGTTTCATGGCATTACGATGTGTGTAAGAACATTAAAAAATAGGTTGAAGCAATTGAACTTAAGAAGAAGATTGCCATCTTTTGATATGGACGTTGTCCGGGAACAAATCATGAATGAGCTTAGTGGTCCAGGCTGCCAAGGTGGATATAGAAGTAGGTGGCATACCCTACGACTAAAAATTATTCAACTGTTCCTAGACATCATCATCAGTGTTGTAGTTGACCTTGTGAGGGAAATGAGAGATATAAGAATTGACGATATACTATGGGTTCATTGAACAGGCTGAAATATCAGACAAAGAAACCACTTTCTTCGATACTTGCGTCTACAAAGGCGACAGATTTAGACAAAGATCTATCCTTGACGTGCGAACTCACTACAAGCCGACAGAAACATTTCAGTACACACATTTCACTTCCTGCCACCCACCAGGGGTCAGTAAAGGCTTCATCAAAGGCAAAGCACTTAGGCTGCTTCGAACTAACTCTTAAAAAAATACTTTTGAAGAGAATATTGTAGCATTCAACCCACGCCTTTACGCGAGAGGTTACCCAGATAATGTGGTAAATAAAGTCTTCTCAGAAGTGAAATTCGAAGAGAGAAAGTCGGCTCTTCAACAAAATAAAGGAACACACAATAGAAGTCTTTCTTTTGTCACACAATACCACCCAGCGGTGCCTAATTTAAAGAAAATCTTATTGAGCAAATGGCATCTAATACAGGATCAACCTTTACTGAGTGAGATGTACAAGGAGCCACCTATCATATCGTACAAAAGAGGAAAATCGCTCAAAGACGTACTCGTTAGATCCAAACTCTAAAGGCTAAGAAACTACACTTGCGAACAGCGGGAGTCATGTAGGCCTGTCACAAGTTTTTTAAAGCTGAGGACGAAGATAAACTTATACCGCACTTTGGGCAAAACTTGTGATCTGCTCTTCTCCAACCACCACAACTGTGACAAAACATGGCGGGCAACAGCATGCACCAGAGTAAACCCATGTGACCAGAGCTAGTCCAAGGTTCCGGTCGCTTTCAACGTCAGGGTTAGTTACCAGTACTTTGAAATTTTGTTGTGTTTCAGTTTGCGTTTGTGTATCAGAAAATTTTATTGTGTTTTGAAAAAGATTGTTGTGTATCGGGAAATTTCGTTGCGTTCTGAAAAAGATTGTTGTGTTCTCGAAAAGATTATTGTGTTCTCGAAAAGATTGTTGTGTTCTCTAAAAGATTGTTGTGTTCTCTAAAAGATTGTTGTGTTCTCAAAAAGATTGTTGTGTTTCAGAAGAGAAATTAAGTTGTGTTTTGCCCATGTGGGCCACCGTAGAAAAAGTCACAATTGGACCTTCCGTCTGCATGAATTTTTTTTTACCTTCTTCTTTGCATGATTTTTTTTTTGTTTTGGCATTTTGCCTTGCATGAATTTTTTTGTTTTTTTTTTCCCCACCCCCCCCCCCCCCCTCACCACCACTTTTCCAATGGTCCGTCCCTAAGTATCTGACCTCGTATAAGTTACGGATCCTCGTCTTTTCCGCTCGGATTTGTGGCCCTCGCGCTTCGGCCTTAAATCCGAGCGGATTCTTCGATTCTTCGAGTTCGGGTTTTTTCGCCACCTGAACTCTTGGGATATAAAACAATTATCTCGCAAATTGGGGGTTACGGGGTAACGGGTAACACCGAAAAGAAACCAAAAAACATACCAGCCACTCAAACTAATTTGACAATGTACACGAGAAAAGTGACTCAATTTTGATTGGCTAAGGGCAGTGTAGTTCAAGTGTAACACCAGTGCAAAAAGTGCAATACCAATGCAGATTACAAATCATCTTTCTTTTTTTTTTTCATGTATAATAGTTATTAACACGCAATCATTCGGTTTTCTCGTTCAATTTGTGCGATATATTTGAATTCGTAAGTTTTTCAAAAAAGCTTAAATTGCACTTACCAAAGCGGCTCGGAATTCGCTTATTGGTATACTAAATATTAAGGTGGCTCGATAGTCCAAAAATGGCAAATTTTGTTAACATTTTTTAAACAGTTTACCTTCACCCATGGCCTTTTATTAAAGTCAATAGCACTGAATAGCCTTCAAAGAATAAGTTCCAACAAGTTTTACCCAAATTCCTTACATTCCTGATAAACCACACCCCCTCAAAGAACCACACCCATTTCTGCAAATCGAATTATGGGGTAACCAGTAAACACAATATCTCCAGTACGCTTCATAGTGGATAACTGAGATTTGGCACACTGGAAACCAATGTCCAGAGCTGTGCAATGAACTAGGAATATCAACTTACTATGAAATGATAGCAATTAACACTCTCAAAAAAGTGAAAACAAATTTGCATGAAGTCCTTGGACAAAAAATAGCATAAGTCATAACACATTGCTCAAAACCTCATTGTTTTAGTTCATTGCATAGCTCTATTCATACTAAACACTGAGTGAAAATTTTGTTTGATTATTCCAAATATTCTTTGAGATATTACGTTTACCATGTCCAAGTAAGCCTCGCGTACGGAATTTAAGAAAAATGAGTGTAAAAGATGAGCAGTACAATTTGAATCACAGTTATGTCTTAAAAGGCTCCAGCTTCATAGTGTGGCCCTTCAAGTGCCTCTTAAGTCTCAGTGTATCCTTTCTTAAAGTTTCTAATTTGCCTTCTTCTCTTCTTTGAATGCTCTGTACTCTTTCTGCGAGAATGGCGTAGTCTATTGTGGTCAAGTCTTTTGCAGCCATTCTTGCAGTGCACTCCCAGTTTGATTCCTAACTTTTGAAGGACTAAACGGATTGAGCCTGCACACTCATTAAAGTGTGAGACTGCTAGAAATACAGCAAGTTCAACAGTGTTCAAGCCAGTGATTGTGGAGAGGGCCGTGACAACTCCATACGAGGATGAATATCCTCTTTTCCTCCATGTGCCATCTCCTGATACTCCAATGTCAAATATCCCATCTTTCTGTGGCTCATAAAAGGTTTTGACTTCTTCAGCAGCATTTGCCATACTTTGCTTACAGACAACCTGTGTAGCACTCCTGACAACATGGTGTCTGTAAGAATTTTCATTCATTGCATAGTTGGCAGGGGCATGTTCATGACACAATTATGCAAGTGCTTGATGGCCAATACCAATGTTTCTGGTAGCCACAACTATCCTCCTGTTTACCTCGAATGCTTGGCTCCCTTCGATTTTTGAGGAAGAGCAAAATTTCTCAAAGAACTTGCTCTTTTGGTTCTCGCACTTCAGTACAAAAAGGGAAGCGAAACCCATCTTGGCACCGCTGTCTTCCTGCAACTCGACACGGCCATGCTTGCAAACAGGACAACACAATAAATGAAAAACTGCCGAAAGCACAGAAATGTCAACCAAACGAAAACCCTCTGGTCCTTCGGAATAATCTTCGCTTGAGTTTTTATCTGATTCACTTGAAATTTCGTCCAGTTTTCTCACAGAAGCCGTGAGAGATTTCACTTTGGTAGCATCAATACTCAAACTCCGCTTGTTTTCTTCGGTGTCGGATACTTCGGTTTCTTCCGCCGATTCTTCACCAATCGAAGCCTCGTTGTCCGTTCTTTTTTCCTTCACAGTATATCTATTACCTGCGAATCTCCTTTTCTTGCTTCCACCACTCCTAAATTTTTTCTTTGGAGGCATTTGCTCAATTTGTTTGACAGGAGAAATTCTGAAAATGGAGACTCGAAAATACACTCGTGTTTGAAGGATTCAATGCTTCATGTATTTACCATGAAGTGACCAATGTCTCTTACCCGGGCCCCTACAGGTATTGAATCGCTCCTGGGAGCATTTTTTCTTGATTTCATCCCATTTCTGTTTCAAAAACGACGCGTAAACAACTCTGGTTGCCATGGAAACGGTCTGTGTGTTTTTTACCGAAGTTCACAAATGGCTCAAAAACACATTTATTTTAAAAGAAAATTGGAAAAAACACCCCTAACTCAAGACTACAATAATTAAACTTGCCTCAAAAACCATAATCTAAAAATTGCCATTTTTCAAGAATTTTGGCCTATCGAGCCTCCTTAAATAGTCCCAAGTTGCAGACGGTCTGTACATTTAATTAGCGAAAAAATGCTAAACTCGATGACGTCATTTCCTAGAAACGAGCGTTTCTTCTTAGAACCACAGAAAACCGGTCAAACCGGGTTTTTGTTTGGACCCCTCATTAGCTTCTCGGTTCAGTTTGGAGAGCGTAATGGAAGGTGGACATATTCTCGGCATCTTTTCTGTTCTGCTTCTCAGCCAAGCCACCCTTTCGGCTGCAGGTATATAGGCCGATTATAACTAGTTGATATTTTAATCTTAAGCTTTATATAAGAATTCAGCAACTGAAGAGTTTTGGAAAAACAAAATTGGAAACTAACTTACGCGATTTATGCCAGTGCTTTGTAAACCATAGACTTCTTCATAGCAGAATCTATAAAGTGCAGTGCGTAGATCAAGTCTATGAGTGCAAGAATGGTAATCTAAATACCTATGTTTTATTTTGTTAGTGAAGAAAATGAATAAGTTCATTTTTCTTCCGAGACTGAAAACTGTTATCACGTGGTATCGTTTCTCGGAAAACCAAAACACTTTCATGGATAAAAGTCGTTCCGCCTCGAAAAAACGTTTCAATTCCCAGCTTATTTGTTCTTGAAAATCTAGGAAGATTCATCTTCGGAAAACCGAACTGTATTCTAAGCGAATTGCTCTCTCAAAGCTCAAGATCGTGATGCCATGGATTTCTTGGAATCCCTCAAATTGCGATGACGGTGGTTTTTTCATGACGTTTAATAAAACGTATTGTGGGGATAGTTTCTGAAGAAACTGGTGCTGCGTCGGTGGGGAATTGAAGCACAAGAAATTGGGATAATCAAACGAATTTATAAAGTAAGTTATACCACCGTAAGCTAAAAGGGAGGTGCTGACGTCTCGAGCGTTAGCCCTTCGTCGGAGCGAATGTTAAAGCGTTTAATAAAACGCTGGTGATTTCGCTCGTTAAAATCCCATACACACGTTAGGGCGATAGTATGTTTGGAAACTTTTTAATGAAAAGTTGCTCTTGAAGCCACGTTTACCTTGCAAAGATTTTTCGTCCTCTTAGGAACAGTGCTCTTGAAATCAGAAGCGAAACCGACTCTTCATCAAGTGTTACGGTTGAGGGCGATGACCACAAGACATTTCCAAAGAGTCACGTTCATCTTCTAAACGGCAGCGCAAAACGTCACAATTTCCCAGGAAAAGTTACTTTCCAATTTCTGTTTGAAAATATTTGGGCTGGTTCTGCTGGTCTTGTATTAGTTTTCTGTAAAAAAAAAAACTAAAATATCGCATCAAACAGGCGGAGAAAACAGCAGGCCTCGAAACTGACTTTGTTCTACTACTTTTCATTTTTTTTTTCAAGATCTTATGGTACATATATAAACCCTATACATTGCCGCGAGAGCGTAAACCGAAATCTAACGTTTTGCTTCATCTTTTACACTCTTGGGCTTAGGTTGGTTTAGCTTTGATCCGAGCATTCTGGATTTTGTTTAATGCGAAAGCGCCTATTTTACACCAAATGTGACGTTAATATCCGCTTCATCAAAAGTCAGGATCAGCTTATCGATTGGAAACATCTGACGCCACACATTCATGGTGCTCCGTAGGAATTTCGGAGTGATTTCCGCACAGGTCCCTACTCATTATGCATCCTGTAGTTGAATTGTCTTGGGAAGTGCGCGTGCAAACATTTCTTGTACGGCTACCGCATGCATAATGAAGTAGTGACCTGCATTACAACTTCACGTCGATTTAAGTGTGTCATTCAGAAATGGTTGAAACTGCTGGCATTTTTACCTTGTGGGCTCGCTTTATTCCTTTGGGCATTCACTTCGGAAGCAACCGTTGAGTCACCGAAGTGTGTTGAATAAGTTCGGTTTTATTGGTTTGGGAAAAGGCGAGATCTCTTGCATGAAGACCTAAAGTGACTTCAAAGGAATGGAACAATAACAACTAACCTAAAGTGACTTCAAAGGAATGGAACAATTAACAGCGACAAGACAATGAAAATATTAATGACTGTGTTTTATTTACTCATATGCTGTATGGGACGTAGTTCCCGGTGTGGTGGTCTCTACCTCTGGTTTCATCTGGCAATTCATGCATGGGTTGGGTGGGTGTGTGAGATCATGTATGGACTGATAGCGGCAGCCAGAGGCGCCTTTACATGCTGACGTCCGATCTCACCCAATTGAAGTGTAAAGCGCCTTTGAACATATTCATATGAAAAAGTGCGCTATATAAATTCATTATCATTATCATTATAACAATAGCGCAATTAAAGCGACTTAGAGCGCCGGAACTTGTGAGCGTATCCTTTTGTTCTTGACGTGTGAGTGAACGCCAAGGAATGTCCGCGGGCATTTCGTGCATTTGAGTTTTTCGTGAAATGTTTTGAAGTTTGATTTGTATTTATGAAGATAGAGCATTTTGAGAGCTACAAAACGAGATCTTGAATGAGGATTTTTGGTTACTGTAAGCCGAAATTCGACTAATGCGTTATTTATTCGCGTATTGGCGGTTTCGAACTGCAAAGGAAACTTTTAGCTTAGACATCCCAGGGGACGCGTAGGATGGATTTAGGACTGATTCATCTATGGAGAGATCATTGAATGAATTAAATTCCTTCCCAAAAATGTCGCTTTTAATATTTTTTGAAAGAAGGGCGGTTTGACAGCTTTTCAAGGATCCGTAAATGAAGAAGTGTGTTGATAAATTTAACTTTCCTCTTAAACGAATCATGCAAGACTTGGATTTGTGATGTTATTGTGAACTCTAAGCGTCCTGAGTTCTTTAGAAAATTATCTACAGCTTGAAGAATATTATTGGAATTAGGCTCACCGTGTTTACATATCACGCATTCGATTCGAGATTGCTTGAGATCATTCCGAGATAAGCGCATGCTCATAAATCGTAATAATTTGTTTGTTGCTTTTCATTGCTGTTTATTAGCCGAAACTCTTTTGCCTTTTGTCTCATTAAAGTGCCCACTTAAAGCTTAATTGTGATTTAAAATAAAGGTTAAAGCGGATACGGCATACTTCGAAATTGCGAGCAGAACCGGAGAGAACAGGGACAAGAGAAGTTACATTTGACGCGTGCGGCTTTTTAAATGTCTTAAGAGGGCATGTCAGCAAAAATCAGACAAGGGCCGGCCAGGCCTCAAAAATCGATTTCGCTCAAATTCTGTCAAAATGTTATCTATTATGCCACAAAATCCACTGCATAGTTTTTAAAGTAAAAGATATTTTTATTTTTGAGAAAATGCCGCTTTTATGAGGCCCCCTTGAAATCGCCATTTTACAGTCCGAAATTTGCGTTAGGTTTATGGACTATTCTCGCTACGAAAATCGATTCTTATCGACTTAAAACCCTTGAAACCCTTTTCTGCATTATCTAAATAACCAGAAACGTGACTTTTAGAAAATTTGATCTGCTTTTTGTAACACAAGTAATTTTAGTTTTCAGACACGTGAATCTATTTCATTGGCGGTATCCCCTAAACGAGATCGATTTTCACTATGCGATAAAGCTCCAAATATAACAATCTTTCGAGATATAGTTGTCTATGGAACAAGCTTTCAGATGATGTAAAAATTTCTCTGGGCAAATAAATTTGCTTTGCGTGACGGTTCATCGAAATCTTGCATTTTTGAGCCCTTGAGGTCAAATGGCTTAATTTGCATTCTTAGAAAATCTAGGACATTTAATCGCCCATTCTTATTGTTTCACCTTTATACGATAAAAGAAACACTTAAAAATGTATTTCTTACCTTTTTATGGCCAAAACCTGGTCTAGTCATCTCCGTATTTTTTTATAGTGGCGTTATAAGCCTTGCGTACGTTTGTCCATAGCCTGTCAGTTGGCAACTTCCGATTACTATTCAATATGTCAACGGCCAAGCGCTTACTAAACGGTTACTTACAAGCCTTTTTTGAACAGCCAAGATTGATTCCCCTTTTCCTGAAGTCACGAGGACTATTTGGTATCACTATATATGATTTAAACATAATGGTGAATCTCATACCTTGTTTAACATGTCGAAAACGTAAACAACTGGACTTTGGATTATGCTAATTATAGACTACGACTTTCTAGGGTAGGGTAGGTTAATATTGCAAATAACTGAATGCTTTTACATCTTTCTGCGACATGAACTTTAGTCTATGGTGGGTGGGAAGGAGGGTGTTGATGCTTCAGAAAAGAACGGCATGTATATTTGTGATGAAAGTCGATATATGTTAGGTACTAAGTATAATAAAAGGTTTAGTTCAGCCCCTCCCCACTCCTCACATCAGGTATCGTTTATCGAAAAACTATCTGTGGTATCTAGTGGCTAATTAAATACAGGTGTTCAAGGAAAATGGAACTTTGTTGTTCGTTTAAAAGTATCGTTGGTAGTTCTTGTGGTTCTGATCCTAAAGATCGAAAGCGACAGACCCAAATTGTCCCATTGCTGTGCTGTACAAAAGATATCTCGAAGCACCTGTCTTCATTGAGTTTTTCTGGGCCTCAAAATGAGGTGGACCTCATATTGTCTCGAGTTGCGTTGTATGAGAAGTCGAAGGAGAGCATGAAATTCATGACTATTTGCCCTTATCATCGCGCGACTCTTGGAATAAGCTGGACTAGAGGTGGGGGTACAAGATGCAGAGTTCCCCAGGCGATTTCAGACCATGGGAAATCTAAAGGAGCCTGGCCAAAGGGCGATCGAGGTTTGGGAAAGAAAGAATCGTGTATTATATTACACAATACTGGTGTGTTTGTTCCTCCCGGATCAGGTAAATATATAAAATGGAGGAGTATACTGAATGGAAAATTCATTGTTTAGTCTTTGATAAATATATCCGTATATACTATCCCCTGAAGGAATTTGCAAGAAATGCCGAAGTTTGATTAAAGCAGTGGAAAGTAAAGAATCTCCAGAGTCGGACGTGCAAGTTATTGGCGAGAAGATGCAAGAGTTGACACTGGTAAAATAGATCCTCGCTATTTTAACTGTTATTATCAATCGGGTATCGCCAGTTAAAGCAGACAAGTTATTTCAGGACAGCGGTCTTTGCACAATAATTTATAGAGTTATTTGCATACATGCACCACTCATTTTGATACTTCCATCCCAACTTACACTGAAACACACACTTTTCAGTTTCAATCTTGTTCCGCTGCCATTAAGTTGCACCTTCTTTTCAACTGAAATTCTGAACATTTGCATATATTAGGATGATGTAGAGGTAACCTTTAAGGCCAGTGCACAAAGTCCAGCATTCCAGAGCCCACCAATTACTGCGCCTGCTATACCTGAAACACCTCGTTCAGCCTATGCACACTCGTTGTTGCAAGAAACGGAGGATGAAGGCCACGCAGTATCGAGAGAACTGCTAAATTCGTTTTTAGCCACAAGGGACATAAGTCCCGTTAGACACCAACTGACTCTTCCATGGGATGAGGCTTCTCAGAGAACTAAGCGACGTCATTTGCGCAAAGCAAAGCAGGTTGTCTTCGCAGCTCTGGAAGAAATTGCTCCCGAGAGTCCAGAAATGCTGCTCAGATCATTGCAGACATCTGTTGATGACGACGACAATGTCGATGGATCGCTGATGGAGGCTCTCGTGGAATGTTTTAATAATGCAAGTCACTGGAGCACAAGAAGGCAAATCTTGTCCATAATGGCCGACAAGATGCCCTTTCAAGTCCTGAAAAACTGGATTCCTGGTCTTACGAGGTACAGGTTTAGTGTGGCCCGCCATCACGCACTGCTTCATGGAAGAGGTACTCCCGTAGCCATGACCAAGAACACCCGAATGTATATATCAAATGAGAAACTTGACCACTTTTTGACTTTTATAACGAGTGGTCAAGTTATCCAAGATTTGCCTTTCGGGGAAAAGACATTGAAACTGTCAAACAGTACAAAGATTACAGTACCAAATGTTGTGAGAACACTAATACCAGAACAGGTGGTGCAGCAATACACGACTTATTGTCAAGAGTCTGGCTTTCAACCCATGAGCCGTAGCAGTCTTTGTAGAGTTTTGAAAGTATGCAGTGCTTCCGTGAGAAAGTCTCTACAAGGACTGGACTATTTCTCTGCCGATGGCGCTAAAGCGTTTGATGACATGGAGGAAATAGTCGAAAAGCTTGGAGATGAATTTGGAAAAGGTCACACTTGGTCAAAGAAACAAATCACCAATCTGAAAATGGCAAAGCGCTATTTAAAAAGTGATTACAAGGTATGTATACACACCACTGGTGTAGGGAAACTGTTAACCTTTTTGATGAAAATAACAAGTATTTCTGTTTAAAAAGTTCCTTATAGGTAGCCACTAATTAGATTCAATGACGGTTACATAAGTTTTGGATATCGATTACTTCACCCATCTGCTATTGAAAACAGTCACTTTATAAAGATGAAAAATATCTCTGATGTTGCAGGTTCATGTATCAACAAGCTCACGAGTCCCCGACCATTGTAGATCATTTGCCCTAAGTCATCAAGGTGACGCAGATTTTACAGAGGAATGTGACCACCCGCATGACCTCAGATGTGACAGGTGTGAGTTGATCCCATTGGTGTTTGATGAAGTTGATGCTGCTCTGAAAGATCTGATCATTGATGCTGAAGAGAAAAAAGAGATGGCGTATGTGGTCTCACAATCCAAGAGAAATATCCTGTCCTGGAAAGCACATCTACTGCGTGCTATCGATCAAGATGAAGCCCGTTTAAATATCCTCCGCAATCTGGATCCCACCTCAGTACTTGTAGTGTTAGACTGGGCCATGAAGTTTTTACCAAGAAAATATCGCGAAAGCCAGTCTGATTGGTACGGAAAGAAAGGTATTTCTTGGCACATCGCAGTAGCCATGACAAAACAAGAATGCCAGTTAGAACTGCTGACGTTGGTCCATGTCTTTCAAAGTTGTACCCAGGACAGCTATTCAGTATTGGCTGTTATCGACGACGTTGTGAGTCAACTCAAAGCTGTTAGACCTGAAATCAAGCAGGTTTACTTAAGGCAAGACAACGCAGGATGTTACCACAGCGCGCTCAACTTACTGGCCATGAAAGAAGTAGCAAAAAAGCACAAGGTAGAATTGCGAGTAGATTTTTCAGATCCACAAGGCGGTAAGGGGTCGTGTGACCGAAAAGCTGCTACCATCAAGAGCCATATTAAGGTATACTTGAACTCTGGCAAAGACGTCGAAACTGCAGATCAAATGAAGACTGTCATAGAATCATCAAGTGGCGTCCATGGTGTGAAAGTGATGCTGTGCGACCCCCCTTCAATTCCGAAGTCAGAGCCTTTGAAATGGGAAGGTGTGAGTTTCATCAACAACATCTCATATAGTAAGAATGGAATGAAAGTGTGGAGAGAATATGGCATTGGTGAGGGCAAGTTCTTGAAGTGGAGTGAATTTCGTCTGCCAAAGAAGATTCCCTTGCCAGAAATAAACATCATCAAAGAGGCTACTCCTCAAATGGCCACTTTTACAGCAGTGACCGCAAGAAAGAGACCAGCAGCAAAAACCAACAGTAGCGAAAGCCAACCCAAAGATGCTGATAGCTCCAGCTCCGAAGATGAGCAAGAAATGGAGTCAATAAAACTGTTTCCTTGTCCTGATGACGGTTGCGTCAAATCGTACAAACAGTTTTCTTCCCTGCAACGCCATCTTGATGCCAGCAAGCATAAATATGTACTAGAACGTGAAACACTTCTAGACAAGGCAATGCTGTCATACGCCACAAAACTTGATCAAGGAGATGCGTCTTTGGAAAGCCAGCCTCTCGAAGAGCTCAGCACTTCTCGCACCTTGGCATATGGCAATGCTCTTCCAAAAGGGTGGGCATTAAAGTCATCAGTTGTCAAAAGAAAAAGATTGAATGAAGGTCAAAAGGACTACCTTACCAAAATGTTTGATGTTGGAGAGAAGACAGGCCACAAAGTAGATGCTTGCAATGTATCGCAATCTATGAGAAAAGCACGAAATCTTGATGGTTCTCTTATGTTTGACACCGATGAATACCTTAGCCCGAAGCAAATTAGGAGCTTTTTTTCGCGCCTAGCCAAGAAAAGGAGAGTGGCCAATGTCGAGCAAACGGAAGACGAAGACTCGGAAGACGAGGAGGAGGAAGAGGCAAGACTCGAGGAGGAATGCCTTAAAGAACTTGCAGAGAATGTAATTAGTGAAGTCGGTCTTGTTCATCCCATCATGTTTGAATCGCATAATCTCTGCGAACTAGCATCCAACCTTAAACTTTCAAAGTTCTCCATACAAATGCTGCGGGATATATGCTTATTTTATGATCTGGACACTTCTTCGATCAAGACAAAAAGAAAGCAGCCATATGCGAAGCTGCTTATGGAGCTAATCGATAACTGCAGCTGCAAAAGGTAATTCATAATTAGTTCGTTCCCCCACCAAATGGGTTCCCTGTGAATGCAACTCATGTAGATAAACTAAGAGGGTCCTGAAGGGGGGTTCCTAATCCCATTTCCCAGACAAGCATTTTTTCAAAATCCCAGTTCAAATCTCGCAATCCCAGTCTGTGTTGCCCAAATCTCAATCCCATTCCCATTTTCTATTGTTTTTCCTTCATGAATCCCAGTCCCAGTGCATGAAATCCCATTTCCCAGCCCCTGAAGAAGGCCAATCCCAGCTCCCATTTTACCCCTTCAGTACCCTCAACTAACACATGTTTTTGATCTACAGATCATGATTCTGTGACGATATCCAGCTACATGAGTAAGCCGGTAGACTATTTTCAATTCTTTTGAGTTGATAATCTAAGCCGAGTTCATCGCGCACTCACAATTTAAACAAATACCGAGCCGCAATATTTACCTACCCTACCCTAGAAAGTCGTAGTCTATAATTAGCATAATCCAAAGTCCAGTTGTTTACGTTTTCGACATGTTAAACAAGGTATGAGATTCACCATTATGTTTAAATCATATATAGTGATACCAAATAGTCCTCGTGACTTCAGGAAAAGGGGAATCAATCTTGGCTGTTCAAAAAAGGCTTGTAAGTAACCGTTTAGTAAGCGCTTGGCCGTTGACATATTGAATAGTAATCGGAAGTTGCCAACTGACAGGCTATGGACAAACGTACGCAAGGCTTATAACGCCACTATAAAAAAATACGGAGATGACTAGACCAGGTTTTGGCCATAAAAAGGTAAGAAATACATTTTTAAGTGTTTCTTTTATCGTATAAAGGTGAAACAATAAGAATGGGCGATTAAATGTCCTAGATTTTCTAAGAATGCAAATTAAGCCATTTGACCTCAAGGGCTCAAAAATGCAAGATTTCGATAAACCGTCACGCAAAGCAAATTTATTTGCCCAGAGAAATTTTTACATCATCTGAAAGCTTGTTCCATAGACAACTATATCTCGAAAGATTGTTATATTTGGAGCTTTATCGCATAGTGAAAATCGATCTCGTTTAGGGGATACCGCCAATGAAATAGATTCACGTGTCTGAAAACTAAAATTACTTGTGTTACAAAAAGCAGATCAAATTTTCTAAAAGTCACGTTTCTGGTTATTTAGATAATGCAGAAAAGGGTTTCAAGGGTTTTAAGTCGATAAGAATCGATTTTCGTAGCGAGAATAGTCCATAAACCTAACGCAAATTTCGGACTGTAAAATGGCGATTTCAAGGGGGCCTCATAAAAGCGGCATTTTCTCAAAAATAAAAATATCTTTTACTTTAAAAACTATGCAGTGGATTTTGTGACATAATAGACAACATTTTGACAGAATTTGAGCGAAATCGATTTTTGAAGCCTGGCCGCGAAAATTCGAAAATGTTTGATTTTTGCTGACATGCTCTCTTAAATGTTATCCGTCACTTAAAAGAGAAAGATCAGAGGTCTTGACGAGATGAGTTTCGCCAATTCAAGACATTTGATTCGAGATTTTCGATACATGCAAACAATTTTAAGCGCGAACCGGCGCGGGATTTCGTCTTGAAACACAAGGGGAAAATTAACTGATGTAAAATATCAAGAAGCCCATTACCAGAGAAAAAAAAGACAACCCAAGTTTCGAGATAGACAATTTGTCTTTGTTTATTTATCTTGCATTGAGTGTGTGTCAAAAGATACTTGAGCTAGCGAGCGGGGTTGTGAATGTTCTTTCAAATAAAACATCGGTCGGTCCGAGCTTCATTCCACATCATTCCCTTGAGATGACACGCTTATCATGTTACAGAAATGCGAGTTACCTAACCCTAAACTCAGTCAAGCAGCCACTTCCTCTGTTGTCCCAGAGGTTTCAGCACCTTCCATTTAAACAAAAGAAATATATCTCACCTACATCAAAGGGTTTGCGCTCTTCGGAAACGAGCCGCATCTTCGGCAATTAATAGTTATGAATGATTAATGAGCAAGAACAATAGCTTGAATATATGAATACTTAACGACCTCGATTTTCGAGGTTCACACTTAAATCGACGTGAAGTTGTAATGTGTGCGGAAATCTTGCCGGAATTTCTCAGTCCTTGTACAGTTTCTGTGCAAGTGGAACCCGCCGTGTTGAAACTAAACTAAAATTTTTCAACCGTGTTCCCGGTGTCATAGTCTAACTGACTTGTGCCCTCATTGGTCTGGGTGGGAAGGATGAAATCATCTATGGACTGAGGAGGCTGTATGCCTATGTCTGATCTCACCCTCTGGTTCCTCCGCAATTCAGCCACTAGCTGCAAGTGAGGAAAGTGACACCCTTTCGTTTTTTAATTATTCATGATTAATAGGCAATAGCCAATGAATGAGGTTTATTTGGTTCACATGCACGAATCTTGTTACCCAATGAACACTCAGATGAAAATCTTAAGGATGGTCTCCCAGCAGTTTTGGGGAACAAGGGAACATTAGCAAAATATCGAAGGGAGCAAGGAAACATTAGCCAACTTTTGGGAACAGGGGAACAAAATTCGAAAAATTACAGTACGAAAACATTCTACGAAAATGTGTGGGAACATGGGAACACAGGGCAATTTTGGAAGGGAACAAGGACCCCCCCTGGGAGACCCTCCTTAAGGTATCAGTAAGGGGAAAATTCGCCATTTTACATACTTTTACTTTTTTAAACGGCTGGATAAATCTTAAGGTTATCTTAAAAATTAAAAAAACTCCACGAAAAAATATTATGTTCGTCGCTAGTTATTGTGCGATAAAGATTTTTTGCACACTAATTACTTAATTGAGAGTTGACAAGTTCTGTCAAATGAATATTAATTGTTGAGGCAAGGTGTCACGTGACACCAATAACATGCTGAGTTTGACACGCGATTTCGCGCGCCATAATCAGTGCACGGATGTCTCCGAGGAAGAACAAGCGATCTTGCCCTTTTTCATCGGCTAAAGGAAGGCCAAATAAGGCAAAAAACACTAACACTAAAACACTAAATTAGCGGAAAGCGACAAAGGGTCTTATTACAATCAAGAAAAATTGCTGGATGAACTCGATCGCGATCACGAAGCCAGCGAGCAGGCCGAAAAAAGCGCAAGTCGCCGTAAAATACGATTGCAATAAACTGTCGAAGCAGAGGAATTTGAAGAAGAGAAGTTTACGTTTACGACGTCCGCTCCAGCGTTTCCGTTTGTGCGCTTGCATTTTCTCGGGGATCTACGGACCTTTGGCATCTTTACTGACATGGCCATAGTTTTGAAGATTAGTCAAGATACATAAAATTTCATCACCAAACGTCAAAAGATGATTTCGTGTTTACTTGCCTTGGAATTCTGACTTCACACATGAAAAAGCGGTTTATTCACAGGAAAATAATTTAACGCGTGCCGTCGAGAGAAATTTGTACCTGTTCCATGTTAACTGTCACACTCCTATTGTTGTATAGAAAGTTGATTCCTCTGCGGTTTCTCCATTGGTGTGATAATCTCATTACACTTGGATGCCGCCGAATTTTAGTTTTTCTCTGTTTCTCGAAAGTAAAAAATAGGCGAATTGTACGTGCATTTCGAGTTCGAAGTCGTCAGCCCCTGGACCAAATTAGCTGAAATTTGGAGAGCATGTTGTCAGAACGTTCGCCGACAAAACCGTGTCTGCGAATTCTGATTTTTGTTCTCATTAAAAAGTTATGCCTGTTTTTCGCGGGCAGTTCAATTTTTTTCCCTATTCAAACTTTATCCTCTTGTAAAAAAATAACAAACGCATGTGCCAAAAATCTGAGACACGGTTTTTGAGGTCAATGTGTGAAGAAACGGATGCCATGTTAATCGTTTTCTCCGACCTAATTTTAGCGGGCGTAGAACTTGATTTATAGGTTCGTGAAGCTTTGTTAACATATTCACATTTTCGAAAACCAGTACATTTTTTACTGTTTAAACAGATCGGGTTATAATCTGTAGTTACTAAGCTTTCAAAAAATATATGGTTTATATGGGTTTTTGTTAAAACCAAGAGCGCTAGAGCGGGCCGCGCGCGAATGGTCAAATGGGTTATACTGATACCTTAAGGGCTTTGATCTTAGCCTGCGTAGCAGTCTTTTCCGTTTCCTCTAGAGCGAAGGGGAAGTCGATAAACAAATTAAAGAGTTAATACAGTGACCAGTTCTATGCCGTATCAATTTCTTTTCTACACCTGCATTTAACAACGACGATGCATAAGTAACACGAAGACTGTGACTCATATTTCGCTTAACACCTGCTGTCTTGCATATTTCTGGCAAAATCTCGTTCCACAAATTATTCCATAAACGGTCTTCGGTGGTTACCTCTCTCCCGACTTCCTGACCACCTCCATCACAAACTTGCCACGCCAGTAATTCAAGGTTAGTGCATCCATTTCTTCAATGCTGGTAGAAAATATGGAAAGCTTAAGGAGCACAGAAGCTGATAGTCTTAAAAAGAGCCCTCCTGGATCTAAAACGTGAACTATAAACGACCGAGAAATGTGCCATTCGCCAAAAATTGTTACCGCCCATTTCCTCTTATATTTGGTTGACAAAAAAACTAGCTCAGTAGCGTTCTTCGTAAACCGTTTCCGACTCCCCAAATCTTGCTTCTCCATTTTCGCTAGTAGTGGGTATAAGCGGGGTCTGGGACATGTGTAAATTTTTGTATTATGTAAATTTTTTATCCGCAAAGTATACGCAAAGTATTCGCAGGGGAGGAAGCCCGAAAATACAAAACAGAGATTTTATCAGGTCGTTAGAAAGCCGATGCCAAGCCGATGCCAAGCCGATGCCAAGCCGATGCCAAGCCGATGCCAAGCCGATGCCAAGCCGATGCCAAGCCGATGCCAAGCCGATACCAAGCCGATACAAAGCCGATGCCAAGCCGACACAAAGCCGATACCAAGCCGACACAAAGACGATACCAAGCCGATGCCAAGCCGATGCCAAGCCGATGCCAAGCCGACACAAAGACGATACCAAGCCCCACCAAACCTTATACTGCAACCTCCCTTTTCCAACATCCAGAATAAGTTTTGCAAAGTTTTTACAAAGTTTGAGGAAAGTGGACGCGGAGAATTCACCATCCCTATCCAAGCCCACCCCCACATAAGTATCCGCAAAATAAAAAAAATTTGGATTTTAATGTTAATTTAAAGAATAACTTACGAAAGTATAAATGGAAGAGTTACAAAAGAAAAAAGTTGTGGAATTGAAATTTGTACAACTGAAAAAAATTGTTAAAGAGTTGAAAATTAAAGGACGATCTAGAATGCGAAAAGAAGATTTTATTAATGTGTTAAAAAAATTTCCAGATGAGGAGATTATTAAATTAATACCAAAAGATACTATCAATAATTATGATTATATTTGTATTCATGGAAAGTATAAATATTTCTGTAGAGAGTGTGGAGGAACACAAATATGTGAACACAATAAAATTAAGTCATACTGTAAAGAATGTAAAGGCTCTCAAATATGTGAACACAAATTACAAAAGTATATATGTAAAGAGTGTAAAGGAAAAGGAATATGTGAACATAATAAACAAAAGAGACAGTGTAAAGAATGTTGTTAAATATAAAAAATGATTTTTAATGTTATTTAAAGATATAAAATAAAATATAAAAGATGGAAGATAAATTTTTATTAAAATACGGGCAACTTTCTTTAAAGTTTTTAAATGAAAAAGGTTTTTTAATTCATGAATTTATTGAATCTATAAATGAAGATTTGTTAAAAAAGATATCAAAATATCGCGAATTTATTGTTGAAGAAAATAGAAATTATTTTTATTGTAATATTTTTTTTATAAAAAATGATGAAATTTATAGTGGTAGAATTATTTTAGATCTTAAAAAAGGTTTGGAGTTTTATGAAAATTATTTTAATGACATATTAATTTATGGTCCTTATGAAAATTTTTATGATTATTTTTTTTGTTATGAAGAAGATCATGGATTAGAAATAGATTATACTATTTTTGATTCAATAGCTGTTGTAATAAGCATAGATAGTTATAAGTTAGAACATAAAAATAAATTCTACAAAGACTTGCATAATGATTTAATGGTTGAAGCATGGCATCCAAAAAGAGTTGTGGATTGGTGTTATGATATTGAGGAACAAGAAATTTTTAATTCTTTACCGGATGAATAATCTTATATTTCTGTTACTACTAATTATGTTATATAACCCAAAAATGGTTACATAACAAAAATAAGTAATTTATCTAAATCTTAAACTAAAAGTTATGGGAGAACCCATCAGATTAAGTTTTTTCCATTCACTGTCTAATATGGTTAAATCAAAATGGTTTATAACGCTATCATATTTTCGAACTGGAATTGTTGGATAATCCTTTGAGGGAATGTTTGCAAGTAGGTGTGATGGCGATAGTTTCACAAGTTCACCATATTTGGTTTTATTCATATATGAAGACTTATTATCCACTATACTACACATAAGTCTCAGCGGTTCCTTAATCTGTATATTTATGGGGTATAATTTACCTGGATTTATGACTTCGGGTATACCTAAACCAATCGCTAACCCTCTCGTAAGTTTAATGTTAAAGTTCTTATTTGAATATAGATAGTCAACAGTATCAGTCTCAATTATTGCTATCTTTGCCTTATCAGTATCATTAAGAAAGATCGATTGAATATCACGCAACGAATATGTACCGGGTTGAATTATTATGAGAGCTTGATTCTTATCATTGAACAATATCTGTTGATCCTTGAAATTAATCAATCTTTTGGTTTTTATATTACAATCTAAGAGTTGTATCTCCCGAAGATTTTTCAGCGGAGGATCTAAATAAATCCTTGTTTCAGACTCATACATGGTAATGCTTAACATTTTGTTTTCAGCGAAGCTGGTCTTTAGATCTGATTACATCATATTCATCTTTAAATTTCCATTGACGTAATCACATTCCTGAGCGACGTTAGAAACCGACCTTTTTGAAGTAAACATAAAATCTACTTTTCGATTTCAAATCCACTTTACATTTTTCTTGTTGCTATGTCGTAAAAGTATGCAATCTATTGTTCTACACGTGAACGCCAATTCACAAACAATGATAATCACGTGAAATGGTTATGAACTACCGAAATAGATACCACGCAAATACACTAGAGACAATTATAAATGCTAATATATTATCTTCATGTTGCGTGGTCACGTCCGGCTTTACGCGTAGCGAGTCTGAGCCTTTGGCAGGCTTTTCATTTTGTGTTGGAGGGATTTTTGGTTTCGGATTTGTCTCAACTATTGAATGAGGTAACTTTAACTTTGAAGATCCCATGTTATGACTTATTCCAACCGGTTTTGATTCCACGTTTAGCGAATTATTTACTCCAAATTTCATATCATTAGTCGCTTTCATAAGTTTGTTATTATATCCAACAACGCTTTCAGTGTTGATTATCATATTACTTGGCATCAACCACAAACCTGGAGCAATAGCTAAATCAAGCCGTAATTTCGCTTCTTGTACAGCTAATTGATATCTTTGTATGGAACTAGAAATGTCATTCTCAATCACACTACTTTCAAATAAAGCTAAGAATTCTTGTTGTGTCTCGATTGCTCCACCACCATTACCATAAATCGAATTTCTTGTGTTAACTTGTGCGCCAAGTATACAATAAACAAAAGCTTCAGCGGATCGATTCAATCTACCGAGTCCAGCTTTAGTGAGTCCATGCCCACTTGTTGGGATAAACCAAGCATATTTGAAATCGGCAAAGTCATCATTACGAATAAATGAGATAAGATTACCATTTTCTTTCTTACCACCGTCATCAGCAAATTTACCACCCTCGCCAGGCCATTGATCTGCTTCTTTATCATAATTCCTTATAATATGTACATTTTGATATCCTCCTCCTTTTCCATGATATCCTGCACCATAATCAAGAAATATATCTCCCAATCCACCGTTTCTACCGCCTTTCCATCTAAAGTCAGAATTATTACTAATCCCAAATTCTGCACACAATCGTTGATATGCTACTTTACTATAGGGATTATTGTTTATTACAAAGGGTTGTTCATCAGGTAAAGGAAGGCTTAATTCATACAGTATCCGTCTTATTGTGAAATATATATGAAACTTAATGAAGCTATTCACTACTTTAGGATAATTTAGACTTTCAAAAGGACTAATCCCGCAACCGGATGTTGCACACCAAACTGCAAAGTTAAGTTGCTGGGGCCAATAGTTCATATCAGGTCCGTTCAGCCATTTTCTACTTTGTTTACCAAACTTGAAAGTCACAACTTGATTGGTAAAAACATCACGCATCTTTGCTGTGAATTTCTTTGTATTTGAAACATATATATCTAGTGAGGTTAACATTTTTGTTATATCACTTGTAAAGTCATCAAAGTTAATAGCTGGTATAGGATAACTTTGGTTAGTCATGGTTAAACTCTTTGGGAAAGATGAAACTACTTCGGGTAAACTTAACCCTAAATCCTTCCATAAAAGTTTTTTCAAATTAGGAGAAAGATCATCAGTCCAGGTTTTTCCAGTAGGATCATCATTAGACATGATTGTTGTTCCATTAACTTTCCACTTAATATATCCTCCATATGAATCATTAATAAATGTAAATTTATCAAGATTAGCGTTTGGATATCGGGTTTTAAAATCTGTAAGCAACATCTTATTCTTTATTTTTCTTCGATTAGTCCATGTCTTTATATTTTGAATAAGATGTAAAGTTAATACTGCTCTTTTCTAATACCTGCAAAACAATTACAGCCCACATCAGTTCTTTCATATGAAATTTTTAATGTGCGGGCGTGGTTAACTCTTTTAATAGATCTGCTCGAACTTCTCTTCTTATCTGTGACATGTTTAAGTTTTTTTCTGTATCTCTCCTAAATTTTTGGCGAACTTCTAGTTTTAGTTTTTGAAACTTTTCCAACTCTGCTAAAATTATAGAAAATTCTTGATCAGATATAACATTATCTTTCAATGCCTTTGAAACCAAGTCGTTAATAGTGTTTAATTTTGACTTTGCTATGGAAACAGTCTGTTCATGTTTACTAACTTTATTTGAAAGTCTTTTTGATGCTGCACCAAATCCAACAGATACTCCACCACAAATTCCACCTACAACACCCAACGGAACGCCAATAATAGCTCCAAAACCGGTAAGAGAAGTTCCCAACCCGCTTGCAGATAGAATAACTGAAAGCACCCCACTACAAACACTGATTTTTGTAAATATTCCTCTTGCTCTATTGTATTTTTTCCTTACATCTTCGTAATGTTTAATTTCTCTCTCAAGATTTTGTAATACTTCACTTGATTTTTGTAGTCTGAAATTGACTGGATCTGAATTATTAGGTAATCCAGGATAAATTCTATTGTAGTCACCCATATTGTATTTTACTACTCAACATGATATCTTTAAATTTGTTACTTTCTCTTCTTTATGTTTTCAACAAAATACAAAACCACAGCCATTATCAAAAGCCAAGCATTCTTACCTAAAAATCCAATAACCTCGCCTGCTGTTTTGAATAGAAAGCTCACGATAGCTCCAACCATTCCTGGTAATATTTCACCTAGTTTCTTACCAAGAGTTTTCAAACCATTACCTACACCCCTTCCTAAAGCAGATAAACCCCCTGAAAGTTTAGAAACTATAACACCAATTATGGTACCTACTGCAGCAATAACAGAAAAAAATGTAAAACCATACTTTTTGAAGATTACTTTAATTCGCTCTCGTAATGGCATTCTTTCCTGTATTCTATCTCTCTCACTCTCCATGTTTGATATATCATTTTGTTCATTAGGAATTTCTGTATTTAGATTTTCAAGCTCGGTATTTTCCTCAGGCGTTCTAAGTGGATTATTCTCAAGGAATTTTTTCTTTTCAATCTTTTTATCCAATGTTTCTTTTTTCTTATTGATTTCAATATTCATTTCTTCAATGACATCTTCTGCTCTAGGGCCTAAATATCTTTTTAGTTCACCATCGCGAAGTTTAGCCCCGCCTTTAAGATTTCTAAATTCGCTACCTCTAAGAACATATGTAGCTGCATTAATTCTATTTGCTAATTTAATTGCTGGTAATTTTATTCCTTCCCCAATATCTTGTAAAAATGTTACAAAATTTTCAAATTTTGATTTTGGATATACAATTTTTATATCATCTTCAGCTTCTTTTTTTCCTTTAATCTTTTCAAAAAGATGTTCATTTTCATTAATATCCCCATACTCATCTCTGGTTGTAGATGTTACTTGAACTTCTTTTTGTGATGGTTTTCTATTAAGTAGTGAACTGTTTTCATCAAAATCATCAGGATTTTCTTCTTCCCCCAATCCAAGGGGATCTTCATCATCCGGTATATCAGGTAAATCAATTCCTCCTTCTGCCATGATTTTTTACTCATCAGTAAGAAATCTTTAAGCTAACTGAAAGGAAATAACTATAAAAATTTACTAACCATATAACCCAAAGCTAACATACCACCACCTACATATACCATTTCACCCATCTTTTGATTATCGCTGGGTCTATAATAATCAGAGAATTTAGGTTCATGCATTTGTTCATATAATGCAAATTGTTCATTTGTTGTTGAAATATTTTTTGATGCTTGATATTTTTCATCTTTTTTCTTTATTTTCCAATCCATTAGTTTTTGTCTTTTTTCCTGATATTCTGCATAATCTCTTTGATATTTTTCTAATGCTTTATCGTGTCGTATTCGTTCTGTATCAACATTTTTTCCTGATAATTTTTTTACAAGATAGTTTCCGCCAACGAAAGCTGTTGCATTAAAAATAGCCCCACCAATCATCATTGCTATTGCCGCCATGTTTCTTCGCTTCGCACAGGTCTATAAACCAGCTTTGCTGGACCGGCGAAGCCGATAAATCCTTAATTTGGCTTCCTCCCTCACTTCGCTCAGTTCGGTAAAATCTTTTGATCCTCTAAATATGTTTTTAGGTACATACTACCCGATAATACGGCGACCCATTTTGCATAATTTGTAATACTTGAGGAGGGGTCGTTCATAAATGATTCTTTCATAGCCTTTTTAGCCACATCCAACTCCAGCTGCTAATCCAATAAGGACTGCAGAATCAGTAACAGTTTTCACAAGTTTATTTTCGCTTGACATGATTTTTTTACTACATCAGTAAGAAACTTTTAAATGGCTTTATGTAGTAAAAAATAATTTGTAATTACATCATTCCAATTTTTGGACGATCTAGGGGCGGCGCTTGAGTATTTGTTTGTGGATTATGAACCTTTATGGGTGGGGCTTGAAAAGGTTGTGGTATTTGAGGAACTTGAGATAAATCAGGTATTCTGTTTTTATAATATCTCATAAACATATCAAATGCTGTAAAGCCTATTCCAACAATGGATAATACGGTTGTAAAAGATAGTTCCGGTAGCCAAGCTTTCGATTCGTTATTTGTCTTTTCTATATTTTCATTTTGCTCCGCCGTCCGTAGTGTCTCTTCTTCACGTTTCATTTCCCTGGTTAATGCTTCTTTTGCTTTTTTATTATATTCCGCCAATTTTTTACCAGCTGCTACTTTTTTAGGATCTTTTTCCCGTTTTTTAGTATCTTTATTTTCTGGTTTGGGATCAGCTGTAATTTGTTCCGCAAAGCGGGGAGGGGCTTCGCCCCGATCAACTTGTTCATTTTGTTCAGACATTATTTTACATATCATTAAGAAATCTTTAGACCACTTAGGAATGATATGTAAATAAAATAATAGTATGCTCAGTAAACAGTATCAGTACCAGCAGCATCTTGCTCAGTTTTGTTAGAATCATCTGTATTAGTACTTGTAACTTGCTGTATTTTTCCTATTTTAACATGCTTAGCAACCTGAAATATACCGCTAGCAAGTGCTGCCAATCTTCCTGCTTTCAATGCTAAGAGCCCCACAATGTTTGTTAGTTCGCGATTAACCAAATCATCATTCTTCAAATCCGCACAAAGAGCTTCTATATCATCAACCGGAACTAAATATGAAATAAGTTTGGAAACTAATTGAAGGGATGAATCAACCAATCCACCGTTAATTTTTTTACCCATTACCGCTTGATATCGATTAAAATATTTTTCTACATCTTTTTCTGATAATTTTTTTATATCACCCAAACTCATTTCAACTCCTAAATATTCCTTTGTGGTACCAAGAGCCGCGAGAATGGCTAGCGATTCTTGTTTTATTTCAAGTTCATTATCATCATTATCTTTTCCCGATCCTCCCTGCGGTCGGTCTGTTTTTCCTACAGTCTTTTCTTCTTCAATGTAATCTTCAACGTTTGTCATCTTTTATGGTGGTACATTTACTATTTTTAAATCGTTATTCCCCGTTCGGAATCTCTAAATAGCAATTAAATGGGTGTCTTAAAGATAAACACAGTCTAGAATATTTTTCAGTTTTCAGGAGTTTAACAAACTTTTTACTAGTTTCATAATCCATATCTCCTCCATAATCTTCAAAAAACATCTTCATACCTTTTTGCGATGGGTTATGGAAAGAGACCACACAAGCTACATTTTCACGGAATGGTTTTGCTATCGATGTTAATTGTTGAGTTAGGACCCAAACTGATAATCCATGATGTCTTCCAGAAAATGCTAAATCAATAAACTTGTTTGATCGTTTCTTCAAATCATTAGAAACAGCACAATCATCTAAAATTATTAATGTATTTGTTCCAGAGAATAAAGTTTGACAATCAGTTAATAACTCATTAATCTCATCAATGTTACTAGCATCTGGTGATAATACAAAGAAACGTTTATCTCCTCGAGCAAAATTATGATATGTTTTATTTTTAGAATAAGTCGGACATATTAAAACAATGTAATAAAAAATTTTTCGGAATGGTCCTCTTAGCTGATTAATGAGGTACTTTGTTTTTCCACAATTTGTTGGTCCGGTTATGATACAATGGAATGGTATTTTTTCTCGTAGTTCTTCCATGATTTTTTGTATCATAACATAATATTTTTTTAAATTCGCTTCCAGCTTCGCTGGGGAGGGCTCCGCCCGATCGCGGGCCCAGAGGGTTTTAGTACTTAATGGAGCGTAAACCTGAATTCATAATCTCCATCATTGCATCAGCTACAACAAACATATGACAGGTTATAGTGCCAGATCCACTTTGTTTTCTTTTAATTTCTAGTTTTACACCATCTTGTGTATTGTTTAATGCTAGACCGCCACCATGAATACCATTATCAGGGTGAGTTCTCATATCAACCCAAAGAGCAAACTTATCGGCATAAAAATCCTTTTCCTTTACTGAATGTTTACCTTCAGCCGCCCCAAAACGTTTCTTTACCGACTCCCACAGATCTGATGGTATCATTCCTTTAGAGTATAAACGATTTGGAACACCATCAACATCTATATTAATCGAGGTTATACCTGGATTGTAAAAATTCTCAGAGTTACGTGCTCCTGCTGCGAATGGTAATGTAAACAAACATAATATCCCTGTCATTGATCTTCTGGGTAGATTAATATGCTGATTTATAACACCATCACCGCCTATAGAAAATGTAAAAGTTTTGTGTAGAGTAACATTTTCGTAAAAGAATCCTTTTCCAACCTGATAAGCTGCTTGTGCCTCGCGAGCCAAGTATTCACTTGAAATAGAGGAATATTCTAACTCAAGGTTTTTGATTGAATAAGATGGAGTCTTAGTAGTGTCGGAATAAACAACAATATCATTAACTGGGGCAAGTGTAATCTCAAATATTAGATGATGATCTAGAGCTTTTGGGTAAAAAACTCCATGATCGTTTAGAATAGGATGGTTTAGTGGTATACGATACTTGGTGTTATGTACTGATGCAAGAGTCACTGCCTTAACATCTTGTGTTTTCTTATCACCTGCATTTGTCCTAAGCTTTCTCATGTTTTCAGAAGAAATACCTTGTTTTAATCTATCTTCGCGTTCTTCATCTGTTAAGAATAAGTCATGATAGGTTTGAAAAAGATCATATCTTTGAGTATCTTGTAATGTTTCACCTCCAAAAAGAACTCTAAGTCTAGATACAAGATTACTACCTACATTATTCACGAGTGTGTTATTAGCATGTCCATCTACATCTAAATCAAATAACAGAGATACACTTCCTGGTACAATCACTAAATTCTCAGAAAGTTTTGGAATATTTATATATAATGTTTCTCCGGGGCTAGCTGAGGATGGATTGAGAGTAATTCGATTCATTGTTGATTCTGCTTTCAAACCAAATGGCTCTCTAGGAATTCTGTTTGGATTAATTTTTTCAGACGTCATTGTAATTTATAAGATACTTTGGTTAATCTTTAAACCTCATAGGCATCTGAATTGGTATTTTTTATTATCTAATTCTTCAATATATTTTACTAAACTTTCTCTTACTCCTTCAATTACAAGCATAAGATTAAAAAGTTCATCGCCATCTTCCATATTGTGAATTTTTGAAATTATAATTTTTTTCATCATATTAATTTGGTATTCGCTAAAATTTATTTTTTCTTCCTCCATTATAATTTATAAGATACTTTGGTTAATCCTTAAATGAGTAACGAAAAGATATCAAAAATATATTATTCAACTGAAGGATATTGGAAAGGATATTCTGCAATTCCTAAATTAGCTGAGAAGGTGAAAGTAAGTGAAGATGAAGCAAAACAATGGTTAGAGAAACAAGCAATATGGCAAATTTATCTTCCAGCTCCTAAGTATATACCAAGACCACACTGGACTGTAGAAAAACCTAATCAGATTCATCAAGCAGATTTATTATTTTTACCGCATGATAGAGTTGGAAGAAAAACATTTAAATATGCATTAGTTGTGGTTGATGTGGCAAGTAGATACAAAGATGCTGAAGCATTAACCTCAAAAGAAAGTCATGAGATATCCAAAGCTTTTGAAAAAATTTATTCTAGAAAGTTAAAATATCCCAAAACATTAATGGTTGATCCTGGGAAAGAATTTATGGGTGAGGTTTCAAAACTTATGAATTACCATAATGTGAAAATACAAAGAAGTGAAGCCGGAAACCATAGAGCTCAAGCGTTTGTGGAAAGAGCAAATAGGACATTAAGTGAAAAATTATTTAGTCATCAATATGCGCAAGAAATGATAAGCGACGATCGATCCAGAGTATGGGTGAAACGATTACCAGATATTTTGAAAACTTTGAACAATACACCAACGAGAATAACCGGTAAAGAACCTGATAAAGCTATAAAAATGAAAGAGGTTGATATTAGTCCTAAAAATTATCAACGAGTTGTGGGTCTTGATGAGGTTAGATTACCTCTTAGTGTTAAAGTTAGATATTTATTATCTCCTGGTGAACTCGAGGGTGGTGAAAAAAGACGAGCTACAGATCCTATTTGGAGTATCAAAGTTTATGATATTACGCGTAGTGTCGTTTCATCAAATCAACCAGTTTTATATTATTTGGCGGATGGGCCAAGACGTGGGTTTGTTAGAGAAGAATTACAGGTTATACCTCATGATACTGAGTTACCTCCTAATTCTGTTTTGCAAAGATAATGTCCGTAGGCAAAAGTATTTATATTATCTTTACAAATTTCTCTCTTATCATCATCACAAGACAGTGCAACTTTATTAATTGTTTCTGAAAAAACGTCATGCTTATGACTTCTTAATACATTCATCCGTCTCATCTGTGGCTCTTTATTGAAAAGGCAATCCTTATAATCATTAAATCTTATGGTCTTTTTCACGATTGCCTTCTTTACTCCCTTACATTTCTTTTCTTCTTCACCTTCATCCATCTTGTAGGAGTAAAGCTTTGCTCGTAGTCCTACAAATTCAGTTATCTGCCTACCACCGGTCTCATCTTTAAACATATTAACAACTTTCTTATTCACACCAGTCTCAATACCGGACGGATGGTCTTTAGGAAAATTGCTGGTATCGAACATTTTTCTCACATCGGGGCTAATATCTTTATAGAAATCTTCTGTTTCTATTTCATATGCAAGGCTGTCCGTATCTGTAAACAACAATTTTGCTTTTTCTCCATATTTTGGTTTAATATAATTATAGTGAAATTTGTACATTATTGTTTTACTTAGATCCAGAATGCACATACCCAAGTAAACGGGTTTATTGAATACTAGCTTTGTTTTCTTCATGTGGATGGCTACAAGATTTTCGCAAAAGATGGTGCGATGCTGGTAATTAGGTTTTGATATTAATTTTTTCGAATCTTTTTCATTCGTAACTAATCGCACATCCACCCTTTTTCTAATGTTTTCCATTGTTTTACCAAATACGGAGTTATTCATAAGTTTGAAGAAATCTTTCTCAAAATCGTTATTTCCTTTAGCTCTGAGGTTTGTATTCAAGTCAATGTATGGTTTTAGCCAAGCCGACTCTTTGAATGTAATGCCTCTATGAATTTTTGTAACTTTTAATCCAAGACTTTCGTAAAGTTTTAGTGTTTCATGATGAACAACATACTTTACCTTATTGTTTAGATTTGGAATCAATTTCTCAACCTTATTAATGATAAGTCTCTCTGGAGCGAGGGGGTAATCATTATGCAAATCATGAAGGTTAGTTGGGTATTCCAAATCAACCTCTATTATACAGGAGATATTTTTCCAGTTTTTAAGATCTTCTTCACTCATCCATCTAAAACCATGCGTAGGTAGTTTTTCGCTCATTCCCCCACCATATAGATTGTTTGCGTCGAGATATGTAATATACTTTGTTTGCAATTTTGGATCATATTCGCTCATGTAAGGGTTGTTAGCTTTCCCATATCTGGTAGATATCATGGATACCCCACCCCGCACACCTTTTTCAATCATAAGTAGCATGTCAATGTCAGTCAGCAACTCTAAATTAACCTTTGTTATCTTTAATGTTGCATCCCAAGCTAGTCCCGGCGCTGTATAATACCAAGCAGGATCTAAACCATAATTCTTTTGACAAACATCTCTAAAATTCTCGAATACATCCGCCAAAAGTAGTACATCCGACTCAAGATATAGGTCGTGATATTCCCGCATTGTTTTCATATTGAAGGTTTCCCACACCTTTTTAGCATGTTGGTAGTTATCTTCTGTTATATCTTCATCGCTGAGTTTTGAGTAGAACGCTTCTTTAGGCGGAAGTTGAGTTGCGTTGAGTTTATCGAAGCCATCAAACCAATCATATGGAAAAACTCCTTTTCTCAACAATAACTTTAATTTATCACCTTCATAGCAACTCTTTAGGTTTTTGAAAGATTCATTTGGCAGATTAGTTACTAATTTATCAAGACTTGATGCCATAAATTTAAATGAATCTATGAATCTAATATCGCGTTTTACCTCAACCCGATTGCCTTCTTTATTTGTAAATGTATCAACCACAATCTTTTTTGCGAAAGAAATATACTTTTCCTCATTATTAGGTATGCAGTTTATATTGCCTTTTGTTGTGCCAAGATTCTTGATAAAAAGATGCGCGTCATATCCAGATAGGTTGTGAAATATTACGGGAAAGAACTTTGGAATCTTGTAATTTAAGTTGCATTCATTATGAGCTGCTCCTCTATAATTTCCTGTAAGATGGCAATGATCTAATACCTTATCTTCTCCCAATTCTTTCTCACAGATGTGGCAGTGGGTGGCGTTTTCATATTCTTTTTTATCCATTTCTGACATATCCCCCAACTTCTTTTTATATTTAAACTTATTGTAAATTTTTTTAATATCCTGCTCCAAATTATCTACAAATATCTGTGGTATATCATCATCTGGGGATTCGGCGGTGTATTGTGCAAGCTCGGGTGGAAATATTTTATCATCAAAAGATTTTATGAGATAACTGAATCCTGATGGTTTGTGTTTTTGGTATTGATTAGTAAAACTTTCACTTTCATCTGGTGAGCAGGTGTGTATTTTCTCTGGATAGCACTCAAAGTCTGCATATACAACAAATGGTACTCGCATTTTTCTATTGAAGTTCTTAAAATTAATAAACTTAGGATTTCCATCTTTATCCATAGGCATAACAATCTTTACTTCTTCATTTGTTTCGCAATATTCAAGATGTTTTTCCAATGAAGTTTCTGACTGGAATGCATTTATACATCTAGGACAAAAGTACATCTTTGATTTATGTTTACTAACTTTTGAGGCCAACAATCTACTAATATTCTTTATCCAGCAGTAGTGATTATTTTCACCTTCTGATATTAGAAGTAGGTTGATTAGATAACCTTTTTGTTTTTTACTTATTCTTAGTGGACATACATCACCTTTATCATATCCGTAAACATTAATAGTGTAGCAGGGGTTTTGTTTTTCAAACTTGTTAATTTGTTTTAGTGAGGTAGGAAACTCCATTCCCGACCAGTTAAAGTTCTTTGAGTTTTCCATCATTTGTTTGTTTAGTCTTTCTGGATGAATTTTTTGTATGTAAACTGCAGAAGTTACAGCCCACTTAAAACACTCTTGATCATTTTCATTCTTAACATTTATAATAGCCTTCTTTTTTGCTAATATTTGTGGTAATTCAATATATGAACTTCCAACAAGCGGCTCGAAGGGGTCAATGTTTATATCAAAGTATTCAACTTGATCGAATTGCCAACCAGAACCTGGATTTTGAAACTTTGCAACCTTTTCAAGTTGGTAATCTGTCATTGTATCGAATAAGTTAGAGAAATCTGTTGAGTCAGTAATCGTTTCTGGTTTTTTGGTATGAAAGGGAGATGATTTTTCATCAATCTGTCCTGTATCTGGATTCTCTTTTATAAATTTACACGTAAATATAAATTTCACCTTGATCGGTTTCTTTTTCTGGTTAATTAGATTAAGAACTTTTGGTTTTATTTTAATGATAAATCTCTTTGGACCATACCCCATCTTTCCATCTATCCTATAAGTTTTCAGATATCCCCTCAATGCTGTTTGTTGTTCATTAAATGTGAAAAATTCTTTTCCATATTCAGTGACTGGTTTTTTAAACGTTCGTGTAAATCTTTCCTTCAGACTTTCTTTTGGTGTAAAACGTTTTCTTATTTGATCAGCCTTTTCACTCAAATTTTCTTTTTGATTTAAACTTTTAAATATTTTGTTAAACTCTTCCTTCATACTTTCTATTCGTTTGTCTACAATCTTTTTGGAAGGTTCTGGTATATAAGATTGTATCCAATCTGCAAACTCGTTAATATCTTTAATTATTGGTTTTTCTACTCTCCTTTCCAAATTTTTAATTGGAATTTGGGGGGGTTTTAGTTTTTTAGGTTTTAAAATTTTGACATCAATATTAGGTATTGGCTCATCAAGAATAGGCCTTTGTCTCTGAAGATTACGCATCTCTTCCATAACTTCTGGAATATTACTCAATGCTTCAACTAGTTCGCGTTTACTTCTCAAATTAGAAAATCCCCTACCAATGTGTGCTCGGGCAAGTTCTTTCAATTCTACAACTTTTTTCTTTTGTAACTCTTCCATTTATACTTTCGTAAGTTATTCTTTAAATTAACATTAAAATCCAAATTTTTTTTATTTTGCGGATACTTATGTGGGGGTGGGCTTGGATAGGGATGGTGAATTCTCCGCGTCCACTTTCCTCAAACTTTGTAAAAACTTTGCAAAACTTATTCTGGATGTTGGAAAAGGGAGGTTGCAGTATAAGGTTTGGTGGGGCTTGGTATCGTCTTTGTGTCGGCTTGGCATCGGCTTGGCATCGGCTTGGTATCGTCTTTGTGTCGGCTTGGTATCGGCTTTGTGTCGGCTTGGTATCGGCTTTGTATCGGCTTGGTATCGGCTTGGCATCGGCTTGGCATCGGCTTGGCATCGGCTTGGCATCGGCTTGGCATCGGCTTGGCATCGGCTTGGCATCGGCTTTCTAACGACCTGATAAAATCTCTGTTTTGTATTTTCGGGCTTCCTCCCCTGCGAATACTTTGCGTATACTTTGCGGATAAAAAATTTACATAATACAAAAATTTACACATGTCCCAGACCCCGCTTATACCCACTACTTCGCTCATGGTCAGACGCCTACTACACCAAAAAATTAATTTTGCATCTTGATCTAATGTTACGGAAATAGAGATTACTCCATGGAAAATGCGCGCGTACGATTTTTATTCACGAGTTGAGTAGTATCAGAATACGAACGAGTGAGCGCAGCGAACGAGTGAGTTTTCTGATACAACTAACTAGTGAATAAAAAATCGTACAAAGCATTTTCCATGGTGTAATTTGTTTATTTTATAGAAACTGAGATTTTTGAAAAGCCAAATTTTGTCAGTCTTACGCGCGTGTTTAGGGAACCCATTCAACTGCAATGTATGCGTGTAAAACTAGAATAACTAAAACATCAGTTTCTCTTTCAAAATCAAATATTTAATGAAGTAACACAAGAAATAAAACGTCAGTTTATACCTTCACAACTTTTATAAACATTTTTCAACTGAAAAAAAAACCTGACTGAGGCTTATAGGTTCAACTTTAATCGAAATCGCGATGCGATGTTGTTCACTAGTGAGTTTTCGTCGTTCGCGTTTGTGATTGGACGAACGACGTTTTTTCACTAGTGAGTTTTCATCGTTCGCGTTTCCTATTGGCTAATGCATTTTACGTATCATTTTTACGCACTCTTTCTTTCGTGAGGAAATCTCAGTATCTATGATATAAAATGGAAAGATTGCGTCGCTGCATAAATTATCGTTCTTTCATTTGGCGAGGACAATAGCCAAAAAATGTATCACTGCATATTATTTTATTGCTTCGTTTAATTTTCCTCGATGGCACGGTGCTTTGAAGACGAATGCGGTAAACTGGTAAATGGTTTAATTAATTTAGTTGAAAAAAATAAAAGTTCTGTGAGAAAGTTGCATTTCATTGGTACACGAACCTAATTTTATACAGACGTTCTACAGACGTTCGCGTAGAAACTCGTTGATAGTGCGCAAAATGTGACGTTCGGATTTTTCACAACTGTAATGAAGGTGAATAATGGCCACCGAAAATACAGTCTTAAGAATAGACCGAGTAACAATTGAACAAAGGCTGAATAATCCTTTAAATTACTGTATAGTAAAGAACCTCGACAGAAAATTGAAAGTGCAAGTAAAGTATTACTGGCTAAACAAGGAATATACTTAAGAATGTATTGTAGATGTACAGACAACAATTTCTGTAAAAGGATGGTTTCCACTAGCGACGGAGTTGGTGTCGGAGTCGTAAGAGCGCTTATGACCCACTAAAGAAATGGAAGATCGGAGTCGTAAGCGGAGTAATAAGCTCGACGGAATCGAAATCGGTAGAATCAGAACGTTTAAATTTTCTGGCGAATCCGCTTATGACTCCGTTGTTATTGATCCATTGAAAACGTGATTGTCGGAGTCGGAAACAGAAGCAGAAAAACCAACCAATCAGAGTGCTAGTTCTTAGGCCCTCCGAGTACAGTACAGTTCACTAGATCGTAAGTGACGGAGTCGGCACGCTGCTTACGACTCCGCCAGTTTGATATTCACTAAATCGTATTGCTCTGCGCTTCTCGGATTACGACTCGGACTCCGTCGCTACGGAAAACCAGCCCTAAAAAGAAACCAAAAACTCCGAAAATTTCCAAGAAAATTAATTAGCGACATTCTCAGCCTCGAACCCAACTTGCTAAAAATCGGTAACATGTGGGTTTTTTTTCTTTATATTCGTCTTCGGGTAGCGACGCAATAAAATGTGCATGATCTAAGGCTGAGGCAAAATTTATTTCCAGGGTTGGCCAAGCGAGACTGAACTTGCCTACCTTGATTAACATGGAAAATGCAGACTACCTTACCTACAGTACAATAATTAACCTACCCATAATGTACTAACGTACTAAATGGACTAACCTACTTACAGCACAATAATCTACTTATAGTACCCGAACCTACTTGCCTACAGTGCACTAACCTACTTACAGTACAGTCTGAACCTACCTACAGTACACTAACCCACTTACAGTACACCAACCTACTTACAGTACACTAACCTACCTACAGTGCAATAACCTACCAACGGTACACTAACCTACGTACAGTACATTAACCTACCAACAGTGCACTAACCCACCTACAGTACACTAACCTACCAACAATACACTAACCTACCTACAGTGCACTTACCTACCAACATTACACCAACCTGCTTACAGTACACTAACCTACCTACAGTACACAAACCTACCTACAGTACACAAACCTACCTACAGTACAATAACCTATCAACAGTGCACTGACCTACCTACAGTGCACTGACCTACCTACAGTACACTGACCTACTTACAGTACACTAACCTACCAACAGTGCACTAACCTACCAACAGTACACTAACCTACCTACAGTGCACTTACCTACCAACAGTACACTAACCTGCTTACAGTACACTAACCTACCAACAGTGCACTAACCTACCAACAGTACACTAACCTACCTACAGTGCACTTACCTACCAACAGTACACTAACCTGCTTACAGTGCACTAACCTACCTACAGTACACAAACCTACCTACAGTACACAAACCTACTTACAGTACAAACCTATCTACAGTACAATAACCTATCAACAGTGCACTAACCTACCTACAGTACACTGACCTACCTACAGTACACTAACCTACTTACAGTACACTAACCTACCAACAGTGCACTAACCTACCTACAGTGCACTTACCTACCAACAGTACACTAACCTGCTTACAGTGCACTAACCTACCTACAGTACACAAACCTACCTACAGTACACAAACCTACTTACAGTACAAACCTATCTACAGTACAATAACCTATCAACAGTGCACTAACCTACCTATAGTACACTGACCTACCTACAGTACACTAACCTACTTACAGTACACTAACCTACCAACAGTACACAAACCTACTTACAGTACACTAACCTACCAACAGTACACTAACCTACTTACAGTGCACTAACCTACCTACAGTATGCTAACTTACCTACAGTTTATGCACTTACTGTACTCTCAGTAAACTAATGTGGTAGTTTACAGTACACTAACCTACTTACTAAAAACTTACCTATCTACTGTACAAGGAACATGCCTGATAAATATCAGTAAAAATCCACTAGCATACTAATGCAAGTGCTAGAATCTGATTGGCAGACCCATTGCACATGCACATTCTCAGCCATTAGAGTGCAGCACTTGCAAAATCTCCACGCTTAGGCAAAGTTTTGCAGGAAGATTTAGTATTTTGGTATATTTTTTTCACCAACACACGATTTGTCTATTACAATTTTTACTAAAACAATTAGATTATTCGCGCTTGATTTTTTTGAGGTGATAGTTGATTTGGGCTTCGGCCTCAACTATCATGCCAGAGAAATCTCAAGCTCATAATCTAATATTGTTAATTATATCCATAATATACTAAATGAAATATTTAGTTCCAACCCCTTGCAAGCACACTCGCATACTTAATAAATAGAGTTGCATTATTAGGGCTCCTACTCCGTGTACCGACACAGATGACGTAAAACAAAGACAGACAGGAAAAAAGTTGTTACTGAATAATTTGCACACAATGCTGAAACAATGCATATGTCACCTGTGTCGGTAAACGGAGTAGGAGCCATTATTAGTGACAATTTGTATTGAAACTGGTGTTGCTATGATGACTTACAGATGACTATTATGATGGTCGTTGTGGTTTGTCATCACAGTCCCTAGGTGATGGCTGTAGTATCAGCAGTGACTGCAGCACAATCACATGTTCGACCACATTTGTGGAAAAGCCCATCACCTTGACGTTGGAGGTAATGTTTGATCCAGGATGAACATATTAATTTTATTGCTACAAATGTCTTAATTTTCCTTTGTGAGGAATGTACCAATTATAGTTAACTTAAATAGTTAACTTTATAACTATAAAACTTTTTCTTCAATAAAAGATTAACTATAGTTAACCTTTTATTGAAGAAATTAATCTTCTTATAAATTTAACGGATCATGTGCACCTATGACACCCGTAAATTTATTTTGCTCGTGCCAAAAGTCACCAGAAATCGTTGGATCTTAGGTCTTACACCAGCTGACAGCATATTTGGCAGAATAACGCCGTTTGAGGAGGAATACTCTGAAGAATATATACACCGACATACCGCTGATACATGTACATCGCTGACCGACGACTGACATGCTAGCGACAGCCGACGTAAGGTAGCGATCAACACGTCGACCGACATCCGTGTGGCCAGGGTGCCGCTGGCATCGATCACCACTAGACAGAGTATGTGGCAATGAAAATTGAAAGACTGTCGACCGAGGGTTGACGGAACTGTCGATAGAGTGGCAATCGCGGATCGATCCCGGGTCAATCCAAGTGTTGATCGCTAGTATCGCCTGACACTCAACGGCAGGTGTCATTTGTGCACGTGATACAATTTAACTACATGTTACTATCCACCATGGTGTATACTGAAACAATCGAATATTTGTGAAGTCTTAAGACTGCATAAACACTTTCATTTGTTTTGATGTATCAAAACAAATTCTTCAATAGGAATTAAGGAATGGGTCAAACTGTTTTTGCACATGCAAATTTGTATGTGTTTAGCCTGCATGTGTATCCCAATTGTCTACTAAATATGTACACAGGTAACGCAAACTTCAAGCATTAATTGTGGTGCTAAAATGAGGCTAGCTTGACCAATCAGATGACGTGTTAATCTCTTAGTACAACTTTTAACAGGTTTTTCAGTTCAGTATATCCATGTTCATGTACTGCTATCTGATAAGATTTCAGTATACTGTCTGTTAGGTTAATCAGTGTGATGACCCAGTAACAGTGAAAGCTTCAATGGATGTCCAGGACCTCGGAATTACTTGGTCTCACACATATACCAGTGATGACATAGTGGAGGTACCTGGCTTTACGTTTTCTCTCCCTGGCTTAAGTGCTGGTGTTTACGTTCAAGTGGAACTTACTCCTAATGATGGCAGTGGACAGCTGCACCTTAAGGTTTGTCTTACATAACTGTCTCAACATGGGTGCATCATTCTAGGCGCCATGAATATGATGCGCCCATTCAACATGGGTGCATCATATTCATCTTTGCTAGGAGTTTTCAAAGGATGGATGGGCATGCTGTCTCATGCTCAGCGTACCAACCCAATTGTCACGTTGATATCCATGATGTGTTTTGCCAAAAGTGACTTTTTATGAGCAGTTAGCCAGGGGGAGGGAGATAGATGAGTTTAGCGGTGCAAAACAAATTGAACAACTCTAGTCTAGTCTTATTGTACAAATTGGTATCAGTGATACATTAATGCTCAAGGACTGACAAGTATCAAATCCAGGGGGTGGGGGTGGGAAGGGGATTAACTGTGTTACTGGGTGCTTCATGCAGCAGCAACTAAGAGGGCTGTGGCTGGCAAAATGGGCCTCCAACAGTTAATAGGTGCATTTGCAATCTCTGATGGGGGCTTCACTTTAGAGTATAGCTAGGGGTAGTGAATCATGTAAGCCTTTACAAAATATCCCGAGGCGTAGTGAATCATGTAAGCCTTTACAAAATATTCCGAGGGGTAGTGAATCATGTAAGCCTTTACAAAATATCCTGAGGGGTAGTGAATCATGTAAGCCTTTGCAAAATATCCCGAGGGGTGGTGAATCATATAAGCCTTTACAAAATATTCTGAGGGGTAGTGAATCATGTAAGCTTTTACAAAATATCCCGAGGGGTAGTGAATCATGTAAGCCTTTACAAAATATCCCGAGGGGTAGTGAATCATGTAAGCCTTTACAAAATGTCCCGAGGGGAAGTGAATCATGTAAGCCTTTACAAAATATCCCAAGGGGTAGTGAATCATGTAAGCCCTTACAAAATATCCCGAGATCTTCTGATTACCCCCCTCCCCCCACCCCCCAAAAGAAGGTCTCAGGATATTTTGTAAAGGCTTACATGATTCACTACCCATAGCTAAAATGCAGAGGACTTATCCAGTGTCCATGGCAACAACCTCAAGCTCAAATCATACTTAAGGCAAAGTATGTGATTCCAATATGGAAAGTTAAAATGCCCAGCACAGAAAAGCTGGCTGCACAGTTAAAACACAGGATTGTCTAAATTGCTTTGCTAGTTATGCTAGTTACAATTGTTATACCAGTGGTAACTATTAGTGGGAAATTTTGCACACTTGCAGGTGAAGCTTCTGGGTGGCGGTGAGGTTTTTGGACACGTCTCGTACCCCGTTAAACTGCCAATTATGGATGGAGATCTGCCAATCTCAACAGATGATTGTGGTGAGCTTCTTTCATTGTTTGAGTTCTAGAGGACATGTTAGGCAGTACCAAGTTTGAACTCTGAGTTTAAAACTTTAAATGTCAAGAAAATGTAGATGGAGTCATACTGAACATGTGCTATCACCATCATCACCATCTTTGTTATTCAGACATAGTTTGGTGCTACACTGATTGGAAATGAGAGTGACTTAAAAAGTTACAATTCACTGCATTACGTTTCAACCCTCTTCACAGGTGACAAATTATTACCCAACTATTATTTACACCTTTTATTATATAGACATGAGTGTTTTACTGGAAAACATACCACTCGTAAAATTCATAAAAACTACATCTGGGACCCGAGTGGTTTAATATTTTCCATAATCTCACACGTGAGTTTATCGATGATGTAATTTCGGTAATTTCCCTCCGAAATTTGTATCGATGTCTCTTTGTCTATATAATAAAAAGAACATTACACGGCAGCTTGAAGATATGAATTTTATTTTCCTGTGGCAAAAACAATATTTTACTTGCTGCGCTCGTTCATAAAATATTGTTTTGCCACTCGAAAATAAAATTCATATCTTCACCCCACCGTGTAATATCCTCTATGTAATGAAGCCACACCTGTTCATCATTCATATAAAAGGAGCTTCACAACCTTGCCTAAATCACCCCTGAAGACACTAGAGAAGAGTTTTGAAACGTTGGGTTGGTGAATTGTAAGTTTGTAAGTCATATTCATTATTTCAAACCAGCCTGGCACCAAACTATGTCTGAATGTCCACCTAGTTGCAATGCACACTTATCCTTTCACCATTGTCATTATTGCTTTGGCATTGTTACTGTCATACCAATAGTTGTATTTTTTTTATTACGGTAATTCACAAGATACTTGGTTAATTTTCAGGACTTATCTACTGGTGGAAAAATGCTGCTACTGCTGTGCAAGCAGCTGTGATTGGTGGATCACTTCTCCTTCTCATTCTCTTGAGTACGTGCTGCTACTGTTGCTGCTGCAGGACTCGTCCCACAAATGCAGGCACAGTCATCATGCAGCCAGCTGTTGCACCTACTGTCATAGCAACCAGTGCTAAATCAACTGTTCCGATGCGCCCCTTAGTAAATGAGGCTTGAACCTCTGGCGTGGCTACTTTTTATTGGTGGTTCTGAGCTAGTTAGATTGTAATGCTGTTAGGAGGGGCCATTGAAATTTTCAGTTTTATGGTTTTGGTAATTTTTTTGCATTGAAAAACTTCAGTTTTTTGGTTTTTCTGCCTGCTTCAGTTTGTGTTTCTTCCATTTTTTAACATTTGATTTTTGGAAAAAGTACAAAAAATTGTTTGGATTTGGTATCCAACAGGTGACTGATTGTTGGAAGTTTCAGTCAAATCATAGTCATGTCTATTAAAGTCCTTGCAGAATTCTAGATTTTCGATGATCATGGTTTTGAGAGCAAAAGGGTAGCTTTTCAAGATTCAAAAATCATCCCAAGTCTTTGACTGCAAATCATTGTGTGTTTTCTTCAAAATATGCCACTCTTTGGTTTTGTATTTGGTTATCAGTCTTGTTAATTGAAACCTTCAGTAGTTGTTTTGGTTCAAGAGGATTTTTCAAGCATTTTTATTTTTTATTTATTTATTTTGGTTTATCATTAATTTATTTTTTTGGGTCCTCCTCAGTTAGAATGTTGTTAGGGCATGGTTACATGTTCATAGCCATCCAATAATTTGGTATTTTTTACATTGAATACTCTGTTTTCTGAGCAGTTTTGCATTTGTGTGCTTTCCTTATCTAGATAGTGTGGAAGTTATTGATGAGTGAGTTTTAAGTGTTTTACCAGATCCGGTATGATTTAAATCTCAATGTAAATGACAACATTTGAATTAATGTTTTTTTGTCCAAGAGAATAGACTTTGGGTATACATTCTTATCATTTAGTTTGTGGGATATGCAAGCCTGGAGGAATCCCATACAAAAATGATGTGGGTGCTTTGATAGGTGTGGCTCAACAAAACTTTTACCCCCAAGCTGCAAAAATTCAAAAACAACACAAAAGTGAAGTTTAAGCCTGTCTATCCAAACTGAATGCCAAATTCTTAGAAGTTTTTTTGTTTTATTTTATTTTTTTTTTTCACTTAATAAATCTTTCTTCCATAATAATCACAAATAAGACTTACCTTACAAACAAACAAAAAAAAACCATGGTCACATTCATTATGATACATTACAAAAATGTTACGTTGTATCCCATAGAGTACAAAGAAGAGTAAAATACAACCTTAAGTTACAAACTTCTTGTCGATTAAAGGTTTCCATTTATTGTAATAATTCTTGTATTAAAGTGATGAATGAGACCAAAAAAATTAATTTGATTGGAAAGTAGATCCTGTTATATTTTTGCCCCCAAAGATATTGGATTTTGCCCCCCATGAGGTAGCAGTCTACATATTTTGACCCCCAAAAGGTAAGACAAGCTCCCTGGTCATTTTTTATGGGAGTTCCCCAGGATTTGCAATGCAGTTCATAATTCACACAGAAAAGTATGCATAATTTCAGTTAGTTAATAGATTTAATTATAGCCTGGTTAACACGCTTCACTATTTGCGTGCAGCTTGCCTTGTGACGGTGTACAGACTACACAATTCATAAAAACTTGCTTTAAAAAACATATACCAGCTGTGAATATGTTTTTAATGGGCAACAAGTAAATACAAGCCCAAATGCTCCAGCAGTAAATCCAGTGAGCTTTAATACATCCCTCCCCTACAGTCAGCTACCCCCATCCCCAACCCTCCTCTAATACACCACTCCTCAAAGGTACTGTGAATACGTAAACCACCTAGGTGGCTTAAAGGATTTACAACACTTAGTTTGATGGACAAGACTGAGGCAGCTGTTTTGCTGCTTGAAATCCTCAGGAAAGAGGGGTACTCCTTCATGGATTATATTTTACTGACAAATGTGTGAGGTCATTTCATAGTGAGCTTTCATAGACTCCCCCTTTAACACAACCATTATCACTCAGAGAAGCAGGTAGTTAATGAAAAGTAATTGATAACCAAATAGCAGTTGCTTGTGCTGTGGACCATAACCATTTATTGGATTCAGTTTTTGCATGATAGAAAGAATTCTCAAGCCTGAAGTTGGTGCTACATGTATCTGCAAATGCAAAAAGCTGATGTGGATAATTCTTTCTTCCTATCATGTGAGGACCATAACTAATATTAGTTTTAATATGCATACACCTGAGTGCCATGAAGAGAAGAATGCACATAAGAATTCAGTGTCCACTGAACTTGTTTAACACTCAATTTTTAAATATGCAACCTTCTGACTGTTGTCCCTTGGTATTACATCACTTCTACAGGTACATATACGAAAACTATTGTATGCAGGTATGATGCAATGAAACAGTGCCTGTTTAAGAATTTGTTGGTTTCCTCTAGCCAAACAGAACTGAGATAGTGACTCCAATGTATGATGATGGAGCTTGTCAGAGCTGCATCATTTTATTTCAATGATTCTACAGTGTACAGTCAGAAATATTGATCATACACTCACCTCTTGGACTGACAAAAGTGACTTATTGTTGATTACTTCAGTCACTTTATAAGAATGACCAATGGTTACCAGTACTTCTGTCTGCACACTGCACGAAGAAAATTACTGTCAACAGTCCTGCAGCTAGTGCAAGAATTCACATTGTTGATAAATATTATTGTCAGTGCTCCTCAGAATACATTTCTTGAAGTTTCTTTCTCTTTAATCTAGCATCTTCCAAGTTCTTTCTTCTTTTTCTTAAATCCTAGAATGAGAAAAACAAATAAAAAAATCTAAGCTGAAAGGCTTAATGGCTTCAACAAAGTCACAGAATTATGAACCACAAAAATGGTATATGAAAATTTAAGTGGCAATGATTACTACACATATTTTCAAAATAATTATATTAATAAAGGGGTGACCAATTGCAGTTTTCAGCTGTAGATCTCCCTAGCCTATACTTCATTATGCATGCTGCATCTGAAATGTTTAGGATACAGTAATGCATTCGCAAAATTAATATTGTCTTTGAAGAACTGAGCATAGACATGAAAAGCGTAGCTACGGATACATGAAGTATGGTGGTGTGAGGAATTCTATCTCAGTTATCAAAGACCAAATCACTAAAGAACTAGGAGCTTTGACAAAACAAATACCAGCGTTTTTTACGGGAGTATGTAAAATAATGTATATTTTTTTTTTCTGAAGCATCTCACCGGGCCGGAATCCCAAATCCTCGAATCTGATTGGCTAATCGCGCGCTCGTAACCGGTTTAGCTTTTTACGATACGGACCACGGTCCGGATTTTTATCCGCGCAATTCGCGGCAAATTGAAAAAAAAGCAAACAAACAGAAAAAATAAATAAGTTATTTACCGGTCTAGGTCGGTCCGTATGGGAAAAAACTGTGCCCAAGGTCTTGAGTACGGCCCGAGGCCGAAGGCCTCAGGCCGTACTCAAGACCAAGGGCACAGTATTTTCCCATACAGACCGACCTAGACCGGTAAATAACATATATAAGTGTTAAGATCGGCACGCACGAGGGGACTAGTCCCTGCAACTGGCCCCAAGAAGAGTTTACACAAAGGGACTGGTAGAGGGGACTTGTTCCAAGAAGTGTTTTACACATGGGGCCAATTGCACAGGAAAGTAGCCAAAACGGAAGGCACAAGGCATCATTCTTTCAATCTGCAGCTTTTTTAAGAAACCAAAATTATTTTAAATAGCAATGTAGCATTGAAATAAATTAGCTCAGTACAAACTGCAGATTGTTCAGGGAAATTATTCATTGCTTGAATTGTTTGATTCAGTTCGGATATACCGGTAAACGGAAAATAACGCTTTCTACCGATTAGATGTTGGCAATACAGAAACAAAAGGAGGGCAAATTCGATTAAGGTCTCCAGTTCTCATGTATAAAAATAAAATTATTTCAAACAGAGCTCGGAACGAATTGGGGGAGCTTGTGATGGCGATCTGTGATTGGTATATTTTAATTTGGTCGCTGGGACTTGACCCACCATAAGTTCATAGGAAGCGTTTTGACGAACAAGTTGGTCCCTGCGTCTAGATTTTATGGTAAAAATGGCTAGTTCACACTGTGGGACTTGTCCCTGCGACTTCTTGTGGGGACTGCATATAGCCGACCTTTATGATTAATCGCGCGTATGGATGAAAAAGCAAAACTGCATCACTTAAGACTACCACACAAAATACAAAATACATTAAAATCTTACCTCTTCTTTTAAACAGGAATTTAGGGATCGCTTTATCTCATTACATTTTCCAAGGTACTTTTGAAAGGGATACTGCATAAAAAGATGACCGTCACAGAACCCGTATTAAAGTTACGTAAGCTTATAAACAAAATAGAGTACCAACAGAAAGTTCAATTTGCTACCTCTTGATGGCAACGATGCAACTGTTCAATGATCTCCAAACAGTCACTGTGTAAGTGCGGAGCTAACGACGGATGCATGGTAAATCTACGGTCAATCTGGGCGACGAAATCCTTCTCTAACGATAACATTTATTTCGCAGAGTAGCCAAACCTTTACTGCTTAGCAGCCAGGCTACGGGAGCGAGCGCGGCTTTCTCAAAAGTCCCGAACTAAGGACGCTTACCATTAGCCAGAACTTGCCGGTCAGACCAGTCCACTTGTAAAGAGAAGTCCACTATCAATCAGAACTGTCCAGCCAGATCAGTTTATTTCTACATAGCATGTACAGAGAGGACAGGTTTTTAGCGAAAACTCTCAAAAGAAGCCCACTTTATGTTCAGTTTGACCTGTCCGGCTGGTCAGTTCTGACTTTTGGTAAGCGCCCTGAGACTTGTCTCTCCCATCAAACTTTGCCAACGACCTTGGCTTTTCAGGAAATGCACGACTAGTCAAAGACTGTTTTTTTTAGCGGTCATTTTGCCTGAAGTAAATTTCTTCAGAAAGTATTGAAAGTTGAGAAGAATTAATGGGCGACTGGGAACCGATTTGTTCATGTCAAATTTTGTTGCACCTCTGACGAGTATCAGCGATGGAACTTCAACCTTTCTGATCACCGTAACGTCTAAACATACTAATGGAAAAGCCTCATAAAGCAACTTGTAAATGGAAGTGAATTAGATGAATGTAAAGCGTTCGTGAACGCGCGCCGCGGGGATTAAAACTTTTAAGATGAAGATGAGCCTTTGAGCCGTCGGACTTGTTCGGCTTCTTGTGTCAGCCGCTGATGTATGGAGAGCCCGCAGATTGGCAGGTTTTAGTTGAAATGGCTTTGCACTGGCAGGTTAACATGATGGGCTTAGACGCTTTCTTGTCGTTTTACTCGACGTTAATTTTAATGATGATTGCACTGTACGGTTTACCACAGATGGGGTCTGAAAACCTCAAACGTTTTCGGTTAAAAAGGCCGGCGAAAAATATTGTCCATCACAATAAACAAATCGCACAGTTTTTGTGAAATTCACTTTTTTATTCCTTCATTTACAAACGTTTTTACAGGTTTTACAAAAATAAATATTTAAGAATTATACATAGATTATTTACAAAGTGATATAGAGTAGAAATGATAGCAAAGCTCACACATCTCATAAATCTAGAAATAGAAGAGCGAAGTACATAGACGTTAGTCGCTATATAAGGCAAACTGCGACTGGAGTGAAATGTTTAAAACATAGGAACACTTTATGATGCAAGGTTTGACTATGGGAACTGTTACCAGTTTATTCAGCAAGATTAAATTCACCAGTAGCTGGCGATCGAACTGTTTCATAGTGCAAAATACAGTACAAAACAAGTGGAGATCATGAAAAGAGAACAAGAAATGGAGAAAAACGAAAGGTAGCCCGTTTGTTTATGGCATAAACAAATTCAACTTACAGGAAAGGACTACAGCGCGTCGAGTAACCAAAGCGTATCGGACATAACGTGCAATGTAAAATGAAGAGAATACTAATGACAGTACTAAGACGAATATGAATAAAACGCGATGGCGTGGAAAGCGGCAACAAGACGAGAGGTGACGACAGAACAATACGCAAATCGCTGTAATAAGTAATAAAAACATAAAAAAACACTGAGACACAATATGTGACGGAGATGCGACAGTGATAAAAACGGTTTACAGAAATAAAACTCCTTATGTGTACCTATTTCATGTGGTTATTAATTCTGACGAACTGCTACTGTTTGCTGTCTCTAAAATATCCGTCGTTTCCTTAGCAGGCTTTTTACGAGCTGGTGATCACAGAAAAAGATTCCTTAGTACACAGACTAACGAAGTTAGAAACAAAACAAAACAAAACATAAAACAGACACGAAAAACCACACAGATAAACAGGGGTAAACAATATCAATAATATATGACAACAAGGTTATGCTCACATTTCTTGTACGCATTCCATATTCGTACCGTCTTGTCCCAAGATGCAGATACATACTATAAAAGGGGCATGTAAAAGTTGTCAAATGCCCCAGCTCATTTCAAAAACAGTCTGAACAAGTCTTAACTAAAGAAGAATATAAATACTAACAACAATGATTCAAGGACACATTGAAAACCGGTAAATAAACACGCGCCCAAAAATTACAGACTCTAAGATTTCAGAAGGAAGGAAACCAAATTACGCACAACGAAACGCTTCGATACTTCTAAACTGTTATAACCTGACCGTAAAAGAACGTGTTATATCGCCTACAAGCGACAGTCATAGATGTAAAACGTTTTTCCTAAACTCGAGCAGTTGCTGTTGTTGTTATTGTTGTTTTAGCCTCCGACTATTTAAAATTCGAGATGTAAATGTATTACATGTTGCACGGAGATACGAAACTGAAATTTGTCGTCGAGTGCTTTAACGAGTGAGTGCATGCGAAATATTAAGGAGTAAAATATTTTTGAGCTCGAGAAGAGGAATTTCGTATCGTCAAGCAATGATGCGACTTACTATTTCTCATTAAAATTTAGAAGTTAAACGATTGGTAGAAAATCGACAAAAACGCTAACTCGCAATTCATAACACGCATGCGTGATATCATATTCATCAATTTGCTACCGCTCATTACACCCCTAAATTGTTTTACATTGTAGTTAAATACGTTCCAGTATTGCTTGATACATGCGCCATCCCAGGTTATGTAATGAGGTAATACACGATATTTGTACCTGGCTTCTCTCTGGTACATGTATAATGCACCGCACTGAGTCACTGTGACCCAGATTCTTCTGGACAATTTTGCGCGTCTCTGGATCGTAGACCCTGGTAACAAAAACGATTCAATATTCGATTTTAAGACGACGTCAACGCTTTATAATGACGGCTGGTTGTAAGAAAATATACCGTATTTAATTTTGAATCGCGATACAAACATGATAAAAACACAAGCTAGTATTTGAGACGCCATGACGGCAAAATAGTGTGACGTGTGCGCAAGACCATAAAATTACATACACAACCGCTGGTCAATTTCGTTTTGGCTCGCATTTGGACTCGCACTTGACTTGCTGTTATCCTTAGTTAGCTTCTTTTACCGTGCTGCAAGTTCCTTGACATCAGAAAAAGAAAAATAATGCAATGCAACTTTGCTCTCGACTCCACGCGTTCGAAGGTTGAGAAAATTCAAGGACTTTTTAAGGACTTGTAAAGAAATTCAAGGACTTTTCAAGGATAATTTGAGTTCAGGGACTTTTCAAGGACTCCCCCAAAAATTCAAGGACTTTTCAAGACTGTGCGAGCCCTGAGTGTCACCTCACGCACAGTCACAAGAGTACAAAGTTCACGACACTACCTTCTGATGATGTATTTTATGTAGATTAAATAAGACGAAGTTAATTATTCAATAAATGAAAGATTCTTGTTGTTATGCAAGCAAGTTGCAAAGGCAGTTGCCAAGATGAGCCCTGAAAAAGAAAATCAGGCTTGAAAGGGATTTAAACCCACGACCTTGTGGTACTGGTTCAACGATCTAACCAACTGATCTATCAAGCCAACTGGGAGCTGGTCATTTATGAGTTCGTACTCCTAGAAGATGAAGAAATCAATGTATTTATGTGAAGATTTCGTATATGTGCGCTGCGGTAGAAAGATATTTAATAAATGAAAGATCCTCGCAGTTATATAAGCAATATGGTCAGTTTTCAAGTTAAACAATCAAGCTTGAACGAGATGCGAGTTAGTTAGACTGACCGAATAATCTCTTGCACGCCAGCCACGATACAACCGTTGACTTGATCTATGCACAGCGCTGATACCGCTCCTTGGGCACTGAGAACAAGTTCACAGGTCATCCCGTCTGCGCTCTACAAAAGCAGAGAACAGAAGCGCGAAGGTGAGAAGGGAAGGCATAAACCACCACAAAAAAGACAACCATAATAATAAATCCGCATAAACAAAAAAAAAACCACAAAAAAAAACAAGAGGAAACTCCACAAAAAGAACCATAACAATACTTCACATAAACAAGAACAAAATCCACAAAACAAGCACTATGACAATAATTCACAAAAACAATGTTACCATAATAATAATCCACAAAACCAAGAACAAAATCCACAAAAACAACCATAACAAGGATTCACAAATACAACCATAATAGTAACTCACAAAACAACTAAAAATAATCCACAGAAACAAAATCCACAGAAACAAAATCCACAAAACAAAATCCACAAAAACGAGGAAACAATCATAACAATAATCCACAAAAACAACAAGAACATAATCCACAGGAATAAACAATTAGACCAAGGAACAAGACCAAAAAGAACAATAATATCCTTGGTTCAATCAAAACAGATATTTGAAGTGCACTATGGACTGATCTGGACTCGAGGCACGCGGGGAATCGCGTGCGAGTTAGAAGTGAACTTCTCTTAATTTATTTTTCCTCCCATTGGTTGAGAACTGAGCAGCGTGAGATCCATTAGCCAGTTACCTATCTTAGCAACGCAAACCCATAGCAACGGCGAAATAACTTTCTGCAGTGTTTTGAAAGCCGCTCAAACTGAAGCAGAACGAAAAAACACCATTCATTACCCATAAGCGAATTGTGCTGTCCTCAGAGCCCGTGATCCACTTGGCCAGCACCGCATTCCATCGAACCTGAAACGCAAACAGCACGAATCTGGTTCAACACCAACTCACACGATATTAAATTTAAAACCGAAATTTAAATGAAACGTGACATGGTACAAAGGAGGCGAACCAAATGGCGTGACTTGAACTTGGGAATGGGCGTAAGGGTGCGTGACGGTGAAAAAAAAAAACAACGGCTATGCACATCACATTGCTAAATCGACTTCAAGGAAGCAGGACATTAAATCCGTGCTCAACCTCATCATGGAGTATTCTTTGTTATCGTCCTCTCTTATTACTTTTATCGTTACGAACATGCATTACGCGCATGCCTAAGAATGTTAATCAGTCGGTCCCCATTTAGTCCAAACGTACATGACCCTGGGGGGGGGGGGGAGGGGAGGGGGTAGGTTGCGGCAACAGGAATCAAAGACGTTTTACTATGAAATCATATTTGTCTTGTAAATGGTTGCATGAGTCTACTTCTACTTCATTTATATTTCCATCTATCTCTAACTCATCCTTCTATCTAATTTACAAAGGCGTGCACGAGCGAGTGCGCGTGCGTGTACAATCCTTACTTGCGTAACCTCTGCTTCGTGCCCTTGTAAAACAGCTGTCAACGTCATTTCAGCGCCACGGTCTGAAAACTGTCTGATGTAAACGAGCTTGTCCGAAGAAGCGTACGCAAATTCATTTCTAGAAATGGAAATAATTGACAACAATTAGACAAGGCTGAGTATGACTGAAAAAATCTTGTAAACGAAAGAGTGCTGTCCATTGAAGCCCACGCCCTCCTCAGTCTCCAGAAATCCTTCCCATAGTTCGCCACGTGATTGAGGTGACTGGGATCTGTGCGGTGAAGCTGATGTACAGAAAAGGAAAGGTGCACTCGAACCACGAGGACTACAAGGCCGAGGGTTATTCCGGTTTCTGTAGTATGAAGCACCAAGGAGTATTGTTACTCCCCCTGGATGAGATGTTAGCCCAACGCAGGGTCACCCCCGTTGTCCATTTATACACCGGGAAGAAGAGAGACAGCGTAGAGCTGTTTCCTGTCTAAAGAAACAACGCAGTGCCTTCAACAGGGCTGGAACTCCGGACCTCCTACTTGGAAGTTCGACACGCAAACCACAACACTACCATGCCTCCACTGTAGAAGCTGATGACCCAGCAATAAAGTTGCCTTTGATTGACTTCTGAGGGACTACTGTCCTTTCTACGCCTTATTGACGGGGTTTATGTTCACTAGAAAAATAAGGCAGATTCGCGCTATTTCCCAACAGAGTTGTCGGTAAAGTAACACCAACAAGCCTCTAAATAGCGCAATTTTACGTAAGCTTATACAAACACAAACGAGAGACTGAAAGAGAATTGAAATCGTTGATCTTTGTTACGTGTCTGGAGTAGCTGTATGCAAGCCAAAGAAGTCAATTCTTTCTTTCTTTTTTTTTTAAAACAAAAATAAAAAAGAAAAAGACCAAAAGATGGTGGGTTCGCAGTCTTAGCAATGTTAACAAAGTTTGTAGCAAATAGAAGGGTAGTGAACTAATCAGAGCGCGTGGTCTGTAGATTTAGTTTATAGTGCATTATGGTTTTTACACACGGCACGCTTACCGCTCAGGGCTGTAAGTCAAGTCCATAATAATCCCATCAGAGGCAAGTTCATCGCTTTCCAGGGCGCTGGAATTGGTGTTACGAAATGCGTCATGAAAACTACAGAAGCAAGGAGGTTGAAAACAAGTTTGGATTTGGACATCACAACAAAACAGCAACGGTTCAACGACAAAATTACTTCATGCGTAGGCCAAAATAATATTGATATGTTTCAACTCAATATAACCTATAGTGAGTCACGAAATATTTCCTCACCAAGCCGCTTCCAAGTCCCACAAAAAGATTCTTCTGTCCCAACCAGCACTAAGCTGAAACAGCGAAAAAAGGTAACACTATTATTGCACGGGATTAAACTTCATATCGTGAATTATCATATTGAGACCAAGGACTGTGACATCAGTCGAAGTTCGCCTATACTGAAGCTGATAACACAGACTCAAGGTATTGATAATTTACGATATTAATATGCAATAACCAAATTTTTCTTTGCCATGAATCTTTTCAAACACTTTTTCAAAATGCTAACCATCTCATCTTATGCATCCTCCAATTTCTTTTCTGGCCATTAGCCCTGAGGCCTACATAAGCAGGCATCCGGTCTATGGGACAAGATGCACTCAGAGATCAGAGATCAGACCATATAAAAAGGTTTGAAAATTTCACTGTAAGAGAAAAATTCCTTGACACAGTAGTTACTCCCATTGGTAGCTACTTGGTGTAGTCTGTGGTTTGAGAGGTTCATAATTTTGTTTAGGTCAATGGTCCTGTGGTTAATGCATTTTGCTGTTTGACGATCGTGAGAATGTAATATAATTTTAAGAACAAAAATGGTAGACGTAATTGAAGATTTGACACTCGCAGTAAAACGCAATTTTAGCAATTGCGATTTGTATAGGCAATCAAATGATTAAGCCTGGAATAGGATCAGGATGCAACGACATTCGAACGCGGTGTGACTTTGCGAATACCGGTGCGACGCTCTACCAACTGAGATCAACCAGCCGTCTGGTAACTACTTGGCGCAAGCAGTTACCCCCATTGGTAGCTACTTGGTGTAGTCCGTGGTTTGAGAGGTTCACCCATTAATAGAGTGGTCTGCGTTATAAATATAATCGCCAACCTTTACTTCAGCAACCTCAGCTGTACTCTAGTCGTACTCATCCTAGCCGTACTTCAGTGTCCTTGATCATCCCATGCTTACTTCAGTATCCTTACTGTGTGAGTGCCTACACCAAGTAGTTACCAGCCGTCTACACTAGGACCATGTCCGCCGTGGGCTCATACGTGCACGTGTAAGAACTGATATCAACAATGAAATAATTGTCTCCACCCGCCGTTCAAATGTATGATATAAAAATGGTTGATTAAGGCACTGAAGTTATGCACAAATAATAGAGGCGAAAGAATGTTTGTATCTTGCCAGGTATGTTGTCCTGTATCCAGCCTCTCTTCCTATCACTGCCAAACCAGTCACACAGCTGGTGTGTTCAGTAAACACGTGCTTACAGATGAACCCCGCAACTCTGTTGGTCACTGAATCGTGCCCTTTGGAGATCTAGACAGCATAATAAAAAGGTTCTCAATTCACTTTCGTTAATTATTTTGCGACTGGTTAGGTTTTTCATTGCTACAATCTGTGAATGATAGAAAAATTTCATGCGCCATTTTTTTAACTAGTCAGAAGTAAAATCTGACAAAGCACGCTACTTCGGAATCCTTAAGTTTCTAAATTGTACATTATTTTCAAGACTACACAACACCGTTTTGCATATTTGAGAAACAAAAGTCTTAACTGGATATATATTCGAACCGTTTCAACTTGGCACATATGAGAAGGTAACATATCTAGGTCCTGACGCACGTTTCTTGAAAGACAAGGAAATCTTTCGGGGCCGAAAAAGTAGTCGAAAACTATCAAGTACTCAGACATTTGATACCACGCTGGTTTGGAATTATGAATGTAACTTAAAAAGTTACAATTCACCGACCCGACGTTTCGACACTCCTGTCTAGTGTCTTCTTCAGGCTGTGAGGCCCCTTTCATAACTGGCATGAATGGTGTCAGGTGCTTATTGTACAATCATGTTTTTTAAACGTGTCTTCAGATACAAAAAATTGTTTTCCGGTGAAGCTTGATGGGCAAGAATGTCTTCCTTTCCAAACTACAAAGGAAGTTTATGCGCCTAAAACGTTTCGAGCTTTTCGAGAAACACGGGAAGTTTCCTAAGTTATGCATACAGCTTATCTATATGACTCACCTCGACATCTCTCTTTAACGGTGCAAAAGCTTTCTCACCCAGCAGGATTGCATACTTGTTTATCAGGTTTTCATCAGCTGGTCCCATATTTTCCAGGACATTCACAGCATCTTCGTCAAAGCCCCATAGGTCTCAAGGATAAATAGAGGATAAACAATCAAAAATAGAAAAACGCAATGAATCTAAGAACGTAATAAGGCATCACAAAGCAATTATATTTCTCGCGGTTAGTAGACGCGCTGAGATTGGTCTGTCTTGTGGGCCGAGTTCTCCAGTGCAGCCCACAAGATTTGAAACTTTTTCGCGCGGTCAAAAAGAGATAAAATGAATGTCTTACTGACCTCGTTTTTCTCGGTCCGAACTGCAAGTTACGGATCCTTGTTTTCCACCACGATTTGTGGGGCCCGCGCTTCCCGCTTAGGCCGTAAATCGAAAAGAAAAAACTCGGTCCGTAACTTACAGTATATTTCAGTTCAACAAATGATTATCAGGTCGTGAAATAGTTCCAGGCGTTCACATGGAAAATTGTCATGGTGACAGAATCGTATTACTCTCAGGTGATCGGACACCCGACCTCTTGGAAAAGCAGATCTCATGGAGTATTATTTTGTTTCTTCTTGCCAGCAACAACTAAATTTATGCGAAAAAGCACTTCCGAAAAGTAACCAGTCTTTTCGAAATGCTCCCTCACGGCGTAAGCATGTGTAGACCACTTTCATAAATGGCGTCAATTAATTATTCTTTTGTTTTCATGGTAATGAGCCTTTCTGGCCTCGCTAGGATGTCCAAAATTCAACAGAATTTTTGTTCTAAAATGAGGCCAGTGAGTCTAATTAACATACATACAAAAGAACAATAAATCGGCCGCCATTTATGAAAGTTGTCTATTGACCAACAGCTTCTACAACAATCAACCGTAACCGTAGAACAACGCCAATATAGAATTCACATATAAAGAGAACAATGAAGCAAACACAAAACAAACTCGGTTAATTTAGTCTCATGAGGGATTAGCATACGCCAACTCAGCAATCTTGGTAATTTGAGCAATCTGATTGGCTCACTATCTCAACACAGCTAACCTCCCACAAGGTGAAAAGTGAGAGGGATTCTGGGAAAGCATTGTGCATGTGAGTTTTGCTAATGTGAAACGACCTTTCAGTTTAAAATAAAGTTCCACCGTCACTTTGACGTGAGTGAGTTTGCTTCATTGGCATATATACTAAGAAAATTATTCTCTTCAATCTTGGTGAATAGTGACTTTAGAAATATTCTGCCACCATTCACCTCGATTTCAAGGAATAATAAGATACATGTACATCGAGTACTCACAGATATTGTGGTCTTCTGAAGCCACCACCAGTAAATCAAGGTTCTCCACCAACACAGATCGTAAAAGAGAAACATTACTAGTGTGTTCTGAATTTGCTGAGATCTGAAAAAGAGAATAAAAGAAAGGCTCAGTGAAGGTTACACACATTCTATCTCAAGACTATTATTCATCTACAATATCACAAGGAAATGAACAGTACAGTATTGTAGCACTGTTTGTTTTACTATACAGTGTGGTTCTATCTTTTTCATCTGTGGATCAAACCATGCAGTGTGACCATTCTTTGTAAAGCTACAGAACAGTACTGTACTGTGGTACTGTTTGTTTTACTATACAGTGTGGTTCTATCTTTTTCATCTGTGGATCAAACCATGCAGTGTGACCATTCTTTGTAAAGCTACTGAACAGTACTGTACTGTAGCACTGTTTGTTTTACTATACAGTGTGGTTCTATCTTTTTCATCTGTGGATCAAACCATGTAGTGTCACCATTCTTTGTAAAGCTACTTAACAGTACTGTGCTGTGGGACTGTTTGTTTTACTATACAGTGTGGTTCTAACTTTTTCATCTGTGGATCAAACCATGTAGTGTGGCCATTCTTTGTAAAGCTACTGAACAGTACTGTACTGTGGCACTGTTTGTTTTACTATACAGTGTGTGTCTCATGTGTGTTTTTGAAACTCACAGTTACTGCGAATTATTGAATTTCACCTGATTGACAGTATTCAGAAACGATGGCTTGGGCCTATTGTCCCCAGTCTGACCTCTGTGTGAGCTCCGCCAATCATACTTCGCCGTCATCTGAGTAACCAGGCGGGATTTAGCCTCACTTTGAAGTAGCAATTCCTTACTGTGGGAGAGAGGGTTAGAAGAGTGTTATCCTATCTGAGTTTCCAAACCTAGAAGTACAGTTTCTTGCAACCCCCTCCCCCGCCCCAAACCCGCCTTGGGTGGGATGCTAGTCAATCGAGAGTTACCCCTAGCATTGAATCGCCAGTACCCGTTAAAACCACCCAACATAACGGCATCTGCTTCGATTGGTCAAGTGGATATTCAACGTCACTGATTCAGCTGGGGTTCCAACGTTAGCCATTTTGGACAACTAAAATCCTCGCACTAGGTTAAAAGTCAGAAAACATCAAAGACCATAGATTAACACTTATAAAGGAGTTCGTTTCTAGCGAAAATGGTGTTGAGCCGGTGGGAAGTTAGAACAGAAACGGCTGCTTCATCAAAAACGAGTTGTTAATGCAAATTGTACACACCGCTACAAACGCCTTCTTCCGTCCAAACGTACAGATGTACAACTCACCTTATCAACTCGTTTGAAACAGCCGTTTATTTTGTATAGATTTACACACCTGTACATAAAGTTGTTCGACTGAAGCCTTTCCCATTTTGAGACATGGCCATCGCCGCCTCCACCAAACAACAGAATAGGAACTTTTCGAGCTGAAGCAAAAATAATAATAATAATAAAAAAAAAAACAGACACACAAATGCATGGTATAAGAGTGAGAGAGATCAGAGCGCTTTTAAGATATTTCGGATCAATGTAACTATCTTGGCAACTATGCACCTACCCCTCCCCTAATCCAACATTAACGCTAACGTTTTAACTTAATACAACTTGCTGGGTTAGGGGAGGGGTAGGTGCACAGTTACCCAGATACTTACATTGATCGCATATTTCAAACGGGTTTTTCCCCGTGTTCCTAAACACCTGTAATAAAAAAAAAATAATAAAAGAAATTCGTTTTTGATAGCAACACTCCTTTCATCATTTTGACAGCTTGTATTTAATTTAAATCGTAGGTTAGTTTTACAAGAAATTTCATTCTTTGCGTTTCGTCACGCAAAAGGAAGAACTTACAGAAGCCCCCTACATGGCGTGGCTGACTCATACCCAGCTCACGCACAGTTTTCTCTGAGCCGCAGTCAATAAAGCATTGTGTACTTATGGGCGTTTAAATGACAAGTAAATGACATGTTCAGAGTTAAGGTCATTCGCTATAGTGACAAGAGTAGTTCTAATTTCTTACTATACGTCAAAGTCTCCATTGCGCACTTGTTCTTAAGCGTCGTTAAACAGCCAGATGAGTTGTACTTCCAAACAATTAAATGTCGTCTGCTGTTGGTTCCTAATGAAAGAAAGGACTTTTTAACTTGGTACAATTCATAAAGATTATTAAGTTAGCTACGATAAAAAAAGTTTTTTTTGGTTGAAAATTACAAAGAAAATCATATCGTTTTCAGTGGTATTGCAGCTTTTCAACTAAAACTTCTCAAACTCATTAATGAAGCATAAGCGAGTGACAAAGAAATCAAGCACCACGACGTGTTTGGATATAACATGAAACACGTTTCTGTATCTTTGGTTCCTCCTTCTAAATCTTCCTTTTAAAAAGTCATATCAAACACACAATACACGGGGTTGATCACATATCAAACACCTCGAATTTTAACAAAAATATTCCGCTTCGAGTCATAGTTTCAGCTCTCGTCTAGATATTCCATAACGTAACAATAATGAACGTTATTTGAGTGTGAACTGTATCTAGCACTGACGCACTAATTGGGGATACTGTAAAGTACAAATCAAATCAAATCATATTAAACTAAATTAAATTAAATCAAATAAATTGTTGGTTTTTGTGGAGTGCGGAAAACTGGAGTACCCGGAGACAAACCACTCGGAGCAGTGAAGAGAACCAACAAACTCAGCCCACATATGACGCCTTGGCCGGGAATCGAACCCGGGCCACACTGGTGGAAGACGAGCGCTCTGACCACTGCGCCAACCCTGCTACCCATGGGTTGCATGTGATCAAACACTTTATCGCGCTTTGTATTGCTTCATCTTCACAGTTCTCTTACCGAGTACATGTCCCAAGTCAGACACATAGTGGAATAAGACTATGGGATACCTGTTGATAAAGACAAGGGTAAATTAAGGCTTATTAAAAGAACTGCGCAGATTTCTCATTGTAGGGATTTGTCAGCGGGCCCATTAATCCGTTTTAGTATACTCAGGTGATTATACAAAATCGCGTGCTCTGATTGGTTCGCTATCTCGGATTATCAGCCGATAATCACCTCGACGAACAAAATGGCTGCCAGTCGTTGGCGCGCTTTGATGAAATAAATTTTTTTTGTCTTGTAAAATGTTTTTCTTTTCTCTTTTGAAATAATCACCTGTTTATAAACAATTATTCGCCTCAGGCTCAGTGATTCTCGGTAAATATTCACCGAGAATCACTTCGCCTTCGGCGAATAATTGTTAACTATCTATACTGACCCAATTTTTCCCACTGACTACAAGGACGGATATTTAAGGTTTATTAAAGAGAATCAAACAATTTCCGAGATTTCTCGTTACCCAGCTCACCCATTGTTATCTTCATTTTGAAACGTCCCTAGAAAATCTGTTACCTAGAAACACATTAGAGAAACATCATATCGGGAAAACCTGTTATAATACTGTAAACAACAACAACAATAATAATTGATAATTACTATTATCAATACTCATACTGATACTAATACTATTACAAATAATAAATTAAATATACATTATAACAACGATGACCATGATCATAGTAATAAAAATAAAAGTAATTATAGTAATAATTATGGTGATATTAACAATCAAACTTTAACACGTTCAATGGGAACTACTGTATATGATCTGCTGCCTGATACATGAAATCTGAGTGGGTGCCGTTCACATATTACTCCAAGAAAGCCAGTATTTTGAGTTCATAAAGTCTCTCTTCTTATCACTTGTTTGCTCACCTTTGCAGTGATATTGACAGGAGAAGTTGTATTTTGATTACTTCCAGTGGTCAAGGAGCGCAATATGAATCTTGTGCAATATCAAACTGACTATATTGCCATTGTCTGGATATAAAGGTCCACATGAAATGTTTCACAAGTTGCTTAAATGACATGCGAAACAAGTGACTTGTAATATTTCATGGGCGTGGACGGCACCCACTTACTAATATGGAAACTACTTCTAAGATTGTGGGACTAAAACGGTTCACGATGGTTTCTATATACTTTGACGTTCTCTTAAATTCCCTCTTATGTTTCTAGCTTTATACGACAACGCAGTCACTTTCTACTTCTTAAATGTAACACTGTATCTTGTGAAAGGCAAGCCTACTCGGAGAAATGCAAAACAATCACTATATATGTACAGCAGAGTGAGAGAATTCCTTACAAAATGCCATAATATACTCACATTTTCTCCAGATTTAGGATCATATACACTGGCCTCTAAGCCACCACCTGCCACCCAGATGGTCTTAATAGGTCTTACATAACATACGCCAGTAATCGCAGCACTGCAAGTTAGACAAAATACTCCAAATAGCAAAACAAACAAAACCACAGCACGTACAGTACTGCTCAGTAGCTTTACAAAGAATGGTCACACTGCATGGTTTGATCCACAGATGAAAAAGGTAGAACCTCACTGTATAGTAAAACAATTAAACAGTAGATCACAGTACACTACTGTTCAGTAGCTTTACAAAGAATGGTCACACTGCATGGTTTGATTCACAGATGAAAAGGTTAGAACCACACTGTATATAGTACCAATTATACAGAAGCAAAGAACTGTACCTGAATCCATCAAATTTATGCAGAACTTGTCCATCCTGTGACCACACTTTGACAACTTTGTCAAATGCGCCAGTGAAAACCCTGAGTAACAGAAAGGATGTTAAAAACCAGTTAACCATGATAGCTATTAAATGGTAACTGGCAATAGTTAAGGTAAAAATCTTCAGAAAAAAAAATCGAAAAAATGCAAAGAGGATGGCAAAGAAACCTTCAGATGTATTTTGCATTTGAGGTGACATTAAGCCATCCATTTATACCTACCCCTTCGTTTGGTGGACTTTAAGTGGTTTCACTGAACATTATGTTTTTGAAAATCCTTTTAAATGAGTAAAATACCATCTTTATAAGCATACAACCAAGATTATGCTGTTTACACTTCCTATTTATTTATCTAATATTTGAGCAATATTTATACAGGGATGCCAAGTTCAGAAAGGCTGGTTTGAATGGGCCCCTGATGAATAAAACAACAAAAACAACAACAATGAAAAAACAATAACAGATATCAAGTGGAACATCTAAGTATAGTTAAAGTATCGGGGGCTCAATTTGGCTTGGATCTAAAGTACCTTTTTAGGCCAAACCCAAACTTATCTAAATCATGCTGGCTCCTGGGGGCCAAAGGAAGGGTGTTCCAGATCTTGGTTGTCCCAGCTAGTGGCAGATGGGGCTAATCGATCTTTATTGCGAATGTTATCCCAAGTTAAAGCTGTTGGCAAGTTAAATTTTATCCTTGGTTCACATTTAGTTTTCTTTTGTTCTGGTTTTGGTAATTCAATGATAACAAATTTGAAAATGAAATTTGAACCAAAATAAATTTGAACTATATATAAACAAAGCCACTTACCATGTGTTATTGTCTGAATCCCGCGCAAGGCACATGCAGATGATTCCAGCATCATGGGCTTTGTTTACCCTGAAGATTAAGTTGCAATGAGGAAAATTAAATAGGGAACAAAATAATATAGGTCAACAAACTTATTACATTGAGTTTTTATAATAACAAAACTGCCTATCATGGAGCCTAACATTAAACGTCAGTGTGAAAGCAAACTTGAAGGAATTCCCAAGTTACAGCCACACTTAATTGCCACGTCATTAACAATGACTCCTTATGCCTATATTAATCAATGTCAGAAGTCATATGAACACAGAGGTTTAATCATTTAATATAATATTATTTCTCCATTAAAATATGATGAAGTCCACAGAATCCAATGTTTGTTAAAAATGGTCACTGTGATTACTCACTGGTGTGGTATATTGAAAACTGTAACCTGAAATTCATATTCAGTTTAATCCAAAAATTTATACTATGTTGAGTATAAATTACACCCCAAATCCTTACTTTGTAACCACTGTCAAACTCTTGTTTCCTTTATATGCAAATGTTGAATCATACACAATTAGCTTCTGATCATACCTGCATAAAAGACGAAATACATACATGTTGGTAATAAACTTGGCAAAAATATTTCTTGCAAAACAAATTATCAGACTAAATCAGTTATGAATTATGCTCACTGCACAGTCCTTGCATTTTGATAAATAAGACAGTAAATGTGAATTGTGAGAACACGCAGCAATCAAGAGTGGATTAAATTGATACTTTTGAACAGTCTGATGTTGCACTAAATTTTCTGAACTTACTACCACCAATTAATAGTCCTGAACAAGTACTGTAGTATTGTTATGTAAAAGATTGTTATTCATCATGGTAACTTCAGTGATAAGTGATAATATAAATTAGTTCTATGGTCTCATGATGGAGTTACTTGGGTGGTGGTTGTGACGTTTCAACTGCTTACTGCTAGTCTTCTTCATGTAGTACATGGAACCTAACTGAGCAGAACTAGAGAACTTATAACTTCAAGATATTTGGAAGTGATGGTTGAATTTAATTAGCTCTCAGCTACCTAGACCTACCTAAGGGGAATGACTTCAACATTTTACAAATAATTATAAGATAAATAATCATACCCTCCACTATAGACTCTTGATTCATGACAAACAACACATCTCACAATGTCTGTGTGTTCTCTGCAAACATAAGCTGAAAGAAATTAAAAGAATTCAATTATTTTGGGGGCACAAATAAGACAGTCACTGGATAGAATAATAGTGTGATGTGGGATATATTGACAATTAGGCCCTATAAGATTATGTGAAAATGCTGGCAATGAACTGTACCCAATTAGAAGAATGAAATATTACAATTACTTGAATACTAACAATCCAAATTCGTATACAGTGGTTAAAAATACATTTAAATAGTAGCAAAATGCTGTCAATTTGCAAAACAAGATTACATAATGAAAAATGAAGAGGGAAGGAAAAGAGCCGAAGCAAAAATATTAAATGTTATTTTAACCCTCACATTGCCAGGCCTTGTAAGGAAAATATTATCAGTTGATAGAAAAAAAAAACAACACAATTTTGCTGCCTCAGAGCTGTACCATGCTATTTTCCAGTTTAAATGGGATCATTGTCAAGTTAAATTTACCACAAATTTTAACTGAGCATTTCATACATGGGTTGTGCTTTACCTTTTGTGTCTATAACATGTCCTAATTCTCTGCCTGGAATTGTAATATATGATAATAACTTTATTATTATTGCAATCTTTTCAACAAAATTTGAATAAAGAAAGAAGAAAAAAAAATCATGACAATGAATAAGGAGCTACATCCAAGAAGTGATATTACCAGAATATATGTACCCAGAAAGAAGGGAGGAAGAGGTCTGATCAGTTGTGAGAGCTGGGTGAGGAGAGAATAGAACAACTTGAGTTGGTATGTGAGAAATAGTGAAGAGGCATTACTCAGGAAAGTTATAGAGATAGCAATGTAGTCAACATCTCATAGGCTGTAGACCCAAAGAAGTACAAACTGAATGAAGTCAAGGAGATGGAGAATGAATGGAAGCAGAAACGAATGCATGAGTAGCATGTGAGAGAAAAGGAAGGTATTGACTGGGAATTAGAATGTGACAGTGCATTGCAAAAGGAGATTTGAAAGGATGGACTGAAGCCCTGATATGTAGCACCCAGGAACAGGCTTTGAGAACAAAATGGTGACTTGTTGTAACCCGCTCCCAAGGACTATAAACCAGGCAGAATATCCTGCCTGAGTCTACAAGAAATGGACATTATTATAACAATAATAATCATAATAATAATAATCATAATAATAATAATAATAATAATAATAATAATAATAATAATAATAATAATGGGATTTAACATTGTAGTGTACATGTAGGTAGTAGTTGCCTCAACTCTAAAGCCAGAGGCTCATGGGTAAAACATCCAGTTTGGGGGAGTTCTTTTTCATGAAGGGAGGAACCAGAGAAACCACAGAAAAAACCTCAGAGCAAGAAGAGAACCAACTACAAACTTAACGCACATGAGGAGATACAGTCAGAAATGTGTGTTAATGAGATTTGGATCATAATAGACAATATGAGGTGTCCTGACTGTTTTAATTTCACCAAAACACATTGATATCTGTCCTAGATGAAGACTGATGGAATTCCTGAATCACTCCAGACTTTTATACAAACATAATGTGTTTATTGACCAATCTGTCGTGTGCATTTCCGGCCATAAGTGCACAATTTGATACAGTGGGAATTGAAGCCAGGACACAAAGGTGGTAGGTAACTGCTCTCACCATTGTACCAAACTTGCTCTTGCTAACACTGGGCCAAATAACTACTACAGTGATACTATTACAAATAATAATCATAACTATAACAAAAATTCTCAAATCTGATTGGCTATCAACTGCCCTGATTTCAGCCTTAATAGGACAGTTAAATAGGACAGTACGCGTCATGCCTGAGTAATTGGACAGTACGCGCCATCACGCGCGCGCTTAAATGGCTTTTTTTTTCACTGCTAGCAAAAACAAATTTTGGAATTTCGTGTGTTTTGATTTAAAAAAAAGTTAATATATCACACATTTTATTAAAGTTATGATTAATTGGTAATAAGACTTCGTGTCGTCCAATTCGGTCTGTAATCATTCTCGTGATTAAACAAATTGGACTCCCGCTACGCGGTCGTCCGATTTTGTTTATCACTCGCATGATTACAGACCGAATTGGACTCCACTCAGTCCTATTACCATTACTAATTATTACAAAGTGAAAAAAAGAGTAGTAGAGTACTTCCTTACTGGGATCTCTCATGTTAAAGACCTGCACGGTTGATCCTACTGCAGCCACTATTTGGTTCCTTCTGGTGTTCCATGCCATGCAGTATATGGGAGAACTTATCTACAGAACCAAATGCAAAATGTTATCCATACACTTAGTGTTTTTATCACTTGTATAGGGAATCAAGTGATTTTGAGTGCAATTTGGAATAAATAAGCACAAATAAATTCTAAGGACTAGAAAAATTGTATGAGCTAGCTCATAGGGTAAGACTAAATAGTGTATATTGTGGTCTTTGAGAAATTTATGAGTGCTAATAATTACTTATTCCAAGTTGCGCTTGAAAATAATTATTATTTGATTACTTGCAGTTGATACAAACATACAATCACGTACACTCTAAGACTTAATCTCACATTTCTGCACTCAATTTCAGCTTTCTGCACTTTTTGGAATTAATTGATGTGTTCTCAGCCAATCAGTGTGTTGAAATTTTTGCATCCATATGTTGTAGGTGAAAATGAATTTCAGGTCAAAATGGTTCCAAACTAGTTTGATTTGTTTCCTTTGATTCAGATTAATTTCCATAATTCTCCAATAATCTGAAACAAGGCAAGGAAAAACAAATCAAACTTGTTTGGAACCATTTTGACCTGAAATTCATTTTAACCTACAACATATATTATTAGGGCATTAAGGATTCACAGGAATTACCGGTTCATACTTAAGTTGTAATGACTGAAAGGAGCATGCATGCATGCAGATGAGCTCTTTCTGTGAATTATCTACTGGTTGCTTACTGGTATTCTGTCATGAACTGCTCCACCTGAGCCCCAAGCAATTATGGTACCATCATTAGCTGCTGAGAAGAGTAACTTTGCTTCAGCCCTATGTATAGGCAACGAGAAAAAATTAATTGTGCTGATCACAACTGTAAAATCATTGACTAGCTCCTGACTCTTGATAGCCAAAACCATCCACAGTCCACAGTCAACCCAATTAGACAGATGCATTGCAAAGAGCAGATTATAAACAGTAACAAGAAAACAACACTGGTAAGTATACCAGAAGAGAAAGCTTGTCACCCAGCCATCATGTTCCCGAACTGATCGAATCAGCTTCCCTGGTTCTCCAGCGGAATAATCCCAAACTTTTATCACTCCATCTGAGAAAGGGAATTCATTAATTGATATGTAAGTGAGCAATCAACTCGCTACTAGCTGCTAAAGAGGCACAAACAAGAGACCAGTAAGTGCATAATGGCCAAGTGATATATAAACAATATGGAAAGAAAATGAAACCAGTCTGGTACCTCTAGAAGCTAGCTACTAATGGTAACGTGCAAAGGTAAGGATACTCTGCATTTGGAAAATCTAAATTCGGCATTTACAATTTATTTGCAATTATTAACTACCAGCTGGTTATTGTAAACAGTACAGTAAGAGGTTTTTCCCCATGATTTTTGACAAAAGTGGCCCCATTTGCATCTAGATTACACAAAATAAGTTCGGCTTGAAGCTTTAAAAACATGTACCTTCAAATCCAACAAGAATTTCATGTTTCATCGGGTTGTAAGACAGAGCGGTTATCGTTCTATTGTGGGTTTCTTTTATCACAGTCAGCTTTTCCATCGCCATTTTCAGCACAGAGTGATGGAGGTATTAGTCACCCCAGGACATTACTTTCAGTTAAAAGTTGTTCATTTGGATAAAAGATAACAGACATTGCCGTCAGCCTGAGCAAATGAATAACCACTCCACTTTATCCTCCATGTTGCTAAGGGGACGCGGCGTAGACTGGGGCTGAGAAGCAGAACGCACGGGAGCGAGGGCGGACAAACGGCGCCTTTTCAAGGGATTTAGGGCGCTTGGACCATTCGACAAAAATTCCGGTTTTAGATTCTGGAATTTTCCTTTTCCAAATAAAACGTTACTTTCAAATGGATTAACCCGTTCCAAGTTTCCTTTGAGTTCCCATACCTTCTGCGCCATTTGTAAACAAAGAGAAAGCCAAAACAAAACAGAAAGGACCAAACGGAACGCGCCATGGATGCCGGTCTGGTCTAACAGCCTTCAAAGTTCGACCTAAAGTTCCGGTAGAACCGGACAGAAATGGACTGTTCCCTTTGACGTGCAACCGAAATTTCCAGTTAAAAAGGCGGAGGTAATTGTTGTAAACTCAACAGCTAAAACAATCATCGCTCCGACGAATGGCTAACGCTCGAAACGTCAGCACCTCCCTTTTACCACGGTGTGCGACAAACGCAGAACTGCAGACTTGCAGACCCCAGGGTAGGTACGTGGTGTAAGCATCGTGTATGGCTATGGAGAGCAATGTATGCCATATTTTCACCAACGGGGAACCACTATATGATGCTTACACCACGTACCTACCGTCCCCAGACTTGCAGACCGCAGAGCTGCAGACTTGCAGACTCGATAAATTGGCACACTCGGAGATTTGCAGACCTAAATTTTTTGTGACGTCAACGGGTCATGTGAGTTCTTTTCTTCGTGCGTTCCAGAAACCAGGTCATCCTTCGATCTCCCGCCACAATGGATGAAGGTGAGCAGATTTCTACCTTGTGGATTACATAGAAGGAGTTGTCTTACGGCGACGAGTTCTTCGCGACAATAGAATATTACTGAGAAAATTAACCGAAAGATAGAAAAAGCTAAGTGTTTTTAAACCATCGAGAACGTTTTGTTGTGTAGATGTTGTTCTCGTTTTGAATGTTTAAAAATCGTGTCATTTTAATAGGCGAGCAACTTTACTCAGCGGAGAAAGACAATCTGTCCTAAACAGGGTATATAATTTTATGCTATTTCTCCCAGGGCGGGCATTTTGTCCTTTTTCCGAAACAGCGTATTAAAATTGAGGGTGTTGTCCTCGACAGGGTATGTTTTTTAGAATGGTTTTTGTCCTAAAAAGGGTCAGCGTTTCAAACCCTCAGCGGCTCACTTATCACCCCGATCACCTATACCTAAATATTGGTCAAATACCCCCTTCCCCCGTGAGTTCCGAAGGTGTCTGTAAGTCTTCAGGTCTGCTAGTCTGCAGGTCTACCAGTCTGCAGGTCTGCAAGTCTGCAGGTCTGCAAGTCTGCGTTTGTCGCACACCGCTTTTACCATAAGGTGATATAACTTACTTTATAAATTCGTTTGATTATCCCAATTTCTGGCTCATCCTCGGTGTAAAAACCTGTTACGTTCACGAACGATGTAAAACAAAGAAAACAAAGGAGAAAAAACAATAGATACTAGGAAAATAATAGTGAAGAAACAAAGAAAAACTTCACAGGTTTTTACACCGAGGTAAACCCCAATTTCTTGTGCTTCAGTTCCCCACAGACGCAGCACCAGTTTCTTTAGAAACTATCCTCAACGGCTATAACGCTATATTCATGTCGCCCGTTTTGAGTAAAATCCCGTAACTTGCACTATCCTTGACTATTTCAATGCTTTTACTTGGGACGTCTTGTTCCAGGACAGTTTCTAAACTAACGAAAGAGTAGCCTTATATGGAACACCATTTTGAATGATTTCCGCACAGGTCCCTACTTCATCATGCATGCTGTAGCCATACTGTTTCATTCTACAATAACAAGAAATGTTGACATGTGCATTACCCTAAATAATTCATCTGCTGCATAATGAATAATGGACCTGTGCGGAAATCTTGCCCACCATTTTCCCATTTAACTGTTTTTGTTAAAACTAAAACAACTATTCCCTCAGCGTTGGTAAATACTTTGACGCTTCCCGTGTCAGCATGTATCTACCACTACCCACCCCACCCTCCCCCCTTTTTCGGTGGTTTTATATTATATTTAGCTGCAAAGTTTGCATCGTTCTATCCACGCATTTCGTTAGAAAGCTTGTTGTAATTATGCAAACTCGCAGTAAATCCTTAAATCCTTGACCAAGTTAATTACACTGCCCAATCACAACACACCTCGGACGCAAGCGAACCAATTAAAACCCAAAGTAGATGCATGCTGTCGGAATCAAAAGTGGCGGGAAAACGCGCAAGCTTGCCACCATTTGTCAGGGTTTAATTTCCGATTGGTAAGAGAACGTGGCACGTGTTACTCAAGCCAATCACCGAACGTATTCATACAAGTCAATAAGGATCGCCACGTTACTTACTGCAGCGAATAACAAACTAAGAAAAAACACTCAAATTGTTATCTATTTGGCACTTTATTCACAGTATTTTATACAAGGCCAGCCTTACAAAAAAATCCGTGTCGAGGTGCCATGACCTAGTGAAGAACTGCCACATTTGTAAAATTCTTTGCCGAGAGCGTTTCGGTCAAATAAAGGCGACACAACACAAGGCAGTTCCTAACGTAACGTAAGATTAGCAAGAATCTTCTCCTTAACTGCATCCACCCAGAGGTAGGGTACTAGTTTTGAGAATTGAGTACCTGATCAACTGAATGGTCGGAATCTAGCGTCGAAGTACATCCGAGGCCCAATAAAAACAATTGAAGTAGGCTTGCTGAGAGTTCTGTCCTTTAACAATATGGTTTTGCATAGTCGCAACATTTAAGCCTGGGATATTCCATCTGGCCAGCTATTTTTAATTTTAATTTTGTCGCTGCATGGTCATCGTATCACGAAGACCTCAGTGTTCTGGCCAGAAAAGTTAATCCATGTGCAGAAAAGAAATAAATAACTATGCCAGTGCACAGAGTAATTCATAGAATCGTGCTTGCTTCAGATGCTTAAAAATTATTCAAGACGTCAGAATCCCAGTGGGTGGAGAGGGACTGTGTTTAAGTTCGTCATGACCTCGCCTGCTATTGTTGACAATTTCGAGTCATTGGAGAGTTTATTGGAGTCATGAAGGGAACCGAGGTTTTGCCTTATTCTGTCAAACGCCTGTGTTAGAAAAATACAAAAGAAAGAGAAGATAAATAGCAGGCCAGTGAGACCCTAGGCGTACACAAAAATAATCAACAAAGCCGCTTTCTAAAACAAACCCTATAAACAAAATTGAACTTAAGGACCATTCAACAAAACTTTTACAAGTGTAGCTAGCTGTTATTCTAGAGATTAAAAACAATAGCTAAAATCAAGAGAAAATGAGGAAAGAGAACATAACCCCGTCGGATATGATAAGGGGACAGAATCTATAGAAAACGAGGAAAGAGAACATAACCTCGTCTGATATGATAAAGACGCGGAATCTATTTATATCTCGTTCCATGGCTGCGTGGTTTCCACAAGGCGCATTGAAATTACAACCACGTGATGAGAAGGACATCAGCCATTGGTCAGTTAAAATAGTTTCCGGATCTAAAGATAGATTCTCTCCCCTTATCATAGTAACAGAACCCAGTATGGAAGATGCGTTCTCTTACCTCATTTTCTCTTGCTAAAATAGCTATTGTTATAAAGGTTGAAGACAATACTACACTAAAAAGGTTTTATTGAATTGAGCTTTAGGCTTTGTTTAGATGAAATACATTTCTGACAGTTTTGTTTGTGAATTTCCTGATACTCCACTTAATGTACATATCAACTGACAATTAGCTGTACAAAATACGAAAGTAAGAGAAGATGGAAAAGTCTGCCAAAGAAATCCTACGAGTACAAAAAAAAAAAAAACAGCAACAACAACAAAGTGTAATTCTATAACAAACCCTATCTACAGAATTGAAATCAAGTATAGCTTGTTAAGGAAAGGGGCATATAAGTACAGCTTGGTTCGCGAATTTCGAATCACTCCAAAAACATAAAAGGAAGGCACGATAAGAAACCGGCCAATGGTAATGTACGCGCACATCAAACAACAAACAACAAAAAGTAATTTTTTTAACGAAACCCGTCGAATAGAATTTTAAAAATTCAAGTATTCTTTCAATAATCTCATCAGTGTAAGAGTTTGGTTTGTGACTTTAATATCACCCCACTTAGATGTCATTTCGTGTGTGTAGCTGCGATTTTAGGGATCACAACACTTTATATGTCCGTCGACCATACGAACTGAAATATAGAAGTTCATAAGGGCTGCACTTGACCTCCGCGCCATAAGGTTAAATACGTTTCAAAATCTCATTAATAATTCATAAAGAAAATACAAACGAAATTAATGTTTAATGAGTTTCTTTATATCTGATATAGACTCGGCGTACATTTGCGTTCAGTTTTCTTGGTCAAAATACACCAAAATCCAAAGTTAAGTGTAATAATGAATACGTCCACATAAAAAAGTTTTTGAAGCCGTTCAATAAAATCACATTTCATGCTTTATCAGTATAACACTAGGCTACGCCTCGTGTTCTTGATAAAGCACTCGTGTTCGTTTATTAAACTACACATACAATCCTCTTATTTGCGTTCAATTCTGAACAAAGGTTATAAAGAAAAAAACAACACGCACAAAAAAACGAAAAAACAAATACAAAAAAAAAACGAAACAACACCAAAAACAAAAATAGTAAACATAAAAATAAACAACGCAGAAGTTTATGTTTACCTCATCACAGAAAACCGATGTAATCAATGCTTCGTGCTGCGCGCTTTCCACCTTGTTGTTTAAGGATCTTGAAGCCCTGAAAAGGAAGTTAAAGATAAGATTCAACAAAGTACAGCATACCAAAAAACTCAAAAGTCCAAGTTTCAACTTCTATGATTAAAGCATCGCTATACATTTTGAATTTGTCAAAAGAGCATTTATATCTCACAGCCCCACACGAAATAAGTTATTTCACAAATTATTTATTGTGAAAGTCTAAATTTTTGTACCTTGAGAGTACAGCAGCCATTCCATAGATGTCAATAGCAGCATCACCAAGTCTCTTGAGTAAGAATTGTTGCTCTACAATCAACAAATAAATCAATGAAAACAGCAACTCAAAATTGCTTCTTGCTCAATGACGTAATAGAAATAATTGCTGAATAAATACTGAACGCACGGGAATAAATGAAACCTGAACTTTAATAAAGAACCTGTTTATAAGTTACTAATAGGGAATTTAAAGAAACAAACACGACGACAATACCGAACACGGCACCAGTGAAAAAAAAAAAATGAATGTTTATTCCTTCTGCAGTAATGGCGGCGGGATCGTTTCATGTTCTTCCCATATTTCTTTCGAACTGTAGAATTTTCAGGTTGTTAATATTCCTATTTCATTCTGAATTTCTTACGGTAATTTTGGCGTTGTATACTCGCGTCTTCGCGAAAACTTACAAAATGGTTGTTTCATGTTGTTATTCTGTAAAGAAACCTACCAGACGGCATTATAGGGGTGGCGAATGGTAAATGCGAGACTTTGCGAGGCGGCGAGACTAGCGTTTTTCATTACGAGCCCAGCGTTTTTCATTACGAGCCCAGCGTTTTTCATTGCGAGACTAGCGTTTTTCATTACGAGACTAGCGTTTTTCATTGCGAGACTAGCGTTTTTCATTACGAGACTAGCGTTTTTCATTACGAGACTAGCGTTTTTCATTGCGAGACTAGCGTTTTTCGTTACGAGACTAGCGTTTTTCATTGCGAGCCCAGCGTTTTTCATTGCGAGACTAGCGTTTTTCATTACGAGCCCAGCGTTTTTCATTGCGAGACTAGCGTTTTTCATTGCGAGACTAGCGTTTTTCATTACGAGCCCAGCGTTTTTCATTGCGAGACTAGCGTTTTTCATTACGAGCCCGAGGCATTTTGACTTTTTAGATTGCGAGACCGAGACTTCAGAGTGTTTTGAGTGCGAGGCTCTTTCGTATAAAAATCGAGACTGCGACACGCACATAACCGCTAAAAAACGAGACTGCGATACCCGTGAAATTTGACTCAAATTTTGCGACACCCAGAGTTTTTAAAGGACCATTCGCCACCTCTCATTTTGCACCTGCAGTTTCACTGTCGTTCATTAGAGCCACTACGGACCTTAAGCAAGGACGACGCCGACGTCAACGAGAACGACTACGAAAAACAAATTCACATTACTGCAATGAAATTGCAATTATTCCAACACATCCTCCTTGTGAAACTCATGCCAACTGTCCAGTAATTGAACGTGCATGAACGGTGTTGATGTTTTCCGAGTAAACTGAACATTTCTCTGCTTGTGCTCACGTCCTCCACAGAACTTTAAATTTGGTAATTTCACGTCGTTGTTTTGGAGAGAACGGCAACGAAATGAACCAAAATGCAAAACGCACGCGTGGGGCATGCAGAACCAATGTTTTTGCTAATTATGCCTATTGCTTTTTTGGCGTTCTAGTTCTCGTCGACGTCGTCCTTGCTAAAGGTCCCTATTGTCTTGTGCAGTTCAGGTTGACACGTCTCGTTTTGCGTGAGCTCTATATAAAACACCTTTTGCAGTGAGTTATTAAGGCTTTAAACTAGCGGACTTAAGAAAGTGGTCACAGCATAATTTTGCTCATAAACTACAGAGAGTTCGAAGAGTCATAACGTGGAACGGTTTCACTTTTATAATAAACTGGCACAAGTAGTGTTTGAATTACAAACTCACCCACGATATTTTTTCCGTGTTTGATTAACAGCTTCTCCACTGTTGCACCAAAGTCCCCAACTGCCTGAGAAGCCTGCAATAAAGTCAAACGCAATTTTAACGTTAAAATTAGTAAAACAATGCGAAATACAATTTTGTAGGAAATGTTAAAATGTTTCCTTTTTTGCTGAAACGTCAAAGTCCTAAACTGCTTTGCAGAAGTCCAAAATAAAGCAAAATACTATCTTAGCACAAGAACAAGCAGAGCAACACAGTATAAAATTCTCACCAGTTTAGCTGAAGGTGCCAGGTCTTGGTGAACGTATTCCGCGAGAGAGGGACCCGTGTTCACACCAGCGGCTCTGAATTGAACGAACAAAACAATCAGTGTACATTGTGTTCACCTAGGTAGAAATGGAGGAGTAGAAGGTGTAACATGGTCCTGTGGAGGTATACATGATATTCCTCTTCGAGTGTTCAATAATATTTCTGCGATGTGCGCAGCGAAGGGGTAAAATAGAGCCCTTCAGATGCGACTCAGAGTACGAGATTTGACCGTGGGAAGTCTGGCCGACTCTTCGATTTGTACTCGTAGTCAGTTGTCGAGATTTTCAACATTTAGTTCAATCAATTAATCAATCAATACTTTATTCATACACGTAACGTCTAAGAGCTGTTCAGGCTCGTTCAGAATAGGCATGCACGTGTGTGAAATACCACAACACCGGGAACTACGTCTCCTACTCTTTGCCAACAGTGTCAGTGTGGGTTCTTTAATGTCCCACGACGTTATACGAACAAGGGCTGGGAGATGGGGCCTAAGGTTTATCGTCCTTGTCCGAGAAGAATAGGAAGTCTAACCATTTACAGACGTTATTACAAAGACAGAACTTTCTCCTTAGTATTTTAAAGACCCTGAGAGATGGTCCGACCGAGGTTTGAACCCACGACCTCCCGCACGATGGTCCCAACTGAGCTAACCGGTCGGCGGTCAGATGTGACTGACCTGAACGACGAGTTTTATACTTTCTGTTTATCTTTCGCCATGTTTGCGAGTAAAAATGTCTCGGAAGCGTCGATTTTGCTCCTTAGCGATGACTTACTAAAGATCAGCTGATTTGTTTGTTTTCCAACTTAAACAGAAAAAAAAATCATCCCTTCTCGTACAGGAAATATGATCGCATCGAGAACCAAACGGGCGACAGACAGTTTGTAGGGATAAAATAAGAAATAAGATGTCCACCAGCAAACAGTGCTATTCGACCACCCCTCTCTTCCCCCTCCATTAGACCATTCTTCAGTTGCCTCCCCCCCCCACCCCCCCCCCATCGCGCGCAACGCCTGATAGGGGATGGTGAGTTACCTTTTCGAACGCTTGAATACTTCGGACATAATCAGACCCAAGTTTGCAAAGGGATTTTTCATCGATTTCTGTAGTTCCCTCAAACTTTTACCAGCGTCCTGTAAGGAATACAGAAATAAGAAATAACTGAGATTGACGTTAACGATGCAGCAAATTCTAGAACTGCAAAAGCGATCGCATTAACCGCCATTTCACAGGCGGGGGGCTCATATATACTCTAAAACCGATAAAAATGAGGCTATCAAGATTTCTTGTAAACACGAAGGAACTCCAGTCCCGATGCCAGGAACTGGATTAACTGGTTTGGAAAAGTTCAAAACCGACAACGTCATGACACAAGCGGGTGGATGGGGTTGTCTCCTTCACAGCCATTTTCTGGCTCGTCACACAACGCTCACTGACGTTGCGTGCGTGACGAGCCGAACAACCGCTGCAAAGAGATAAATAAAGAGGTAGAGCAAGCGAGACTAGGTATTAGTGACTGACAACACGTCGCCAACGTGTGTGGAATGATATTTGTAATCTCTATGTGAGGAAAGACAGATTATGTCATGGATATCATTATATATAATGGCAATTGAACTGAGTGGAGTGCAATTTGGTCTGAAATCATACGCGTGATTTCAAATATCGAACAAGCGCGCGGCGTGAGTTCGATTTGAAATCACAAGTATGATTTCAGATCAAAATTGCACGACGCAAGGTTCAATTACCAATTTATTACATCCAGTTTTGAAATCGCGCAATTAAATAATCCTAACACAGGATTTTTGTTAATCTGAATCAACTGCAAATATTTTGTTGATCTTGCGGCCGGTTTTTATAAAAAAAGAGGAACCGGAAACGCTTTTACATTTCAATTCAGTTTATTCTCATTCGCTGAAAAAAAAATGATGCGATTTCGAGCCTAAGAGAGTGTGATTCGTGAATAAATCACACTGCTATGGGCCAATCAAATTGCAGGGATCACCTGTGATTTCAAAATGGCTTTAATAAAACATGGCATTTTATCACAGCCCATGCGCTGAAAGAGAAACTCCCTTGTTATTAGCTATATCGTTCTATGACTTGTCAGGGTCAGCTATCACGGAAGCCTCACCCATTCCGCTGCAAACGCGCCATAAAAAGAAAATTGATTCGGAAAAACAACCCTTTGAATCTCCAGATCAGAGAAATAATTCTCCTAGTTTATACCAAAAGAGAATAACAACATGTTTTCTGCTTAAAACTGTTTAAAACATTCCTTTGATTGTCTGAGTTTACTACTAACAAACACAGACGCACCTGGAGACCTGTCAGGGACACAAAAAGTCTCAAAATATCGTTGGTTCCCTCGAAGATTCTGAAAATTCTGAGATCACGCATTACACGCTCTGCTCCACAGTCCTGTGTCAAAAGAACAAGCGAGCCAATTGACAAAAGGTATGTGCTTAGGATGGGCCCATCTTGCCCGCTCGGGATTTCCCACTTTGTCCCACAAAGGGAAACAAAACAAAATGGTCACGTAATTCGTAAGTCCTCCACTGACCAAGCTTGTTCGGCCAAGATAGCAGCATATTGGCCTCCTTATTCTTCTGCGTTTCTATCGACTGAGACGTGGTGGAGGTCATTAAAATGCAAAAAGAAACTTGGTCAATGTCTAGCCAGCTTGAGTTCAGGCTTGGTTGAGAATGGATAAGAACAGGTATGAATGGGTATGAATGGATATGAATGGATATGAATGGATATAAATGGATATAAAAAGAATATGAATGGATATGAATGGGCTATGAATGGATATAAATGGATATGAATGGGTATGAATGGGTATGAATGGAATATGAACGGATATGAACGGATATGAACGGATATGAATGGATATGAACGGATATGAACGGACATGAACGGGTGTGAACGGATGTGAATGGATGTGAATGGATGTGAATGGACATGAATGGATATGAACGGACGTGAACGGACGTGAACGGACGTGAACGGGCGTGAATGGATGTGAACGGACATGAATGGATGTGAATGGATGTGAATGTATACGAATGTATATGAATGGACATGTACTTGTAATTCACGTCAGACGTAAGGGCAGTTTTGTCGCAACTTTCGCTATCGGTTTTGTTTTTTGTTTACCTTCATGTAGCCCATTCCGCCGAGAATCTGTATACACTCGTCTGCCACAAACCAAGCTGCCTCCTTGAAATAACACAAATTCATATCATTTTAGAAAACAGTCCTAAGAAAGTACGCGCGCTGATTGGTTAGAAATCGTGTTTCTATAACTCGATAGAAACACAGAACTAGCACGAGCTGTTGACGTAATGATGACGCTAGCAAAGAGAATTTACATTTTGATATTCAAAGTTAACAAGTTGCTTTTCTTTTTTTCGTCGCGGTGTTTTCTAAAAGAAATAGAAAACATGTTCTTCGTGTTTCTATCGAGTTATAGAAACACTCGTGAAAGTTTGGGAGAACTCGAAAAAGCTGTGGAAACACTCGCCTGCGGCTCGTGTTCCCACAGCATTTCTCGTTCTCCCAAACTTTCACTCGTGTTTCTATAACTCGATAGAAACACGGTACATGTTTTCTATTTCTTAAATGTAGACTGTTACAAGGTGGTTACATTAACATGCAACTATGTAAAATCTCTGCCTTATTTAAATAGTCAACATGTGGCAAATGATTACAGCAGCATCAGCGAGAGACCAAAACGTGTGATTAACAAACATACGAGACTCCAAGAAACCATTTAATCAGACTAAATCGCGATTGCACAAATTTAAGCCCCAATATCATTATTTATTTTCTCCTAACTGTTCTCATGCCTTTGTTATGGTAATGGTGAGGAGAATTTGTCTAAATATCAATACAATTCTTTTTTTGGTGATCATTTTCGTTATTCTCATAACCTGAATGACTGATGAACAGTGAATATTGTAATGAGAAACTAGGTGCTTGTCACTACTGGGACTCAAAGGGTTAATGACGTTGCCACAAGTAACGGAAATACAAAATTATGATTATATACTCAAGTCGTTACGTTTATTTCTTTCGATCGAGTATACTCGTTTCAAAGCTTCGAACACCGAATCACGAATCGTTATCGGAAGCCGATACTGTCAGGTTATCTAACTATGCTCTTCCACACTTTTCCTAGCATTTTAAGGCCCTTTTCACCTACCGATGCATAAATCTTGCTGATGGCCGCTTCCAGCTGAAAATCAGTGGCTCCCTGGTCCATGTTGGCACTAATCATGTACGCCATTGACTACGGAAAGAACAGAAGTTCCATAGTAAACAATTGTTACTCCTTACAATTCTAACACAACGAGGATTTTGAAAGTTTTAGTTTTACAAAATACACAGACTTCTTTTAGGTGACCTAAGATTTTTAATTCAACAGCTTCAAGTTGTAGTTAGTGTAGTGATACGTATAGGTAATCAAATGGTTTCGAGTGCAATTTGGAATAAACGAGCACAAGTAAATTTCTCAAAGACTGAAAAAATTGCACGGGTCTGTAGAGAGAGTGCAATTTGTTGTCTGAATCATTTACGAGTGCTCCTTTATACAAAAATTCGTTCAAACTCATTTGATTACTTGTTAATAATATACATGCAAAATTTTAATTTCAAGTTTTGCACTGTTTGGAATTGACGTGCTTTCAGCCAATAAGCGCACTGAAATTTTTGCATGTATATTATTAAAGGGTAAGTAGCATGTTTTCTTGTTGTCGCCGACTTTACCTCAGTCACATAATGATGCATCGCCATTCTGGCCAATTTCTCCTGGATTGTTCCAAACTTTTCCAGTTTCCTTCCAAACTGCACTCTGTTGGCTGCATGATCAGCCTACAAAACAAAGTCTTGATCAATAACAATAGTAATAAATAATAACAATTACAATCATAAAAATAATTTTATTACAGGCCCCAAGTCTGCCAGTATAACGTACATGCAAATATGAACTTACAGCTTTTGCTATGAGGCCTTTCATCGTTCCTGACAAAGCAGCCGCCATTCCAAATCTTCCGTTGTTAAGGATGTGCATGGCAACCTTAAAACCATTTCCAACACCTGAGGGAAAAAAATTATAAGTTAGTTTCAAATACTCAGGCTAATACTACGGCTAGTAAAGGCTATTTGAGGAACAGAATACAAACCTCCAAGGACATTTTCCATAGGGATCTTGACATTATCAAAGTAGACCTAGAACAAAAAAGGTATATTCGATTTTACACAAATGATAATGATAATGATAATGAATTTATATAGCGCACTTTTTCATATGAATATGTTCAAAGGCGCTTTACACTTCTATTGGGTGAGATCGGACGTCAGCATGTAAAGGCGCCTCTGGCTTCCGCTATCAGTCCATATAGGATCTCACCCACCCACCCAACCCTTGCATGAATTGTCAGATGAAACCAGACGTAGAGATAGACCACCCACCACACCGGGAACTACGTCCCCTACTCGTTTCGAACAGAGTGTGGATTCTTTAACGTCCCACAGATTATTAGGAACAAGTATTGTGAGACGGGTCCTACGGTTTATCGTCCTTATCCGAGAAGACTAGAAAGTCTAACCATTTACAGATGTCATTCACAAATAAGCCAAGGTCCTTTCCTCCATTCTTCTCAAAGTTATAGTACCGATGTTGTATACGAGAAAGACAAGTAATCGATCAATCTATGTGACGTACTTAGATATGTGATGAAAACCGGTTTGTTTTGGATGTTTAATTCCATAGGCGTACGGGCAATTTTTGCCACGGTGAGGGGGGGGGGGGGGGGGGGGTGTGAACCATTTGCCCAAAAATTCTTGCAAGTTTCCCAAATTTTTACGAAACAGTCGGAAAGAAACGAGGGTCATATGATGCAGTACCAAAGGCCTACATATGAAGTGAAAATATTCTTACATATGAAACTATCATATGAGCTAATAAAACACGTTATAAGAAATAGAAAATATCTCTCTTCGAAAAAACACAAACACATGCAAACTTCTTTCATAACTGGCTTTGCCCAAATTTCCCTTGATGCCCAAAAAATCTAAGGTTGCCCAAATTTTTTGGGTGCCACCACCCCCACCCCCGTGACCCCACCCCCACCCCCCGTGACACCCCGGCCCCCACACCCACCCCTCGTGACACCCTGGCCCCCACCCCCACCAATCGTGACACCCCAGCCCGTACGCTTATGTTTAATTTCCCCTTACAAAACGCTTCGGTTAAGGTGCTATTATGAAAAAAAGCTTACATCAAATATTCTAAGTGCTCAACATGCGACAGAACAAGCGTATCTCTTATAGCGCTTGATATATACCACTGGAGTCACAAGGCTTTTCTAGCTTTCGAAGAAGAGCAGGTTCATGAGCGAGGAAGAACTCTGTCACCTTCATCCGTTCTAGTAATGAGCACTAATTCTATTCAAATTCAAATATTTACAATCCACAGAAAATCCTTCAAACCCAACTTTGCTGTTTCTTTGATGTATTTTCAATTTCTTGATCAGAAACGTTCGTACTACTATCAATTCCCTACGCTATTTTGTTTCGGTGGCAATATCAAACGAATATTTCCGAGGTAAATCTCGCATCTCATCCACTTTCTCTAAAGCAAATAATTACTCCTAGCCGAGCTGGTATATGCTATGTACAAATAACGGGTGGCGCGGTCTTAACGGATGATAATTGTTCTCTTCAGTTACAAGAAAAAGCAAAGTAATACTGACTGTCAAGTCCTACACGTTTTGCCTAAGTGCAGGGTTTTCTCCGATGACGAAGATACATGTACAACACCAAGTACTGAGAGCTCACCTCTGCAGTGTTAGAAGCTTTAATTCCCATTTTCTTTTCTGGCGGACCACTGTTCGAAAAATTAAAGACAACACAGCTTAATCAGGTCTAATTCAATTATTTTTTGATAGTCCCCCACACTCCTTTACAATATCCATTTCATGCCAATGGCCACATCCAAAATTTTTCACGTTACACGAACATTGAGCTCTTTGAAACCAAGAACCACAGATAAGAAATTGAAAATCGTGTTTCACTGGAAAATAATATAGCGCTAATCACGCGTTCACGTATGAGTAAAAGGGATTTTCTTTTAGTGGGACTTGCATGCTAAACCAAACATTGAGGCGAAGAAGATTCTGGTACTGATTTGGTAGCGACACCTGTTCCAGCGATCGGCATGTTTACTATGGCTTTTAAAAAGATGAGTTACCATAAAGACAGATGTTTTTAAAACATGAAATTGTGCGAAAATAGATGGTAAATGTATTATATATACCATAATCCAAGTGTCATTGCTTACACGAAGTGTCATTGCTTTCATAGTTCAGCTAGTAGGGTGCCACACCCCTCCTACGGAGCAGTGGTTTACGTACCGTTTAAGCTTGGTCTCATTTCAGGCTAAATCGCATTTGCTGGAAATCACGCTAATGGTAAACAATGGTAGACGAATATTAAAGCTGCCCAGTTAAATTTACTTTAAAGTTTATCTCAGATCTGCCCCAAGTACTTGTGGATTCCAAGCAAAATCTTTCAACTGCAGTAGAATTCACAATGGCTTTAATCCACCGTTGTATTCCTGACTGTATAACTGCAGACCTCTGAAGTCTCTCGGCACTGCGGTGAGACTGACGGTTTTTAAAGCAATCTCACGGTCTCGCGAGGAAGCACAAAAATATCACGGCGAACAGATTTACAAGCCGACGAAATACACTTTCCGTAAATACTTTCATTTTTGCCTTGACAAATAAATTTTCTGGCGCCAAGTGGAGTCGTGGAGAAGAACAGTTAGAATGTTCAAGAAGGCCGCCTCTGTATGTAATGATAATTAAGCAGTGACCTTATACCTTGATTGTATTGACATCTTCAAATACTGTTAATTTCAATGTTGTTAAGGTTTCATATTTAAAGTCATTCACAAACACAAAACAAAAACAACTACATGTAAAAACTCTCTCTTGTTGAACACCTGGTTTTAGTCCTTTTTTATGCCGTCGATAGATCTCCGGGTTTTTTCTGAAATCTCTAGATTATTTTTACCTAGTTGCTCTCCAGCTTTAAAGTCTTTTGAGGGTTGAGAGGTTTTGAGAGTGAATGTATATGAAAGATATATTTAAACTGCGGAGTAATATGTAATGACATTGATTGACCAACGCAGTTATGTACATAACTTAAGCAGCTGTGAAATTAAAGCCTGAAAAAAACTCAGGCCTGAACGGGAATCGAGTACATGAACTCTGCGATTACACCGGTGCAGTGCTCTATCAACTGAGCTATCAAGCCAACTGGGAGCTGGTCACGTTAAGAGTTCGCAATATACCCGCAGCTGGAGAAGAATGCAAGTGAATATATATGAAAGACCATATATTTTAACTGCGGAGTTATATATGTAATGACATTGATTGATCATCGCAGTTATGTACTCAACTTATATAAGCAGCTGTGAAATTAACATATAATTACATAGTTTCTAACTTTACCTGGTTACACCACCAAAGCCTCTTTCCACAATGAATGCTGTTACTTTGTCCTTTGCTTCACCAGTGGCTGGATCTTTGATTGGAGTCTTTCAGGAATAACACAACAAAGAGTTCACAAAAGGAAGTAATAAAATATATATGGACAAAGGATGAGGAGAATGAAAATGAAAGAAAAGAATGAATTAACGTATAACTAATTATTACACGTTCAGATAGTTTAAAGTATACCTGGGCAAAAACAGTGAAAATTTCAGCCAGTCCACCATTGCTAATCCTGTGAACAAGGAAAATATAAAAATAATCATAACAGAAAAAAAAATTCAGTGCTAGGTGACACATATAACCATGCAACAAATCAGATTTTCCACCTCGAAACATCATCCTCTTTTTGATTGGACAGCTATGCATTAGCAATAAGTCTTATTAAGAGTATATTGCAATAAGACATTACAGAACATAAAAATGCATTGCAGCACTCAGGTCAATCACATCTATTAAGACCAATATTTTCAGTAATATTTAAGGCCGGTGAACGGCAAAAAGTGTTTTTAAGAAAACAACAAACTTACATGGACTGTTGTAGAAAAAGAAAGAAGAAAATTGACATATACAGTAGTATACTCAGTTTTTTCATGGTCTGAACTGTTAAAGTACCGTACAGTATATAGGTGACACCATAGAACGTTTCACACAATGCCATAAAACAACACTACATGCTGGTTGTTCAGACTGCAGTTTTGATCATTCTAAAGCATCATAAGATTACAAACAACATAAAGAGACTGACATACCATAATTTGCCACCATTCAAAATGAAGTGTTTTCCATCCTCACTTAATTCAGCCCTGGATCTTATGGACTGATGACATAAGAGAATTAATTATAGAAAAGTAAAGGAACAAGCAAAGCTCTAAGTAGATTAACGTTGAAAAAGAAACCAAGAATTAACAAGAAAAAGACAAAGGAAATCAAGAATTGTTTGGATACTATTTTCATTAAACAAAGCTTACTATTTTGAACTGATCTAATTTTTCCTTCTTAGTCTATTTTACAAAATTATTACTACTATTATAATAATAATAAAATGTAAACACTTGAGCCGAAACATTTTGTTGCTTCAAACACGTATCACACACCTCACATTTAATGGTTATAAACAGGCCTTCTGGTATTACGCGATGGTGCGATTTCGCACAATCGACCTCAAATCGCATCCGATCGCACAATTCACGAAAAATCGCATAATTAAAAAAATAACGCACAACATTCATAAAATAAAGCATGAATCAACAAGTTTCTTTGGAATTTCTGCAAAAATACGCCATTTTTAAGATTGTTTACCTTGAAAAAAGGCTAACAAGAATCTTTCACCTTCAATTTCGTATTCATTCGAAGTTAAGGCGTTATTTTGAATGTCAAGGACCTGGTACGAGTCTCATTATTAAAGAGTCGCCTATTGGTCTGACACAAACACGCCCCTTGTTCAGATTAGCCAATCTGAATGGCTGTAATTTCCCGCCGTTTACCCGCACGGCGGACTACCCCAACGGGTGATTTTTGTCAAAAGAAAAAAGTAATCGTCAGATTACACGCATTTGCAGATAACCCGCACACAAAAACAAAAGAAAGTTATGCAAAATAGTTAGAGAACTCACAAAATTTGAAGCAATGGAGCGCTTTGAAAATTGCTTTGAGCCTTTCAGGCATTTTTTAATTGAACTCGTATTTCTCGTGGAAACCCTTATCGTAAATAATACATGTTTTTAAAACTTATTGAGTCAGTTAGCCTTGTATAATTATTAGAATCGAAGAAAACTTTTTTCATTGCTTTTGCTTAAAAAAATACTTTTCAGCACGCTATTAGCAAGTATTCAGAACCACTGAAAACCCTTGAGAATCGAACAAACCTGTAAAATTCGGTTCGCAATTTCCTCAAGAAACAATATCTCAGGATCTTCCGGGTCTTAGAAATCGCTCTAAAAGGGATGCGTCGAGTATTTTGGTATTATTTCGATCCTTGTCAGTGTTTTGTTTACATACGTGCCGACAATTATATTTTTATCGCCTTGAACTAATTATGCGGCGCCATGAATTGTACAGATCACTAAGACACTTATTTATCTCAGGTTCTACTTGGTCTAAAAAATCACTTGAAACGGGAATATAATTACTGATCGTCGTCCAAACCCATTGTTTTCTGTCTGCATTATATCATCGAATGCCGAGAGAAAAAAAATGCAAACCAAGTGTGTGAGAAAAACGGGTGCGGTCTTTTTTGGTAGCAGGGAAATTATCAGGGGTAATCTTACACGTGCTAAATCGACACGCAGCATTATTAAAACACGCAGCATTATTAAACCTATAACAAGCTGCATTATTAAAAATAATGCTGCGTGTTTTGGTTTTAATAATGCAGCATGCTTTACATCCGTATATCCACTGCTGAAGCACTTCCTCGTCTCTCGCCATTCTTTAAAGATATTCAGCGCCCAATTCTACTTCCTTCGACTAGCATCGGAACTGTCTTCAAACCTCCGACATTCGTCAGATGAGATTGGCGCACGAAATCTTTCACTCCCTAGTAACAACAAGAGAAAATGAGGTAACAACCAATACTCCTCGTTACACAAACAATTAGGACTGAAAATATTTAGAAAAGTACATGACTATCTGTCTCACTAGAAAACGAACTAACCAAAGTCAAGAACATTTGTGTCCATATCCGCTTCTAATACTTTAATGAATAAAATTATTATCCTCTGATCATTTTCTGTGCCCTTCACTCGTCGACACACCCATTCCCGAACAACAATTACAACATCGGGTTACACACAACTAAGGAAAACCAAAAGAACTGTAACGACTGAGAAAGTACTTACCATCTCATTCATCCGACTTAATAGTAAACGTTGACTGCGTAAGACACAATTCTTCTTCAGAACTGCTTTCGCAGAAGTTTTCCGCCATCATTCCAAACAACGAGTTGACTTTCAGAAAGAACTGTGTTTGTCGAGCAATATGCAAATTGAATCTACCTTGACAAACAAACAGTCAATAACTCGTTTCTGGTTGCATTTTTCACACGTACATGTCAAGTTATGCTCATGAAAACAATAACTAATGTGGCAGTTACCTTGAATAAAAAGTATCGATTGAACGCCATGAATTGTTTAACTTATTGTTTTCCACAGAAATACAAAAGGAGGGTGACATTCGATGATATAATTGCAGACAGAAAACAATGGGTTTGGACGACGATCAGTAATTATAATAGATAATTACTTCGGCTCGCAGCATTATTGGATATAATGCAGACAGCTTCGGCCTGCGGCCTCAGCTGCCTGCATTATATCCAATAATGCTGCTCGCCTCAGTAATTATCTATTACATAATCCACAACGTAAGGCAGTGCTAGCTAGGAATATTTCGCTGATGCGTTGAGTTTTCTTACATTTTTTATCACAGACAATGTTAGGTTTGCACTGCACGTGTACCGACAAACGTCAGCATCGTGTTTCAGTTTAGCTCAACCTCGTTCCCAGGGTCCTCTCCTATTCGGGGGCCGAGTAGGAGTGGACCCCGGGAACGAGGTTTAGTTAAGCTTTGTGTTTTGCACAATAAAATTGTTTCATATAAAGCAGAAACGCATTCAAAATGTCTTAAGAGCAGCAAAAAAGTGTTTTTCTTGTCCTGAAACCTTATAAAACAACCTTAAAATTGCTCAGAAAAAATCGCATAATCTTCATTATTTATCGCAGAATTGGCTTCTGTAATCGCATAATCTGCCCTGCAAATTTCGCATAATTTGCATTTTTTATCGCACCCTATCAGAAGGCCTGTATAAACACATGCCCCACTACGTGCTGCATTTTTAACACTCTGCACACTGTTTTATAAGTGATGAAACAACTGATGCCACATTGGGTATCCAGTGTGAAACAGAACCCCACCATCACAGGAAAAAATTCCAGAAAAACATAAATGGTAAACTGAATGGGAATATTCAAATTCCCATGAAAAAAAAAACATTAATGGTAAAGTTGGACATCTACCATTAATGTTTTCTTTATCAATTTACATTAATGTTTATAGGAAATCCCACTCATGGTTAATGTAAGATTACCAGAGATGGTTATATCCATTTAAACACCATGTAAAATGTCCCTTAAACATTAATGGGAAACTGAAGAAACATTATTGGCTTTTTGTTGCTTAACATTGTTGTTATTTTAAATTACTACTCTTGGGAACTCCTCAATTCCCATGAAAAGAAACCCATTAATGTTTTCTTGGTAAAACCATACATTCGTGTTTACTTTAAATTCCATGCATGGGTAGAACCAAATTACCATCTATGGAAGTTAAAAAAAAACATTGTTGGGAAAAAAAGGTCTCTTTCCATTTATGGGTTTTTACTTTTTTCCATTGAAAGGAATTTATAAAAATCCATGGTGGTTGGTGGCTGGTAAATAAACCTTTTCCATTAATGTGAATAGCTGGTATCATGAAAACATTAATGGTAACTGTTTTTACTCCACAAATGAAATTATAATGGTAAACCGCACGATCTGTAGACATTCTGTGAAATGTCAAGAGAAGTGTGGATCAAGAGTTATAAAATGCTAGTAAACCTGACATTGTTATGGCATGCTAATAACCAGAGAAAATGCTGCATTTGAAGTCAGTAATAATCAATGACTTCAATTATTATTAAAATTACTGTAACAGAAAAGAAAGAAATAGCCACATAATCCATGTACAATATTGAGCCTTTAATTCCTGAATAGCAAAGTATATGTACATGTACATTATCTTGAAACTCATGTTTAGGTGACTTTCTTGTAAAAATTAATGGCAATGAGATTCAAATAGTTTTTCTTTCAAAACACTGCTTGTTTTTGACAAAAATAACACAACATTTTGCATCGAACAGGTAAGCTTAAACATACGCGGCGGCCATCTTTGATACTTCTGCACTGCGTCTTTCTGACAGGAAGTCCTGCATGATTCCTAACTCATGTAATGTTAAAAAAAAACTCTGAGAAAAGTGCTTCTACTCGATGTAATCGAATGTAAGGTTGAATAATTTTGTAAACAAGCATAAGCTTAACTTTACAGCACTTTTTCGACGTACAGTACCAGTATCTCTTATTTTCGCGCCAAAACGAAATGAGTTTCAATGAAACGGATAAAACACCTCAATGACTAGTTTTCGCCGAAACAAAGCGGTGAAAATTCCATCAGGTATATGATACGTTTAGGTAATAATCTAATTGAAACTTATTAGTCCTTATTACAGCGGGAGGCTATGAAACATAATCGACCTCTGCAGAATGGCGCGAAGATTATTCAAGGAAAGTCTTACCTTCGAACTTTTGTGCCACTTCTGAATCTAACTCTTTTTCTATAATTTCCTTAACCTCCTGAACAGTCATTTCGTTAAACGGTTTTCCGTTCATTTCCTGCACCGAAGTCATTATTTTTCTCAACCAAAAAGTGTAAAAGTCTAAAAGATCCACAAGCGACAAACACTACGACGGACGCGAAAACGGAGGCTCCCACTTGGCCCTCGCCTGAAGCATTGCGGGTACTACGATGTGATTGGTCGGCGTGTAAATAGGGATCGGTATGATTGGTACGAGAAATCGTTGCGCGGGAAATTTGGCGTTAGCGTTTTGCCAGTCGTGTCGGGTCGAGTTCGTGGTTCAGCTTCTCAAAATTATGGCAGCTAAAAGGCGAAGAATTGAGCCTGTTCTTTGGACGAGAGATGACATCGTCTGCTGCAAATGTGCACAGTTGAAATCTAGACATGTACATTGCCCCTGTTCGAACTGTAATGGTGCTGCAGTTGCACGGTCCGTGGAATATTCTCACTGGCAGCGTCAACAACAAGAAATTGCTGATCTCGTGCTGACAAGGTGAGATTGTACATCATAATACTCGTCTCGATATAACAATGTAAATGCCTTTTATTTTGCGCTCGCCTCCTATTATTCGTACAATTATAACTATACTGCATCATGTGCTTTTGTAATAAAATGTCATGGGCAACCTGGGCGGGCAACATTCAAAATCATTTTATATGGTTTTACTTCACTTTTTTATGAGATACCGTAAGCTAAGTATAAACTTAAGCTTTAATGTTTTGTTTTCAAACAGAGAGGAAGAGCCCAGTGACCCTTTAAATGACTCGGGCATCGATGAATTTACCTCACCTTCATCTTTTGATGATATCCTCACTGTAAATGGCCAGGATAGTCTCTGTGATACTGGTAATGATCACTGTAGTGATCTTCCTGAGAACCATACTAGTACAATAACTTTAAGTAGCAGGCCATGTTCACCTGCCACGGTGGAGTCTAACACTTCTGAAATCCTTGTTTAGCTTATGACAAAGTATCCTGGAATGCCATTGTGTGTTTGGCTCATGGAACATGGAATGAGAACTTATGGGAAATGATGGATATGTAACAAAACATCTTACTTTGGTGATGGTTTATTATTATTACATTTAATGGTTTTAATCTTAACATTAATGGTCTAGATTTAACTTCTTTCATGACTGGTATAAGTTAGATTCCAATAATGGGAAGTGATTCAAGTCCACAAATGGTTTTTAATAACATTGCAGAAAAACATTCGTGTTTTCAATGTTACATTAATGGTTTACGACTTATGTGATTAGAATTACTATGAACATTGATGGTTTTAACCTTAACATTAATGGTTTATCCTTAGTGTTTTGTACCAATAATGTGAAATACCGTTTTCATGAATGGTTAGTAAGATACACATTGATGGGAAATAAAGATACCAAAAATGGTTCAGGTTAATACACATTCATGGTTTTTGTAAATGACAACAATGTTCTAAAGTTACTGTAAATCCCATTCATGGGTTTTGCTGTAAAACCATCCATGATTTCTCTTCTCTTCATGTTTATTGTTAGATAACCACTTTTGTTTTTAAAATCACATTAATGTTTTTCCTGTTTTTAAAAAAAATCCTCATAAAAAACCATTAATGTTTTTGCATCAAGAATGGGAATTAAGAAAAAAACATGGATGGTTTTCTGAAATTTTTTCCTGTGCATGTGACCACTCTGATAATGCTACCACTTCTAGTGTCCCAAACAAAAGCTTCCGCAATCATTTTGTATGTATTAGTCATGATCATTATTATTGTCATTGCATTGATCCTTTCTCTAAATAGAGCAGACAACTAGTCAATTCTATTTTTGCAGGCTATTTGGTCGTTTGCCAGTGTTTCTCACTGGCTCGCTCTTGTGCCGTGCTACCCCTCAGTTACCACCTTCCCCTCCCAAGTGCAAGCACAACAGCGAGCCTGTCAGTTTACTTACCCCAGCATCGGATCCACTGGTTGGTTCTGTCAAGCAGAATGCAGCCATTTTAGCTGCACTTGCAAGCTAATAGAAACGTGAGAAAAGATGTAATTTAGTTTAGATATTAGTGGGCTGATAAAAGAAAAAGTAACAAGATTAATGAGTTATCTTTGCATTACTAAAGGGAGGTAGGTGCTCCCACTGCTGCAACCAATCAAAACAGCCAGCACTTATAAACTTACTGGAGGAAGGTATTTTTCTTTTTGTTCCTGAAAATGAAAGAAAAAACATATTTAAGGTAAATAATAATAATGGTAATATTTAGTAATGATAATAATAATACTTAGGTTTTTCAAATCGTATCTTGATTTTCTCTCGTTTTTCTATTATATTAAGAAATTTTGAGCAATTTTATAAGAAAGACAGAGATACTTTAGATATTAGGATAAACATATTGATATTTGGGATTTAAAATTTCTTAAATCATATTTTAAGGATTAACAGAGATTGGTCATGCTCTTGGGTGCCCAAGTTAAATTGCATGATAGCCTAGAGTTAATAACTGTACAGCATGTAGCACTTTCCACAGGTTAAATGGCAGGTAAAGTAACGTGGGCTTGCATAATGAGGACAAAGTAATTCTGTTTACTTTTACAGAGACCAGTCATAAGGATTTATATTCACCTCATTCTTTTTTGCATATCTATCACACCCATATACATCTCAATCCATTAAAAATGCATAAAAAAAGTTGGCCAATATGCAGCCACATCAACCTCTTGATGCTTGGTCAATAACATATAATTACACCTCTTAACTTTGGGGCTTCAAGGGAAAAAAGTCAATTATAGGACAGGACTTGGTTTTTACCCTTCAACTTAAAAACACTTAAAATTTCCACTGACTTCAAGGCCTGCAGCTAGGAATATACTCTATGGACTTCTTCAGTTAAAATTACACAGTGTTATACTGTATTACATGTACCTTGTTGCCATACAACAGAATTCCTTTGAAGCCAATAGACTGATGGGCCCCTAGCGTTATTCCAACTGCCAGGTCATGTGCACCTACAATTTCCACCAACCGTGCATACTGAAGAAGAATAAAAAAAAGAATTTCAAGTACCCAGCTACAGATCTGAAAACAAAACGATGATATGTGACTATTCACACTTTAAAGACTATCTGAAGATGGTTAAGGGGCCAACCTCGAGGGGAATGAGAAAAAAAACAGGGAGTCCCCAGACCTTGTTTCTGTTACCTTCACACCTAATCCTGCTATTTCAATTACCAACACATTTTGAGAGCCTAGAATACACTAGTGAAAATTTCATAGAGAAAACAAAAATTATTCTAAATTTATGCAATGGTTCTTTAATAACCCTGTATGAAGCTTTTTTTCTTGGCATTTCAATTTAATGAAGATATAGAGTATTGCATGCAAAAATTAAGTATACTGATCAACTCTGTTTACAGTGCAACTAGTAACTTGAACCAAGACTGCACCCAAGTTAACTAACTTTTTCATACAAATTTTGAATGTGTGTCTTTGACGCTGATCAACAGGTTTGTGACATGTTTCTACCAACTACATATACGACGATTCTTCTTTCAATGTTGATGTGTTTTGTACAGTTATACAACAAATTATATGCCTTGATTATAAAGTAATGTATGCATGTGTACCTGGGTGTTAGTGAGTCCAAGTCCACCCATATCTGTGGGTACCTGTAAAAAAATTGAAAGGTGTTCAGAAACTTAATTGTTACAAACTTGTTAATATATCCATGAATATTGCAAACAACTCTATATAATTACTCTATATAATAATTATATAGAGTAGTTCATGGTTAGCTGAGGCCCTGCCAGGGGGGGGTCCCAGGTCGCTTGTCGGAATTTTAAAATGCCTCGTGTCGGTGTTTTGTCAAGGCTTCACGTCGCTGTCGGAAATTAAGGGACAACTACTTCAGAATGGTAGTCGTTTGTCGCTATTTCATTTGGTCGCTGTCGCTACTTTTCGGCCCGTGTCGCTTGTCGGAATTTACCCTGGCAGGGCCTCTTAGCTTATAATATTACAATAACAATAGTTATTATTTTAGTATTTATGAGTGTTAGATAATTAGGCAAGCACATAGAGTATGATATAGCAAATCAGCATTCCAGTAAGCAAAAAATAATTTAAAAGAAAATTTACATTCATACCACAATACATTTAAAAGGTTAACACCCATGTTGAAATAGATTACCTTACATCTAGATATCTAACCTGTAATCCAAATGCGCCCATTTCTTTTAATCCTTCTAATGAGTCATCAGCTACCTTTTCCAGCTCATCATTTTTGGCAGGGTCATTACATTCCTGAAAATTTAAAGTACAAGATTACATTTTTGAATCTAGATCCAATTTTACAATTATTAGTTACTGTAAGACAGGGTTGCCGTAAAGAAAAGCAAAGCTCAAAAGTGTTAATAAATGTGGCCTAAAATATGAAAAAAAAAATATTTGCTGATGCCTATATGTGTTGTACATGTATGCTTGCACTGCATCACACAAGTTTGCCACATCCATGTTTCTGTAATATGGTACAAATGATGTACAGTAGCTTTACACAAATGTACATGTACGAAAATGTTTCCTATCGGTTTGTCCCTTGCAGTGTTCAGTTTTTTTCCTACCTAGCTGATTTTGATGACTGACTACAGTATTCAATCATCTATACAACTTAATTAAAAGTGCAGGGTACTGAACATTATCAGGCATATATGTTCAATGCAATAAAGTCAAACAACTATGGGATGGCCATGTTTGACCTACAGATTACCAAATTACAGATACAGCAGACTGTTTATTGCAGAAGTCAATAAAACAAACCTCAAGGAACTTTGTGACAGGGTCCACATATGCCTGAAGTGTGCTTTCTTGTTCAGAGGTTAGAACTATAAAATTAATAGAAGTATAATTTCAATATTATGGATTAACATACTATACACCAATTGAAGAGATGTGTGGAATAAACCCTAAGTGACTCTTGATCCAGAATCAAATTCTCCCTTCAGTTTCCAAGCAAATACAGGTTAAATTGGAAGGAGAATTGAGGAGTTGATCAGTAGTCACTTGGGGCTTTGTTCCAGACACCCTTTCAATTACTATAATAATTCAAGAAATTAAATATGAGCCAAGTGCATTACTGGGGCAAGTGTTTCTCATACTTCTTGAGTGTTCCTGAAAATTCCCACGTGCCTATACACATGTATCTGAATAATGCACAAGGTAAAAGCTTTTTATTCCTTTTATAAAATGTCATTCTGAATGTTTTTTTTTTTTGTCAGAGGCAGCTAACAGAACAAAAGAAATTTTACCCATTAAATATGTGTAATTATAGTTAACAAGCCAAGATACAGCTTTACTTCCAATAGTAATTACAATTAATTTTATTACTTGTTTCCCCCATAAATAATTATTACTATCATGGGGTGTTAAAACAAAAGGCAAACTGCACTGTCTCCATGCGTTATTTTCTGGCAATAAAGCAGAGATTTGCAAAACAAACAGATGACAATATTACATGCCTAGGAAAAAAGGCCAGTATACATGTATGCAAGAATTTTTAAGTTCATTGACATCAAATATTGAATTATTAGATATCATTTCACCTACCTTCAGGGAACGGAAATACTTGTTCACCTTTAAGTTGTCCTTTGAACAGTGCCATGGCAAAGGAGCGGTTCTCTTGAGCCTGTAAGATGTTTTGAGGAAAATTTGTCAGTACCATCAGGTTATGTGCAACAAATTAGAGATATTGAATGAGTAGAAAAAAAAGTATGACTGTGAGACACCAAAGGTGCTGATGTTTTGAGCCCTAGCTTTCCATCAGAATGAAGAAATAATTTTATATTGTGATTAAGGGTTTCAGTGTGAAGTACACTGTAGGCAGTAATATGCTTAAAATGTTGGTATCTTTATTACTTTATTATGTGTAGAATGGCAGAACGGACTTAGTTAATCAACTCATTTGATAATGCCACGATTTTTGGCCTAAAATCCCCCAATGATGCAACTCTGTCATTGCTTAAAGTTTAAGTGTACCGCTAGTGAGAGTTAAGCAAGCCTGTAAGAAAGTTATAAAACAATATTATTACTTGAAAGAATTGATAGTAACTGTCAGATTATACCCACACAAGAACAAAATAAATATGAAACAATATTAGTGATGGGATTCTTGGTAGAAGCTGTGTGAACACCAATAATCTGTGGTTTCTAGCATCACCATGTATGTGTTGTGGTTCAATTTTATTTTTGGTTTGAATTCTAATTTCTATTTTCTTTTGTTTCAGACTCATTATCATACATCACATTGCCAAAAAAAAACAAGGAAAATAAAATTTAAACCATGCAAGGAAAAAATTGAACCACAACATATATAATTCAATATTAGACAAGTAACTTTAGATGTACACCAACACCAAATCAGTTATGCATTTTGATGATTTTATTACATTAGGAGTGCCTGGGTCATATTGACTCACCATTACAAACTTTCAAAAGCAGGGCTCGACGTTGCGACCTGTGGGGTTGCCAATGCGACTAGATTTTATTCAGTGGTGACTAAGTTTTCACGCCTGGTCGCCAGGCTGACCCCAAGATTTTTTTATTTAGTTTTAAAATTTCTTATTGAGTTCAATACTCTGATACTTTCGTGTTCGCGTATGAAGCCGATGAAATCGTTTGTTGAGGTTTATTAAAAGACCTTTAGGGTATTTTATTCTATTTTTTCTTGAAGATAATTTTGGCGACTAGAATACTTGTGCTGGCGACCAAAAATGAAAACTTGAAGGCCAGGTGGCCCCAAGATTTTTTTGTGAAAGTCGAGCCCTGAAAAGGCTACCCTGTAGGTTAAAATGAAGTTCAGGTCAAAATGATTCCAAACTAGTTTGATTTGTGTTTCCTTTGTTTCACATAAATGCGAAACAAAATCAATATGACCTAAAATTTCAATAATCCTTCAATAATCTGAAACAAAGGAAAAAAACAAACCAAACTACCATAGTTTTGAACCACTTTGACCTGAAACTCATTGTCACCTTCAACATCTACCTGTACACTGTACATGTACAGTTGTGCAAAGCTACTGTCGAGTAACACTTCTGTCTTTTTCAATTTTTTTTTTTAATTTTACTTGTGGAGTTTGGTATTTCAACAAATGTATAAATAACACCAACCAGCTAGTTTTTTAACTCAATCACTGACAGCCCTTACCCCTTTATCTGTACTAGCATGCCTGCCATTTGCTCCAATACCTGAAACCCTGGAAAAAAAGAGGTTTAGGTATACAGTACCTAATTGGGTTTTACTGCACTACACTAATTTCAAAGCCAAAACAACAGCCAACACAACTTTCTTTTCCTCAAATAATTACACTGCAGTTAGTAAGTAACGTCAGGAAAACAAAATCAATCGATCTGAAAGTCAACATTTCGCAATATCAAAACTAAACTAAAAAACTACTAAAATAAACCAAAATGACCCACAAAATAATATCAGTGCAACGCGAGCGGTTTCCATGAAAACATTTCATGCCCTAGGTCATCCCCTTACACACCTCCACGTGTCTACAGAAAATTACTCACTATTTCAAATAAACGATTGAGAAGCCGTCAACTCAACTCGTTACGTGGGACTCAACTTGAGTGTCTTGCAAAGTATTCAAATAAGAAATTACTACAAGTAAATGTGATCGACGATACCAGTTTCTAAAGAAGTAAGCTATATGTTCTGTTATAAACCTCCGTGGTTGTCAAATGAAAAAAACTGTTCAGTAAATTACGAAAACGCAGCGTTCAAAAGAATCGTGTTTACATCCATTTCTGCCCTAAAAGTATAGCGTGTTAATCGCACCCTAGGTGTTCCCCTGGATTTAAGTTAACCCACAGCATAATTTTCCAGGTAAGATAACTAAAAAGTGCCTGAATAGTAATGTTTACGCCTAGATCTTGAATAAGTAGCGAAAAGTTACAACACGACCAACGAGAAATTTCTGTTGACCTTTGTCATGTTAACTTTCGAAAATCGCACTCACCGGTTAACGCTCAAATAGCCCAAATTAAAAACTTGGCCAATTCTTCCTCTCGGCAAATAGGCAAGGCCTTGTGATAGTCTCAAGCACCCACAACGCAGCATTCTGGAAAGCTTCCGAGGTTGCTACAAATAACTTCTGCGTTTCTGCCCGAGGTTGGAACTTATGACATAAGTAAGTTGTGTTGTCACGAATTACATTAACAAACAAGTGGCTGCTAAGCCGGTCAAAGTCCACTCGAGCAAACTATGCGGTTTTTTTGAAATCCATAGCGGATTAAATGTTGAATGGCATGCAGCTTTGTTTATATCTCAGTTAGGTCTGCGGAACGAAAAAATCCACAGATTCAATTAAAGCAGAACAATTTTTGCGTAATGTAGGGCAATAAATTTTTTATCAAATATGACCAGACTAGACCCCATGCCCATCCCTACTCGAAACCTTGAATGACCTATTACCAGTCTTTCTCGGTAATTAAACAGGAAATACGTGCACGTTCAAATCCGGAAACAGCAGTCGATAAAGTTTGGAAACTACGACCCTGCTCCTTCACTAAGATGTGTCTTTTCAGGAATTTTTCTTTTATTCATCTGTAGGTGGGAACGTTGGGGCCTATAAGTGGAACCGAACCGAAAAATCGCCGCTCGAGAAACTACCTTAAACGAGGGTGTCCCAGGGGTTTTGGGGAACAAGGGAACATTGGCAAAGATCGAAGGGAACAAGGGAACATTAGCCAATTTTTGGGAACAGGGGAACAAAATTCGAAAAATTACAGTACGAAAACATTCTGAAAATGTGTGGGAACACATTCTGAAAATGTGTGGGAACATGGGAACATAGGGCAATTTTGGAAGGGAACAAGGGAACAAGGACCCCCCCTGGGAGACCCTCTTAAACCGAAGAACCGATCATTGAACATACCTATTTTCTTGGACAGTTCTGTCCAAGGAAAAACCGAAGAACCGCTGTATATTTCGAACCAGAACCGAAAAAGAAAGCCAGTTTACACACCCCTATTTTCAAAACCCTTATGGTCCCAAATTAATCGAATATATAGGTGGCCGGCTTGGTCATCCCTCGTCCAGTCTCTGCTCATATTTGAGGAAAATTCACAAAACCCACAACGTTCCTCTTAACCTACCAATACTAACTACTATTAATTGACACAACATAAGCTTTTTTTTCTAAGAGTCCCAAATGGCAGGAGGCGGACCACAGTTGGCTATTTACAAGCGTGTGGGGATAGTTTCTAAACATGGAAACTGGTGCTGCGTCGGTGGGGAATTGAAGCACAAGAAATTGGATAAATTAAATGAATTGATAAAGGAAGTTATTCCACCGTAAGGTAAAAGGGAGGTGCTGACGTTTCGAGCGTTAGCCCTTCGTCGGAGCGAATGAGAGGATTGTGGGTTAAATTGTGTGTAACCCACAATCCTCTCATTCGCTCCGACGAAGGGCTAACGCTCGAAACGTCTGCACCTCCCTTTTACCTTACTGTGGTATAACTTATTTCATCAATTCGTTTGATTTACCCAACTTCTTGTATTTACAAGCGTGGTCGAGGATCTGAAACTCGGGATCACCGTATACAAATCCAGGTAGTGACGCGAGATAATAACACGAACATTGCACCCACCTACCGCTCGCAATCGTCCCCGTTGGGCCGGTTTCATCCCACTTTTTATAAATACCATCTAAGGGATTTTGGCCGATGACCTTGCGGCCTGGTCGCTTTTCTCCTGAGGGTTGAACTGGGTAGGGGCAGGAGCGGTAATGGGCTCCTGGTAGGGGTAGTGAATCATGTAAGCCTCAGTACAAAATATCCCGAAATCTCCTCGGGGTGGGGGTTAATCAGAAGATCTCGGGATATTTTGTAAAGGCTTACATGATTCACTACCCCTGGGTAGAGTCCATTGCACTCCGGGCTCGCTCTACTAGGTATCACATGTCGTTCTGCCATTGCACACACCGGTCATTGCACTATTGGCGGCACTATAGGTGAGCTAGAATTTTCGAATATCGAACACACGGGCCCTCGGATTTTCGAACCGTGTATCTGGATAGATTTTCAGGCCCTAAAACATCAACTGAAAGATTCGCAACAAGGGAAATGTAGGTCAAAGTAGCCCGGCTTAGCACCTGGGAGTATTGTTACTCCCCCCTGGATGGGATGGCATTCCACAGGGTTACACCCAGCATTATATCACTGGTACCCATTTATATATGCACCAGGGTGGAGAGAGACAGTGCAGAGTTTAAAAGTTCCTTGTTACAGTGCCATCATCAAGGCTCGAACTCCGGACCTCCTGCTCGGAAGTCCGACACGCTAAGGGACGGACCATTAGAAAAGTGATGGGGGGGGAGGGGGGTGGGGAATTTTCAGCTTGCACGATTTTTTGTTTTCGCTCACTGTTTTTGCAGGATTTTTTTTTCAGGTGAACCCCTCTGCACGATTTTTTTTTACTACGCGTGAAAAAGTCACAATTGGACCTTCCTTCCGCATGAATTTTTTTTCACCTTCTTCTTTGCATGAATTTTTTTTCTTGGCATTTTCCCTTGCATGAATTTTTTTTTGTTTTTTCCCCCCCCCCCCCCATCACTTTTCTAATGGTCCGTCCCTAACCACTACGCTCTGTTTCTCCACATTCACTTTAATTTTGGATAACAAGTTGAATAAGCACTGACTTTATTTAAAACTTGCTTTTTCCTTGTTTTGTTTAACAAAACAAATATCTACATAAGGTGTAAAACTTACTTTCGCTGCACAACGATTTTTTTCTTATCTTATGTCATTGCATAAGAAAACCATAACGTTTTACGCAAGTATCTAAGTTTATACTACCTACTGGGACGTTAATAAAATATAAGCCCCATTGGTAGTCTTTACAATAATAAAGTAAAGTAAAGTAAAACTTTATTTAAACAGGGTAGCCCGTTCAGCTCAAAGGCTGGTATCCATGGGGGCCCTGTATAGATAACATTAAGTTAAAAATACAAATTCATGTACACTTTAAAAACTAAGAAATACGTAGCATGCATAACTTGTCAAATGAGTAACAAAAAACAGTCAGACCCTCGTCGGCTTACAGAAGCACTTCAAGCGGGTAGGAAGGGGGCAAGGGAGAATACTGCCATATATGGGCTAGATAAGTATGTGCCGCTGTGAGGGGTATGGCTTTCACACAACTCAAGTTCGGAATGGGGTGTAAATATCAGACAGTTTGGGTCTAGAATAGGGTATCATCTATCCAGGAAACTGAAAGTGGTTGAAAATCTTGTTCTAAACTAGGGAAACCAGGGATTGGCACTACAAAAACAAAATCATTAAATAACAATAACAACAAAAACAACAACAACAACAACAACAACAACCATAACAATAACAATAACAATGACAATGACAATGACAATGACAATAATGATAATAATAATAATAATAATAATAATAATAATAATAATAACAATTAAAATAATTACAATAAGGTTGGCAAATGCAAATTTATCCGCTACTCCTTTTAATAGCAAAGAAAGCGTCGATAGTTGGTTATCATTAAAAACATCACTGGATATAGGGAGGGACTTTGGGAGTTTAATCTCAGCCAAAGGTAAAAACACTTAGCTGAGCTTGGCCTAGTAAAAGGCCAAGGGTTCCAGGTTCCGAGCGGCACATAGCCACTCAAAAATTCTTAAAGTTTGTCCCCTGGGGTAAACGTAGGTTGCTAACAATCAGAGCAACTTTTTCCCTTCAATTAATGAAGGTCGTCTTTCGCGGTGTTTGACACAAGCTCCCTATAATAACAATAAGTGATAAACGTATCTTCTTAAAATGCCAGTAGGCAATCGTGCAGTTTACGAAAAAGTTAAACATATCAAACGAAAACCACGCCAAAACCGGTAGAAATGCCATTACTCGGTTCTACGCCTCGTTTATGAGCGGTTGCATGGACACATTGCTCTCGGTGGTCCGATGACCTGGCAGCTGGATGGTCAAGTTTGTGCGCTGAGGCTCGCGGCGACGGGACCTTTTGCAACAGCAGCAGAAAATCAGCGTGACCATAATCACAAAGGTCACCACAGCAGCAACAATCAACAGGGCCTGCACGTATGTTGCTTGCTTCTTGAACCAAGATTCAAACCCTAAACGTTTGAGTAACATCCGAACATAAATTAAATGATTAAATTTGTCGTGTTCCAAGCGTATTTCTCTTTTTATGTGCAGCGTTTCTTTATGCAGCGGGGCGGAAGCTAAATATTGAGCCTCTCCCTGGGGAGTACACGAATCCAAAATCGTTTTGCATTTTCACTTGTTCCCTAATTTTTGTCCACTTGTTCCCAACAATATAATCAGAGTCTCTATAGGCTATGATCGATTCCCTGAAAATAATTCGAAAATATCCCCTGTTCCCGGAAAATAAATGCTTCTGTTCTCTCATTCACTAATACCACTAAAGTCGTATAATGAATGTCATAGTAAGTGGTGCTGTCTTTATTGATTCATCTGTTGATTTTGTATGTTATTTTGTAAAGGGCAGCCATAGTGTGACACTGTTGTCAGTTTGTTGTTCTGTGTATAGGTGAGTTATCGAGTAGTGCTGTCTGTTTCCACCTGTTTATTTTGATGGATGTTATTTTGAACTTTTAGGCACTGTTATCTGTTTGTTGCACCGTGTCAGTGATTGCCTGATTAGTGCTATGTTTTCAGTTTGTGTTCTTATCTGTTAGTTTTGTGTTGTGTTATGTTGTAAAAAGCATTTTTGGTCGTGTTGTCTGCTTAATTTGTTGTGTTGTGTCACTGCTTTGTACGTCTTTGTATGTCTGTTATTGAGTCAATGTCTGTCTGCTGTTATGTTCAGGTTGCGGTCTATTTGCTGCATTATTGTTCAGACTATTTTGAGTTTTAGCCGTCCATTCGCGGTCTTGTGTTGTGTTCTTAAATGGTAACCATGCACGAAAATAAGAATTCTGTTAAACAGATCTGCGCCTGGGGGGAGACTCCCACACAAAAAATGGGGGGGTACTTTTGTGGGTGAAAATTGTAGATTTGCGCCTCTTGCAGCACTGCAAAATCCAAAATGATCTCTGACCCAATTAGTGCGGTACCTTTTACAGTTAAGATATGACAGGAACTATATATTTGCCAGTCAATTGGTTTTTATCGTTGTCAAAAACAAAAATTTCACATCCGTCGCCATCGCTATTAAAAATTGTCAAAGCATCACTTTCTGTGTTGTTTTTGAATTGATTAATACCTCTTGAAGTTTGACTAACCACGCCTGTAATACATAATTTTAGTAGCTGATGGGGTGTTTTTAAAAAAGATTCGTTCGAGCATCCTTGTTATCATTTATGGGAGTCCTTCCCGGGGATCTGCGCATGCGCTGTACTTACCACAATGATCGGTTTCAAGCGGCAGCTTTCCTTCCAAAATAGCAACATCGAGATCTCGAGTAAAGCCCATCATAAACTTGACTTGACCCAATAATTCCAGCTGAAATGGTAGGTAAGGAAAAATCATTCCTGAGAAGTTATTAGCTTCCCTTCTCTTCCACATATAGAGAGATGGGAAAGTTTATATAATCCATCAGGGAAAGCTTATAACATCCAAAGCGGGCTATGGGTAGGCATAGACAGATTCTGCTCAAAAGTTCTTTTAAGGTTGCCCAAAAATACCCTCAAAAATTGCTCAAACGTTGCTCAAATTTGAAAAAGTTGCTCCCAGCATATAAAAAGTTGCTCAAAATTTTATTCACACTCTTCCTGCCTGATTTATTGAAAAATTTCAAAGAATCAAGTTTCTGAACTCAACAGCTTCAAAAGATCAATTGATTATTCTAAACACCATACGGCATAATTATACTGAATCAATATGGTTGTATTAAGGGGGCCGTCTAGTCAGATTTTTTGTTAATTTAACCCATCTACTTTAAGTTTTCGAAGTCTTTTTCACATAAATTGACCTGTGAAAGCTGATAAAAGCGATTTTCGTGATGTAATCTGCCAATGGCGATCGGTTGCCATGGAAACAGTTAAGGAAAAGTTTAAATTTGTGCCAACTTTAAGGGCATTTTTCTCAAATTTGCCTTTTTCCGGAAGTAGGCATCTCCCCCTAACTATTTTTTGCTTAAGTATATGACCAATTGCTGTGAAATTTGGCACAGACTGCCTTTAGGATGTAAACTATGATCCTATGGAGCGAAATTGGATTAAGTTAAATACTTGAGGAGATATCTGTTCCACACCCATATTTGGAAGGATTTGGCTGCCATGGGAACACTTATGGCCTTACCCCGAAACCGCTCCATAGGATCATAGTTCAATCCATGTTAGTTATGGATAGAAAGTGGAATTCATTTTCAATGAATTCTGCACATAACAAGTATGTGGGGCAGACGGCAACCCTCAGCTGATAAGGTCAAATTCAGGAGTTAATCATTAACTATCTTTTGACTACTTCATCTCAAATTACACCTTACTGTGTAGGTCATCCTGAAGGGATGCTCTGGTGAAAATTTCATTGTTTTCTATAAAATCGTTACAGAGCTCTGTTGTTTTAAAGATGCTTAGAACATTTCTCTGAAATTTGACTAGACTGCCCCCTTAAAAAAAAAGAGACCCACTAGGCCGCCATTTTGTTGGCTAAGCAAATGAAATATAGTGAGTCAAAAAAATACATCCATTTCCATTGGCTGAGCAAGAGATGTCTTGACAATATTGCATGGCTTCCACCATTTTGCTTTCAGCAATACGGGAAGCTGTTCTATATTTGGAATATTAACACAGGATACCGAACGAGACATCCATGTATGGAAGATACACCACAGGACATCCAACGAGACATCCATATGTGGAAGATACACCACAGAACACCAAAATACAAAGTGAAAATCATGCTTAGTAAGATCTTTTGTTCGGTGTTTGATTTGAAATGGAAAATTATATCAAAAATTGTCATTTTGGTAAAAGTTGCTCGGAAAATCGAAAAAGTTGTTTAGAATTGAATAAGATTGAAAAAGGTGCTCAAAAGTTGCCGAGCAGAATCTGTCTATGCCTATAGCCATGGGACGGCACCCTTTAGAATCTTTGTTGCATTGCAGTTTGCTTATAGACCAAACGGTGAGAGCCACACAACAATGTCCTGATATGCAGCATTAATCAGTAGCTCCCAAAAAATTCAAATTACATGATTTGATCGACAAGTTAGAACCACCCTGCATAGTAAAACAAACAGTACCACAGTACAGTGCTGTTCAGTAGCTTTCCAAAGAATGGTCACACTGCATGGTTTGATCTACAGATGAAAAACTTAGAACCACCCTGCATGGTAAAACAAACAGTACCACAGTGCAGTACAATTCAGTAGCTCTCTGGACAAAGAATGGTCACACCGCATGGTTTCACATTGTTCGTCTATCAGTACCAAGTAATCCATTAGTAACAGTCTTAATACCTTAAATTCTAGTTTGTCCCCAGTCTTCTTCAGCCCAACTTTGATGGACAACTTGATGATATTCACCAGTTTAGAAGATGGAATCTGATTTGTTCTTAACCCGAGATTGTGAGGTATTTCAATCTCCTCTCCATCACTGAAGGTGTGAGACAATTCATAGTCAACAGCCTTAATCGTAACAGTGGCTGTTACAGGCTCCTCGCATCTGTTTACTTGAAAGACAATGGTCAGCTTCTTGTCTTTTTCACGTGCTGTACAGGTGATTTTACTGCAGTAATCAGTGACGTCACACGTGCCCCCTAACATTGCCGGTAGGTTTACAGCAGGGCATTTTCTACCGTCTTTGCCACTGTTCTCTTCATGTTCATCGTATTCGCCGTCGTAGTCACTGAATTCATCTTGTTTTCGACCATCATCAATGTCACCCAGGTTACGATGTTCGTTGTTTGCTTCAGCTTAGAGAAAATTCATCAAAATTTTCGTAAGATTTCAGTTAGCTTATTTCTCTAGTGATCCTGGCGCTGCATGCACAGTAAATCATTTTATTGTCCAAGCTTGTTCGGTCAACACAGCTCAGTATTGGCCTTGTTGGATCTCGATTGCGTCTCGGCCATTAAAAGAGAGCTTAAGCAAACACAGTGACGACGACAAAGGCATTTCGCATGATCGCTTAAAACCACATCCGTGAGCCTTGGGCTGTGTTCCTTTGGTGTCAGGGATCTGATCCGGGGGGGTATTCCCATATATGGGCTATATAGGTATGTGCCGCGGGATAGGGTATGGTTTTTGAGGTTCTCAATAGGGTATCAATTTTGCCCATGTTGGCATAGTGTTCCCAGTGTGATCCTTAGACAGGGTGCCTTAATTGTATCAGCTAACATAGCAGTGCGTAAATACCCAGTTAAGTGGAAAACAAATGATCAAATGAAGTATTAGCGATTTTATATAGATTGTTTTTTTTTTCGTTCAAGCTATTTTTAGCTTTTGTTTCTCCCTTGCATAGGGTGTCATATTTTGGGTTTGGGCCTTAAATAGGGTATCAATTTTCGTTTGCTTCATCCTTGAATAGGGTCAGGGTTTCAGACCCTTCGCGGTACTCACCTGTCCGAAATTTATGGGAGTAGACCCCCCGGATCTGATCCGGATCAGGTTTTGTGATCCGAGAAAAACTCGGAATGCCTTTCACTAGCAGCAGGTGGAGTTTCTTTGAAGAACATGCTCAGTACGTTTAAAATTATTGCATATTCTTAATTGTATTCTATTTTTCGGTCACTCATCTTTCTTCAAAGCTGGATGAGGAAATTCAAGTGTAACCTGTGAATATCTCGTAGTAAGCAATAATGCAAACTTTTGCGGATAAGTTAGCTTTGATTAACAGTTTACAATGTGACCCACGGTATTCTTGAGTGATAATTCGTGTTACGCATGACTGTAATTAAATCTCTTTGGCAGAGCTTCGTAACGTACGAAAGTTGAAACTGCTTTAGAAAAAAACAAACAAGAAGCACTGGAGCATTACCTTATTAATTTGTTATGACGTCCTGGAGAAACAACAGAACCAGGAACTTTGATGTCGCCACAATGACTAATGCATTCTGTGGCCGCGAAAACAGTAGGTGCGATCAAATGGTTTCAGTAGGCAATACTGAACGGAACCTTAACCGGATAATTAAAATAGTGAACTGAGCAAAAACACGGAGAACCAAAACTTAGTGAAATGATTTATTCTAGCAGGCAGCCATGACAGTTGCATGTGAATAAGGAAAAAATCATACAATTTTCTCTCTTGCAGTTTGAAATCTCTGCAGAAAGCTCATTCCTATTCAAAGAATATCCGTCAAAAGCAAGACTTCCCAAAAATTTAAATGTTATTCTCATATTAAGAGAGTATCGAAATCCCCAATTTCTATCGCCATTACAGTTTGCTGTACTATTGGAGAACATGCGTACGAGCTGAATCACGCCGTTGTAAGCACAACACTTTTTTTATAAAGATTAAGTTCTACCTTAGTTTTAGCATGAATTTATTTAACTTACCAAAAACTGCCGAAGAGAAGCACAACGCTGCAGCAAATACAAACCACAGTTTTGCGGCCATGGATGGAATATTTTTGGCAAAACATTAAGTAATATGCAAATATATGGACCTAATTTGCATATTGATGATCGAGACATAATAAGCCAGTTCTGTTGTTTGGGAGTTTGGGTAGCGAACCAATTGCCTTAGGATTTTACGACAGCCGCTACACGACCCTAATACATATGGCGGTCCATTTCCGCCAAAATTCGATCTTTGTATTTTATACTCGACTTGCTGTATTTTATGCTACCTTACACAATGTGACATCCAACTGTGTCTATTGTACATTGTACTTTTTGTTTTTCAAATTCAATATCACCTATTTGTGTTGCCAAATTGACGATTTTCTTCTGTTTTTTATGAAAATGTAAACAATGCAAGTTTCGACTTTCGATGTTTTGTATTCAACATCCAAGTTCATGTATTCGGCTTCGTTCGACATCCTTCCGCAATCCATTGAGCGAGGACATCGCAGGCGCAGCTAACCTCCCCCCCCATCCCCACGGTAACTGTGGCAAAAAGCCCTCCAGTAGAGTGGAGTGGAGAGAATGATCCTACCCTACGACGGTCGCATGTTTGTCTTTTTAAAATGAGCGGTAGGAGGTAGCAAGGCGTGACAGGCCGCACAATCTCTACCGGTGTTTGTGATGGGTTTGTTCACCGGTATAAATTTCAATCCCGTGGAGATCACTTTTAATAGTATGGAAATAAGTGAGGTTTTTATTTGAGAGGTCATCCTTATTTGTTTGGTGTGAGGCTAAGTTTGTAGGTTTGTTTCTGCGTTCTTTTCGCTTTTTCGTGTTTGGGTTTTCGTGTAGTTATTTGACTCTTTACTAGGGTTTTCCCCACCCTTGGCGGTGTTGACACATTTACCAGACACATATGAGTACTCTTTACAATCTTTATTCAATTCTAACATCATTTGGTCTACTTCAGCTTTTAGTTTTTCAAGCTTTTTAAGTTTATCACTGCGGCTAACCGCCGTTGGCGGGGTAGCTCTGGATTTGTAACGTTTGGTTTCTGAACCGCTTTCACTTGAACGATGGGCCTTAGCTTTGTCTTTGTTATAAGCTTAATTTTTTGTTTTTCTAGACGGCGGTAGTGAAATCTTGTTAGAGCGCGGATGAAACCTTGCTCTGCTGTCTCTTTGACTGTCCTTATGTCTTTCTTAAAATCTGTCACGCCTTGCTACCTCCTACTAGTACTCAAATAAATCAATCACTTCATTTTCGAATTAAACATGCTAATATCTCGGAAGTAATCAAAATATCTAATTTATTTATGAACATTTCAATGCAGGTAAGCACAATGTATGACAATAAAAATAGTTACTTACTTCATTCCGTTACCATTTCACTGTAATGTTGTGTTGCGTTCGTTCCACAGTCTAGGAACCGCCATAATGAAAAGACAAACATGCGACCGTCATGGGGTAGGATCATTCTCTCTACTCCACTCTACTGGAGGACTTTTTGCCACAGTTACCGTGGGGATGGGGGTGGAGGTTAGCTGCGCCTGCGATGTCCTCTCTCAATGGATTGCGGAAGGATGTCGAACGAAGCCGAATACATGAACTTGGATGTTGAATACAAAACATCGAAAGTCGAAACTTGCATTGTTTACATTTCATAAAAAACAGAAGAAAATCGTCAATTTGGCAACACAAATAGGTGATATTGAATTTGAAAAACAAAAAGTACAATGTACAATAGACACAGTTGGATGTCGCATTGTGTAAGGTAGCATAAAATACAGCAAGTCGAGTATAAAATACAAAGATCGAATTTTGGCGGAAATGGACCGCCATAAATACACGACCGTAATCTTGTCACCGTTGCTACGATACATCGGAACTACCTCGGGGCATTGTTCGAGAAACCTCGGTTAAGGATCTCGTTAAGTTGTAAGCTCTATAAAATGGTTGTTTACGATACATAGTTGCAGTTTTGCTTCCTACGTTCACAACTGTAACGAAACTCTGGCAACGTCGGCTGAACATTTTGATTAAGACAACCTGTGATATTTGACGAACCTCTCGTCCTCCAGAATACGAGAGCGGGGATGTCGCTTCCGGTGCTGACAAAGAAAGAATACGTACACCTGCACAAATATTAGCTTACTGGATCCAAGTTTGTTGTAGTGCGCACGCTGTGATTGGTCAATTTAGTGGGCCGCACTTCACTGCACGGCCCGCTAAATTCATAAGTTTGTTTTGTCGCCAAAATGTCTCCAACGATATAATAAATATCTTACAACCTCGTTTTCTCGGTCCGTACTGTAAGTTATGGATCCTGGTTTTTCCGCTCGGATTTATGGCCCGCGCGCTTCGCGTTTGGTTCATAAATCCGAGCGGAAAAAACTCGGATCCGTAACTTACAGTACGGACCTCGAACTCGGTTAGTAAGAGGTATGTATATAAAATTATAAACATATCTGCCTGAAATGGCAGCTAGAAACTGATACTGAAAAGTAAGAGTGTGAGTCTACAAAAATCAAACAACAGAAAAAAGCGCCAAAAATCGCAAAACTCAAAGCTGCTGAAGCTTTGGTTATTTGCAGTCCAAATTTATGTTGATGTTGAGTCATTTATTGCCGTGTGTGTTCTCTCTCGAATAATTTGTTAATTCGCCAGAAAATGGCGCGAATAAATTTAGGGACGAAAAGAGTGAAAATCTCGTTTGAAAAAGGAACATTTTCAAACCACCCACCTTCCCAAGCCGGCATAAAAAAAGACAGTTGCACTTTCCTATATAACTCTTCCTGTTTTATATTCCACGGTTGTTTCTATCAAATTCAAACGATCTGACACAGCGAAAATCGTGAAATAAATTCCCTCCTTTTAACCCGGACTTCTTCCGAAGGAGTGCCCAAGGTATGTATTGGGATTGGTTTCTTTTTTCTCTTTCTCTTTTGTTTTTCTGCGTTCAAAAAAAAAGCTGGACCGAAAAATAAAAAGTAAAAAGCTGGGCCGATCACGTGCGCGTGATTAGCCAATAAAATTCGAGGATTTAGCATTCTGGCCGCTCAGATGCTTTGAGAAAAACATAAAAGGCAATGATCCACTTTTCTTTCAGTGTTAGACTGCAGAATACCCTGGTATCTGACTTTCCTTTGTGTATCCGCTGATAGGCGTGCACACGTAGACACGCACACAATGGGGTATTCTGCAGTTGCTCACTTGAATTTAGTCTAAATCTACCAGATGAAAATTGGGAACAACTAGAAATGAATGCCCATGTGAACAGTTTGAAAGCAAATAAGCCCTGAGTTATCGTTTTTGATAATCAGAATTTTCAAAGTATGCCACAGCTAGAAGATTCCCATAGGAATCTGTTACCCTGTATAAGAACAATCAGAAATAATGGTATTGTTCAGAGAAACAAACATAAGGCGACTGTTAAAAAAGCTTTCGATGAAACGTAAACGGCAAAGGAAACAATTGTTTTTGCCACTCTTTTAACTTTTTCAATCGAGAGCTGAAGTTTCGCAGGAAGATTTAATAGTTTGGTATTTTTTTCACCGACATGATTCGTTTATCGCGACTTTTACTAAACCAATTAGATTATTCGCACTCGATTTCTGAGGCGACATAGAAATCTCGAGCTTATACAGTGTCATAATCTAATTGTTAATTATCGACTTGTTTCATTATCCCAATTTCTAGTAGACCAGTTAATTATAGTTTGATCAACGCTGGAAATAATGAATGTAACTTTTACGATAAACCGACCCGACGTTTCAACAGTCCTTTCACTTCAAAATATGTCTTATCTTTCACTTAGGGTGCGTTCGATTGGGAAATCCGGATTTAGATTTTCCAAATCTAAATCCGTTTCCCAATCGAACGCACCCTTAGGGACGGAGCATTAGAAAAGTTATGGGTGGGGGGGGGGGTGGGGAAAAAAACAAAAAAAAAATTCATGCAAGGGAAAATGCCAAGGAAAAAAATTCATGCAAAGAAGAAGGTAAAAAAAAAATTATGCAGAAGGAAGGTCCAATCGTGACTTTTTCACAGGTAGTAAAAAAAATTCGTGCAGAGGGGTTCACCTGAAAAAAAAATTCCTGCACAAGCAGTGAGCGAAAAAAAAAATTCGTGCAAGCTGAAAATTCCCCCCCCCCCCCCCACCCCCATCACTTTTCTAATGGTCCGTCCCTTAGTTGCAATGTGCACTTTTCATTAACGTAGCCCAGTTATTCCCTTAATCATAACTATAACAAAATTCTCAAATCCGATTGGCTATCAACTGCCCTGATTTCAGCCTTAATAGGACAGTTAAATAGGACAGTACGCGTCATGCCTGAGTAATTGGACAGTACGCGCCATCACGCGCGCGCTTAAATTGCTTTTTTTCACTGCTAGCAAAACAAATCTTGGAATTTCATGTGATTTGATTTAAAAAAAAAGAAGTTTATATATCAAAAAAAATTTTAAAGTTATGATTATTTCATTAACGTAGCCCAGTTATTCCCTTAATCATAACTATAATAAAATTCTCAAATCTGATTGGCTATCAACTGCCCTGATTTCAGCTTTAATAGGACAATACGCGTCATACCTGAGTAACTGGACAGTACGCGCCATCACGCACGTGCTTAAAGGGCTTTTATTTTCACTGCTAGCAAAAAATCTTGGGATTTTATGTGTTTTTATTTTAAAAAAAGTTCATATATTACCATATATATATATTCATATCATATATATTCATAATTTTGTTAAAGTTATGATTAATTGGTAATAATATTTCGGGTCATCCAATTCGGTCTGCAATCATACTCGTGATTAAACAAATTGGACTCCCGCTTCGCGGTTGTACGATTTCGTTAATCACTCGTATAATACAGACCGAATTGGACTCCACTCAGTCCTATTACCATTACTTACTGCTTGTACGTAGCCGAGAATAACATTCACTCAGTTTATCCCTCAGTCGCGTATCATGTAGACATCTTAACTTATGCAAACTCTTTATTTTCTTACTTTTTTTGAAAGGTAAAAACCATAAGAGAAATTTTGTTGTAATTCATACGCTTGTAAGGTAAGTAAAAATGACTTCCATCAATGTAAAGAAAAAACACAGAACAAGTAAGTGTGTCATACAATACATAACGCAACTGAACTTCAGTTCTCATCCCCTTTCCAAAATGGCAGGTCATAAAGTGTTTAAACGACAGAGAACAACACAATGTGCAAGGGAATGAAAACAACAGTAAACAAGGGGTTTGGAATGAGGTTGTACTGATGCAAGGTTAAAAAACTGTTCATGGCATTCTCAGCGGAGATGTTTACTTGATGTCACAAAGGAGTGCCACCCCTCTCAGTATCCAGTGGTCAGGGCTCTGGACAGTCTTGAGCCACAGTGGAGTGATGTAAGTCAGATCAGTCCTCTGAGGTTTCTTGTACACAGGGCACTGGTACAGGCGGGGATCTTTGGGTGCAGTGGAGTTAACAGCATACACGTGCACAACAGGGAGAAGGGTGAAGAGAACTTTTGGCTGGGGTTCAATCAGTTTACAGTTGCGGCGGTCCCATCCAGCTCCATCCAGGTACAAACCATAGATGTAAACACCTTCCTGTAGAAAAAGTATGCACCACACACACATTGTGAAGAATAGTGCCTTATCCATGAATTTGTATAAAAATAGAACGATTTTAAAATCGGTAAGCAAAATTATTAAATGGATTAAACTGAAAGGTCATTAGTGTCAAACTTACAACGAAAAAAAAAAAAGATTTCCATTTACACTGCGCAGGTTTTATGTGCGAAAAAAGGTCTAAACAAAATTAAAGATTTTACCTTTGTAGGATCAACACAATTCTTAGCAACTAAGATGTAGACTGAACGGAATCCAGGAAAAGAGATAAAAGATCTAAACTGTTATATTCTTGACATAATTGAAAATTGTGGAAAGTGTTCGTACCGCGGGAGGTGAGTTAATATCCTCTTTCATTTGCCTAATGACATCATTATGAAGCACAACAGAGTCCAGAGCCCATCCCTTGTGGGTTCGTGTCACCTCTTGCCTCATGGCGGTAAGGAAACCCTGCGGGTTAAAGAACCCTGTCATCCAGAACACATTAGGACGCCCAGTAAACACCCACGTTGAAAACTGATTATTTCTCTCTAAGAACTCGGTGAACCAAAACCCAAGAGTTGATGACTCCCAAGAAATCTGCAGACAGATAAGGTTAGCATTAGAAATATGAACGTTAACGTTACCGACATAGTTACAGAATCGCCGTGTCCTTTCGTGAATTAAACCTTTAAGCCCCAATATCAATATTCATTTTCTCCTAACTGTTCTCATATATTTGTTATGGTACTAGTGAGGAGAATTTGTTTAAATATCAATACAACTCTTTTTTTGGTGATCATTTTCGTTATTCTCATAACATGAATGGTAGATGAACGGTGAATATTGTAATGAGAAATTGGTTGCTGGTCACTACTGGAACTTAAAGATTTAACCAGCCCAGCCCGATCGAGTAGCCGGCGTTCAACGGGCGTGGAAAAGGGGAGTTCGGACACAAAGCGCGACAGCTGGGCCGAGCAATCATATTGCGAGCAACATTGTTTTACATATGTTGCATTTCAACTCTCAATTTTGGTTTAAATTTTATTTCCTATTGTTTTAAACGTATTATCATGCATTACCATACCGAAAATAGAAAGGAAAACAAAATTAAAGGCAAGGAGAAAATTTGACCACAGCATAGAAAATATGACTCACTTTTCTCCACAGAGCAGGAACTCTTGCATCGTACATGTTGTCCAAAGCATCACGAAGGTTCTGTAAAATTAAGACCTTTCAGTGATCGTATTTTCTCGTAAATGGGTAAAAGTGCAGAAATGCGTTTATCAAAAGAGTCGGTAATAATATAAGTTGTACCACCACAAGATCAAAGAGAAGATCGTGTTTCTAGTGTTACCCCTTAGTTAGAGCGCTCTGATATCAACTCCTCTCAAATCGTACGGTGGCGCAACCTACACTATTAAACCATGGGTTCACTACATCAATTCTGATTGTCTAGAAGCACCTAGCTAATTCTCGCTGGCGCTGTTTCGTTACGTCATACCTGCAGACAATTGTTTTCATGTCTGTAGGAGTGAATATAACACCTACGGACAACCGTCGCATGGAGCAGTTACATGCAGAAGCGACTTCCCCCAACATGCGCTCTCGTCTTCACAAGCACTAAGGAGTATACATAATAAAACAATTTTTGAATTCTTGGTTTGTCAGTGTTATCTGCCTAAGCCCTTGGCGTCGGCAAATAACATTAACCACGGCCTTGGAAATTCTTGCTGTGATGCGAAAACCGAATCCAAAAATTGTTAACTATCGCATCGTTTGATAAACCATTTTGTCCTGTATTATGAGGATAATTTCTAAAGAAACTGGTGCTGCGTCAGTGGGGAATTGAGACACAAGAATTTGGGGTAATCAAACAAGTTGACAAAGTAACTTATACCACCGTAAGGTAAAAGGGCGGTGCTGACGTTTCGAGAGTTAGCCTTTCGTCAGAGCGAAGGGCTAACGCTAGAAACTTTAACACCCCCTTTTTATCCCAATTTCTGATGGAGCATCACACCGGTATCCTCTGATTCGCTCTGACGAAGGGCTAACGCTCAAAACGTCAGTAACCCTTCTTTTACCATACGGTGGTACAAATTATTTTATCAACTTGTTTGATTATTACAATTTCTCATTTTTTCGTGTGTTCAGTCCAATTTACCAGCAGGTCTTAAAAACTAATTATCTTTTATGGGCAGAAGTGCAGTAGCACGTTCTGTATAACTCACAACATACACACTATGTTACCTCGCTCATAATGATGGTTCCTTCAATAGCTAGCTTCAGATCTGTCAGAGTGTGTCGCACTAAACTGATGACTCGTTGCATGCGGTCAATCTCTTGCCGTAGGAAGATATTCATGGACGCTAGAGCCCCCATCTTCTGTAAACGGGCCTTTACCTTCATAGAGAAGTGTTAGAAAGAAATGTAATTTGATGACTTGATGGGGTCTTATATAAATTTATGATTGCTTAGTTTTAACCCCAAAAGAGAGTTCTAAAATTTAATGGTAATGCATTTTGTATCTCTTTTTATATGGATATGTTCAAACGGGTGCAATACAGCGAGGTGCAATAATAATAAGGTGCAATAAGCGAGCAAGGGAGCAAGCAAGCCAGACACTGAATTATGGTTTATCCACAGATGGAAGAAGAAAAGAAGAAGAGTTAGAAGCCCACTGCAGAGTAAAACCACAGTACATCAAATTTTAATGGTCACACTGTATGGTTTGATCCATAGATTGATCCATAGAACCACACTGTATAGTAACACAAACAGTACAAAAGTACAGTACTGTTCAGTAGCTTTACAAAGAATGGTTACACTGCATGGTTTAGTCAAAGTTTGAAAAGGGTGGAACCAGCCCGTAAGGTTAGACGAAAGCAAGCACAGTGCAGAGTACTGTTTGCACACTACATGGTTCTCCTCGCCGTTAATGATAACGATAAAACATATGTTGACTCTTGTGAGTTCTAATGGATCACGGCGTGTTATCACAAACAGATCATACTTCATGTGGTACGTAATCAGACGGAAGTTTCTCCAGCATGTCGTCTGCTAGCCTCGTCACCACGCTCTCACGTGTCTCCCCTGACCCTCCCCCAGCGTCTTTTGGTTGGATACTCATGATGGTGTCCAGAACGTCTTTGGCGGTGTTGCTCTGATAGCTATAACACAAAAGAGCTAGATCACTAGTGAAATTACTCATCGCTTATGGAAAAGATGACAAACGTACATCTGCAGTTAGCATCTTTTAAAAGTTGTAGCTTTTGGAAATTGCACGTTTGCTGATTCATTCAACTGAATATGAAAATTGCACATCTTCAACTTTCATTTTTGTTTTCAAAACAAAAGTGGATATGATATCATTTAGAGAGGGTTTCTCAAACAAAAGAGATAACTGTACGAGCGAAATGCATCAATCTCAACTCACGGTAGAGCTGTCATCTCAACTTTGGAAACTGTAAATGTTTTAAACCCAAGAGTCTTAGTAGTTGTTTGTTGAGTTTGCTCATCTTGCTGCAAGTAGTTCTGAGAAGAACTGTTACTGATGTTGACTGACGTTTCGACAACCTGAGCGGAAGCCATTATAAGACACCATACATGGAGTGTCTCGTAATAGATTATCTCAATTTTTTGTTGCAGGAATGGTGAATTATCAAACCCTCTGTGTCAGCTCCTTGTTCAATATCATGGACATTCAGGCAGTCCTTCCTTTCGTAAGGTAATCGCAAATTCAGTCAATCAAATAGCAAATGATTTCTGTATTTCCAGTGGTACAAAGTCACACTCACGTGATGTCAGCATTTGGGTGTAACCCAAATACTTGAGGAGTGTCGACAGATGGAAGGGCTTGAATAGCCTCAGAGAACTGTTCCAGAGTACGACACTTGGGAATCTTGTAGCCAGTGTAAAAACAGAAGTCATCACTGAACATGTGGTCCCCAAACCACACCTGATAAGACAAGACTGGATTAAATAAAAATTACTACCACAGCATGTTATATTCACCTATTAACATTTGATGAAATGCGTTGCCTTCTCTTCTCTTCTCATTTGCTGGGAATGTATCTTACATAACATGCATGTATACACATACACAGTTATTCAAACTCACACAATTACAGCGTGCCATGGGTATGCTCGCATTTCCGAAAGCTAATTAACTGAAACACACCTATGATGAAAATAATAATATGACCCTTAATTCAATAGCAAAAAGGAGACACAAAACAACAACAACAAAAACAACAATATACAAGTGTTGCTGAAAGCCAAAGGGCTTCGTAAAGTTTCGTCTAGTCTCGTAGTTGGGAGAGCGACCACTTTCGGTGGTTGTTCAGGTTCAATTCTAAGTAAGGCCAAAGACACTCTTTACCTCGCGTTCTTCTTATTCTCAATACTAGAGCTGACGCACGTTTAGTTATATTTTTAGAAAATAGTTTGTAGCTCAGAAACTAGGCGTGTACTCGGTTTATGTCCGGTGTAAAACGTTGTGAAGATTTTCTTTGCTTTGGGCCATTGTTGTCGTGATCTGCATTGTTTGAATTTTCGTTGTAATCATTTGTTACGTCACTGGGCGTTTTACACCGAATATAAACCGTGTCAAGTTTTTTGTCCCACTATTTGCGTTACGTGTACAGCGCTAAACGGAACAACATCAAAAAACCTTGACATAAACAGCTGGTAAATTAGTCATCTAGTCTGAAAACAACTCACAAACATGCAAATTCAGATGGCTATGCACTAACTTAGGAAAGTATCTTCAGGCATCTACACTAAGTCAGATCACTTGGCTAATGGCATCAATGTTACAACACATCACCTTAGCAAAGGTGTTCAGAAGTCTTTTGTCATAATCATCTGTGACTCGCCCTCCATACTGAACTTCTCCCAACATGTATCTCACTGTATTCCATGACACACCCTGTAAGACATCAGAGTATTATATATGTGTTGTAGTTCAATTTTTTCCTTGGTTCAAATTTTATTTTCCTTTGTTTTCTGGTATGGAAATGTGTGATAATGAGTTTGAAAAGGAAAATAAAATTTGAACCAAGGATAAAATTGAACTACAACATATGTGTTACTGACCAAGCGTGAGATCAAGATGGCTGCATATTGTGAACAAGTTCTTTTTGGCATTCGTTTTGGCCAATACGCAAAAAGAGAACGAGATCAACATCGAGCCACCTTGACCAAAAAAGTTTGGTCAACAAAGGATTTATTATATAGCCATTTTGTCTTATTTGATTCGCGGAACAAAGTGGGATATCCCGAGCGGTAAAGATAGTCCAATTTTGCCCACTTTAGTACCCAATCAAAACTCAGGATTCGCCTGATCTAGCACGCTCGTGGAACAAGACATATAATAAAAGTAATATCAAAATTTCTGATTATCCTTTTGTTTTAAGAGACAATGGTGAAGAGTTACTTCCGCCTTGAAAATCCGGCATTCCTGACGAGTGAACTCTTTTCCTAGGTTCAGCTTCCTGACTTTTTGCTGGTAACAACAAATAACATTTTAGCGTAGTACCTTCCGTGGGTCAATGTCATCCAAGTGATTCTGTACAAACTGTACACTAGCAGCAAAGTCAGCCTGGTTGAACTCGTAAGGAATATTCCAGCCAAGGGGACCAAACTTTCGTCGTTCCTTTGAACATGAAAATAAATTTGAATAATGCGTTTACATAATAATAACTATATGGTTACCCTAGGCAACTGGTTGTTGCCCGGAGCCAGTGAAAACCAGAGTTAACACCTTTATATCTGAGAGTATTAGCGCATAATAACAGAAATAATAATAAATAATAATAATGATAATAAATACTGTACAATATAACAATAGTAACAGTAATAATAATGATTATGATACTAATGGTAAAGATAATTCAATTATATTAAACAGGTAGCAAAATGTATGCATTCACTATAAGAAAGGAATCGATATTTTAGATTGGTTTGTCTTAAATTCTCAATTGAGGCACTTTTTATTGAATCATAGGGAATTTCATTTCCCTCTTCAACTAAAAAAAAGTTTTACCGGCAATTTATTTTAAAATTGCTTACAGAAGGGTGATAAGTGAAAAAAACAGATTAAAGAAGCAGTGACAGAAGACTTAAATGAAAAGAAAACGCAAGTAAACAGCAAGTAAACTCGAAAAATAATCATACCATACATCTAAATTGACGCAATCAGGGCGCAACTATTCTCAATAACTTTTCTCGCCTTCTCATTGGCTTGTGACAAACGTAATAGAATTTGATTGGGTAAAAATCTGACTGTTTGACAGCTCACTTATCACGCGAAAAAAACCTTGCATAAATTAAAATTTTATGTGTCTTTACTCTTATTGATGATAAAAAGTAGCCAATCAGCGCGCGAGAATTCGCTCAGTTATTGTAAAAAAAGCAATTGCAATAACAAGAACTCGAAAAATGAGCATGAAGAAAACAACTTGCGCTTACAGTGAATTTTCGCCAGTGCAAAAATGGAAAGCGAAGAAACATTGAGTGAGAAACTCACTTGAACTACAGTGTGTAGGAAGGCAACAGCATACAGAGTGGGTTTCCACTGCGGCATGTTATTAACATCCAGCTGATCCTGTGTGATACCTGCGTACGTTCTCTTTAGCCCTGGTTTAACGCCTTGTGGTGGCTCATTTGTAAACTTGATTGAAGACTGACAGAAAAACAACAACACAGAAAACGTGCAACGCACTTTCCATACCATGGCACCACTCACCAACTAAACCTGATACGCTGCATACACAGGAAATGGTGACACTACTCCACAGCAAGTACTTTTCGGCAAGGGGTTCATGGAAAGCAGCCATTAATACAATTGTTACTTTGTGTGTAATTGATAACGGGATGTTATCACTTTTTATGTAGTAATTATGTTCTACCTTAGCCACAGTTTTATGTATAGTAGTAGCACGCACCTAGAGACCTGTGCTAGAATCTATCACACCATTAAAATACCCCACTTCACGAGATTGTTCTATACCACAGAAATGTTAACCTTAAACCGTTCTCGATCTGCCATGGCTGATGTATATTACACTTAGTGTGCAGTATATTTAGCAATTGCTTATCGCCAAGTCTTTCAAATAATAGCTTTCATGCGTTTCGCATTTCACTCCGCGTTGCAACCCTAAAACGTTCGTATACTTTGCTACACCTGAGGTGAAATGAATGATGAGGAACGTGTAATGTTTATATCAGATAAATACTTGCTGTTGATAACATGTTTGTACAGCTGTTACTTGTACCGGTGAATGATCTGCTAGTTTGGAATGTAATCACGTGATACTTGTTACTATAATACTGCATGATTTTTATTTTATGATCAGTTGAATAAAGCCTGTGCGTATGATTACAACTCTGCGTATATTTTTCCATAGTAGAATATCGAACCCGAAACTCGACAGAACGTACCTGTAAGAGACTGATGGGAAACTGAGAGTGCACCTCTGTGGTGATCCACACCCTAAAGCTCTCATGAGTGGATTCAGTGGTAGTGACTGTGTCAAGCAGCTCGTCCATAAAATTCAATCCCAAGTGACAATTCTGCAGCAGCACCCAGCCACCCTGAAACACAGAACAAAACAAACGTGGTAAACGAGCTTCGTCATGGAACAAACCATTTAAAACATTCATGTGTTTATCAGTGTTGTACATACTCCAGCCATGGACTGCTGAATGAGTCTCCGAGCATGCACTTCCTGTCCCTGGCCCATGGACACCGCTCTACATTCTACAATAAACATAACAATACGTCAGTTAGACAACAAATAGAAATAAGATATAATGTGATCTACGCTGATTACGTACAAAATGAATGCAACGTAGAGGGTTACAATTACTGACCCCACCTTTCAACACTCCTTTCAAGTGTCTTCCTCAGGGGTGATGTGGCCTGGCCGTGTGGCTCACAGTTCACCCCTGAGTGAGGAAGACACTGCACAAGAGCCACAGGACGCATTGTAACTTTATGATTTTTGAATTGTTATGATTCATTAAGTATCCCGCAGCCAGCCTAGCACCATGCTATATTTGATCGTACACGTTGTTGGCGTAAACCTGACATAATATTTCAATAGAAATTCATTAGCCGAAGTTTTATAATACAGTTGCGCATGTTGAGGACTCAGCTTTTACAAGGTGAAAAAATAACCAACGAAAGTTTACGAATTAAAATGCCAAGCTCTGTTGTACAACGTTCTGATGAATAAAGTGCATGTATATATCAATTAACACTGATGCGCAAGCTGCCAAACATTTCTGTTCATAACAGGGGTCTTTCAGATATCGTTAGGGATTTATTTGATGACTAACTGGAGATTCAAATTTTACGCGAAAATTTCAACGTACCGATTCCCTTCCGTTTAGCGAGATTCTCAATCGCTCCCGTTGGATCAGAACCCATGGACAGGAAACATATGAGGGGTGCACGGGGATCACTCTCCTCCCAGGTTGCCTCCAGGTTTAGTATAACCCCCTCTGCATACCGTTCACCCATTGTGTCTGCAATGTACTTGCGTGCTTGGTGCAGGGTACGGTCAGGGCACCAAGACCTGAGCAGAGACAATCAGTCAGTAGTCATCAATACCGAGCGTTATAATATGGCAAGGCAGTCTTAAGGAGAATCCGTTGTCAATGGTTCTCGTTCGGTCGGGATTTTTTTATACAAACCGTTTCCATGGAAACGGTAATGTGCAAGGTACATTTTGTTTAGAAAGCCGCCAAATTCAACATTTTGCGAATAATACAGGAAGAAAACGTGTAAATAGTCTTCTTCAAAAAAACTACGTAAAAAATTGTATTACATAGCATAATTACGAAATGCGTTTTGCTTAATTCGGAAGTGTGTTTTAACAGAAGAATAAGAATGAATGGTCAGACTAGCTGCCATATAATAAACTACTTAATAAACTCGCTTGCTCGGTCCGCACTTTTACGACCTCGGACCAATATTCCCCAGCAGGGCAACTCGCACTCGGTTAGTAAGCGGTTAACATTCACTTACGCAAACCAGCTGAAGGAAACGCCGAGAAATATTGCTTTCTAAATTGAATTCTAAATTCGCTCACCTGACAAGCAATAGTTTTCTGAACGTATCAAGTGAAATCTCATAGCCATCAGGAATAAGGCTTTCTTCAGGAGCGTCCTTATCGAACCACGCCTTCCAGCCGGGGTCGTTACGTCGAACCTAATAGTGGGTGAGAACATACAGCGATAAACTGAGCATGGACGACAAAGAATGTTAGTGCCAACACCATAAGAGGCAAAGTTTATAACGAAAGACGACCTTTTTTAATGTGCATTTTTTTTATTATTTTATTAAGAGAAAAGGGATGCTTATCACTATTGAGGATTAATTGAACTTAAAAACCATCCTAAATAAAAGAACACCAAAACCCTTTTTAATGTTACTTTTAAAACAGGTGGTTTTATGGCCATGATAATATAATTGATAATTATCTTCATCACCAGTTAATTATAATTGGAAAAATCTAACGAGGGAAATTTTAATTTCATTAGAGATAATGAAAGACACAGACATCCCCTACCCGCAAATAGCTAAGGCTAATCGAGGCGGGCATAGGAAAAAAGAAAAAAAGAAAAAACCTACCTACTAAGTCACTGTGTCTATCTATCTGTTACACTAATACCTACACACCTGATCTAATATGCCTGAGAACTGCGGCAGTTTGCTAAGCTCTACCAAGTTGAGCCAAGTCATGTCCATGATCCATTTGCCGGGTTTAGGCTGCACAGCCTTGAGATCAAGGGCCGCTCCACCTTCAAAACCAATCATACGGGTATTCAATTTGCTTGAGCATAATGTTACGATTAGCTATCGTTCATTCTGGGGAGTTGTTCACTGAACACTGAGGTGGCAATTCCAAACTGAATATGCCAACTGCAGTCCAAAGCTTAATAAACTGCAGATACAGTGTGAGTTATAAATAGCTATATAAACTGCGTAGTTTTGGCTCATTTTGTAAGCAGTCGGTAAAAATAATCGGTACGCAGCACGGATGCTTGGTATATTGTAAACTCAATGAAGCTCGTTGATTCGATAACATTTTTCACCCTTTAAAATTTCATCGAGGCAAAATAAACTTGCATCAGCAGTTTGGAATATTGTGTTCTCCCAAATTGGAACCTAGCTTGAATTGATGTTAGGAAGATTCGCTCTTCACCTAGCACGAGAGATGAAAAACTGAAATACTCGGATAAATTAACCTGTTTTGTGACTAGTTTAACTACGCTGCAGCTCACTGTCCTAAACACTTCCATCCTTAAATGGGCTAGACTGCAAAATACTTTGGCACCCTGACTATTCTTTGACGAGCAATGTAACAATATGTAACAATTGTAGCCATATATTTCTCACACCCTCGCTTCCAGTGCCGAGGTATTCTGCAGTTGCTCCCTTAAATAAGTGAAAGTAACAGTATCAAAGACACTTATTCAGAAAGTTGATGACAGCTGAGGGAGATAGCAAACTTTTAAGTGAATAAAAGTATTCACACCTTTGATAAGGGTCTGAAATTCCTGCATCTTAACCTTGCCTCCCTGGATATCGATCTTTAACGCCAACAGCAACGTGAACAGAAACTTGTGGTTTTCATACAGACCGCGGCACGAATATTTAAACACCTCAAACGTCAAGAACTCGATGATGTTCTGGATTCTCTTGGCAGGAATTGGAGACTTCTTTGATCTGCACGTGAATGCACATGTATTTAGTTAAACTTCAAGGAAAAAATGAATGAACAGCTTAATTAAACTCTGAAAACTCTAGATTACAGTATGTCGGCAAAGGTCAAACAATAGAAAGCTTCACCGAATTTTTTTTTTTAATAGCTAATTAAAGTTAGATAAAAACATTCTTTCAAGAGTTTCATTGTCAAAAAACTGCAAAGCGGACAGCGTTGGCCAACAGACCTGACAGTCGAACTCCCCCATAATCGAAGGTCACCGCGGATACAGATAACTGGTTTCGTAATAATGGAGTACAGAGGCAGTATTCATTTATCCTTTACATTAGTAGCAAATGAAATGAATCAATTTATCTGTATTTCTGTTTCTGTGTAAGATCAGACCCAACATATACTCCTCAATTCTTATCCGAAGTTAACTGTATGTTGTCGGTATAATCCAGGTATTTAATGGGGCCAAGTGGGACATGAACCCTTTTCTCGCACGTCCCTCAACCTTTATTTCCATTTATCATATCGCTGGTTCAGCGAGCGGGTACGATGAGGCGAACCCTGACTTCTGATTGGCTACCCGAAGCGGGCACGATGGATCTATCTTGCCTACTCGGGATTTCCTAGGTTGTCCCGCGAAACAAAACAAAGCAGAACGGCCATACAATAAATCCTTTTATGACCAAGCTTGTTCAGTCAAACTCAATATGGCTGGGTATTGGCCTCGTTCTTTTCTTGCGTTTTTATTGACTCGACTTCGTCTAGGTCAATAAAAACGCAAACAAGATCTCGGCCAAGACGCAGCCATCTTGAACTCACGCTTGGTCAATAACGCACATTCTACATTGTAGTCTACCGAACGCTTTTTGTAGCTCTTTGGGTGCCATTAATTTCTAAAGGAGAAGTTAGCTTAGAATTGTGTTTCTTAACCTTGAGAACCAAAAACCTGGATATTCCCGTTGAGAACTTTGCGAAGAATAGTTTTTCGGACCCGATAGCAGGTTACGAGGCCTTTCGAAAAACGGATCTCGGGTTTGTATAACAGTTGTAAGAATACATACTTACTAATATAAACTTATAGTAAGAATAAAACAATTTTTTTTAAAAAAAAAATAAGTTTTTGCAGTGGCAGATCCACAGGGTGGCTCTTCATCCACTGTTTCCTGGCCGATTTGGAATTTGGAAGTGTTGGTTTTTATTGGGGGAAGAAAACAGGAGACCAAGAGAAAAATCCTCAGAGCAAGGAGAGAACCAACAACATAATCAACCCACATGAAACGGCGGGGATCAAACACAGGTCACGGAGGAGGGACGCGAGTTCTCTCACCACTGCGCCAACCTTGCACATTTATGTGCGCATAATGAAGTGAAAGGATAGCATCGTATGTAATAGGTGCATTTATATCTACCTGGCCATGGACAGGTCAAAGATGCCTAAGAACTGCCTCAGTGAAGTTTGATACATGACGTTCACCATACTCATTTCTACAATCAAAAAGTACAGAATTGAACCACGCGTGGCCACGGGACGGAACTCTTCACGCGCCAGGTTTATCTTGATCTCTGTCTCAGCGGCAACTGCTAGCTTTTCACTCACTTCTTCAGCTGTTTCTTTCGTGGTTTTAAGTACTGCCACCAGAGACTCGTCCTCAACCAGCGATCCCTGTAACACAGCACGTGAAGGTACAGTCATAAAGTTACATTGGCTCAAGATCTCACACTACCCGACTGAACACGGTACACTCTCAGTTTAAAAACAAGGAATTCTCTCCAGAATTTTTCATGTTCAAAATAAGTGCCAATTCAACATCAAAATCTTAGGCAAAAATAAACTGTTCCTGTGAACTGAAAAAGAAATTTGGCATCAACTCTTGAAAGGAAAAATATATGTTGAAAATTAGTGCAAATTTGTAATCCAAACATTTCTAGCAGATAAATGATAAAAGAAAATAACAAAAAGAATTCTCTAAAAGAGAAATACGCCAGTTTTTTGCCAGATACAAACAACGACTATCAGCTGTTAAAGGTAGGCAATTCTGTTTTGCAGTAATAACAATAAGTCTCTGAAGAAATCCATAAGACCTGAAACGTGCAACACGCGTTCATAGTTTGTCCAGATTCAATATGTCACTAGTGCAACACTGGGAAATTCCTCGCCCCAGTCTCTGAGCTTGTTGGCACTGTCCCGGTTCGTTCAATTCCGTGGCGCATCGTAAACAACATGCATTTACAACAATGACGTGCCCGCCATGTTTTGAACAGAGCTGGATATTTCCCGGTAAGCACGTCATGCTGCTGAAGCCAATTTGATTGGTTCATCTGGTTTCTCTTTATTTTCCAAATATGGTACTGGTAGATTGAGTGTGGACAAGCTGTGGTTTTAAAATATAATCAAAGGCAGTTACAAGTTTCACGTATGGAGTTTCTGATTGCTGTCCATCGAATCCGTGAACGAAGGCCGTTTTAGCAGGGTTTCCACTATTCCGTTTACGATACGTTCTTGTCAATGGAATTAATGTTATTTCCCCTAAACAACGAGAGAAGGTATTTCCTGTTAAAACACTTCTTACTAGTCAGCTGACCTGCGTACTGGTGAGTCTGAACAACAGATTGTCCTCAAGCTCCTTCATTTTCCTCTTATTACTGGTCACGTCCTCCATTAGTTTAACACGCTCGGCTTCCAGCTCCTGTATCACAAACAGATACACTTGTTACTACCAAATACTCAATGAATCTGCAGGCTTCTTTACTTGAAATAAAATATTATCAACGAGCAAGACAACCCACCTCTTTCTCTGTATTAATAACTCTTCCCAACAGCTGCTCTTCCAAGCCTTTCATTGTAACAGTAAAGTCAATTATTGCTGTCCGTGCACTGACCTAGAGTTCACGTCAACAAAACTTGGTCAACTATGTAGCATGAAATAATCTCCCATAAGAGAGAAGTACGAGGGCGTCTGACGGTATAGAGCTGAGGAGTGAAAATGAGTCAGTGCTACTTGGCACACTTACCTCAGGTGTATATAAAGGGTTGCCCAGTTTGGTTGTCACGTACATCTTAAAGCCGCTCATTACGTCGCACTCTTTGTCCCCAACTTTTACCTAAAATAGCAGACAGTGTAGTTGGTTAGTACAAACTGCTCAGTTGTATGTAGTCAGTTACGTGGTTGCTGGCAAAACAATTGACAGCTTGCTGATTGATTGATAAAACAATAAAATAGATAGGTTTTAGAGGGCACTAAGAATATAAAAACTGAAAAAACAAAGTTGACAACAAAACAGCGAGCGTTTACAATGGCTTTCATTTTCCCAAAATGAAAATACACCATCGAGCGACTGAGCGGGCTAAAAATGACAAAATCTTCCAATGTGAGTTGTCAAGAATTGTAAAAGACATAAAAGAAAAAAAAAATTGATTAACTTATTTTGCTTAGATCTACGTTAGTTTATTTCCACGAGCTAAAATACATTCTTTATTTTAGCCAGCAATTTGCGCTGCGATGCCCACAAAAGTGATAATAGAAGAACTTAAAGAAACTCTTTGTTCGATACCGAATCTACAATATCATGTTAGGCATTCTCCGCTGCTAAATAAAGCATGGCTTGGGCGTGGGAAGAATGACCTAGAGAGAGCTGGTCTTAGAGTGAATAATGGTAGAAACCCATAAGACTTGAAACGTGTAAATGCCTTGGAACGTCTTCCACTGCATCTACACTTTCCATCTACCACTGAAGTACCATATTTGGAAAATCGACAGAAACCAAATGAACCAATCAGTGACAACAAGCTGATACGCTTGGGAAAGCAGTTTCCAAATATGGTACTATTGAATCTTGACAAGCTGTGAACGTGAGTTACACGTATGAAGTCTTATGGGTCTCTGACATCTTAGTTCTATGGGTCTGCAATGTTCTTACAGATATTGACTGGAAGCTGCAACTGTTGAGGCATGTGAGATTACAGTTAAGCAACTGGGTTCCTTCTCCTGTTCAGGATTTAAGAGAAAGTGACTCTTGTTCATTAACCTAACTATATATCTACAGTAGCAATGCAGAACCAAATCAATCAGGAGATTATTTTCGACAGTGACTTTGAAACCGCTCTACAAAACAGACCAAGAGAACATAAGGGACAGTCGGGGCGTCAGCTGGGACATGAAAACTTCAGTAAAGTTATCTCTTCCCAACGGGAATTACATAAGATATATATACATGCGTGCGGACGGTCATTTTTAACCCTGATGATGGCAAACAACCGAAAACGTTTGGTTTTACTTTTTAACTTTAAAAAAAAAATTTTAACATTTTAGCCTTGTATATAAGATACCTTTTATCAAGCGAACGTTATGAACATTCAGTAAAGTTATTTAAAGAAACGGAAGTACGTTTTCCGAGACGTCCGCATCTGTATTTAATGACCGTTCCCGGATGTTGAATATGAGGTTCTCTAATTAAGGACTGTTCAGGCGGAATTTACAAACCAGAGTCCCGCTCAGTACGCCATGAGCACCCATGAGCATCACCATGAGGCATGCGGACCTCTCGGAAAACAGACTTCCGTGTCCAAAAATCACTTTTCTGAAGTTTTCATATCCCAAGGGCTGGACTGGGAGTGTCCCTCTCTGTCCCTTATGCTCTCTTGAACAGACTCAGTACTCCTTATAAACAGACCTTGTAAGTGGAACCAGACTTGATGAAGTTCTTCTCCAGCACATTATCCAGAGCTGGGTCCAATTCCTCACCAACATCTTCAATAAGTAGAGGCCTGCCAAGCGACAGTGCATCTTCCAGATGGTTGCGGAAATACTTGTGATTCAGTGAAGTCACCTTGAAATGAAAGCCGGTTCAATACTTCTCAACACCGTGCCTTAAAAGATCTGACAAAAAGATTCTGGCATGTATACGGCCTCAAGCAAAGGGTCTTATTGCAAGTTTTTGATTAAAATAAGAATTCAAATCCTTAAAAAACTTTTTTTTCTGGCCTATCTGAAAGCCAACGTTGAAACTGTTGAGCCAATCTGTGGAGTTCATGATATAGCAAAAGAGGTAAAAATATTTAAAGAGAAAATGCAAATTGCACCCAGGTGGAAAATCAGACAACCGTTTGATGCTACACTGGTTTGAAATAATGAATGGAATTTAAAGCGTTACAATTCCCAGACCCGACGTCTCAGACACTTCTGTCTAGTGTCTTCTTCAGGCGTCACTGGGAAAGGCTGTGAGGTCCTTTTAAGAATCAAAATCACCCTGACATCTTCTGAGGATCTCGTCTTATATTATGAAGGTCGCTTGTTATCCCCGCCAAAATAAATTCGGCTGTTCACCCACGCGCCAAATTTTAAGTCTATAAAATCTAGCACTCCAGTTAAAATATTAAGGTCCCTAATTTATTTGGGTATAAGAAGACTGGAAATTGTAGCAATAAGGAAGAAAGACGGAAAAAGACGACCTGACCTGCAGTTCATTCTCCTTTTCACGGCTCATGATCCAGGCCTTCCCTTGTGTCTGAGGATCAATTAGCAGCGGATATCGAGTTGCCTTGGTAACAATAATACCATTCTGGATGGACAATTCGTCACTTGGAAGACCATGAAGATTCCACTCGCCAATCTGTTAACATAATATTACGATATAACTGAGCGATACACTTGTGCGTAGCAGAAAATGTTAAGATCAATATAGACATTCACTACAAACCGTGGCTGCATCAGTCAGCATGGATATTAGATTCAGGTTATCAGAGAACAGAATCTTGTTTCTCTGCATCTCATTCTCCCATCTCTTCAGCAGCAAGGTACGGAAAGCTTGATTGAAGGGTCCGAGATAACTTAGGAAACCTGTGGCTAATAGTACGTCCCCAACAAGCCTAGCGAAAGGCAGACAGAAAAAGAACCTTAGAAAGTCGTTAAAATTCAATGTTCGACACGGCCACCGTCTATTTAATCTAATGCCTCATTCACATCAATTAAACATGTACATGTTTAGTTAAGCCAGGTTTTAAAACATGAAAATTGGTAACCGAACACTGGAATGTGGGCTTTTACACAGGATTCAAATAAACTTTTACATGTTCTTTCTGTTTGTGCTAAATATGTATTGGACAATTTTAAATCTTGAAATCAGGGCAGTTGATAGCCAATCAGATTTCAGAATTTTGTTATAGTTGTGATTAACTATGAAACAGCATTGAAACATGTTTAAGCTTTGGTGTGACGGAAAACGAGTATAAGTTTCGACCAGGAGGCTTTTGCCGATGATCTAACCATCACAGTGTTTATTAACGCATATATTGCGATTTAGCCTAAGAAGAGAATAGAGTAATCTGGACCCGCTAGTGCCTGTGCGATTCTGCGGAGTGGTCATAAGTAGTTCACCGGTTTTGAATAGTCCTTTTAATGTTTCATGAGGCAAGGGAAATGAGGAGAAGGAACCGGTCAATGAACCTACTGAACTCACTGGAGTGAGTGGACGTCGAAGGCTGCTGTGCCCAGACGACATCATTTTGAATATGCAATTAGTGGTGGCGCCATTTTAAAAAGGATCAAGATTGATCAATAGCGATGCCATTTCGCATAGAGAATTTTTGGCAGCGCCATGTTGCAAATTGGATGAGCTCGCAAAATGTTGAAAATTAAATAGTTTCTCAGGAACGGAGAGTGTTGCGTTGTGGTGCAGTATCTACCGCCGAACGACCGGGTGGTGTGGCGAATCTATAGCTACGGAAAACAATAGGAAAGCTCCGGGACCAATAGGAAGACGATGACAGCATTGTCAGCAATAAGAAGCCACTAACATCAACTGAAAGTTGTCAAAAAAAGCTTGTGCATTTTTGAAAAAGGGGTTTTGGTAGACTGTGTGGCTAATTTATTTTGTTTATATTACTTCATTGCTTGCATTCCTAAGTGGCGCCTTACGTCCACATGAACCAAACTGTACAATTAACAAATAGAAAACATGTAGCGTGTTTCTATTGAGTTTTAGTATATTTTTAGTATATTGAGTTTTAGTATTCGCTCTCGATTTCTATGCGTGATAGTTGACGAGGGCTGCGCCCTCGTCAACTATCACGCGATAGAAATCTCGAGCTCATAATCTAATTGTTTAATAGAAACACGAGTGAAAGTTTGGGAGAACGAGAAATGCTGTGGGAACACGAGCCGCAGGCGAGTGTTTCCACAGCTTTTTCGAGTTCTCCCAAACTTTCACTCGTGTTTCTATAACTCGATAGAAACACGAAGAACATGTTTTCTATTTCTTTTAGAAAACACCGCGACGAAAAAAAAGAAAAGCAACTTGTTAGCTTTGATTATCAAAATGTAAATTCTCTTTGCTCGCGTCATCATTACGTCAACAGCTCGTGCTAGTTCTGTGTTTCTATCGAGTTATAGAAACACGATTTCTAACCAATCAGCGCGCGTACTTTCTTAGGACTGTTTTCTAATATGTTTTACGTGTGTTTGACTCCGGGTGATCAACATTGAGAAGAGGGAAATCAGAATATACTGATATACTGATATTTAAGTGGAAATCATGGAAACTGTGACAAACATTTTGTGCAAGATTGTAGATATAAATAACATACACACCTGCCAATCTGATCCTGGAATTCCTTACTTTGCTCCGTCCAGCGTACTTTTTCACCTCCCAGTCCCGTTATTAGAGCTGAAGCTGCCTGCATTTTGTTCTTGCAAGATTCAGCATCTTCCAACAAGTCCTGCATATCAACACAATACAGTAGCTAATAACCTTCAAAAGCAAGGTTCGATGGTTTACCATTCAAAAAAATTGTCTCGAAATCTCGGTGGAAGCTTTCCGGGAGTTACAGGACATCAGAAAAGGTAACCCTGTTTTTTCGATCGGAAAGTTTCAAACTGAATTTCGTGTTCCATTTCCTTTCAAGTCATCAGTAATACCTTTTGATGTCAGTTCCAGATTCAAACAAGAGTGGGTTTTGTGAATGGTGAACGAAAATCCCTGACAGAATTTCTCAATTTTGTATTTTGTTTACCGTTTGCCGAAACCATCTACCGACCGATTTTCAAGTATAAATGGTAAAGAAGCCTTGAGTGGTCAGTTTGGCTCTTTACCTGCTTCTCCTTGACTGCACCGTCGTACATGGCCTGTACCTTGTCCAGTTCTCTTTGTTTGTCGTCAAGCTGCGCTTGCGCTTTGTCTAATTCAGCAGCAGCAACCTTCAGTCGAGCTTCTTGGATTACGAGGTTTGCCTGCAGTAAAAATAAAACCTTGTCCTCACGGACCTCGATTTATACTCTATAAACATATTACAACTATTGAAAATTGAATCTTTTTCCTTTAAAGAATCCTAGCTATCGTCTACACAGAGATCCAAACTTACATTAACACATTGACTGAAACCTTTATCAACACAGTATCCTCCATCTAACTACAAAACCGGGCCTAAACCTACACTTCATACGTATATATTCAATATCCACGCCTACTTCTATATATCAACCACAACTACACCAAAACGTACGTACAGTGACCCACCTTATATCTATACAGTTTCAAATCCTTCAGCTCGATATACAATATCTATGACTACCTCTACAAAGTGACTAACCCTGCCTGTACACAGAAACAAAACCTTCATCTACACAGTATCCAAACATGCCTCTATCTCTGAAAACAATCTAAACTTGCATCAACACAACACTTACACCTATATCTTCACATCTAAACCACATTTACATCTAAACAGTGATCCAAATCTACCTCTATCGAGTATTTAAAGCTACCTTTACACAGTGTCAAAACCTTCAACTTAAGTTTTCATTCATGTTCCACATTTTCTTACGACAGAGGAACTTGGGGCCTGTTTCTCGAAAGTCCCGCTAACTTTAAATCTTAGGACCCGAAGCTTGATTTTTAGTTCGGAGTCTAACGCATATTTTTGTAGTTTTTAGCATACAAACCAGCCTAGGGCGCAAGTTAGCCTAGAATTGTATTGCCTAACTTCCAAAAGGGCCAAAATTGTTATAACTGTTGTAAATATTGCCAACGTAAAATGGCTTTCCGGGCCCGTTAAAGTATCGGGAATTTCGACAAACGGCCCTCACCAGGGGCGTAGCCAGGATTTTTCCAGAGGTACGCACCATTTTCCAAACTGCCCCCACCCCCTACCCCCAAGTCCCAAACCTTTTTCAGGTGACTTGATTAAAGGCGAGGTTACGTTGTAAGCCTAGCCTCTTTACTGTATATGAAATGACAACTAAGTCGTGAAATTTTTTGTCGCCTCTTTCCGTTCATTGACTGCAGCTCCTCAAAGACAATCGCCGATAATTTAGTTATAAGCCAACAAGCTTGTAGTATCTCAGACATTTATATGCAAGTGCGTTATTTTTTTACGCTGTGTGACACATGTAAAATCACCTACTATGACGTAATTCTTTTACTTTCGACTTTTTAAAGTACGCACATGCGTACCGTGCATGCAGGTAGCCACGCCCTGCTCACATCCTACTTTAGTCTGGAAACTTCGTAAAAGATCTCAAACATTCTCTGATTGGTACATACCAATAGCAAGCATTTAAGCTATTTATGACAACTTTGATGTGACTGCTATGAGTAATATCTCTCAAGAACACCATTAAGATAGCTGCAGCATTGAAGTTAATAAACCGTTTACCTTGAGTGGCAATACTTCCTTGTTTACACCGTAGAAAAAAGCCATTGCACAAGTCCACGAGCAGAGTCCGGCAACGTTACCACAAACCTGTTCAACGGAGTCAGCAAAAAACAGTTCAGTGCAGCATAAGAGAAGAAAAGTCGAGCCAACTTGCGTAGAAAAGTGAGCAGCTGAACGACAACAAATGAACTTACTTTCTTGGCAGTTTCTAAATTGTAGTCTTCCATGCGCAAGTAAGGCTGCAACAGCTCCACTGTCTCTTCATTAATTGTATCCTTTGGAAAGTTCACCAGATTCTGAAGAAATCCTCCCGAGCTCATCAGCTAAATCAGTAAGCAACAAGACTTCAATTTAGTGTATCAGCAATCATTCTAGGTTTTAAGGTTTAGACTCAAAGGACAAAGATGCCTTTGATACGTTAAACCAGACTTAAATTAGATATTTCAAATGATAGATCGACCCATTTTCAGTAGCAATACAACACTTAACAACTGCACGCTCTGATCACGTGTAACAGCGGTCAATTTTTCGCGGGTAACAGTGAACTGTTTTCCGTTGACGTCATAGTTTTCGCAATGTTGCCCGCACATGGCATTTGGCGGTAAACAGTTTCATTGCTACATGTCATGTGACCATGAACTAGCCAATGAATGGGCACGCTGTAGCGGGAAAAACCGCTGCTATATAATAACTATTTCAAACAACACTGATACGATCTCTTCACCTGCGTTCCAACGTTGCAGAGCGAAAAGCACAGTGCAAACGTTCTGTGCAAAAGAGAGAGCGGAGATAAGGGACGGACCATTAGAAAAGTGATGGGGGGTGTGGGGAAAAAAACAAAAAAAAAATTCATGCAAGGGAAAATGCCAAGAAAAAATATTCATGCAAAGAAGAAGGTAAAAAAAAATTCATGCAGAAGGAAGGTCCAATTGTGACTTTTTCACACGTAGTAAAAAAAATTCGTGCAGAGGGGTTCACCTGAAAAAAAATTCCTGCACAAGCAGTGAGCAAAAAAAAAATCGTGCAAGCTGAAAATTCCCCACCCCCCCCCCCCCATCACTTTTTTAATGGTCCGTCCCTAATCGACAGATAGTAATGAACTTTCGCTTGGGGTGATATGCTTGACGGAACATAACAACGGTTATTTTACAAGGAGAGAGCTGATCAATCTTATGTCTAATTAGTTCAGGAGAGAAATGTAGTACAAAAATACCTTGAGTGATTCACCCCAGCTGGGTGTAGGGCTCGGCCTGTCTGGATCAGGGATATATGGAGACACGTTCCGTCGGAACAGCAGTAACACACAGTCCATGATGCGCATGATCAGATGGGGTGGTTTGGCCAGTTTGCGCACAGTTGAGATATCAGCGGCCTTGATGGTCTGTGGGTAAAATAAGACAACATCGTACATAAGAATACAGCACACCTTCACAGAGAGAACTGAGCAATTTTCTGATCTAGAAACTCACAGCTGTTAAATATTCTGTAATTTAAAACCGCAACTGGCCAAAGAACTTTTTAATATCGTCTCTGCCTCAAAATATTAAGTTAAGTCAATCGTTAGCTCATTTTAAGACCTTGTTGAGGAAAAAACTCTTAATGGATAGCTAACTGAATTTGACTAGTACGGAATCCTTTAAATCCACTAATTTTAGGTTCTAATAGATTCGAATTTCTTAGTGCATTTAAATATTATTGACATAGAATTAATTTTATTGTATTTTATTGTTGTTTGTTACATATTTCACTGAAAAGCCCCTAGGGGACTTGGAATAAACATATGTATGAATGTATGTATGTATCTTACGTACCTCAATTATCATGATGATGATGCAAATGACGGAAAGAAGAATTGCCTCTAATGTAAATTAGAGTGCTTCAAATAACTACTGATCATAGCAATGTTGATGGGAGTTCAAAGTGATATGGGAATCGCACGAAGGAAAGAAAAAAAATTCCTTTGACCTCGCTGGGGCCTCGGTAATGGATTTATCGTTGTCATTTCACTTCATCTATCATTATGCTGGATGATAGTGGGGCGAGAGGGGACACGCAAGGTTCATCCCTTACCCTATTATTCAGTATTAAAAGGAACACCTTTGATACATAATCTGTTAAAAAATGTTATCTGTCTCACATACTGCTGTAAACAGCAATGTCAACCACAAATTTAAATTTTACTTTCAAACAAAAATGTGAAATTTTCTGGTCATCCACTTACTGGAACTTATGAACTTCCATCCCACTATTTGAAGCCAAAAAACTGGTTCTCTTTTCGGAGAAAAGCTTCTGGCATTAGCGAGTATAAAGAGTGCTCCCTCTCCCATGGCCAAAATTATCATGCAGCTAATAGACCATTTTACAGTTGTTTGCTTAGTACCCAGGCCTTTGAATAGAAGTGAGGCTGGAGATGACCTTGTTTTGTTACAAACCTTCCTGCTCTTCAAATGTTAATACTATGATTTTCATGTGAAAGGCAGGAAGGTTTGTAACCAAGCAAGGTCACCTCCAACCTCGCTTCTATTCAGAGGCTAGGTTCCTAAGGACAAAACTGTAAAATGGCCTATTGCACTTGCTAGGGGACGGACCATTAGAAAGTGATGGGGGGGGGGGTTGGGGAAAAGCCCAAAAAAAATTCATGCAAGGCAAAATGCCAAGAAAAAAAATTCATGCAAAGAAGAAGGTAAAAAAAAATTCATGCAGAAGGAAGGTCCAATTGTGACGTTTTCACACGCAGTAAAGAAAATTCGTGCAGAGGGGTTCACCTGAAAAAAAATTCCTGCACAAGCAGTGAGCGAAAAAAAAAATTCGTGCAAGCTGAAAATCCCCCCCCCCCCCCCCTTCACCCATCACTTTTCTAATGGTCCGTCCCTTACAGTGAAGTGATCAACCAACCTGGAGGGCTGCTTCTGCTTCTTCAAGGGCTGGCTTGGCTTTTGATAGCTTCTCTTCTGCTACCACTTTGTCAGCCTTAATGAGAACACCAATTGTCCAGAGTCAAAAATAACAGACTTGATTATATGGCTGGTTTCGCGAGCGGGTAAGATGAGGCGAACCCTGAGTTCTGATTGGCTACCCGAGCAGGCAAGATGGGTCTATCTTGCCCGCTCGGGATTTTCCGCGTTGTCCCGAGACACAAAACAAAATAGAGATTACTTCGTGGATAATATGCGCGTACAATTTTTATTCACGAGTTGAGTGGTATCAGAAAATGAAAGAGTGAGCGCAGCACGAGTGAGTTTTCTGATACGTATTAGCGAGTGAATAAAAATCGTACAAAGCATTTTCCATGCTATAATGCGTTTATTCCATAGGTACTGAGTTTTTTTCGTGTAGCACTTGATACACAAATTGCACAAATGGAGCGATGAAAGTGACGTAAAAATTAGTTCAAAATCCCTTAAAAATAACTGAGTCAATGAAAGCGTAAAAAATGTATGACCCTACTTACTGTATTTATCATAAATCAAAAAAGTCCAATGTAAACTTCGAAGCGAAGTCGGCTCTTATTCGTGGCCATCTTTACCGCGGATGGAGATGATAAATCCGCAAATGTATTCATTCAGCTTAACCGGTGGAATATCTTCAATTTTTCTGTCTTTTTCCCTCATTTCCAAAAATCTTTCAAACAATGCTACATCTCGTTCATTTTTTTGAGTGGTATTTTTGTTTTCGTGTTCTAAAAATTAATTCTTCCACTGAGCAAACTTTCCCCCGACCATTATTAAAAGCGCGTGTGTTTTTGTGCAGTGGCTCTCGGATGACGTTCCCTTCAGTACGCTCATTCATCAATCATCATTAGAGAAATTTCGTCGATGGCCAATACGCCACCGTCTTGACCTCACGCTTGGTCAATAACGCATATATTTACAGAGGATTCAACAATCAACAACGTTATGAATCTCATTAGAGGACTAAGAGACCAACCTCGATTTCGTCTACAATAGCCTGGGCTTTGTCCTTCACTTTCTGCACAGAGGCCTTAACTTTCTCAGCAGCCTGGGCACTAACGGTCACCTCAGCCAGCACCTGTCAGTACATAGTAACTTTGTAGTAGGTACAAGTGCAAATACTTTTCGTGGAAATGAGTCGCGTGTGGCAGGGCAGGAAAAAACTCCACTATATACACAATCAAACGTACCCAATGTTGCCCGTGGATAAAACATTAACTTAAAAGTTAGATTCAAAATGGCTTCTGCTTCTTGAAAGCTTTCAAGCCGTATTAACTCTCGCTCGATCACGTCATAAGTACGATGACTGTGATTAGTTACCGACAGAACGAAACTTCAAGACGATCGTTAATTACGAGGGAAATCCAAGGTTGCTATTGGCTCCGATGTTTCTTTTGTTACCCGTTGTCCGTGACATTTCTAACCCACCATACCAATATGAATCCACGAGAGCCACGAGCTAAAGATGTTTTATCCAACGAATTGATGATGTAAGTTGTACCATCGTTAGATAAACTGAGAAGCTAACGTTTCGAACGCGAGCCCCTCGTGAAAGCGAATGATAGGATCATATTTTGTTGGCAGGTAGATCGCCATGTTTGAGTTGACCTGCCCGGCCATTTTCAAACATGGTGCTCATGCACATATATAAATGGGGACCAGGGAGGGGTTAGTCCCTAAAGAAACTGGAGGGAAGTTGAAACACGCAAAAAATGGTTCATCAAACAAGCAGGTAATGTAAGTTGTATGACCGTTAGATAAGAGACATTAATCATACTTTGTCCGCCTTAACAGACGCTATAGCCAGCTCCTTCTCCTTGACCACCAGCTCTTTGGACAGTTCAGCCACTGATTCACTGGCTTCTACTAACTTGGCCAGTCCAGTGTTCATACGGTTCGCCAGCTCACCAATTTGGTTTCTCTTCTCACTGTAGATCGTCTTGTAGCCGTCAATAAATGACAAATACGACTTAGGAGTAACGTGCGTTTGTCGACGGAACCTGCAAACGTCAAATCAAACTGATTTTTTTTTAGCAAATTATAGCCAAGATCTAATTTCAAAAGCGTCGTCTTTGAAACGTCTACTATAATGAAAAAGAAAACATGGCGGAAAACGTGACGAGAACTCGAAGAATGTGAGCGTGAATGACATCATCTACAATAAGCTCTTCTGCATTGTCTTTGTATTACGTCATAAATGTACAGTTCATGAAGATAGGTTATTTTGGCCTCATACGACATATCAAGGGCCTGTACAGGAACAAGAACAAGGTCACCGGCATTTAAAGGAAAACGGCGCAAAACTATTACACTTGGTGACTTATACCCAGTTAACTATATCCCCTGTTCATGACCTAAAGGACTCTTATAATGAATTGTGTCATTTTTGATTAGGTCAGTCCTTTCACCAGCCTGCATGTGTCAGGTTGTTCGAAATCGGCGGTTACCGCTAGATCAGGTTGAATCAGTAGCTAACACCTTAAGGGTCAATGATGCCACAATAAGCCATCAAAAAAAGGGCGCTAAGAAATAACACACCTCTCAAAATATTCAACGCAGGCCTCTGCGACTCCATCATGAAAGGTGCCCATTGTTTGAACGACGCTATTCTTGATGGCTGCAGTGCAGGTGATATCGAACTTGGATAGAAAGTAGTCCGCCACTGCAATTAACGCATCTTTTGGCCAGCGGGTAAACCAGTCCATAGTACAACCGCTGATTAGTCCCGGAAACTTCAACGAACGATTACGAAACTTCTCTCCGACCTACGAAATAAGAACAGGTGACCTGTAAGTATCCGGGTGAAAATTATGTACCAAGACGTTTCAGGCTAAGTGAAAAGCATATCTGATTTGATAATATGTTAGCATCGCAACATCACAGCTTAAACAGCCAATCACAACGTTGGACAGACACATAAATATCACCACCTGACGACACGTAAATCTTGACTCTGACGATGATTTCTGACTGGTAGGTTGTCGTGACGTCAGTCAACGTAATCAACAGTTCTTGCCAGAACGTCCTGTACACAGACAATCGAACTCTACATGCAACTACGGAGACTTCTCAGTGGGCTCATACCATATGCAACTGCAATAATTGACGCTGAACACTGATGCTTATATACAGCTTGCTTATAGGCTCTTTAGAATTATTGCTAGATTCTTGCCTGGAAATACAAAGAAACTAGGGTTGAGATATTGAAGATAGTGTACTTTAAGTGGACATTGGGAGAATACGCCAGTATTTTTCAGCTTGTTACAGCCAAACTTGGGTAGGATTTGCTCTAGAGTCCAGTCCTGACATATGGCTTGGGAGCAATTCCCAAAGCAAACACTCCCTGATAAGGAAGCCCGCCGATGAAAACGGAACCCTGATGAATTTCGTTTCACTGGCCTTAAAAAGTCGTCACACTTACAGGAGAGAAACATAAGACCACGTGAAGATTCTTGCGAGCTCGTGAAATGAAGTAACTGTAAAGGTTGTCGTTAGTTGGTGGCACACGGGGCAGCTCCTTCTTCATAACACCGATCAGACCCTGGGTGATCTCATCTAACTCATCACGGGCAAATAAGTTAGACACCTATCAGGACAAAAGGCAAACTTCACACATTCAATACAAACAAGTAACAGTGGATCTTTAAACTCGAATTCATCGGGCCACTTGCAATTGATTCATCCTATTCCTAACTTCCCTGGAAGAAAGGGGATGGGTAAGAATCAATTGGGGGATCAACTCACAAATGACCAGCTTTCAGTTGCATTGATAGCTCAGTTGGTTAGAGCGTTGCACCGGCATCGCAAGGTCATGGGTTCGATCGCGAGTCCCGTGTAAGCCTGAATGCTTTTCAGGTTTTATCTCAGTTTGCAACTGATTGACCTGCTCACATAACTGTTAAGATCTTTCACTAATTGAGAACCAACTGGAGGTCGAGTATGAAACAAATTGGCTTCGCACTGAGTATTGCGGTGGGGATAGTTTCTAAAGAAACTGGTGCTGCGTCGGTGGGGAATTGAAACACAAGAAACTGGGAAAATCAAACGAATTGATTAAGTAAGTTATACCACCATAAGGTAAAAAGGAGGTGCTGACGTTTCGAGCGTTAGCCCTTGGCTCCGACGAAGGGCTAACGCTCGAAACGTCAGCACCTCCCATTTACCTTATGGTGGTATAACGTAATTAGTCAATTCGTTTGATTTTCCCAATTTCTTGTGGCTTAGCATTGAGTCTTACAACAGTATAAAAAATTATATAGGTACGAAATGACTTTGGGTTTGAAACCATTGTAATCAATGAGTTCTAACGTCAGCACGCCTTTTAATAGCACGAATAAGAGGTCCCCAGTCCCTTGCAAGGAAGTGAAACCTGAGTTACTATGCATGGAAATGCTACCCGCGGGGTGGTAAGGGTGCAATGCTGCTCATACTTATCGTCCCTCACCTCCCCTGAAGAGAGAACGTTATTCAGGTATTCCAAGAAACTCTCATCTTTGATCTCGTTATCAGTGAAGACGAAAGTAATACCCTTTCCTTCAAATCCCGCCACACGGTACAGGTATTTCAGGTCATCCATCAAATTACCCACGTTGTAGGATCTATGAAACAATTATGTTATCATTGCAGATAAACAAACAACTATAAAATAACACTTATACTGTACTACTAAATAGTGAGGCCTCTTTATTTATGTCAGGAGCCCATTTCAAGAAGCATTCCTACAATCCTGGCCAAAATCATCATGACGCTAAATGCATCAGCCGCCTCAAATACAAATATATGTAATAATAAGCCCGGAAAACATTGTTAGCCGATTTATTGTGTTGCTATAATCACCCTCTCCCTCTAACAAAGTTGATAGCGACTATCATCATGGCAACAAATCAACATTGAATGTGGGGGAGGGGGGAGGGGAAGATACGGCCTTCCAATTAACTTGTTTTGCAAAGTTCCCCAACCGTTTTGGCCAGGATTGTAGGTGTTGGGTGCCGTTCCCGACAAAGTAGATGAGGCTTTTTTCAGAACACAGATTTCCCAATAGAATCTCTTCCAGACAGATTATGAATCCTCCGAAAATACTTCAGAACTATTATTAGAACTGACCTCTCTAAAAGGTTCTATGCTTAGTGAGGATGTTATGTGGCGAAGCTTGAAGAGTCGGTGTAAGAATTGTTTTGTTTTTATTGTCGTGAAACAAGTCAAAAAGAGCACTGCCCCGCTTCCATAACGCATTGTTAACAACGTAAATTTTGACTACAACATGTCCGCCATGTTTTGAGCAGACGTAGGTAATTCCCGGTAAATCGGTAAGTATGTCGCGCTATCGAAGCTAATTTGATTGGTTTGTTTCGTTTCTATTGATTTTCCAATTCTGGTATTTCGTAGATTGAATGTGGACAAGCTGTGGTTAAAGACTGACTCGTGATTCTGGGTTTCTGATATCACTCCATTCCCTTATTCCAGTACATTTTGGAGCCTACCCGGAGTATCTATCAGAGTTACGGAAACTACACGCGTGGTTTGGCTTCCTCTGGGTTTAGGTGTGCGATTGTTTGGTATATTAACAATCTCCTGTTTGAGGTCATTTTATGATCACACCATCCGAAACGACAAGGGACTGCGCTCATCTTTAACTGGTAGCAATACTGGAAAAATCGGGAAATTAAAGAAAATGTTGTGGGAAACATGAAGGAAGAGAAGCTAATATCTTGAACCTCTCAAATGAAGAGAACTTCAAATATGGTGGGCTTAAGATACTTGGAAAATACAAATTTGAAGGAAAAGAAAAGGGGTGTGCATCATGTTTTATCTGCATCATCCAATGGCATGTTACGACAAGCTATTGCCGAACAACTTAAGGCTTCATTTCCTACGTAACACTAAAACTAGCAGAGGTACTGACCTGGTGAGAGTAATTTGGAAAATTTTGTATCCAGCGATGAATGACGCCAGCCGCGTGAGGGACTGCTTGCCTGAACCACCCACACCAACAAGAAGAGCATTTCCACATGGTGTCCGAACAATGCGAGAAATCTGAAAATCACCTAGACCGTTGAGGAAAATATTGCATTGGGCAAATACCTACTTGTACAACAGGAGATGTTTCCGAAAAAATGCTAACCGTTTCTTAAAATAATGCGCGAAACTAAATCTGTGGACAGGTGCGAATGGAAGGCGCTGACGTCGTTTCTTTACCATTCAGCAGTAAGAATACAAACAAGACAAAGTGTTAGATTAATATCAACATGTGGACTTCTCTAGTTGGGATTTTGAGTTTTTATTTATAAGTGGAAAACCACAGCAGTCAGTGTCCGTTATAGTACGCACCTTTACCAAGTGAGTCATGGCGTCTTTGAAGAACACGAGATCCAAGGTAGCTCCTCGCACGGTATCATTGTACATGGCCATGTATTGGCCCAGCTTCTCGTTCAGAAAATCTAGAGACGGCACCTGTAACAATGTGACTGGTTAGCCAAGCAACGACGTACGTTTTCGGTATATTCCAACTCAGCAACATTGACATCTCGTGCAATCTGATTGGCTCCCTATCTCGATATATTTAACAATATTGTATTTTAATGTTTGATTCACCAGATCTAATCACATAATAAATTTAGTGTAACCAGCTAGAGGAAGATAGAAGTCTACAAAGATCCTGAATGATTGAGTGACTGTTTAAGTACAAATATTCAAAGACAGCAATACAGTACCAGTTCGTAAATTTTGGGAGCGTCTAGATCTGCATCTTCAGGTTCTTCTCCTGTTGGCTCAGGTGCATCTCTGTAATAACGCAAACATAAAAATTCACCTCTGTAAGCATTTCTGGATCAAAACAATGCTAGGAGGAGAGGCGTGTCATGTTTGCTCCCTGAAAACCGCGTTGGTAAGAAATTGGAACACAAAAAATGGGTTACTTAGCGAAATGAAAAAGTAAGTTATAAAAGTTGAAATGTTTTAAACAGCGCCAGTGTTGAGTAAGGTCATACTAGTGTCACGTAAGTTAAAAAAGTAAAAAACAGTCTAAAAGTAATTCAAATCCCGTCCTGATCACTACCTGGATATGGAATACAGTAATCCCGAGTTTCAGATCCTCGACCACGCTTGCAAATAACCAACTGGTCCGCCTTTCGCCAGTTGGGTTTCTTAGCAAAAATTTGCGCTTCGTAGTTAGAATTAATGCACGGCTCCCTAGGTTTTGTAGTTTTAATCACCACCGTGGATAAATAAAGTTTCTTTGCTTTACTTTAAATTTACTTTAGTAAGCTATACCACCGTGAGATAGTAGAGGAGCTGACGCCGGTCTCGAGGGTCGGCCCATCATCAAAGGGAATACTTTGACGAAGTGTTAACGGTCGAAACGTCAGCCCCTTAGAAAGGGGTTAGTTCAAAAGAAACTAGACAGGTACTGCATCAGTAGAAAATTAGAGCACAAAAAATGGTTTATTAAGCGAACTGAAAAAATGAATTATAAAACTGGAGATGGTGTGAACAGTATTATCAGTGTGACGTAGGTTAGTACAGTGTAAAAGCAAGTTGTACCGCCGTAAGATATTAGAGGACACAACGTTTCGAGGGTCAGCTATTTATTAAAGCAAATGCTAAACTCTCAAAACGTCCGGTTCTATCATCTCAACGGTCGCATAACCTACTTTGTCGACCCATTTGACCACCTTAAGTTTTTGTTTCCCTTAGAACACATGGCCATAGGCGTGAACCGTCTATTTTGAGCTTTATGTGCCAGTGTTGATATTTCAGTAAGTATCGAAAGTAAAAGCCATTCGAACTTTTGTTATCTAAGTAATAGATAGTACACTTGTTCTTGTACAGTACTCTTCCCAGATCTATAGAAGCATTGCGTGAGCTTAGCTTGGTCTAATACCGAGTTCCAGATAGCAAATTTGTAAGGAAAGAGTGCTTTTCATGTGCGTAAAAGCGTTACACTCGTTCAGTTATAATAACCTCAGGAAATCCACAAAGTATGGTTCAGCCATAAGTTGTTCCAAGCCCTCGTCACCCATCTGCTCTTGAATGACTCTTGACGTTGACTTCTCGAACCATTTTCGGTCGGCTTCGTTCGTGAATCGGTCGGCAATCACTCGAGTACATTCATGTTTCCAAAGTGCTAACACCAGTCTCGTGGTGTCTACCTCATCACCGGCCACATTCAGCATACCCTCCCAAATACGAGACAAGTCACGTAAGTTGAAAATGTAGTGAAACTTGGCTGGAGTGGGTAGCATCTTAGCCTATAACAGTCAACCAGACATTAAGATAAACAATTATTTAAGCCCTAACATGCACATAACCATGCAGTGTAACCATTCTGAATAGAATAGCACCGTGGCACTGCTTTTATCTTTGGACGACACCTTGCAGCGTAAACATTCTTTTCGTCTTTCGTTCTAGCCTAGCAATAACAAAGCTACGTATGGTAACAATTACTTGAAAAATAAAATAAATCAACAGTACACTTTCATGCATGTGAGGTCTTTTGCTTGTTGTTTCTAATAACAATTTTCGGTCTTTTTCACTCCAATTTTGTGCATTGCATTGGCAGTTATGGAACTTTAAGAAAATGGGAGAGTAGGTTAAGGAAGTGTAAATGAAATGGACTAACTTTGGTTTGTTGCCATAGAAGCCTCGTACACGACACGAGTTCCTTCACAGTATCACACACTTGATCTGTAAACCGCGCTGAACAGAAATATCCCGTGCCGATGACACCTGCATGGAAAAGTACACCTCACGTCATGAGCCCCAAACAGTACTCACAGCTGACTTGGTCATGATTCAATGTACAAAACAAATTGATCCTATTTGTTTGTCCTTATATCGCCTTATAAAACATAGAGGATGTGAATAGGTGGTAACGATATCAGTCATACTTACTCCCTTACAGCTTCAACTCTTTTGTTCTAGGAGTGGCGAATGGTCCTTCAAAAACTCTGGGTCTCGCAAAATTTTAGTCAAATTTCACGGGTCTCGCAATCCTTCTTTTTTAGCGGTTAAGTGCGTCTCGCAGTCTCGATTTTCATACGAAAGATTCTCGCACTCAAAACACTTTGAAGTCTCGGTCTTGCAATCTAAAAAGTTAAAATGTCTCGGGCTCGGAAAAAAAAACGATAGTCTCGCCGTCTCGCAAAGTCTCGCATTTACCATTCGCCACCGCTTGTTGTGACTATCTTTTGTTATCATTTATCTGCGGTCAAATAATTTGTCTATTGGTTAAGTGACAAACAATCCAAACTGCAAAGAGAAATTAAACTCGTTGAGTGACGGAAATGCTGCTAGCAGTTGGAAGGTCACATAACTGCAGTTTCTCTAATCAATGCTACACACTCAGTCTACAAAAAGAGTGATTAAGACTGAGTCCACGAGAGGACCAGGCAGGTGTGACACAAGCTATCTCTCCAATTTGGATGAAACTTGCTCAGATTGAAGGTCCCACCAAATAACCCAAGAATACAAAGTGGGTGCGATTTTTAAATTTTCTCTTGGGAGTTAGACCACCCCCCCCTGTATTTTTGCCCCAAATCCCCAAAATTTCACAAAAACAAACATAAAAAGTAGAGATTGCTCCTGGTTACAAAATACAATGACTTTCAATCCCCTTTCACAGAAATAAAGGCCAACCCTATATCTATCGATAGCAGTAGTTTCAAGTCATTTGGAACGGCAGGTGCCAATCAATAGATGTCAGCGTCCACCCATGTCACGAAAAATTGTACAATGATACAAATTAGGCCATTTTCCGATTCCAATATTTGTGAAATGCAACTTTCTTTTTTAGAGCTGTTTGCACCACGATTCAGACCCATCCTGGGGCTGCTGAAATAGAGAATAAAATGTTTGGCATCCATTATGTTTTGTTTTCAAAAGTCGTCTGAAACACGTGACTTGACCTGGTTCTGTCAATGACAGAAACATCAACTTTAAGAAATAAAATATTTCTTGATAAGCTTATGAACGTAATTTCCAAGATAATGTACTTAAGAATGTCTACAGTATTATTTGTAGGCTTTAAATCAGGCTGGACGCCACAGTATTCACAAGAGTATTCCTGAAAGTAATGAATTAAAAATAACAGCTGAATTTGACTCGTAGTATCAGTGTACGAGAAGGAACGGCCCAGTATTTTTAATTCTAGATGTACAATGAGCGGCGAAATGAACGATCGTGGCTATTCTTGTGTTTTTAAATTACACTTGAATAGCGACTGGATGATTTCGGGTCACATACTTGACCTTTGATAAATACTAAAATAAAACACTTACACCAAACTTTGCATGTCAGTACATCGATCGTCACAGGATTTCTTCCCTCAGATTTATGTTTTTGGCCTTAGCAATGAAGTCCTGCATTCGTAAAATGTATGACATTCCATTTAAGCCCAAATAAACTCTAAATTATCGCGGGAATATGGCTGCATCAAGTATGTGCTGTAATTAATTAAAAGTAAACATGTTTACTTAGTCTGAGAACATGAGCCCGGAGATTTAGCCATTTTCAGTCAGCGGTAAATTGAAAACGTACGTGGTCGCATACCACGCAGTATGGGTCGCTGTAGGGAACTTTTGCATGTTTGATCGTATACATTTTAACATTAACTATGTTTTAGTGCTTTTTATAAAATCCTTCAAGAGATAAGCCACGGCTGTATGGGCGATACTTTGCTTGTGATGACGATGCGATTTTTTGGTACAAATTGTTGCGTAGCCGGCGCGCGGTCAATATCGTACGTGTAGCCACTGTTACGCAAGTGATGTGATGGCACCAGCAGAAAATATCGCAGAAAGAAATCACGAGAAATTCAATGAGCTGGATTTTTCGCGACAAAATCACGAACTCTGTTACTCGTGTAGCCACCTCCGCGCGTCGTGCAACTAAAGCACCACTGTTCATACCCTACAGTTCTAACTGTCTCCTTATTTCACGCCTCGTGCACATCTCTGCTGCCTCTGCAAAAAAGTCCTCCTCCTCATCCTGAACAGTACTCGGATCAGCCTGTTCTATGTCTAGTCGGCCACTCCTATACAACACAGACAATCTGCTGAAGTATCGGGCTATTTGCTCTGTAGAAAGCCATTCTTCTTTGTTAAATACTTTCTTGCCAGCTTCATCTCGAAGAGTTCTCATCTTACTGCACACATCCACTGCACTTGCCTTTCTTCCTGTCTCTTCACCTTCCAGGAAAATCCGTTTCAAATGTGCCTTTACTTTATCGGTAAAGCGTGTTGCCTTTCGGGATGTCTTTAATGCCCATCCCTTTGAGATCTGACAAGTGGTATCAGTAACAGCTGTTTGTGAGCTAGAAGCTGTTTCTTTGTGTAAGTAGCGCCCCGTAACCTCTTTGCACATACCAGCCCATTTCTTCTTTACGACGTCATAGATCGTTTCTCTCTCTAATTTAACAAGATGTTTCCCCGCATCGAGGTGTTTCTGCAGATTTGTAAAAGACTGGTATGTCTTTGTACATCCTTCTTCAGGGCAGGTGAAATAGTTCTGCGTGGCTTCATCAGTGGATGAATCTTCAACAGACTGTTGAGTGCTTTTTTGGGGGTGCTCGCACTCAACCCTCCCTGTCACGGACCTAAACACACCAACATCCTCTCGTGGTGTACTGAAGGGCTGCACGACGTGGAGACCGGTAGGTCCCTGGAGGGTCCCAAATCGCTTCACCTGCGTTGATGTGAAAAACTTTCCAGGGCCCACATTATAAGCCCTCCACATTCGCAGACCTCCATCTTCAAAGCTAAAATTGTTCAGAGCCTGAATACCGGACATCGTGTGCTTCTTCATTGTTTGGTTAGACTCCTGTACCTTCACAACTGCTGCATGGCACCCTTTAACACCACCATAGGAGTCAATCGCAGCCTTCATATCCCTTGCACTTGTGATGTCGTGACCTTCATTTATATAACGTCGCATATGGCCTTTTAATGCAGCGATTCTTCTATCACAGATGTCCTTTCCAGCCTGCGGATCACTGAAGTCATATCTGGAGATCGCAATGCCTGTACGCTCTCCAATGCCAGAGAGGGACAGAATGAGATAAGCACAGTGATAGCATCCTGCATTATCACTTCTTAAAAAGGCCTCTTGGATGTTTGGATTTGCCGCTTTAAGCGTTGTTAGTGTGTGCTCTATCACAGAAGCCACAGCGAACCAATTCTGAGTACATTCCTCCAACAAATGGATGTAGGTTCTGGCCTGGAAAAGAAAGAAAAACACGAACTCAGTAATGCAGTATGACGTGTTTGTCCTAGTCCTAGATACAGCCATGCACCGATGTTTTAACCCAAATAAGGTTTCGTAGGAGACTGCTGGTGTTGCTAATTTTCTTCCATTCTGGTACCCTTTCCCCGCCCCCCTCATCCCTCGACTTCATTAAATTTAAAACCAAACCAGACGGGCCTACACTTTTAGTTGGTCACCTCTATGTCGTTACAATCCCTTTTTGTCACTGCAACTGTGACATGCCATGATTTGCCTTTTTTACCAAACCAGTCACGCTGTGTTTCTCTGAAACTGGCTGGCAAAAATTTCATGGCCCAATCCATAATCAGCAAGACCTGGCTTGGCAACAAATTTTCGATGATGGCACTCTTAGCGGCATCCTGGTGGGCAGCTCGAAGGATGTGGGCTTTCCATTCATCAATGTTAGGGACAGCAGTGTCTACCTTGTGTCTTATTTCTTCTTCTTGGTCATTACCACTTTGAAACAAAATAAAAAAGATAATCAAACGACAATAAGTCATGGGCGGAGGAGAAAAATGACGCACGTAGCTAGCTTTTGTAACCTTTCAAGATCGAGAAATATAGGCAGAATGACTGCTATGACAGACAGGGCACGCACACTCCGTGATATCAATATAAGGGCTTCTTAGCTTGTTTGATAATAGAGTCGACGTGACAATTCCATTTCAAATCAATGGAACATTAAGGCGTGATATTTTTGCTCTGGTCACTAAATGAATTTTAAGCATGCGGTTAAGAACAACTAGATCGAATGAAGCGGTGTTGGTGCTAAAGTTGATACAGTAAAACACGCAGCGAGCACGACGAGTGAAGGATGCGAGTAGGGAGCATAGGGACGTGTACACTCACTTTGTGCCTTCCTCAAATAGAAGAACAATAAAATAGAGATCAGTGAACAATCTAACTCCGCGGGAGCATAGACGCACCTATACTTAACCGCAGAAGACAGGGACAGTTGAAGGTCTGCAAGAGCATTTCTATAGTCGTCACACCTGTCACAGACTATATTGTGCTCATGGTCACAACAGCCTTGGTATTCGGGTACATCAGTACTTAACGCAAATACACTGCAGTGATCAGGGCACGGATCAGCTTTGGACACATGTATTTTATAATCAGTCTTCATATACGTTTTTGCCGCCTGTAGACGAGAATTGATGTCCTTGGCTGTTTGCTCATCCAAACCTGGATAACAATACAAACAATAAAAAACGTTACGATTTCTTTTCTTAACGCAGTAGTTTCTACATAATTTTTTATACTGTTTCTCTAGCTTAACCTGCCCGCCATAGCCTTCACAGCTATGTTGGTAGAGCATCGCACTGGCCCCTCGAGGTCGCGGGTTCACACCCCTTTGAAGTCCTGAATATTTTTTTTTTCAGGCTTCTTTACGCAATTGCATAAATTGCGTTGACAACTTCCAGGATCACTCTTCATTGCATCACAAATGCGAAGAAATATAAATTCTTTATTGGAAAGCACAAACCTAATGTAGAAAGTTTGTTCGTTGCCTCGTTGAGAGTAGCAAATCCTGCAACTCCGTCGGTTTGTATACTATCCAATCCAGACAGCGATTTCTTCTGAGATGCTGCACATATCTATGAAGAGAAAAATAGTTGTTCATTTTGTTCGAATGTTTGCTAAGTGAAAGGTTTTTTGACGTCGTACCCAATCATCACATTTTTTTTTAATATCACATTTAGATCATATATACTTCATCCTGTCATCCTTTTCATGTAAAGTGAGAATCGCGAAACGAATCAGCATTTCTTCTTACCTTTATGATGTTGAAGAGAGTAGAACGTCCTATAGGTTCAAAACCAGATTCACTGCAATAGAACTGGTACAGATGGATAAGTCGGGATGCTACGACTGTCCTCACAACGCTTGGTATTTCTATTTTATGGCCATCAGACAGTTTCAGGATTTTTGTTCCGAAGGCTACATCCTGGAGAAATGATGGGCTTGAGATAAAATCCAGAAAGTGGTCCACTTTAACTGGGTCAAGGCGACACCGCTTCAAGATAGGGGGATCAATTACCTGACCTGGGCCGTTAAGGTAAGCTTGTTTCCTGGCTTCATCAATTTTCCATTTACTCAGCCCTGGGAAATAGTTCAATAACTCTGTCTTAGAGTAGTCGTCCACAAAGACTGAGAGGATCTGTTGCCTGGTGTACCAGTTTGAAGCCTCATTGTAAAGGGTAATAAGCCTGGAGAGCAGTGTCTGTTCAGGAGCGTTCGCGTTTGAGTCACTGGAATGGCTGAACTTTTCAAATACTTGCTGCAGAAGCCATTTAGACTGCCCCGGTGCTATAACCTCTAAAACTACCTCTAGTGCTTGTATTCCTTTGCGTCTATAATAGCGAGTACTGGACGATGAGATGTTGTCCACGTTTGTGCTGAGTTGAGATCGTACTGGGCTTACTCTGCCGTCGGCATGCCTTAAGAAATTGTTCAGTGCGTGGAGTTTCATCTGTATTTGTGGCGTTGGCTGCCATTCCATGGATGTTTCCACACCAGTCAAGGATTCCTGAGACCCGAACGAATAATTGTCTGAGCCATCGTCGCTTGGTTGGACTTCACCTTGGTTGGACTCCGCCAAAGACAGGTCACTACTGGGATCAGTTTGTATTCGAAACTAGAAAATAGCAACGAATTAATTTAGTCGATCAGCCAACTGAAATAATAAGTTACGGATCGAACCAAACAATCTGCAAAGTGGTTGATAACAACCTCACGAAGAAATCGCTTTTTCGGTGAAGATCAGTGAAGCCCGCATTGTCTACACAGGAACCCAGATTTTGCGGATAAAACCCTCTTACACGCTCAATCTAAATAGTGCGAAGAGACTAAGTTCTTCCTGTAACTGTAAGTTTTCTTTTACGCCCTGCATGTTCAAAAGCTCTTATATCGCTATCCACTGGATTAATCTGTATCCACTTGGATAGCACTGTCCGCTCCTTTTGAACAACTGGGGCCTGGTATGAGTTAGATTGTATCCAGTTTTAGTGAAAATTCACAGTTATAATCTTGGTACACTTTCGCATTGCACATGCAGCCATTTATCTAAGCTCTGGATAAGCCCCTACCCATTTTAAGCGCCTTTGCAAAAAATATTACTCCCTAACGGTAAATGAGAACATCGTGGTGGGTGAAGTTCAACTCCGCTAGCTGCTGTAAGAACAGCTTTCCTGGAGAGCGTGCTCAGTCGTTGGTTAGCACAAAAAGGCGCAAACCTTCAATTCTTTTTAAAGCAGATTTTCTTTAGCACGAATCTCAGCTTTTATACAGTACGATAATGATAAGGGTAATGAGAATGGTAATAACAACAAAAATAATAATAATAATAACAATAATAATAATAATAATAATAATAATAATAATAAGCGAATGTTTATTCGTAATAATCACTTAACTCATCAGTACTAATAGTATTGCTATCAAAGAGGTCCTGTAAGACTTAATGTAAAATTCATAAGCAGCAGTACACCAGTGCAAGGTACGTATAAAAACCACAAATGGTTATGTTCGTGAATTCCTTGCCTAAATAACTATCTGGAGTTCAAACTTCGTATCTCTATTAATTGGTAAGTAGTTGTATAAATTGAAGCACCTAAAAAGAAAAGCTTTGCCGGCCAAACTCCAGTTTCGTTTTTGTAAGTTCAACTAATGAAATCCATCCGTTGTGTTCCTTTTCATTTTCGCAGTCGAACTTCGGTTCTTTTTTCTGATTCTCCTTTTAATCAAACAAGGTCGACAGAACAACATTTAGCACAGTTTTATACCTCCTCAGGGCTTCCAGGATCGTCTGATTCATGTGGTACTGGGGAGAGGGAGTCCGGCAAGTGGTCCGAGAAACTGGACAAATCGTCAGCTTTGTTTGACTGCTCAGATTGCTCTCGGCAAAAATCCTCCACTGGTTGCTCTATTGCTATGGTTTCAAAGCGACCAATTCTGCAACGTTTACAAATTCCTGCAACAGATTTATCACATCATTTTCTCTTTAAGATAAAATTCAGCATTTGAGGTTTGACCAATCGTTACTGAAAAATTAACAATAGGTCTTGCCTTTAAGCAGTCCTTGCGTTGAAATAACTTCACGGGTTGCGTCCTTACCTGCTCCGATTGGAATAAGTGTTCTCCACTTTTTCATAATTCCTTTGCATATTTCCAGGTTCGCTCCTCTCTCCGGCTTACCTCTGTGATCCCCATGAAGCGGGTGGGCGCATTTTCTTCCTGGTCGCCAAAATGTTCCAAGTTCAGCTCGGTGTCTTGGACATATTGTCATTTTATTACCATCTTCGTTAAAATGACCGGTTCGAGCGAGGATCAAATCTTTCTCTGTTAAAACACTAGTCTGAGACACTTTCACTGTTCTTAGATGAGCCTTGATATCTTTTTGACATGACGACAGGGGGAAAAATTCGGTGATCCCTGGAAAGCGACGTGAAATGTCACACCTGCTTGTTGAAAAAGCTTCAAAAGAGCAAGAAAGTGAAGCCATAGTTCGATTTGATATGTTGCACCAGAAAAGGTCTCATCAATAAGAAATGCAAAACGTAATCTGTTGTGAAATCTATGAAACGAGAAATCACGTGCATTCCAAAGTAACTACATCACGCTAGATCATCTTGTGTCTTACATTGCTGATGTATAAAAACAAGGCAATGTACAATGAAGTACAAAACTTATCTGAAGGTTGAATTATTAAGTTATTCAATAAACGTTTCCAGTTATCAAAAAATAAATTCAAGGAGGTATTTGCTACAAACGATTTCAACTTAAGCTGAAGTACATTTACCGCTGACAAAGATCTCGGGCTGATGTTCCCACGATCAAACAGTCAATTTGTACCTGAGCAAGATGCAGCTTTAAACAACATGTTTAAATTCAATTTGATTTTTCGGTGAGAAATTGCAATAGATAAACCAGTTTGTAAGTTTGGGGGACTTCGTCAGTTCATATAATAATTTCTGTTGAAGTTTACCGCTGAGGATCGATGTAGTCCAAAAGGCAGATCGTGGACTACGTGCAAGACTGATGCAAGTTCTTGTTCATTTTACAAATTATATGAGGTAAAAATGTGGCCCTTGATCATTCAGTCGGCATTCAAATGTAATCTACTAAACACAAGATGTTCATCTTGGGTGCATTATTCCCTTTAAATTAAAATATCTTGATCATTCTTTTTTGCATATGGTTAATTCGAGTCCAATTTACCTGCTATTCACCATCAATTAGAGGGATATTTGGATGCATATTTCCTTCAGGTTGACTTAAATGCTGCAAGTAATAACTGCATGCAATATTATTTTAATTTTCTTGGACTTAACGTTCATTTACTGATCATTTGATGTCTTTTTTTCATAGTTTTCTTGTTTCCACCTTATCTGGAAATAGTTTCAAAACACATGGTTCAAACGGTTTTTGAGGCGAAAATATAACAGATGCCAAAAATGTTATTTTCAATTTTAGCAGTCCATGGACATGTGTGAACCGTGATGAAAAAATTTCTGAAAAAGAAGGTTGGACTTTATAGATATTGGGATCGCAAAACAACTTAATTTGTATGACTGCATAATTGGTTGTGACATGGGTGGACGCTGACATCTCTTGATTGGCACCTGCCGTTCCAAATGGCTTGAAACTACTGCTATCAATAGATATAGGGTTGGCCTTTATTTCTGTGAAAGGGGATTGAAATTCATTGTATTTTGTAACCAGGAGCAATCTCTACTTTTTATGTTTGTTTTTGTGAAATTTTGGGGATTTGGGGCAAAAATACAGGGGGGGTGGTCTAACTCCCAAGAGAAAATTTAAAAATCGCACCCACTTTGTATTCTTGGGTTATTTGGTGGGACCTTCAATCTGAGCAAGTTTCATCCAAATTGGAGAGATAGCTTGTGTCACACCTGCCTGGTCCTCTCGTGGACTCAGTCTTAAATTTGTTATAGATTACCGAATATTTTATCAATGGAGGCGTTTGATGGCAGAGTGCAGTTGAAGATTGAAAACTGACGCTTTAGTCGCTCAGGAATATCATTCCTGCCTCCTCCCGGGTGAATCATTGCCGCAATATACTGGATGTCCACGATGTGAGTGAACTCGCCAGGTTTCTCGAGATTATAAAAGCCTTGTTGTTCCATTACCTGACGAACAATCTCATTCGTCACCTAGGAAAGAGGACCTCAGAATTAGGATTTGCATTTAAAAATATTTTAAGTAACAGAATGCCACTTGGCTCGGGTCCACCAACGGCTCTTTAGCATGAAGCACACATCCACGGCTCCAGCTCCCCTGGATAGCTAAAAAGGACACTACTCCATCACAAGGTTCCTCCAACATTATATGCTAAGGTTAGGTTGTTCAAAGAAAGGAAATCCAGGGTATCCAGGGTGACCACCAACTTTATATTCACAAAACAACTTAAATTTCTATACAGCTTGACTGCTGAATGCTCTTAAACTACTACAGAATGAGCATAGAAATGGAGAATGCTTTGTATAGCAAACTGACTAATTTATCTCATTCGACCAGTCTTTGCAGAACAATATGGCGCAACTTCGACTTACACATCCAGGGAGGAAAGGTTAGTGTAGGAGTCTGTATCTAAGGAAACAACACCCAAAGCTAAAAATTAACTTCAGTGTTTGGTTGCCAGTCGGGCCAGTTTCCTTGAATTCATAGTGGCCCATCCCAAAATAAAGTAGCCCTCGATTTTTATTTTTGAGTCACGTGGATATCACAAAATCAAAATCGCGTCTATATGTTGTGAATGTGGATCGCTTGTGAAATCACTGTTAAAACGGTTCGAAACTTCCACTTCAAAACTAAAAAATACACTAAACTGGGTGATTTTTAGAGTCCTGGCAAAGAAACCAAGAGAAAGGTAGTCCAATTAAACTACACTTGAGTTTTATTTTTAACTTTGTACTTTATTTTTAACTTTTTGAAGTTCTGTAGCATAGTCGCACATCGGGCGTTCAAACCTTAACTTTTGGTAGCCCTGGTCAGTTTTTAACTCGCCACTGGCGACCGTGCGACCGCCAATTTCTAGCCCTGATTACACCGGAGCAAAAAAGAAGACCTAAAGACTATTACTTTTGTTTAAATCTAGGCCAGGTTGATAGAAAACTGCCAACAAATACCGGGACCGAGACCAACTGTCGCTGACACTGATCTCACTGTAGAAAGAATCCCGGGGGGGACTCCCATATGGAATGAATGGGGATGCTCGTCGTCTCGCTTAGGGGTGTCAATTTCGGATTTTGGTCTCGCTTAGGGTGTTCTGGGCAAAATGTCATTATTCTTAGCCATCAAGGTCTCGTTAAGGGTTGCACAAAACAAAACAGAAAGAATTTCGATTCTTTACATTTACTCAATTCATATAAACAAAGTTTTCCATACCATTAATATCATAAGTCCACTGTAATAAAATGTCTTTGTCTATTGTTTTACAAGAGTGTAATACGAAACTCGACGAACCAAAACTCGTCGAAACTGGTCTCTTTTAGGGGTCAGCATAAGCATCGGCCACGCCCAGATTGGTATTTTTAGGAGTTAAATTCAAAATTTCTGACGAGCATCCCGACCACTCCATATGGAAGTACCCCCCGGGGATCGAATGCACTGCTAGTTAAACCCGGCGAATAGTTCTACACGAAAAGGTGTCTCACAACGATCCGCCAGATAACTGGCTAAACAATTCTCCTGTGTTCTTTGCAATGTATGGACTAAAACTAACCACACCTATGTAGGTCGTTGTTATCTTACCTGATCGCCCCATTCATTGATAATGGGCATATTGACATCGTCAATAAAGCATGTCATCTTACGTCCAGCAGGCGGACCGTACGTGGTACCAACTCGCTTGTCCACATAGCTCTCAATTGTACGCTGTAAAAAAAACACATTGATTGGCTTTGTGGGAGGGTAGACGGTAAGTATTTGGCTCGAGGTCATGCGGACAAACTGAGCACGGCGAGGTCCAATGCCGGTCACGACCAAGAACCGAATATTTTCATATCCGGCCCGCCGCGCCTGGATCCCGCGGGTCACGCACTGGGCCGAGCGGCTTTTTACTCCCTGCTCGCAACATGGCGTACGACCTTCATACGGGGATTTTTATGTTCTTCAATTGAAGCGCGCGTTGCCGTATGGGCCATTTGAGAAATATGGATTACTGGCCAAGAGTGAGGTCACAATAAGCTGGATACTGGCCGAGTGTTTTTGCAAGCTGATAGACCAGAAGCCAAATTCGGTTCATATTTTTCCAACGGAGCCGGGAATGTTACAAGCCCTTATAAAGGTTTACTCTAACAAATTAAACCCAGAATGGAGGTGAAGTATTTCTTAGCACGCTTACCTGGAAAAGTAGAGGAGTGGTAGCAGAAGAGAAGTTCACACTCTTGCTCATGTGTTGTTCAGGGTTGTACTTGGCTAGATAACCTTTAATCATCACCGTCTTAGCTGTTCCCTGCTCTCCAATCAGTAGCACTGCCTATAAAACCACAAAAAATGCATAACTAATAATGATGATAATAATAATAATAAAACCACAAAAAATGCATAAATAATAATGATGATAATAATAATAGTAATAATAATGGAATTTATTTGAGTGTTTACTGTATCTAGCACTGACGTAGTAATTGAGGACAATGTAAAGCACAAATAAAATTATAAAACAACATCATATCATATCATATCAATCGTTGGTTTTGGTGAAGAGGGGAAAACCGGAGTACCCGGAAAAAAAACTTCTCGGAGCAGAGTAGAGAACCAACAAACTCAGCCCACTTATAACGCCGGGGTCGGGAATCGAGCCTGTGTCGTATTGGTGGAAGGAGAGCGCTCTCACCACTGCGCCAACTTTGCTCATAATCAATGACAATAGTTGTCCACCACTACGTCATTAAATTCTTAGCCCAGGGAAGCCTACTCGCATAAGCTTTCAGCTTCTTTAGGCTTCCTTGTCACTTTTCCAATATTTGTAACTATAATTATTCACAATGTACATGTATGGGTGGCTAAAAATAAATAAATTTAAGAAAACATCTGTATTGTGAAACTAACACAATTTGCCGATAAAAATGCTTTGTCATATCGTGTATGAACGATAACACATTTTGGGTATAAAGTGAAAATTAACCGTCTCAAGTAATCATAACCTTGGTCAACCTCTGGACGATTCACAACTTTCGAAAAGTCTTGTTGCAGATATTACCCTCATGTCGGTTATATCAAAAAAGGGCAGACTTCTAAAACATCTTCCTAAATAGTTAGCAAGAGTGTCTGCTACTAACCTTGTTCTGTTTGGCAATAGTCTCCATCAAAAAGCTGGTCCTCACATTATCAACATTAGGCACGAGTATAGATGAGTACTCGGGTTTGTAATCAGACGGGTATATGTACTCTTGTACACGATTGAGCCAGTGCTCCCAGTTACCTGAAATTATCACAAATAGTCCGTGAGTAACGAACCATTAGGTTATTAGCTATAAATAACACGGTAGGTCAAACATGTATACCATCTTATAACACGACCTAAGCAGTTCAAGAGCCAATAACTAAAATCAGCCAATTAGAGTCCTTCAGGGCCAATATTTTCCCAGTATCGGATCGGGTAATATCTCAAATGATTCCGCGCAATTCAATGTCAGATTTTCGTCTTCCAAATCGAGCTGGAGGACAGTATAAACTAAGAGCCGAAAATAATTTAACTCATAAAAGCGAAGTATCTTTTTATAATCTGGGGCCAATCAGTTATTTTTGTCTGTGAGAGAATGCTTAATAAGAACCACCACGAACGTTTGGCGTCGAGCCTCGCGACGTAGAGGTACTGGCACAGTCAAGGAAAATTGAAAACACCACATAAACATACTCACCAAAGCTATCTACAACAAACTCAAAGATGGTGTCCTGACTTCCTTCGTCGATATCAGGTAATGGAAGCTTTCCATGCTTCACCAGAAACTCCTCCATCTTGGCACGGTCATCCAACTCCAGCAAAGCACCCACTCCCCACATGAGAGCAAACACAAAAAGACGGCTTAGGTGACTGGCGGACAGAACACCGTGTTCTTCTTTTGGTGGGATTAGTCCTTCCAGCAGGTCAATACACTGTTCAGGAAGTATTAAAACAATAAAAAATTACTAGAAGAAACTGAGCATAATTGGCATTATTTGCTATTAAAAGTCAACCAGCAGTCTGAGAAAGTGCAGAGCATAACTAGCTGTGTTGCCCAAAGCGGACAAATGAAAACAGACCTGAAACTGATGGGTTAGATAAAACCTCGCACGATCAAAATATTTGCTACGGCTAAATCACAGTTTAACAGTTATGCATATAAGCATACAATATTTCGTAGACAGATCACAGGGTAGTGGTGCGGAAGAAAATTATTACAAAGATCACAACTGTTATAACTACACTGTCATTGCGCTTAAACAAAGTGTCTATTTCGATTGTACATAAGGACGCACTTTCAAAGCCCATTTTAGAAATCCCGACTTTCCCACGTCAACTATATACGCTGTTCCACTAAACCATTTTGATTTGAAAGAAATCTTTAAAAAATCCTGTCTTACTTGTTTTGACTGACCTGTTTAATAACATTGCATTCCAACACCTCCATCTTGGGATTCAAATTCTGTTTTACGTACGTGTAAACCTGCTCAAACACGTTTTGGAACAACTGATCCAAGACGTCATGTTCTTGAGGTTCTCTTCTGTTCAGCCAAGCCTAATATGGAGACGAAATGCAATTATCAAACAGCGATATCACTTGAACTTTAACCACTAAATGAAGTTAAGCAAAGCGGCCTGTTTCGAGTCCTCTCGCTTTAGTTTCATCGACTTCAATCTCGAAATCGCATGTTGAAATCCTCAAGACACGATACTCAGCGAACTCGAGTTTAGTTAAACATTATTTTTTACGTGTCGTATAAAAAAAGATGGTGCGTCGGTGAGATCAGTTGGTTCTCATGGGCGTGGGCAGGCGCCAGGAAAGGTTTGCATTTGTTGTTGGGTCTCGCCCTTGCTCAGAGAACGTTTTTTATTTACTAGTGTTCTTCCTCTACAAAATTTAATGCAGAATCCAGAACCAGGCTACCCTAAGATTCTTTTGGTAAGTAAGTAAGTAAGTAAGTAGGTAAGTAGGTAAGTAAGTAGGTAAGTAAGTAAGTAGGTAAGTAAGTAGGTAAGTAAGTAGGTAAGTAAGTAAGTAGGTAAGTAAGTAAGTAGGTTAGTATGTAAGTAAGTAGGTAAGTAAGTAGGTAAGTAAGTAAGTAAGTAGGTAAGTAAGTAGGTAAGTAAGTAAGTAAGTAGGTAAGTAAGTAGGTAAGTAAGTATGTAAGTAAGTAAGTAGGTAAGTAAGTAGGTAAGTAAGTAAGTAAGTAGGTAAGTAAGTAAGTAAGTAGGTAAGTAAGTAGGTAAGTAAATAAGTAAGTAGGTTAGTATGTAAGTAAGTATGTAAGTAAGTAAGTAAGTATGTAAGTATGTAAGTAAGTAAGTAAGTAAGTAAGTAGGTTAGTATGTAAGTAAGTAGGTTAGTATGTAAGTAAGTATGTAAGTAAGTAAGTAAGTATGTAAGTATGTAAGTAAGTAAGTAAGTAAGTAAGTAAGTATGTAAGTATGTAAGTAAGTAAGTAAGTAAGTAAGTAGGTAAGTAAGTAAGTAAGTAGGTTAGTATGTAAGTAAGTATGTAAGTAAGTAAGTATGTATGTAAGTATGTAAGTAAGTAAGTAAGTATGTAAGTATGTAAGTAAGTAAGTAAGTAAGTAAGTAGGTTAGTATGTAAGTAAGTAGGTTAGTATGTAAGTAAGTATGTAAGTAAGTAAGTAAGTATGTAAGTATGTAAGTAAGTAAGTAAGTAAGTAAGTAAGTATGTAAGTAAGTAAGTAAGTAAGTAAGTAGGTAAGTAAGTAAGTAAGTAGGTTAGTATGTAAGTAAGTATGTAAGTAAGTAAGTAAGTATGTAAGTATGTAAGTAAGTAAGTAAGTAAGTAGGTAAGTAAGTAAGTAAGTAGGTAAGTAAGTAAGTAAGTAAGTAAGTAGGTAAGTAAGTAAGTATGTAAGTATGTAAGTAAGTAAGTAAGTAAGTAAGTAGGTTGGTATGTAAGTAAGTAGGTTAGTATGTAAGTATGTAAGTAAGTAAGTATGTAAGTATGTAAGTAAGTAAGTAAGTAAGTATGTAAGTATGTAAGTAAGTAAGTAAGTAAGTAGGTAAGTAAGTAAGTAAGTATGTTAGTATGTAAGTAAGTATGTAAGTAAGTAAGTAAGTATGTAAGTATGTAAGTAAGTAAGTAAGTAAGTAGGTAAGTAAGTAAGTAAGTAGGTAAGTAAGTAAGTATGTAAGTATGTAAGTAAGTAAGTAAGTATGTAAGTATGTAAGTAAGTAAGTAAGTAAGTAGGTAAGTAAGTAAGTAAGTAGGTTAGTATGTAAGTAAGTATGTAAGTAAGTAAGTAAGTAAGTAGGTAAGTAAGTAAGTAAGTAGGTAAGTAAGTAGGTAAGTAAGTAAGTAAGTAGGTAAGTAAGTAAGTAAGTAGGTAAGTAGGTAAGTAAGTAGGTTAGTATGTAAGTAAGTAAGTAAGTAGGTAAGTAAGTAAGTAAGTAGGTAAGTAAGTAGGTAAGTAAGTAAGTAAGTAAGTAAGTAGGTAAGTAAGTAAGTAATTAGGTAAGTAGGTAAGTAAGTAAGTAGGTTAGTATGTAAGTAAGTATGTAAGTAAGTAACTAAGTAGGTAAGTAAGTATGTAAGTATGTAAGTAAGTAAGTAAGTAAGTAGGTAAGTAAGTAAGTAAGTAGGTAAGTAGGTAAGTAAGTAAGTAAGTATGTTAGTATGTAAGTAAGTATGTAAGTAAGTAAGTAAGTAGGTAAGTAAGTATGTAAGTATGTAAGTAAGTAAGTAAGTAAGTAGGTAAGTAAGTAAGTAAGTAGGTAAGTAGGTAAGTAAGTAAGTAAGTAGGTTAGTATGTAAGTAAGTATGTAAGTAAGTAAGTAAGTAGGTAAGTAAGTATGTAAGTATGTAAGTAAGTAAGTAAGTAAGTAAATATGTAAGTAAGTATGTAAGTAAGTAAGTAAGTATGTAAGTATGTAAGTAAGTAAGTAAGTAAGTAAGTAAGTATGTAAGTATGTAAGTAAGTAAGTAAGTAAGTAGGTAAGTAAGTAAGTAAGTAGGTTAGTATGTAAGTAAGTATGTAAGTAAGTAAGTAAGTAAGTAAGTAGGTAAGTAAGTAAGTAAGTAGGTAAGTAAGTAAGTAAGTAAGTAAGTAGGTAAGTACGTAGGTAAGTAAGTAAGTAGGTAAGTATGTAAGTAAGTAGGTTAGTATGTAAGTAAGTATGTAAGTAAGTAAGTAAGTAAGTATGTAAGTATGTAAGTAAGTAAGTAGGTAAGTAAGTAAGTAAGTATGTAGGTAAGTAAGTAAGTAAGTAAGTAAGTAAGTAGGTAAGTAAGTAAGTAAGTAGGTAAGTAAGTAGGTAAGTAAGTACGTAAGTAGGTAAGTAAGTAAGTAAGTAAGTAGGTAAGTAAGTAAGTAAGTAAGTAGGTAAGTAAGTAAGTAAGTAGGTAAGTAAGTAAGTAAGTAAGAAGTAAGTAAGTAAGTAAGTAAGTAAGAAGTAAGTAAGTAAGTAAGTAAGAAGTAAGTAAGTAAGTAAGTAAGAAGTAAGTAAGTAAGTAAGCAAGAAGTAAGTAAGTAAGTAAGAAGTAAGTAAGTAAGTAAGTAAGAAGTAAGTAAGTAAGTAAGTAAGAAGTAAGTAAGTAAGTAAGTAAGTAAGAAGTAAGTAAGTAAGTAAGTAAGTAAGAAGTAAGTAAGTAAGTAAGTAAGAAGTAAGTAAGTAAGTAAGTAAGTAAGTAACGGCTTTATTTAATGAGGGTAGTACATAATAGTACAAAAGTACTAACAAACTTGTAGCCCCCACGAAATACAGATTAAAATTTATAAACACCCTAAGAATCGACTAAATACGTAATAATACAGACCTAAAAAGTATATAAAAGCTAATGCATTACAAAATCACGGACAAAAATGTACTAAAAATTTTTTTTCATCTAATAACAACTTTCCAAATTTCCTTCTAAACAAGCTAGCCGATGCCTGCCTTCTTAAATTTAATGATAAACTATTCCAAAGTTGAGCCACTGTAACAGAGAACATTTTGCCACCCTCAGTTTTCCTGTTGACCTTAGGACAAATCAAGTTTAAATTTGCATGTCTGGTATTTCTAGCCTGCATTTGGCTATTCACCTTTAGCGGTTCAAAAATATATGATGGAACTTTACCATTTACACGTTTATAAGTCAAACTACATTTATTCACTTTACTGGTTAACTTAATTTTCTGGTTAACTAGCTTTACTTGATCATATGTAATTAAACGCTGACTGTCTTAGTCATTTTTTCAATGATTCTTATAAAGCTGGAATAACAGGATCTTACGGAAGAGCCTAGAGTGTTTAATCATTGAAGGTACCTTGACTATTGGTCTCCAGTCCATGACAGATGAGCTCATGTAAACCATACCGTTACGTGACACCGTGGCGGGAGAAGCGTTATCAATGTTGTGCGGTTCAAACACAACCTTGCATTGTGGTGACATGGGAATTCTGTCGCCATTAGCCAGGGTCAGGGTCTTGTTATCATCTAGCACACTGTTGAGATTTTCAATCCATATGGCGTCTACAGGTCCATCAAGAACTATCCAGATGTGCTCTCCTTGTATAACAAAACCAACAAAAAAATTAAACACTGCGGTGTAGATCATAAGTACTAAACGGCATTACATTCGACTCAGCTAACTTTCATTTATGCGTCAGCGCGATTTACCACCATAGTCACCCAACACTTGCCTTCCTCATCTAGTTTGGCAGCTAAATTGGAAGAGAAAGGGTATATCTAATGCGTTCCGCAGTTCGCAAATTTCATGGACAAAGACTAACAGTCATGGGGAATTCAACAAGTGACCTCTCGCTCCTGAAGTATTACGATCTTAAATAGGCAAAGTGGGGAACCAGAAACACATAATACTTGAAACGTGTGTAACTGCCTTTGAATGTCTTTAACCACAGCTTTTTGTACGTGTCAAGTTTTATGGATTCCTGGTGAAACTCAGTACAAAACCCGTATTAAAGGCTAATACTCATTTTCGACCAAGACAGGTGCAAAAGTGCGTATATGGGCCCACTGGTGCTCTTTTCTCAGCATGGATGGCCAGATTGCCCAGCGGTTGGAATGCATGTCAGAGAAAACGTTCCCGCTGTAGGGCAAAGTAATAAACAAACTAATGGATGACTATGAATAGACAAACGCTGCAACACAAACCTTTCTTCGCCTTGAGCGTCTTCCTCCAGAGCGTGGAGAATATACCATCAGTCCAATCATTGGTAGCTACATCAAGCCTTCCAAACATCTGAGGTGCAGTGATGGCTTTGGGATTCATGCGCATCTCTCTGTGAGGAGCACCACAGTCACCCATCGCCTTCATCAACATGTGAATACAAACCGTCTTACCGGCTCCGCTCGGCCCCAGGGTCATCATCCCGTGACGAACCCGCTGCGTCTCGTATAACTGGAAATGAACATACTAATAGTTAACCTTATAGTTAAAACAGTAGACTTGGTGACTATCATATCCCGCGTGCGATGTCATTGGCTAATAGTCTATTAATATTAGCCAGTATATAAATATCATTGTTCGTTACCTCTAAAAGTGTTAAGTTACAGGTCGATGGCATATAACTGTTTAACGATCACTCGCCCTTCGGTGTCTACCACGTCCCCCAATGACTGGGCTACTACTCGGTGTACCAGCACAGATGACGTAAAACAAGGCCAGACAATAAAAAATATGTTACTGAATCATTTGCACACGATGGCGAAACAATGCGCTACGTCACCTATTCCGGTATACGGAGTAGGATCCAATGTTCGAACAGTTCGTCATTTACACAGTACCCTTGTTCGACAGGTCAATGATATGCGCTAAAGATTCCCAATAAAGACCCAAACACTACTGAGTTTGTTCCGAGTCCTTATAAGATGTTCGAGGACCTTAGCTTTAAACACAAGCGACAATTTTCGAAAAGACTACGATGTCCGAATATGTTAGACATGTTACATGCCTGTTGAAAATTAACTTCTAATTGTGGTAGAACGGTTAAATGCAGAGTTTGCTTGATTGTCTCTTCTGCCTTGAATGACTTAATAGATCGACAAAATACAACGGACATCGTGCGCTAAAACTGTCTCAATGTATTATGGTGAGACGTTGTGACAATACCTGGATCAGTTTAAGTATCCAGGGTGGGTGATAAATGAGTCGAGCCTCTTCAACATGTTTCTGAATCATAGCTTCCAGTTCCGGGTAACCTGCCTTATCCAACACTATCCCAGGGAACAAGTCATTAATCAAACTCAGAAACAGCGGTTCATCCTCATCAACCTGTTGATGAAAAAGTGGATCAGTGTACGAACCGTGCCAAGTTAGATTTATAATAAAGGAGTGGAGAACAGCGTTACTAATTACTAACAAGACGACTTTCTGCAATAAACAAGCTAATAAAGAAACTTTCTCGAAGGTCAGAGGCTCAATAACCCATTTTGCTAACGTGTGTAGCCAACAACACCCCAGGATTGAGTTCATAGTGTGATGGCAATCACAACTCCAATTATTTCAATCAACAGTGCAGGAATTAGTTAATCTCGTGACTCCAGTCTGCGACTCCAGAACTGCAATGATTGCAATCATGGCATAGAATTTCGTTCTTTTCGCAACCATAATCACGATCACGATATGAACTGCAATAATTGGAATGAAAGCACAGGAATTCGTCCATCTCCTGATTGCAATCAAGAGATGAGCTGCAATAATAACAATTATAGCACAGGATTTCGTAAATTCCCTGAAATCACACGAAAAACTCCAAAGGTTGCAATTACAGCCCAAGATTTCGTTTGTCTCGTGATTGCAATTAGGAGACAAACTGCAATGACGTCAGTCACAGCCCGTGATAGTTTGCTATTGCTAAACGTTTATGGATCCAGCGATATCACCAGATGAAATATTAAAGTATACGCCATTATTATGCCTTGCTTCAGTGAGAGGTAAAGGCGCACACAAGCCAAAGGCCACATGGCCGGAGCTTATCCCGGTTTCAATAGCATGAAGCACCTAGGAGTATTATTACTCGACCCTGGATGGGATGCTAGTCCATCTCAGGGTCACCCCCAGCTGGTACCCATTTACACACCTGGGTGGAGAGATACAGCATGGGGTAAAGTTTCTTGTCTAAAGAAACGACACAGTTCCAGCAGCAGACGGTACAGATATCTTGAGACTCACCAGTTTGGAGAGGTTCATGTCCCGCAGCACTCTCATTACTGTAGTACTCTCACTGTCCTGCGGGTTGGCTCGCTTAGCAGCACCCAGAGTTCGTAACACCGACAGGATATTCCGAAGGCCGAAATCGTAATGAACCTACAAAACAACATTGTCTCTGGATGAACTTGCAAATAAGCTGATGGTTCAATGGAAACTAGAAAAATGTGCTCAAACGTAAAATTGTTTATTTAAAAAACACCATTTATGGGGTATTAAGTTGACTAATAGCGTTATTACAATACAAGGTTAACGTAGTAAATCCAAAAAATGCTCTCAATCAATATCAATAATGCAGTGTTAAAAATTGAAATACTTAAAGCTAATGCATAGACCTTTTTTTTCTTTTTTTGTATATTCAGCAGTACATGTAAGTGTAATGTACGTGTGTTTTTAGGTGTATCAATAAAGTGTTTTATTAATCAAAAAAAAAAATTTTAAACAGCAACATTAATGGAAGGCGGTATCACTACATTAATGCTGGTCTTAAGAGAATTCTATAAGCGCGGGAAGGGAAAATCCTACCGTATATAAAACTGAAAGAGGCTTAAGAATGTCTACGGCCGAGCACCCAAGAATAAACAAAGTTGGTGTTGGGAGGATTTCTAAGAAGACAACGTAAGAGACCGTGCATTCGATGAAATACTGTTAACTACCAGCTCTTTCTCTTACTCTGTCCTATCAAAAAATGTCAAATGCCTTGATGACTAGAAGTCGTGTTTACTGATATTCCACCGGGTAACCTATCCTGCCATCCACGTCGGGAGTAGACGAAAAACCACCTTGGTCGAACATGAGTGTTAGTCGTATTTGCGGGATGTGGAAACATTAGAAATAATTCTTAACTAACACAAAACGTACTAATCATAGTTTGGACTAACCTGTTTACTAAGCTGCTCCTCGCACAGTTTGTACAGGGTGAAAAATTTCTGAGCCAGGATTACATTCTCTATAAATCCACAGCTAGCAAGCTTCACACGCATAATGATCTGTCAAAAAAGTACCAGTTAAACGTTTTTTTTTGGTTGTTGTTGTTTCATTTTTTGTTGTTTTGCTTTGTTTTGTTTCGTATTTTTTTGTTTGTTTGTTTGTTTGTTTGTTTTTTTGCACGAGCACAGCTTTTTCCCATACGGACCTTCGGAGACCTTTAGATTCTGGAATGACCATGAAGGCAAGTCTGTCCAATACATGGAAAATCCTTTCAAGTAAAACTGCTTTACAATTCTGCAATCAACGTCAAACCGTTTCACTTCCAAGACCTCAGTAGCAATTCTCCTTAGTGAATGCAATAAATTTCTTTGTATATTAGCTTAGCGCATTTGGTGGTAGATCAGCACATAATCCTTGAGTTGATTCTTGTGGCATTTCTCATTATGTACTTATAGTCTAATAGGTTGTTGCACAGCGATCAGTTGTGGGGGTGAAAGGTAGATAGTAAGAATACCTGTCTGTCTGGAACCATCATGGCTACCGTACGGAACTGAACCTTGAGATTCTCTGGCAACTCCTGACGGCCAGCATACCCTGGGTTCTAGTACAACAAAATATAAATTGAGATGCTGCAAACAAGCGAGAGAAAATGAGGTAAGAGAACGTCTCTTCCATACTGGGTTCTCTTACTGTGATAAGGGGACAGAATCTATTTTTAGATCCAGAAACTATTTTAACTGACCAATGGCTGATGTCCTCATCACGTGGTTGTAATTTCAATGCGCCATGTGGAAACCACGCAGCCATGGAACGAGATACAAACAAATTCCGCGCTAAAAATAGATTCTGTCCCCTTATCATATCAAACGGGGTTATGTTCCCTTTCCTCATTTTCTCTTGCAAACAAGGCAAGGGCGTTTTACACGTTAAAAAGGTGTCACTCTTACCTATTGAGGTACTTACCATGGTTAGAAAAATACCGAATTCCGGGTTCAGATCCACTACATCTCCATCAGTGAAGATGAACTCTTTTTTTCTGTCCTTCTTGGCAGTTAGTACAATATAAATCTGCTGAGCAGCAACAGACAGAACAGGCAGTTCTATACGATTGAATTCATCAAAGCAACCCCAGCTCCCAGACTGCGCCAAGCCTGCAATCAAGGACAAATATACTAATTTGTAAGTTGACATTACTGGGACAAGCTAGGATAAAAAGTTTTAAGCCTCGGTCATTTGGTTGCAAGCCCTTGTAAATAAATCCTCTTTTCAAAAGAATGTTCCATCAGAGCCCTTTTCGAGGCTCCTTACCCTTGTAGATCCTTCCAAGTCCCCTGAAGTCCATCTGATCTGAACAATTAAACACCACCACATACTTTCCAAGGGCCTTGCCCATATCCTTGGTTGTTTCTGTAACAAACAGAAATGCACGATCAATCAAGCACCTCAGAGAGAAGCAAACAGGATTGAACTGGCGGGACAGCAAGCTTGCAGGCTTTAAACCTGCTGAAGGATATTAGGATTCGAGGCCAAGAGTACAGCTGAAATAGTCGGAAAAACGAGATTTTACTATTCTTAAAACTTTTAAGGGTCACTGAAAAACATTTTGGAAGCCTTAAAGTACAGTGAAATTTCTGGAAAACCAAAAATAATTGTTTATCGTTTTTAAAAAGCTTTATTTTGGTTAACTGAAACTAAGTATTCTTTTCCATATCAAACAATAGCAAGGATGAACATTGTAAATGCATGACAACTTCAAAAAGGTTGGCCTTGAACTTTTAGCCTTGTTCTGTACAATGATTTTGACCGGACGGGCAAAATTCAGCTGCAATGATGACAGGGACTCTTAATGGATGCTTCGAATGAGATCACAAACGAGGGAATAAGCTCGAACTTACCAGTTTTACCGGTTCCAGCAGGTCCAGCGGGTGCCCCACCCATAGACATGCCCAGTGCTTGAGCAAGTGTAATGTAACAGCGATCAGTGAGTGGAGTGATAACCAGTCTGTCAGTGCAACCAAGAAATTCGTTCTGATAACTGAAATCCACGTCTGTGATTGATATTATACAGTCATCTATATCCTCCTTGAAGTAAAACCGCGACTGTTTTAACCACTCAAAGTCAGTCACAGAACGAATGTGCATTTTAACCTGCGAACGCAAAACATACAATGTCAATTTTAAGCTACTTTTCAACCAGCTTTTTTCAGTGGAAATCCACTTTATTGTAGTACAGAGATCGATTTAATAATATGATTACAGGCTTTGTTGTCGGGGTTCTATCATAGATGGTCTATAATGCCCATTCTGCTATGTAAGGGGTTTCTTTTTTACGCTTTTAACTGACGCAAATCTGTTTTATATTATATGTACTGGCACGAAATCTTTAAAAGCCCTAAATCCAGGATAGATTAAGCGTTAAGAGTTCGTAGTGATTCAACCCTAGTTTATATTAGCACTAATCGGCTTCCAGTTCAACACGACTCACTACAATTGTACGCGTACTGCAGACTCACCACAATTGAACTGTACAACCTGTAAAGTTCTACTTTTCTACAGTTCTATTCAGTTAAAAACTACACAAAGTTTACAGTTCAGCTATGTCACTTCTAAACCGTTTTTAACGGCTACGCTCCATTGTTGTGTTCTTTGCAACGCGTTGCCTTCATACGTGTATGGGTATAGGCGCTCAAAACCTTAGCTCACTGAATGCGTACGTTACAGCACGGATTGGTCGAGGCAAAGATTTCCGTATTTTTTACTGTTTGATACACGATTAACTCCCGACAACTCTGTTATAGATTGAGGAATAGCTCTCTCTACTTGCTACCTTAAAATCTATAATTATATTGCGAGGAAAACCCAGAAGACGGTAATAGCTGATTAAAGAAGTTATATCGCACCAGATCGTCGAATATGTCCCTCTGATGCACGTGAATGGTAACGAAAGTCTCAAACTTGGTCCTTTCCATCTTGGTCAGCTCCTGCGTTGTAACTTCGATCAATGAGTTGAGAAGGTTCAGAAACTTCTGGTTTGTGGATGCCATGACTTTTCTGTCAGACCGAGTGTTTTTAAGAGCTTCCTCTGCGTCTCTAGTCCAAATCATCTGAATCCCCAGTAAACCAACCTAGCAAAGATCAACACACAGTGGAAAGAAAGAAATCACAAAAAAGAGAACAGGGTTGTTATTACGTTCTAAAGAAGGACGACTGAACAGTGAAATAAAAGAGGTTAAAGAAGTGAGTGGTCAAAAGAAACATTTTTTTTATCAATAAGAGGGGGCGCAAAATTCAACGTGGGTGCATTCGATGGAAAAATCTGGATTTCGATTTTCAAAATCCATAGCCAGATTTTGCAATCGAACACAAAATCTAAACAAAACAGATGTGAACTGAGGCAGGCCGCTGGGCCTGACTCTCGCCCCTCACCATCTGAGGGCAGGCCATTCCCAAAGTGATTGTAATTTGTAAATAAATTATTCACGTAGAACAAGTTATTTGTCGAAAATCACTAAAAGGGACTTATTAAACTGAAGAGCCCTATAACAATAGGGAACATAGCCGACCAGTTAGCTCAGTTGGTAGAACACTGGACTACCGTGAGGGAGGTCGCGGGTTCAAAACCCCGGCCGGACCAACACTCATCATTTGGTCTTAAAATAATTGAGTAGAAAGTCCTGCCTTTGTAATGACATCTGGAAATGGTTAGACTTTCTAGTCTTCTTGGATAAGGGCGAAAAACCGTAGGCCCCGTCTCACAACTCTATCTGTAATGTTTTATCTATTTTAATTTTTCGTTATCAAATATTTTGTTCTCGGAAATATTAGCTTGTCACTCTGAAATTCGAGCTTAAATAAAGTTTATGTATGTATGTGTGTATGTATGTATGTATGTATGTATGTATGTATGTATGTAATGTGGGACGTAAAAGAACCCCATGGCACTGTTCGAAAAGGTAGGGCGTGTTCCCGGTGTCATGGTCTATTGGTCTGATTGTAATGCGCATATGATTATTTATATAGAATATGCGCAATAGAAATGGAGTATATTATTGTTATTATTATAAATGAAGTGGTAAATTGATTATATGTTTCGCATTAGGCTTATGATACGTCAGGTACACGTACCTGTGATGGGAACTGATTGAGGAAAGCCATTAAATTGAATCCACCGTCATTGATGGCGACATAAGCGTCTCTAATAACTGAATGTAGCGAGCTCATGGACTGGGTCAACAACTCTCCTAACCATAACTCCACGTTGCCTTTAGCCATGACTGGCTTTTCCAGCTGTTGAGAATGTACGTACATACAATACAAGAACGTCATGATGCCATCGCGTAACAGGATTATTGCAACTGAAAAAACCCGTTCGATTTAACAAATCGAAAGTTCTTTAGCGTTATCTGCACTCTTATCGGCAACGAGTACGCGTCATTACAGTGGTCAAAATGTTATGGACTCACGAGGCGCAGCCGAGTGAATCCACGACAAGACTCGAGGAAGCAGTATCCAAATATGGTACTTGGGAAATATTGAATATGGACGAGGTTTAGTGAAACGTGAGTTATGCGTTTCAGGTCTTATCGGATTCTGCTTGTGCCAAGTCGGATGAGTATTGAAGGAGTAATGTTACGTTTACCCGGGACACAAAACACATCACGTCCACTACATTACTGAAATAAAGTAATCAGTACTTAAATAAATTAACTATCTTGTTAACAAGTATTGTGGAGATAGTTTCTGAAAAAAAATATTTAAAATTTATTTGACTAGTAAGACAGACAACCTGTACAGTCTCTCCCTCTGATGAGATAATGGCCAGAATCCTGTCATAGTCTTTCTCATGGAACTCCACATTCTTGACGTTGTCAAACACGTTCAGCAAGTGTGCCTAGAAAAGAAACAATAATAATAATAATAACTAGAAATACGACTCTCGCAAAAACCTCGCGAAGCTAGTTTTTGAATAAGTCACAATACTTTTATATTTTATTTTATTTTATATTTTATTTTTTATATCAGCGTTATCCCCATTTTTTAATTTGTTATGCTGTGTTTGGTACACAATTAGTGACACCTGGTGCAAATTACATGATCAGTATACCGCTCAGCACAGGGCTTAAAAATTGACCTTAATTTAGCTCTTTCACTGCCACTGAGATTACACGAAAGGGAATAGTAAAATTATTTGTTTTCTTGACGGGGAATACAGAGTCAATGAAGTATCACAATAATATTCAGTTAACACAAATTGAAAATTATTGTAAATCTTTTGAAGGTGAAATATTGAAGAGTTGATATGAATGCTTGTGTTTACCACAGTGTAAAAACCTGGTTTCTTTTTGGAGTTGTATTTTCTTAGTCTCAACTGCTTTGTCTTCTTTGTTGTACATCACTTTTAAACACAATATGTTCTTACACCGAGGATGAGTTGAATGCTCCAATTATTTTTTGTTTATGTTTTTTTCTAATAATTGCATGAGATTCATTGTAAGAAGAATCTTCTGATTAGATATTTTATTGTCTACTGCAGTCATTATTTCATTCCTAGGTAACCACAAATGAGAGCATTATGAATAGTGCATGTTTCAATTTGTGTACTCTCTTCAGTTGCAATGGTACCCCTAGTGGTAGATAGAAAAATTCCTCTTCCCTCAAAAGAGATGCCATGTCAACAGAAGTGTGAGATACAATGTCATTACATAAAAAAATGGGGGTAAAACAGTTGGATTCTACAAAAACTTCGAATAAAGGTTTGGTAATAGTGAGTGCCAACTGTATAGTATGTGGTTGTGCTATTTTTAGGTCATATCATAAAAACAATACATGTAAGAAAGAGTTATTGAAATCTTAACATGTTGAAAAAGATTGCTCCACTATGATGTACTCCTGTAAGAATATAATGTGAAATCAACATCAATCAGTCACAAGTATATACCACATGAAAGTTTAATTGTGCTGTTACAGAAACAGGCAAAATATCCATACCCAACCAGAGAATAGTATATTATTTTGAATATATGAAAATTTCTATTATAAAAACTGCAGAAGAAAGATTTATGATAAGGATGGTATTTCATCGAAAAAGTCATGGCAGCCAGAGGTACTGAACTTGTAACCAATGACATATAGTAACGAGAAGAACTATCATTATAATTATTATCATTATTATTATTACTATTATTATTATTACTGGTATTGATATTATTATTATTATTGTTATATTTTTTATGTTAAACATAATATATTTTTATGGGGTGGGATGCATGTGCTAATCTTGGTAAAGGTATTGTTACTCTACTACTACAAGCAATACAAAAATCTTCTTAATAGGCTTTCCATCAGAGGTGGTAGTAATCAAAACAGCTCCAAAGAATACCATTTCTTCTTTAATGCTTAGAATCTAGTGCAGTCATTTGTCTATAAAGTTTGTGTGGAAAATCATTATTGAAAGCATACTTTAGGGCATTTAGGAAACTTGAAACACTTGTTACTACATACAGCACACTTGCAATGAATATATGAGAAAGATTATAAACATTTTGGCATTACAAAATTTATTTTCTTCTTTATGAAGTTCTTTCAATGTAAAAGGTTAACTGTATGTTGTGGTTGTTATTAAAGATTGATATTTGACATCATAAAAATGAAGTAAACAGCAGAAAGTAACAAGGTTATTATGTTATGTCTAACTTTGCAAATTAAGGCTTGAATTAACATTTCATTTGTGGGAAAAGGGCAAGGGTTCTAGATAGCAATATTATCAGGGGGGTCATTGAACTCTAAGGTAAAACTTACCCATTGTGAAAAGGCTATGAAACTTGTTGTCTCTATGCAATATTATTGAAATCTTTCAATCAGAGAATACATACATATATATATATATAGCAAAGAGAAATACTACTCAGAAGTAAGTAATAACATTTGCTTTATTTTCAAATGATGGCATTGATCACTGATAAAATTGCAGAACCAGTACTTTATAGTGACACTGGGTACATATTCTGTTGAAAATTCTAAACACAACTGCTAGATCAAGAAAATTTACAATATTTTCACTGTTTCAATGATATCAGATCACATCGTTATAAATGATTGCTATAACAACTGCAACTCTCTGTGTTGGGAATTTCTTCAAAATGGAAACGCTATCGTTTTATTATGACAAATACCTACTTACATTCTTTTGTAATCTGTTGGTCGTCTTGCGATTCCGTTTTTAGACTAACAGAATTATTTTCCAGAGACATCTTCAATCGTTGAAGTCGTTCCTACTCGGTTTCCCTTCTAAGTGGTTTTGCTAAATTTAGTACGCCAATATATTTCGTTATGTAATCGTTCACTCACGTCCTGTATTTCTATCAATAACACATTCAAATTCAAAACTAACTTGGTTGAATTCCTGGTCCTTTTCCCTGCTGTTTCGTTTGCCTTTTTCTGGAGCGAGCGGTTGTTGTCTTTGCTGCGATTTCTGTTGTTATTCTCCCTGCTGTCGTTTCTCTATCCCTGCTTTGAGTCGTGCTTTCCTTGTGTTGATTTTCACGGTATTCGAACTTACTCGGCGACGATCTCGGGCTAATCTTTCTTGAATATCTCGGAGATCATCTTGCTGGGATGTACTTCCAGGACGAGTGAAATCGGTTTCCACAAAATTTACATTACCTTCAAAAAGGCATCACCGAATTCTCAATGGCGGAAATTCAGCAGTTCTCAAGTCTGCTACTATTGCCAGGTAACCTGGCCTGCGAACGGACACCTTTAAAATATAGATATATATATATAAATATATATATAAAGTGTAAAAGTTGATTAATCGTAAAACAGTGCTCAATACGTGAACGTAGAGCGAAGTAGTTGTTGCGGGAGAAAAAACACAAACTAGAAATACGACTCCCGCAAAACCTCGCGAAGCTAGTTTGTAAAGGACTCCTAATGGTTTTTCCTATGAGGTATAAAACCCCAATTTACGTATTTACTTATTATTATATTATTTTTACTTTTTGTACTTTCTCATTTTTTGCAATTATCATGATTATTATTATCGTATTATTATCATTATCATATTTAATATTATTACTGGTATTGATATTATTATTAGTATTGTTATTTTTTATGTTTAACATAATATACTGTTATTGGGTTGGGGTGTATGTCCTAATCTGGGAAAAGGTATTGTTCCTCTACAACTACATGCAATTCTGTTTTTCTTGTGAATAGGGTTTGTATCATAGGAAGTAAAAATTACTCAACTCTGAACAATACCATTTCTTCTTGTAAGCTTAGAATCTAGTCATGGTTGCCACAGCCATAAGATCTTTAAATTTCCTGACTTTTCCCTGACAAATGTAAAATTTCCCTTACCAACTAAATTAGAAAAGTCACAAATTAGTCCTGGTAGTGACCTCCAACCTCCTCTCACAACCAACCTCTCCACCCATTTATTTAATATGCTTTCAGAAAGTCACATACAGTGTACGTGGATTGATAGTTTCTTACGATAACCAATTCATGGAAAAAGGATTGATTTTCTTGGAAACCCAAAGTCAGCTTGTCATTTAATTCTACCAATCCAACACATTTCATGTCACATTCTTGACCACACCAAACCAAAGCTGAATTGGCAAGAAATAAATTAGTAGTATTAAATTTCACTTTTCCCTGACTTGATTTGAAATTCCCTTACTTTTCACTGACCTTGAAGAATTTTTTCCCTTACCATTTTCTGACCTGTGGCAATCATGCCAGTGCAGTCATTTGTCCATACAGTTAGTGTGGAAAATCATGATTGAAAGCATAGGGCATTTAGGAAACTTCAAAGACTTGTTATTACATACAGCACCCTTGCAATGAATACATAAAACAGCAAACAGAAAAACAGCTAAAACTTTTAGCATTTCAAACTTTAGTTTCTCCCTTGTAGAGTTTTTCCAATGTAAAAGGTCAACTGCATATTGTGGTTGTTATTAAATATTTGTATTTGACATCATTAAAATGAATTAAACAGCATTAAGGAAAAAGGTTAAGATGTTGTCTTATTTTGCAAATTAGGGCTTAAATTAACTTTTCATTTGTGGGAAAAGGGTGGGTGCTAAGAGAGTAATTCCCAGGAATGCATGGAACTCAAAGGTAAAAACCCATTTTGAAATGGCTATGGAACTTGTCTGTCCCAACGAAACTTTTTAATTACGTAATACATATATGTAGCAAAGAAATAGAGCAAAGAGAAATACTACTCAGAAGTCCGTAACGACATCTGCTTTATTTACAAATAATTGCATTGAACAGTGATAATATTGCAGAACCGGTAACTTATTGTTTGGTATCTATTCTGTTGAAAATGCTGAACATAACTGCTACATCAAACAAATCTACAATATATTTTCACTGTTGCAATGATATCAGATCACATAATTATAAATAATTGCTATCACAACTGCAATCTCTGTATTGGGAATTTCTTTCAAATGGAAGGCAAACGTTTCACTACGAAAAATACCTACTTGCATTCTCATTGCAGTATTAATACTACGTGACTGTCATCTTTCATTCCTTTGCGGTTGGTTTCTGTTTCCCCTTTCCTGGCACTTTTTTCACGACGATATGGTAATCTGTTTTGTCGTTCGTCTTCTGATTCTGGCTCCTACTCCGTGTACCAGCACAGATGACGTAAAACAAAGCCAGACAATAACAAACATGTTACTGAATAATTTTACACACAATGATGAAACAATGCGCTACGTCATCTGTGCCGGTACACGGAGTAGGAGCCCTGATTCTGTCTGCATGCTGGAAGTCGTTCCTACTCGGTTTCCGTTCTAAGTCATTTTGCTAAATTTTGTTCGCCAATTTCGTTATGTAATCGCTTGCTCATGTCCTGTATACCTAAAACGAGTCTTTGTTTCTATCCATAACAAATTCAATATCCAATCTAACTTGATGGTAACTTGAGGGTATTCCTGGTCCTTTTCCTTGCTGATTCCTTTGTTTTTTTTGAGCGAGCAGTTCTTGTCTTAGCTGCGATGTCTCTTGTTATCGTCCCTACCGTCGTTTCTCAATCTCTGCTTTGAGTCGCCGCTTCCCGTGTGCATTTTTTGCGGCATTCAAACTTACTCGACGACGATCTCTCACCATTCTTTCTTGTATATGTCGGAGATCTTCTTGCTGGGATGTACTTCCAAGACGAGTGAAATCGGTTTCCACAAAATTCGCATTATTTTCAAAACATCATTCAAGGAATTCGTAATGTCGGAATTTCACATGGAGTAATGTTGCCAGGTAACCTGGCCTGCGAACGGACACCTTTAAAATATAGATATATATAAACATATATATAAATATATATATATACATATATAAAAACTCTCGGCTCGATTTACTCGGGCTTGCGAGCCACGTGGTCTGACCGGAACCGACACGATTAGTAACCTCGCTACGCTCGGCCTTCGGCCTCGCTTCGCGAGGAATAATAATAACAAACTTGTCTTGGAGTGTATTTAATCTCGGTGCCCAAGTACTTCTCGAGATCAGTACGCAGAGAACCTTAACAATCTTACGATCTGGTGCATCTTCCCATTACCTTTTCAATATTGAATGTGGACAAGCTGTGAACGCGCGTTACATGTTTCAAGTCCAATGAGTTTCTGCACTTATGGAATAACCACTGTATAGCAGCATGGAGTATGGGTGACGCACCTGTATAGTGTGTGAATCACTGGCCTGTCCTAAGATTTCCAACAGAGCAGGATCAGAAACAAAGAAGAACCGAGGAAATATGAGCCGTTTCTTCTCCAAATACCTGAGAGCATAGCAATATTAACAATTCAATGATGCTGCATTTATATTGCAATTTTCTTAGTACACGCAAATATTTCGCTGCGCCACATCACTCACCCACCACCCCCCGTAATACATGTTTATAAAAATATCAATGCTGTATGTTCGAAAGTAACTTTCAGGCAGGTACAGTTAAGGGACGGACCATTAGAAAAGTGATGGGGGGGGGGGTGGGGAATTTTCAGCTTGCACGAATTTTTTTTTCGCTCACTGCTTGTGCAGGAATTTTTTTTTTCAGGTGAACCCCTCTGCGCGAATTTTTTTTTTTACTACGTGTGAAAAAGTCACAATTGGACCTTCCTTCTGCATGAATTTTTTTTTTACCTTCTTCTTTGCATGAATTTTTTTTCTTGGCATTTTCCCTTGCATGAATTTTTTTTTTGTTTCTTTCCCCACCCCCCCCCATCACTTTTCTAATGGTCCGTCCCTAAGAGTACTGATATTCAGATGTTACCCAGTAAGTGATTTCTGGCACAGTTCCAGTTGCTCCAACAGATGTGGCAACAGCTGTCCCAGTGTATCGTCACCAACGCAGCACGTGACTACAGTCGGCGTCTCGTGAGCACGAGTCATGATCTTCACCCAGGACTTGTCGATATTAGCAAACCGTTTGGCTTCCTGTGTGCAGGGGAATGCAAACCCGTTAGTTCCTTTGGTGCAGAACCGTAGATAAATTATCCAAGTATAACAGAGGAGTTATTCTACAACTGTGCTTCGAACAGATTTCAATTCACCGTCGAACGGCTTTTTTAATGATGATAATGATAATGATAATGATAATGATAATGATAATGAATTTGTATGGTGCACTTTTTCATATGGATATGTTCAAAGGCGTTTTACAACAATTCTTCTGTTAATTAATTATTTACAATCAACAGAGATCGACCTCAAGACTGGGGTCTACGTCCCCTACTCTTTTCGAACAGTGTTGTGGGATCTTCAACGTCCCACAAGAACAGTGCTGTGAGACGGGGCCTACAGTTTTTCGTCCTTATCCGAGAAGACTGGACTCAGTCTAATCATTTGCAGATGTCATAACAAAGGCAGCACATTCTCCTCAGTTATTTTAAGACCTTGAGTGTTGGTCCGGCCGAGGTTTGAACTCACGACCTCCCGCTCGACTTGCCGGCGCTCTACCAACTGAGCTCACCGGTTTGTGATTGCTTTGGTTTTGCCTTGCTATGATAAAATGATTGGATATGGAACCTTGCACCGCTTTCTCGACCAGCTGCAGCTTGCATGCGTTTTCCCGCTCTTGTACGACCAACATAAATTACATTGGCTTCGAGTTCTGATTGGTCGATCAGAGTGAGACTATTATTGCAACATAAATTACATTGGCTTCGAGTTCTGATTGGTCGATCAGAGTGAGACTATCATTGCAACATAAATTACATTGGCTTCGAGTTCTGATTGGTCGATCAGACTGAGACTATTATTGCGATTGGCAAATGCAGTTACTTTGGTTTTGCTTGCCGCAGTAAGTCTTTTGGATTTACGACGAACTACTCGTAGAAGACAATGGTATTTTTACAAACCTGAGGCAGTTGTTTAGCGATATCGCCGCCCACAAAAACAGCTTCCAAGTAGACCCACAGATTCTGTACAATCATCCAGTTCTCGATGATGTCCGATGTATTTGATAGCTTTTGAACCCAGCCTTGGATATCTTTCTTAAATGGCGCGTTATACCTCATCAGAGAGAATAAACAAAGAAAATCATGTAAATTCCCCTGGTATACGTTTGTGTCAACTTGATCTTAAGTCTGATGCAAATGAATATCTGAAAGACCATATATTTGAGCTGCGGATTAATATGAAATGACATTAATTGATCATCGCAGTTATGCACGCAACTTAAGCAGCTGTCAAATTAAAGCCTGAAAAAAAAAAACTCAGGCCTGAACGGGATCTTCAGTCTGTTTACTGTCAGCTTTTTAGTCCTCATCGCTTCTGCTTTACTGACAATTTCTCTAAATTCTTTGCCAGTGAGTATACGTAGGGCAAAACCGTCACTATTATGATTTCCGTACATGCCGGTAGTGCTAGAGGTACAATCGTGACCAAAAGATAACATTAACATTAACTTTACACGACTCTTTTTTCATAAACGTTGAGAACGAGTGACGATGCAGGAAGGTTTCTCTACCGCCACCTCCTTAACAGTGTTGAAGTGCAGAAACTGTGGAGAATGTACAAGACATGTTTAAGTCCAGTTGGTTGGCATTGTTCAAGCAAAGCATGAATGGGGAAACTGAAAAGGTCACAGACGTTTTAATAGGAACTAAGTAGTTTTCTGTTAGCTCGATCGTTCGGGCGTATGTAGTTCTGTAAAGAAATGTTGGTGACGTCTTGGCTTAAACCTCTACATTATTATAGCCAAATATTATTTATATACTGCCTCAAGAAAAGAAGAAGAGTTTTATTTCGATGCTTTCTTGGCGATGTTGACAAACAAAATTAAAATTGAGAAACATAAATCTAAGTCACAAATTAGTATGTGAGAAAGCCTCCTATTGTAGCTAACCTCTCAGTTACATAAAAGATATTAACAAATTGTAATGTAAGATATTATTGTAATGTAAGTTATTAATGAAGTTAGTATTGTAAGTTTTGTTATTATCGTTAAATTGTAAGTTACGTTAACATTGTAAGTAGTAGATAATTTTTGTATGTAATGTAATGTAAAATATTGCAATACAAAAAAAAATGTTGGCGACACTGACCAGACGTATTGACGACGTGGGCGCAAGTCATCATAACAGGGACTTTACTGTGATGATGACTTCTGCTCAGGGTTTAAAAAACGCCATTCTCTATCATCAACAATAGTTCTTTTCAGAACTACCTACATCAAGACGATCAAAATCAACAAACAACTAATGATAACTACCCAGAACGTTTCGTTCACGATTGTATTTCACTGAGCTGCAGTATTTAAGTCACGGAGTTCCTACCTGTTGCTAAGCAACGAACCAAGCACCATTAAACTGTCTTCCAGTAGGGAAACAATCTCTGTTGTCTCCCCTCCCTTCAACAGCAACTCGCCTCGATTCTTGAATTCCGCAAAACTAAACATCTGTGATTTCCACTCAGCTACCACTTGGCTGAGCTTGGCTTCAATGTCCTTCTCTTTCACCGCAGAGATACAAATATCCTGCACACAAATGCACATAACATTTTACTGATTAACACTGGTAATCAGCGACTCTTGAGGGAAAAATGGTTAGCACGTAAATCAGTGAATATTGGGTTGCTCTTTCCCGTACATGTATACATTATCTCCGATAACTTTAAAATAGAGAAAGTTATCTCCGATAACTTTCTCTATTTTTTTTCAGAGCATACAATCATCAAATTGTATTCAAAAATAATTATTCTGAATGTGTTTTTTAAGCTCTCATATCTGCATTTAAATTTCTCATTAACGCTGGGTTACCTTAACCCTCCTTCGAACAACCTGGCCCAGGTGCAGCGTTTGAAAGGCGGCTTACTCAAAAGACGGCGTTACTAGCTGCTGCTACGACATCCGTAGAAAAAAAAATGCGAGCCCAAAATGGCAACGGTTCATTTGGTTTCTCCTGCTTTCCAAATGTGGTAGTTGGTAGATTGAATGTGGACAAGCTGTGGCTGAAGACGTTCAAAATGTTTCAAGTCTCATGGATTTGTGACTAACCTCAATGTCCTCCTTGTTTTCTAGCAGTGGGGCCTCCATAATATTTCTCAGTAGGAAGTTTTCTGATTCAGTATCAAACTTGTGTCCTGTGACTGCTGCAATCCTGTCCCAGTGACGTTCTTTCATGGCCTTGTTTGACATCAGTTCCAGGAGTGGACAGCATTCATTGAAATCGTCAATCTTCTTCTTCAGTTCATTGAACGCCTGCCATTCCTTCAAAGCTTTAGGCAGCTTACGGCACCTGAAAAATCCGTCTTACTATGAGTTCCAGATATAAGCTCAACATCAATTGAAAGGATTGAGCACTGTGTCGTTGCATTGGTAAGTAGCAATCACTAGCACCGAACTATCAAAAGGATTGAATAATCCTGTTTTCAAATGCGTATCAAACCAAGCAGTGTGACCATTATTTGAAAAGCGTATTGCTTTACTGCGGTACTGTTTATTTTACTTAACAGAGTTTTTTTCTAGGAATGAAATCTTTTAGGGTGAGCATTCGGTGGTAAGAGATAGAACGGTACATTATTATTTTGGTGTGGTTTACTGTATATTTGAACAAAAAGCCAGAGTGAGTTTACATTATTATTTTGGTGTGGTTTACTGTATATTTGAACAAAAAAGCCAGAGTGAGTTACTACAATTTGCTATTATTCAATTACACTCGCCAGTCTTTATCTCAACATATAAAGAACCAGGAGAAGCACAACGTAACAGATCCACGTCTGGATAAAAATATATATATTCTGCCAGGTTGCAGCGGAGAATTTTTGGATCTGCGGCGATGCGTCTTATGAACACCGTCTTCAACTGAATATTTCTTTCTTTTAAAAATAACAACAACAATTCATTATGACAAAAGTATAACGTGAGTAAATGGCTGACCCCAAAACTAGCTGGAAACACTCACCGTAAGACTTACACTGAGATGGATAAAGAGGAGCCAGCAGCTACATACCTGTTTTGAAAGTCCAATAGTTCGTTGTTAATCTTCTCGATATCCACCTCGCTCCACAGGATATCGTAATAGCCATTCACGCCGTCAATAACAGCATTATACAGACCATAAAGCTTCTGTAGCAGTCCAAGCTCCTTCTTAGTACGTACCAGGTCAGGATACTCAGTAACTGGCAAACCAAACAGCAGTTCACCCCCAGAGTACGTGTTGTACTTACGCCACAGCTCATCAAAGCGGGACTGAAGGCGGGAAAAAGAAAGAACAAATGCTGATAGCAGAGTACTGGCAAATGAGCTAAAGATGTCTTTAAAAATGACGCCCACAGTTAAAATACGTCGAGTGATCATTCTTTAAAGTACTGTAGAAAGTACTGTACTGTTGGTTCACTATATAGTGTGAGTCTCGCTTTTTCATCTGTGTATCAAACCATGCAGTGCGACCACTCTTTGTAAAGCTACTGAACAGTACTGTGGTACTGTTTGTTTTACTATACAGTGTGGGTCTCACTTTTTCATCTGTGGATCAAACCATGCAGTGTGACCACTCTTTGTAAAGCTACTGAACAGTACTGTACTGTGGTACTGTTTGTTTTACTATACAGTGTGGTTCTTACTTTTTCATCTGTAGATCAAACCATGCAGTGTGACCATTCTTTGGAAAGCTACTGAACAGTACTGTACTGTGGTACTGTTTGTTTTACTATACAGTGTGGTTCTATCTTTTTCATCTGTGGATCAAACCATGCAGTGTGACCATTCTTTGTAAAGCTACTGAACAGTACTGTACTGTGTGGTTCTCATTTTCTCATCTGCGGATCAGACCATGCAATGTGACTATTGTTTGGATAGCTACAGAACAGTGCTTTTCTGAAAGCTACTGAACAGTACTGTACTGTTTTTTTTTTTTCTACTATATAGAGTGGGTCTCACTTTTTCATTTGTAGACCAAACCACGCACAGTGATTTTTGCTTGCAAAGCTACTGAACAGTACTGTACTGTGGTATTGTTTGTTTTACTATACAGTGTGGTTCTCATTTCTCATCTGCGGATCATACCATGCAATGTGACTATTGTTTGGAAAGCTACAGATCAGTGCTTTTCTGAAGTACGGATTGCTTTATTACACGGCACAAGAGGAGCTTTCAAACTGGAAACTGCGATAACTCACCTGAAAAGTGTTGAGTCTGTCACTGGCCTCCTGTGGTGTGATACCATCAACCATAGGACCGACCTGTCAACAGAATGGTACACCAAAGTGTGAGATATTGCAGCAATTAACAGAAAAATTATAGTACATTGAACTATAACGACATGTATGTGTTGTAGTTCAATTTTTTCCTTGGTTCAAATTATATTTTCCTTTGTTTTCTGGTGTGGCAATGCATGATAATGAGTGTGAAACAAAGGAAAATAAAATTTGAACCAAGGATAAAATTGAACTACAGCACAAGCAACAGCACCTCAGTGTAATCCGACATGTAGGTCGTGGAGTCATGGTGGAACACTACAACTCTCTCAACTAGATCAGCCTTGAACCCAGGTTGAATCTTCACCAAGTGACCTTGCACTTGACCCTGAAATCAAAAAGAGAAATAATGTTGTAAAGTTATCTGAACACCGATGCAGAAAAATGAGGATGGAAGAAAGCGGGGTATCCTTGTAGGCAGACTTTTTTGGGCCTCCTATGCGAAATAAGCATTCCTTATTAGCCTCAGGCAATCGCGTTACAAAAGGATAACGGCAGGATTTACAGTCTGTACACCTACCGCCTGAGAGAGGAGCTTCTCAAAAGAGTATCTCAGGGTGTCCACTCCTTCAACTTCTTCTCGTGCAACTGACACCTCGAATTTATTCAGCATAGCGTACGCTTCCTACAGACAGCAAAGGATGATTATCATATGTCTAAAGTTAGTAACGTAAATGTTATAAACGTAACGACTTGACTGCCCGCAAGGTAAAGAGGTATCAGTTTGGAGGTAAGTGTAGTCCTGCACAGAACACTTGATGAGAAGATGACTTTGTTTAAAGCTCATGGTTAAAAACAGAAAATTTCTCTTGATGTACTATTTTAGGCGGCTTGAGTGCATAATAGAGAATAAGCAAAGTTTGCTTCATCTTTTTACACAAAATGTAAGTAAAGAGGACATCGTCCATGAGACATTGCGATCTGAGTGGTATCAGTTCCACTATGCATGGGCTTATCCAGAGTTAGCTTCTTTTATTCATTAGTTTACCTCCTTTAACTCTCTCTCTCTATGATCTGATTTAATCGTAATAAGAGAACAAAGTACATTATTATGTACTTTACTCGCACCATCAGCTCAAGTTGGTAGAGGGCCTCTAATTCTTAGCCTGCGGGGAGCAGAAGCATTATTTGACCCTTGTATTTTTCGGAGGGAGAGAAGCGACGACCGGAAATACGTCTGTTGTTCGCAGGCCACTAATTCTCGGTGAGCTAAGAGCTTGACACAACGAATGCAATGCCCGTTCGCTCTAACGAATGACTAACACTCGAAACCTCGGCACATCTATGCTCTTCAGTCGGTATTACATAATTTATCAATTCGTTTCATAGCTACAATTTTATGTCAATCACGGTCAACTGATCATTTTAGACAGGTTCGAGTAAAATGAATTGACTTTCAAAATGCTTCCATAACAGGACTAGTTTTAATTGAAAATAAAAATTCAAACTCCATAAGACCAACACTACTTTCAAAATGCTTCTATGATAAATAGAGCCAATTTAATTGAAGATGAAGATTCACAATTCCCAAAAGTCAACAACAAAAACCCTTTTTGGTCCCGGGTTTTGTGACCGCACAGCAAGCGTACCTCAATGGGTCCCAGGATCATATCAATCCTTATTTCGTTCTGTCTGATCTCTTCCAGTGCCGCCATAGCATTTCTTACGTCTTCCAGGTCATTAATGGGCCGGCTGAGTCGCTTGCTGTTGTCTGATACAAACTGGGCCACCTCATCCATACACTGCTTGTATTTATTGTTAATGCTGTGTCCAAACAGAAGTTTCCACGCTTTGATCTCCACCCTTAAGGCCAGCTTGAATGGCTCTGGAACAATTTGAAAGCGCATACGAGTCACACTGAGTTAAAACTCGTAACGTTTCACTGTGTCGATGCTGAAAAATACACCTTTCACATATGCTTCAGCCCAAAAATACACGATCTTCAGTATTTCAAAGTCCTTTCACTTTAAAATCCTAGATTTTGAGATCCTAGCAGTATGCAGAAGGTTGATCCCATCAACCTAGTTCAATGGCCTTGCTTCCAAGAGTCTCCGCCTATAGCTTAATGATAATTAAATGTGACCAAACTAGTACTCGGATGGTCGCAGGTTTGACTCCTACTGGGAGAACTCAGATTTCCCTTTTTCAAGTTTGCTTGCAGTGGAGTGCTGAAAGTGCATCTTTCACAAACAGCAATCCTATCAGTAAGAAGTCAGAGAATATAATAACCTTAGGTACCAAGAACTTGTTCCTTGTAAGTCAATATTTATTAGTCAGTCTGGGATAAATAACGTAAGATTGAAATGAAATCCATCAACTGTCCCTTTATTACCCGAGTAGATTTCAATCGCTCCATGGCCCACTCTAAACGCTGCTGTAATGCCCTCGATTTTCTGCTCCAGGTCTTGATATTTTAGGATTTCAGCTTTGAATTCTGATAAAATGGGGTCTGCGGCTACAAAATCCTGTAAACAAACAAAGAAGCACAAATTAAAATATTAACAACCCTAAGAATCACTGTTTTAGTCTACAAACGAACAAAGAAACACAAGTTTAAACGATTCCAAGCAGCACTGCTTCAGTCTACAAAAAAAAGACGCAAATTGAAACGATTCCAAGCAGCACTGTTTCTGTCAACAAAAAAAAGACGCAAATTAAAACGATTCCAAGCAGCACTGTTTCAGTGTACAAAAAAAGACGCAAATTGAAACGATTCCAAGCAGCACTGTTTCTGTCTACAAAAAAAAAAAAAGATGCAAATTAAAACGATTCCAAGCAGCATTGTTTCAGTGTACAAAAAAAGACGCAAATTAAAACGATTCCAAGCAGCACTGTTTCGTTGACCGAAATTCACTTACCGCTACAGCTTTCTCCTTGTCATCGTCCCAGACGGCGTGGTAAACTGCGAACGAGTCAAGGTGAGTCATAACTTCTGCTTTAGTGGAACTTATCGCTGACGTCAGCACCATCAATAACTTGGTGATGTCTTTATGCTCAGACACGCTTTTGTAGTAGTTTTTCAGTTTGGATGCAGGAATTTCCTCTTCTGAAAGAACAACATTGTTTATCTCTAATATAGACAGCGTAACGTATAAAGTCCCGCAACTCTTCATCTCTATTAATGACACTGTATGGAGTCTAGCTTCTCATCAAGTGTAGATAAAAGACGTAATATATGCATTGCTGTCTGATATTAATTTACGACACATGATCTTAGACGGTAAGTACGCAATAGAAAGAGAGCAAATATTTTTTACTCTTGACATGGTGACAATAGTACTAGGGATGTGAGTTTGTTCCACTTTTAAATGTACTGTAACAAAAAACTCAGGGCACATATAACGCCGGGGCCGGGAATCGAATCCGGGCCACATTGGTGGAAGGCGAGCGTAGTCACCACGGCGCCAACCCTACTCCCCAATACGGTGTCAACCCTGCTCCCCAACACTGTGCCTACCCTGCTCCCCAACACTGTGCCAACCCTGCTCACCAACACTGTGCCAACCCTGCTCCCCAACACTGTGCCGGAACAACGCCCGCACTTGGAATAAAATAGGCAAGCTATAAAAGAAAAAGGTCGGGAGCAGGGTTGGCGCAGTGTTAGGTAGCAGGGTAGGCACAGTGTTGGGGAGCAGGGTTGGCACAGTGTTGGGGAGCAGGGTTGGCACAGTGTTGGGAAGCAGGGTAGGCACAGTGTTAGGGAGCAGGGTTGGCACAGTGGTGGGGAGCAGGGTAAGCACAGTGTTGGGGAGCAGGGTTGCCACAGTGTTGGGGAGCAGGGTAGGCACAGTGTTGGGGAGCAGAGTTGGCACAGTGTTGGGGAGCAGGGTAAGCACAGTGTTGGGGAGCAGGGTTGGCGCAGTGTTGGGGAGCAGGGTAGGCACAGTGTTAAGGGTTGGTACAGTGTTGGGGATCAAGGTAGGCACAGTGTTGGGGAGCAGGGTTGGCACAGTGTTGGGAAGCGGGGTAGGCACAGTGTTGGGGAGCAGGGTTGGCACAGTGTTGGTGAGCAGGGTTGGCACAGTGTTGGGGAACAGGGTTGACACAGTGTTGGGGAGCAGGGTAAGCACCGTGTTGGGGAGCAGGGTTGGCACAGTGTTGGGGAGCAGGGTAGGCATAGTGTTGGGGAGCAGGGTTGGTACAGTGTTGGGAAGCGGGGTAGGCACAGTGTTGGGGAGCAGGGTTGGCACAGTGTTGGTGAGCAGGGTTGGCACAGTGTTGGGGAGCAGGGTAGGCACAGTGTTGGGGAGCAGGGTTGACACCGTGTTGGGGAGTAGGGTTGGCGCCGTGGTGACTACGCTCGCCTTCCACCAATGTGGGCCGGATTCGATTCCCGGCCCCGGCGTTATATGTGCCCTGAGTTTCTTGCTTCTCTACTCTGCTCCGAGAGGTTTTTCTCCATGTAATCCGGTTTTAATTCCCCTCTCCACAAAAACCAACATTTGATTTGATTTATTTAATTTACTATAATTTGATTTGATTTCGTTTGTGTTTTACAGTGTCCCCCAATTAGTACGTCAGCGCTAAATATAGTTGACACTCAAATGAAGTCTATCAAGTTGATCATCATAAATAGTGGTACAATATCAAAGGTAGCATGCCGGTTGGATTCTAATAAAAAAAATCAAACTACCCATTCGCATATAGTAGTGAACTCTGAGCTACGCGACTCGTCGGATATTAGGGAGCTTACGCACGTGCGCTTTTGAGACGCGGACAGCAACCGGAAGTGAGCTGTTTTCTCTTTTAACTTGTCTTCACACAACCACATTTACATTGATTAGAATCTTTTCTCCATTAGAGATGATCACTATAAGAATCCGGGAGACACCACTGTCCTGTCACACGTAATGTTCTCTTCCGGTTGCAGTCAGCGCCTCAAAAACGCGCATGCTTAAGCTCCCGTCCTATTAACGTGCCGAAAGCTCGGAATAAACCTCGTGATCTAGTTGTTAATAAACCGAGACTGAAACTTTATTCGGATTCTGGGAGCTTAGAGGGAAAGATAACTGCACTGCAGAACTTACTGGATTCAGTGGCTCGAACTGTTTTCTTGATGGAACCACCAGCAGATTCTTCCCGTGAGTTAATTTTCATGAGTTTGAACCTCCTTTGACCCCACTGTGCCACTGACCGATTTAAATCCAGCACGGATTGAGTGGCCTTGTTCAGGGCCTGTTGAATATCATCCAGGGCTGGGTGGATAACCTGGATGAAATAATACTGGGTGGATAAAATAATACTTTAGCCATACTTTAGCCATTCACACACAGTCATATTTTGTCCTATGTACTTAAGAACATTAATGACTTTTTCTACGAGTTAATTAACTGTATCGAGGTAATCACTGCAGGAGTTAAGAAGAGCTCCTCAGAAGTTAGGCTCCTTCTCTGCCCGAGCCAGTGGTGCTTTTTTTCCAACACCCGAGAACGTTTCGAGACCAAAAAGAAATCATAAAAATAGGAACGCATTTAAAAAAACTTGTTCTTAAAAGATTTTCTTCAATGCTGAATAGTTACAGCCTTGTGGAAGTCAACATATTTTTTGAACAGTTTCTACACAGCATTAACTCTCAGTGTTCTCACTCACCACGTGTGGAATGACCAAAGCGATGTCTGCCTTGAAAAATGGGGCTTTGTTGTAAACGACAGCAGTCTCAACAGAGGACGACGAAAATAAACCTCTTTTGGAATAAGGCGAGCGAGAAATGCTGTTCGAAACAAGTACAGTGTATCCATGAGAAGACGCATCAGCTTAAGTAAACTAAAAGCTAACTAATCCTCTGACTTCGGGAGTGAATTTATTAAAAACTATGTGGTTCTAGCTTTTTATCCAAGGGTCTTAGACTGCGAACCGTTTATCGAGATGGTCGCGTGAGCCGGCAAAGCAAGCGAGCACAAAAACCGAGTTCCTATCTTAGAACGTTCGCTCCCAACTCCCGATTGACTAAAACGAACTGCTCGTAGTCTAGAGACTGCAAGAAAACCATGCAACACGACTACTTGTTTACTGTAAAGTCACTGGAACATACCATACAATAAGACTACTTGTTCAATGTGAAGTCACTGCAATATACCATACAATATGACTAGTTGTTCACTGTAAATTCACTGTACATGATACTTCAATGTAAAGTTGATCGTTTCCTAGTAATTATCGGAAAATAAGGTTATTGCAGGCTCCCGCTAGCACGTGGGCTAGTGTGCTAAAAGCGAAAGTATGTAGTAGCTGAGCGTGAGAAGAATTCCCGTAGAGAAAATTTTCCTCGGACGGGTGGCATGTAATTACATTTGTCAGGAGTCAGTAGTAACAGGTGTTTGTTTCAATAGATGAGAACAAAAATAATTCCACTAAAAAATGCATTATTGCTACTTCTAAAGGTCGAGAGAGATGTCTGTACTCTGCGCTTCGTGGAGTAAATATGGGTAACTCAAGGCAAACCTATGGACGACTGGTACAGAACAGTCAGAAATTTCGTAGAATAAAATTCCCTTGGACGGGAAGTATCACCAGCATGAAGCTACATCAGTGAGGGTCCTGATGGGGTACAATGGGAATTACCCGAGTTTTGACCTGGGAAAATGAGATTTAAGTCACTGGAACTGGGATTCCGTCACTGGGAATGGAATTTTTTTCCAAATTCTGCCAGTGGGAGTGGAATTTTTTTTCCAAATTCTGCCAGTGGTAATGGAATTTTTTCCAAATTCTACCAGTGGTAATGGAATTTTTTCCAAATTCTGCCAGTGGTAATGGAATTTGAGTACTGGGAAGTGGGATTTCGAAAAAAAATTGGTCTGTGAAATGAGATTGGTACAACCCTCTCCCCCATCCTCCTCTCCCCTCCTCATCAGGACCCTCTAACACGCTAGGGTCCGTAGTACCAGTGTAGGTATTGTAGAAGGTCAAGAGAATTGTCTGCACTCTATTGTGCCAGAAAGAGTCAATAGGGGAAACACGGGGTATAGTTAGACCTATGGGTACCTGGTGCAGAAAAGTCTTCGTTTCATCGCGTCTAATGAATTTCTTGTTGCTCGGAGAAGCGCTTCAAAATTCCGTTGGTTGAAGTATAGAATCAGCTCATCGATCTCTTCATCTATAGATTTTTCATCAGGAGGTTTAGGAGTTTTCTCTCGAGGGGGTCCATCTTTGTCCTTCTCTCCAGCTCCACGGCTGCTCTCTAACTTCCGGTCCTTATCTTTGTCTGAGGGTCTGGTGGAAGTGGACCTGGGTCCTAGAACCGTGACTCCAATGTTGTCCAGACTCTCTCGGAAGACGCTAGCCAGTTCATGAACAGCTTCTTCCACTCGCAGGCTCATATGATCCAACAATTTCTGAAGTGGTTCACAACGATTCTGCCGAAAGTAAAGAGAAAGCATATTTAAACCTACATGATTCATATTTCTAACATGACCAATTCAAGTAAAATACGCGGATATCATTTTGAATCATTGGCAGAGTGGTATCAGAAAAGGTGAACAAATAGGTTTTATGATATAATCAACGGGTAAATATAAATCGCGCAAAGCGGTTTCCATATCGTGATCTCCATGTTGTGTATTTTGTAGGTGACATTAACCACTGAGCATTTTATGAAATAAACGTTTGGTCCTTATCAAAGCCATTCTGCTTTAATCGCGATTCCATATAAATATATGAAAATACCATGTTTGTGAACTGCAGTAGAGAGCAAAAACCCATAAGACTTGAAACGTGTAACTCACGTTCATAGCTTGTCCAGATTCAATATTTCCCTAGTAACATATTTGGAAACTGTTTGCCCCAGTCTTTGGCCTTGTTGGCACTGATTGGTTCACTTGGTTTCTGTTGATTTTCCAAATATGATAAAAGCAGATAGAAGGTGCACAAGCTGTGGTTGAAGGCATTTGCACGTTTGAAATCTCATGGGTTTCTTCTTAAAGATCGTCGCAGTTATGAACGCTGTTGCGAAGACCTGAAAAAATCCCGTTCAAACTTGAAATTTTTAAGGTCTTATTTTCACAACTGCTCATGTTAAACCATTGTGTGTGACCATTTTTTAGAAAGCTACTGAACAGTACTGTACTGTGGTACTGTTTGTTTTACTGCTTGTTTTAATTATCATTAAATGTAATTCCATAGTCTGCGTCGCCAGATGTGCTTTTGCAGACGTTTAAGAGCTCCCGGTATGCCCCAGTTGATGACTATTACTCGGGCTTTCCAGGGGAAACACCCGAGGTTAAATTCCGGCTTCGTTTTTTTGCGTTCAGTCACAAATCGCACTCAAGATAGTACAGCGCATGCGCGAAGCTAACCAAAGCGCATGGGTAAGCGTATGTTAATAATCAAATCAGTCGACCCCATCGCCTGAAGAAGACTAGCAGTAAGCAGTCGAAACGTCGCGATCAACATCCAGTGACCACATCGTGTGACAAATGAACAATTTATATTATCATCACATTTTCCACGATGAACAACAACCCGTTCCTTAACGCATGTTAATAGTTTTAATTAAGCCAACTTGCACGGGTGGCATTGAACGAAAATGGCGTCTTTGAAAGTACACACGAATATGGTGTCTGATACGCTCAAAACGCGTACTGTTACAAATGACCACGTACGCCATTCGTGGTAGACCCACACTATAAGATGACGAACTTTTTTGGAACGGTTTGTTGCGCGAACTTTAAGAGAGATCACTGCAAGAGCGAACACTTATGAGTGGACCCAACGAGAATCATGCTATATCAATGGGGCTATTCTCATCACTCTAATCTAAATAATGATCTAGCCGACATTTATACTATAGTTCTTTTTCTTTTTCATTTGACGAGCCACGATACCAGGAAAGCCCGAGTCCACGCAGATAATGATAAATAATAATAATAATAATGAACTTTATTTGAGTGTCAACTGTATCTAGCACTTACGTACTAATTGGGGACACTGTAAAGCACAAATCAAATTAAATCAAATCCTGTTTAATTAAATTAAATAAAATCAAATCAAATGTTGGTTTTTGTGGAGAGGGGAAAACCGGAGTACCCGGAGAAAAACCTCTCGGAGCAGAGTAGAGAACCAACAAACTCAGCCCACATATGACGCCGGGGCCGAGAATCGAACCCGGGCCAAATTGGTGGAAGGCGAGCGCTCTCACCACTGCGCCAACCCTGCTCCCCTGCGCCAACCTTGCTCCCCTAATGCGTCTGGTATTATTAATTGACTATCACTATCAATTTACTAGCATTCCATCACCAAAGCTGTTCTCTCATTGACTGATTGCTACACTACTCACCATCTGTTGTGATAAAAAGTGAGTAGAGTGGGAGCCTCACAGTGTGCGGTTGCCAACAAAATGACGGCCGCTTCGATTCTTCGCGCAGATTTGAAGTAAAATACAACAGTTAAAGTAAAAATAGCAGACTCAAAACGATTAGATTATATGCTCTCGATTGGGCGATAGTTAATTCGTCTATGAACTATCACGCGACAGAAATCGAGAATGAATAAAATGAAATTGCTAAATGAAACTTGAAAAGAGTAAATCACCGTGCTCACCTGAGTGTTGGCTAAAAATTCGTCAATGGTCCACGGTTCATCTTTAGGAAGTTCACAGAGTACCGTGCTACTTATTTCCTCAAGAACTGCATCGATGCGTGCATCACGGATATCATTAACCTGTCTAACAAGGAGATCTACTTCTCGCAGCCTTGTGTAAACTCTTGAGATGTAGGTAGGGATGTTCAGTGAATTCCAGTTCAACATAGTGACACCTGGACTGATTGCCGCTTCCACCTGAAAAGAACCCCGCCAACAATTTATGCACCACACGCAACACTAGGAGCTCCCGTACATCCGAAAAATTCATAACACTTGAAACCTGTAACTGCCTTTGAATGCATTTAACCACAGCTTTTTCACAGTCAATCTACCAACTACCATGTTTGGAAACTCAATAAAAACAAATAATCCAATCAAACTGGCTTCAGCAGCATGACGTACTCACCAGGAAATACCCACGTCTGCTCAAAACATGGAGGACGCGTCATTTTTTCAAATGCACGTTGTTTACAATGCGCCATGCAAGCGGGACTCTTCCAACATGCGCAAAAACTGGGGTAAGCAGTTTCCAAATATGGTACTTGCGGGATAATATTGAATCTGGACAAGCTGTGAACGCGCATTATACGTTTCAAGTCTTGTGGGTTTCTGGTATAATTCGACTGCCATCCACAATTAAGCTGATGTAAAAAGCGACAAAAGTGACTAAAGGTGCAAAAAGGTCCAAAAAAAGCTTTCCTTATTTTTCTTTAGAATTACATCTTTGTTTGATTGCTTAATCTGTTGCAATGTATTTGTACAAAGAGCAAGTCTCAATTCGAATCGGGCACTAACCAGTTTTGAACAACCCGATCCTGGAGCTAAGGAAAACCATACGTACAATTTCCTTGGTCAAACCAGTTAGTCGTTTGGTCAAATAGGGTCTGCCTTTAAAACTAATGCTGATCGGTTCTACCAAGCAGCATAGGAATTCTTTGGGCTGAATAAAATGCCACATAATACCCTCATCTTTTCTTTGACTAAGAAGAACAACGCTATTCTGTCCAGGTACAGTAGAGAACCTCCACCAATGAATCAACTCTGTGTTAGCACGCAAAAACTGAACTAGCGGTATCTGTTGTCATTGTAAGCAGGTAAATAGAGCTAGATCAAGGAAAACATACCCTTTGCATATGAGGTCCCATGAGCGGTAAGAATATGTTAGGAATCTTGTCGTGCACTTTTTTAACATCTTGGAGCATCATCTGCAAACATCACATTTTCATCCTCTAAACAACTTCACTTCAGGAAGATACGATTTCACCGGCAAAATAAAAGCAATCTATAGTACTATTGAGTTTTACTATTATATCTCTCAGTTAGTACGCACACTGTGATTGGTCAATTTATAATTAGCGGACCGTACTTCACTGTACGCCCGCTAAATTCAAAAGTTTGTTTTGAGATATAATAAATATCTTACAAACCTCGTTTTCTCGGTCCGCACTGTAAGTTACGGATCCTCGTTTTTCTTCCGCTTGGATTTATGGCCCGCGCGCTTCGCGCTTTGGACATAAATCTGAGCGGAAAAACTCGGTGCGTAACTTACAGTACGGACCTCGATCTCGGCTAGTCAGAGGTATGAACAAACCAACACGCGCACAATAACGAATCCCTCAAGTTGATTGGCTCACATACTCGCAATCGAAAACGCCGGCACTTGGAAGAAACCAATGTACTTTGTAAGTTGAAATATTGGTATCAAATCTACGGTAGTATTTTAGTTGGTTTAAGATTACTTGCTTTCATTTTCTAAGACTTAATTATTTAGCTCGGTGCTTCGCGTCTAGTTGACTATTTAAACAATAGAGTGTACTATCGGCTGTAGTTGCCCCGCGGAAATTTGATGTTCTTAAAACAGATATTTGCTAGTTTTAAGAACATCAAATTTCCAAGGGGCAACTATCGGACCGATAGTTCCGAGGCATAAACACTCTGTTGTCTTTATTGTTGACCACTAAATTTTCTTCCGTGCGCCAGTAAAAAAATAGTCAAAACTCACTAAATGCTGATCAATCAAATATTTATCCATGCGCATAGCCTGAAATTTCAATAATTTGCAACGTGCGTTGGCTAAAAAATACGGTTTAACTGTCAGAAAATCCACATTTTCACGGACGAGTACTATCCATCCGAGCATTTTCCTGGTATATAGATACTGGTGATAGTGTCTCTCCGCGGACGAACACTATCGCGTCACGTGATCAATTTAAACCAATAAGAATCGGAGAAAATTTAGTGGTGAACTATAATGACTAGTAGAAAACTCTAACTCGTAGACGAATCGTTAAATAACAGCACACCTTGAGTTCATCAGCAAGTCGTTTTAACGCATCTCTTTTCGCGTATATAAGTCGCGCAGTTTCTGGAATTGGCAGTTTCATTTTCATCATGCACTCTGTCTCGCGGATCAATTGAATAAGCTGGGGGTCACAGTTAACAAACAGTTCACCACTGTCTGGGTGCCTCACTAGAAGTGACGCCTGAAGACCTACAAAACAAAAACACAACAGATAGAAACTTCAAAAGTTAAACCATTCTATCTCTTGCATTTATGCTACTTTGACGAGCAAGATAAGGAAGTCTACTGTTACGTTCTAAGTCGGGTTGTTGGAGAGCCGAAGTACATGCATCCACACTTAAACCCTATCGAGTCACAGAATTTATTTAACAGGATTAGAGCCCATCAGCATTCCAACTTGCTAGGTTTTACCATGAAAAACACCTCAGGCTTATCCTTTCATTCGACCAGGGAGTTTTGTTTAGTAGTCCGCCTGTTTTACCGAAGCCTAGGACAAGGACCAAAGGACATCCATAGCCTTGACTCTAACTTACTTAAAACTTGATGCACCTTTGTATAAAACTGTGACAGGAGGTTGAATCACAAGGCTCAACAGTGCTCTAAGCTAATTTTTTTTGTAACTCACCTTTTGGCGACCTTTACTTCTAAAAAGGTCGCCAGGGATGCAATTTTGGTCCCCATTTTTTAAGAAAAGAACGGTTTTCATTTTTCTGATACACATTGTGCCATATTAAATGGATAGAAAACCGCTGACCATGAGCCATACATTCCGTCTAAGGATTTTTTTGCTTGTAAATCGTATTGAATTTACAAAATGAGGGGTGGTTCATAGGGGTAGTCCGTGGGACGTGTCAATGAAGCAATCCATGGATCGGGTTTACTGGGGTTGTCCATGGACTTGGGGTCCATATTTTGTATACCCCCTGGTACGCCCCGTCTCCGCTTGAGAGTTCAATCTCAAGGACTTCGTCTAAATGGTGACCATTAACAAAAACCTGTTTGAAAAAATGGGTTGCATTTATAGATGCAATGAAAAGAGCGCATTTATAGATGCAATGAAAAGAGCGCATTTATGCAATGAAAAGAGTTCATTTATACATGCAATGAAAAGAGTTCATTTATACATGCGATGAAAAGAGTTCATTTATACATGCGATGAAAAGAGTTCATTTATACATGCAATAAAAAGAGAGCATTTATACATGCAATGAAAAGCGCACACCTATACATGCCCAACAAATATCGCCCTGAGTTGTGCGACGAAAGTCACCAGTGTAGACGGGTTAACAGAAAGTAAGAAACAGCGCATATACCTGTCCTAGCAACTTCAACTTGCTTGAGCCATCCCTTGTGATAGAGAATCTCAAATTCCGCCAAGACAGTGGCCAACTGGTTAAAATTACGGATGATTCTCGATGCCTCGGGTCCCTTTAAGCACGACGGGTGATGCTCGAATATGTTCATAGGGTTTCTGATACGCCTCATCAGCTGCCTAGCCCAGCTAATGCGACCAGCGATCGGAGGAAGATTGCGGTTCTCTGGAGGGTTTTCACAGTTACGCTGATATATCTGTATAACAGAAGGAAAATTATGATATACCAGTTTCCAAAACCACTCAAATACGTGACAAATCGCTATCACGTTTAAAAACCAAACATTGGTGCCACAAAATTTTGGTGGCGCCATTCTGTGGTCCGTAATAGTGGTGGGTTTATTCATTGCAATAACATTACACTGAGGTGCAGCAAAAGAGTAAACGAAGAACTAGCATAACTTGCAATTGGAAAACAACTGGATTTCTTGAGTTTAACGGGAACCGTGAGAAAATAGCTGTCCCTTGCTTTGCAGCCACGTCATTTCGTAGTCTATAATCTCATAGACCATAACTTTCGATCAATAGGTGTGCGAGATTTCATGTAGTTATTTTAAAATATCTCAATAGTCAATAGTGATAAGCATGATTACATTGTGCATTGTAAATGCCAGAGGCACTCTCCCAAAGTCATAATATGCATTGCGGTGTAGAATAACGTTGGAAAGGGTTGAATTTATCAAAAACCAAAAATACCGCGCCCCTTGTTTTCAGCTAAGTCGAAATATGAAAATACGGTCAATTTTCTGTACCTTTGCTATGATCTCTACTTCCTTGCCATAGTGTTGTAGAAGATCGCTGTATTTTTCTTCAATGTGTGCCTGTAGGCTAGGAATACCCAGCTTTTCAAACCTGTATGACAAACATGAAAAACAAATGACCGTGACTTTATGTTCCCCACGATTGTGGCTGTATACGATTTTTCTGATCTTCCAAATCTCATTTACAGCGTTCACTATGGAGCACCTAAAGGTTTCTGATATGTTTGCGTTTAGAGGAATACCATAGTTTTCTTGTTCCTTGTATATAGCTTAAATAATAGGGAATTAAGCAAAACACAAAGACGACGTCCACCGGCAACAGCACCAAACGCATGCCGTTAATGAAGGGAACAATGAAACTGCAAGTGCCAAATACAGTCTGGTAGGTTTCCTTGCTGTACTCAGCGAAACAACGTGAAATGCCCATTTTTAACATTTTCTCCACGACGCAAGAGCACAACGGCAAAATTCTTTAGAGGAATTAGAGATAAAATGTGTGCAGAAACAACTAGAAAATTCAACAGTTTGAAAGAAATGTGGGAATAAAATGAAACAAGCCTGCTGTTACTATATTAGTACATGAGGAAAATAAATTTATTTTTCACTGGTGTCGTCTTCGGCATCGTCTTCGAGCTTGCTAAACTCCCTAATAGCGGATATGTAACGGACGTAATCGCAATTTTTAAGTTAGCTGGATGAGAACTGCTTCCAGCTGTTAACACAATCACCTGGCAAGAAGTTCCAGCGACTGGGATATAGAAATCACTTTTTCAAAGCAGCTAGTCATGAACATCTGTAAGTGATTCTAAGAAGAACAAAGCAAAACAAGAACTTTAAAACAACATACAATACACACAACATAGAACACACACAAAAGCATATTTGGTTACAGGTGTCCAAGTGGTATGTAACATAATCCGGTGGATAAGAGAAGAAAAAAGATCACTCTTATTTATTGGTTAGAAATCTATCTTCTGGAAAACAGTATCAAGCCTCTTAACAACTGAAACCTGATAAAACTGAAGCCACGCGATAAAATTTAAGTCAATGTTTTGACTTTTTACAGTCTGTTTTTGTCCTTAATTATTCTCTCCTGCTTTGAAGTAACAAGATAACATCGTTGTGTCTGGCAAAAGACGGAGGAGAGACGCTTACTGCTTACTCTTCCACGGCCAAGTTGGTCAAGCTGAATGGGTGAAACTTATACTCTATTGGAGGTAACTCTACCAGTCATACCCAGTACTGCTTACCATTTACGAATGAATAGCTCTATCCACCCCTGATCATTTTACATAAAATAGAGTATTGTACCAACCTTAATATCAGTGCTCTGTCTTTTGAATTCAAAGAAGTCCGTCTCAAAGTCAGGTTTTCGATGATCTAAAGGATCATATGGCTTTTTCTTTAGCGCTCCATACATGTGATGGAATCTATAGGCAATGCTCTCCATTCCTTCTATCTTGGTTTCTGAAAGCACGGAGAAGGTTTCCAGTGTATTCAGCACCTCAATTATCTGAAAAAAAAAAGAACTAATTAATTAATGCATCGATTGCCACTAGAACAACAAATGTAATATACTACGACATGGCCTTGACAAAAGCATGAACCCCAGTTTGTCCCTTGGGCAAGTAACTCTCAAATTTCTCTTGCATGCGTCACTTGCCTGCTTCTTCAGATCCGTGTTAGACGAGAAAACTTTTTAACTTACTATAACTTGTTGGGTTAGAGGAGGGGTAGGTGCACAGTTGCCCAGATACTTACATTACAGTTGTAAGTGACGCAGCATTGTGTTAATTATATAACTTTAGAGTTGCATTGTTACATAGCTACATGTTAGGGCGATATTCATGTAGCGGGGATTCTGGTGTCCTGCTTGCGGAGTAGCATGTGTTTTGGAAGCTGGCAATAAAACTTGGTCTTTCAAGAACACAGGATTTGAGTTTACTTCAGTAAGGTATATAATTATGCTCACGAATCAACTTCGGGAAATTAGATTTCACACTCTAACAGACTCACCTGATTCAATCGCTTGCAGAACGTGTCAAATTTTCCAAATATATACATCTCCGAGAACTCAAAGGGCTTCTTGGTGGGGTCTTCAGCTATGCGCCTCTTTACGCGTTGAAATGATCTCTGGTACTCCTCATTAAGCCGCAGACACGCCTGAAGCTTCTGAATCAGAGGCTGCCTTGGTTGGTCCCACAGCCGCTGCACGCCTTGGTCTGTTAAGAAGTTCTTACAGGCCGTCACCATCTGATTGGTCACCTGTCAAAGAATCACGCGCTAATCATGATAAAACCAACACTTAACCATTTCACTTTTTCAATGTTGAGTTCGAAAGGTACGTAATCTGAAGCCATTTTGGCAATGAAAGTCGTTCTTACTACGCTGCAGGTAAAATCGTCGTTTGTATAGGAAATCAAATGGTTTCGAGTGTAACTTGAAATAAATTAGCACAAGTGAATTTTTCAAAGACTGCCGAAATCGCATGAGCCTTGAAATCATTTGATTACTTGTTAATTTTATACATGCCAAAATTCAATTATAAATTTCTGCACTCCATTTTAACTTTCTGCGCAGTGCTTGGGATTACATCGTGTGACTTCCCACTGCTTGCTCAATTTACTCCAACTTGAATTCCCTATTAATTTTAAATAAAGATAGCGTGATATAATCTACCATGCAAAATTCCAGCCTATTAGTTCTCACCTTAATGAAGAGTGAAGTCATCCGCTGAGATGTGTTGTAATATCGAGAAATTGTGTGTATCATCTGAATCGCACTGATTAGCGAAGGAATGCAGCCTATCATTTCGACCTTTAAAGAAATAATTGTTTCAAGTCTACTTAGCACACATATTTTACTTTCCTATTAAATAATAGTAAGGTATTGTTATGTTCAGTTAGCAAAACAGACTTGTCAGAATTAACAGAGGCGAGTTTCTCGAAAGATCCGAAACCTTTTCTGTCCCGAAAATCCCGTTTTTAAGTGTAGGAACAGATGAAATACATGCAGTACAAGCTCTACTAAACCTGTTTTTTCTTTAAGGAAAAAAGTCTTCTTTGTTAACAAACTACAGTTAACAACTATACACCACTAGCCACCGACACTTTGGTAAATAGTTGTTTTAGTATATACTAAAACAGTGAGATAATGTACACCACAGATGAAAATGTGGAAATGGCTTGGAAAATGGGCGATTTTTCAAGTGACAATCTAACGCGGCTCTGATCACGGTAAGGGATTTTTTGTTGTCATCTGCCGTCTCGTTTTGTCGCTGACAGGTAAAATTCCCGAGGACATTCAATGGAGTTGCAAATACCTTCTGTATTTGAAACCATTCTGCAAAAATATAATTCAACTTTGGTTCTGAAGTGAACAAGTAACGTAAAATTTGGTTACACAAGATTAATTTGCAGTTGTAAACAAAATCTTTCTCGTTGACCTCGTTGGTTTTTATCGATAAACTCCGGGGTAAAAACATAAACCATTACCTTTGAACACGTCCAAGCCAAATGTAGTCCCATTCTTTGTGCTTTCAGGGACTGCTTCGTTGTTAATTTCGCTTGTCACTTATGCAAACCGGGACGCCATCCGAGAGGCCATATTTTTATAAATTCACCCGAGGGAGCGCGAAACTCGCCAGTTGTTCCGAGGTAAACAGCAAAGGATATTCGGAGTTTGAATAGCCAATCAAAGCGCACTTTCAATGCTATCTTCTGTTTTAGTATATGCTTAAGTGAATTATTTCGTCTGAAAAGGTTGCGGCATTTTCGCTAGCTGGTTTAAATGATAACAAACCAATTTAACCCTTGCAACTAAGCCAGTCTGGCCTATACAAACCAACTGACTATTATCAAACCAGTTCATTCATACCAGGAGCCCATCACTAGGAGAATTCCTCTAATCTATATTGTGTTCTTGATCGGGCGTTTTTGACAGACCTAGTTATTTTTAGAAACGCATTTCGAACGAATTTTATCATGGTGTTCGCCGACGTTCGCACATGTTGACGAAAGCAATATAGCTGCCAAGTAGGCTGTGCACAAATGAAAAGTTTCCACCATATTTCATTTTCCCGTAGTCACCTTTGTACTGGTCATTTCTCAGGACAATCAGTTTGCGATCCCATAATGCCTTTCAGCGATTGCGCATGTCATCGCCCGGGCAAGAAGCTTAGCTATAGTGGTCTTTTAAAAAATCTGCTTGTAAAACTCCACCCCAACTTGACAACCTATTTGCAATGATTTACAGCAGTACCACAAAACAATGGGAGCAGTTATGAAGCGAAGTGTCGAGAAAAACGTGTTGCTAAAAATAACTGGGTCTGTCAAACAAAGTGCACGATCTAAAACGTAAAATGGGAGAGGAACACTCTCTGTTCATACCGGATCTGAGTGATAGAGAGAATCACACGCTTTCTCCAGAGTGTAGAGAAACTTGACATTGTCCTTAGCTTCGTTTGCAGCATCTGTTATACGGCAATCCAGCTCCTTCCAAAACTAACAGACATAAAAATTGAAGCAAACAATTCTATCGCAACTGCGATTCTGTTCAGTGCACTTAGATTCTCTAGGAAGACTGCAAGAAATTTAAGCAAGGCTGACTGATCTGGCCTTTAGCTAAAACAAAGCGTTTGATGAACACTTTGAGTCACTAAGGATGGTTTATAGGCTTCTTTATTTCAACATTCTCTGTCAATGAACCTCTTCATTCAGCTATTAATAGAGAGATCTGAGAAATCATTTGTAGACAATCAAACTTATTCTGTCATATTAGTTTCTAATGCAATCTGGAAAAATGCTATTAAAGCATTTTGTCTAGACTTACCAATGGAAATGGTAATGGTAATAATATCATACAGTACATGTTTGTGGCGACTAACAATTTTTTTCTCGGGGGTAAGATCTCACCCAACACCCAAGCCACGCATGAATGTGGAGGGAAGATAGACGAAATTACCGCGTTCACAAGGGCCTAACCGCACCACCCGAGGATCAACCTTCCCAACTCTTCGTGAACAGTGTGTGGATTCTTTAGCGTCCCGGCAACGATATTATTACGAACAAGGGTTGTGAGACGGAAACTACAGTTTATCGTCCTTATCCGAGAAGACTAAAAAGTCTAACCATTTGCAGATGTCGTTACATTTTAAGACAGCACCAACTCTTCAGGTTTTTAAGACCCTGAGCGATGGTCCGACCTCCCGCACAAAAGTCTAGTACTCTACCAACTGAGAGAACCTGTTGGCATTGCATTGCATTTAGCTAGTACAGGCCTTGTTAAAATGCTCTTTTTACACGACTGATAAATAAATCAAATCAGGTCCCCAAAGTTGAAGGTGAATCAGAGTTATTTTATATAATTAGCTAACCTTAAGTAGTTTAGACTTGGCTGTGATTAAAACTTTGATAACTGTCCTACAGCTAGGATCTTTGATCTGCTCTACAAGGGAGTTGAACTTGGCCATTCTCATCTTCCAGTGTTCCAGTTCAGCGAGAGGGCCCGTATCATCTGCTTCTTTTCTCATTTGCTCGCTTTCAGCCAGCACCTAAGTAATTGAAAGGAAAAAAAGGGTACGTAAGTAAGAGTCAAAACAAGGCACTTGCTTCAGTCATTTGAGAGAATAATACAGAATTCTTGTCAAGTATTTCGTGATACCAGTATTGTGTTTAAATCTAGTCCTCGTAAACACACTGTTTGTTAGACCAAGTATAGTAAGGGCCATAACTCATTTTATACCATGCCATACAAAATACAAGGAGGCACAGTATAGTATAAAGTAGTGGTTAGCGTGTCGGTCTTCCGAGCAGAAGTTTGGAGTTCGAGCCCTGGTCACGGCTGGCACTGTGTTGTTTCCTTAGACAAGAAACTTTACTCCACACTGTCTCTCTCCACCCACGTGTATAAATGGGTACCAGCGATAAAACAGTGCTGGGGGTGACTCGGCGATGGACTAGCATCCCATGCAGGGAGGAGTCATAATACTCCCTGGTGCTTCATGCTACAGAAACCGCGATAAGCTCCGGCCTTGTGGGCCCTAATACAAAATACAACTAATCAGATTGTAGGGAAGCCGTTTTATATTCGTCAGTACTCCACCAACCCTTTCCATCGATCAGTGCAATTCTACGGTATCACACCCAACCTTCCCATCGTGTGTTGCAATTCTTGGCAGTTTCTTTCATAAAGGCTCGTCTGTATACCAAGAAAATACAAGTGACTTTTGGGATATTCCACGGTATAGCACTAGTATTTATTATATAGATCCGAGTGTTTTACTGGGAATTACGCCACTCGTAAAATTCATACGAAACTACATCCGGGACCGTAGTGACGTATTTTTTATATCCTCTTTGGTGAGGATATCGATGACGTCATTTCCCGCCTTGCACGATCCAGTTTGTGCCAAATGAACGTCTTAATGTGTTTTTGTCTATATAATAAAAAGAAAATTGCACGTTAGCTCAAAGATATGAATTTAATGTTCCCGTGGCAAGAACAGTATCTCACTCGTTTGCTGCGCTCACTCGTGAGTTATTGTTCTTGCCGCTCAAACATAAAATTCGTATCTTCTCGCCACCGTGAGAAATCCTCTATGTGCAAACCTGTTCAATTTGTTTGCACCAGGAATGCGCAAGTTCTTCCAACCCAATTAGTATATCCTGGTTGTTTGCCAAAGCTTGATAATCAGCTTGGGTCTCTAGGGTACTCATGTCAATCACCTCACAAGGATGCAGTTTCACTGCTTCATTGACAGACGCATGGGCACCTAGAAAAATAAAACAGTAAAGCTAGCAGTCTGCAAGCCAGTCTAAAAGAGCTGTAGCATGTCTAAATTTTAAGCCATCTGGGCCTGGTTGTTCGAAGCAGGGTTAAGGTAACCCAGGGTTAGTGCGAAATTTTAAATGCAGATATGAGAGCTTAAAAAGCACATTCAGTATAATTCTTTTTGAATACAATTTGATGATTGTTTGCTCTGAATAAAATAGAAAAAGTTATCGGAGAAAACGCTTTTGAAAAAGAGGAAAAGAAACCCATGTTAAAATTTAACCCTGGGTTAGCGCTAATCAGCCTTCGAACAACCGGCCCCTGAACTGTTTTCTCAGACACCTGCTATAAACTTTCAAAGACCACACTATTGAATTTTGATCCTGACACAATGCAAACACAGTATTACAACTGCAAGTACCTATTTCTAACTGAACAGCTCATATTCTACTATGTTTGTTAACCCTTTCATTCTCATGATCTGATTAGTAATTCATCTTAGTGATCGAGTGCCACAGTCTCGTAATACATGGTGCTTTTGAGAATATGGCAACTTATCAATTCATTTATTTGAAGGTGATAATTTGCTTTGTTCTTATCACCTATTTTCATGGTAATGTAATGACATTGTGTTGAGAATTATATTAATTTGCATACTGATTCCTTTTGGGAGTGGAAGGGTTTAAGTCTGATAAATCAACCACCATACCAACAGATGGTGTACTGGTAGTGTACTGTAAGTAGTATAAATATCATGTTGCAAATTGTGTAAGAGTCGTAAATCTGCGTAATGTAAATAAGTAGGTAATTGTAAGTAATGTGAAAATGTTTTTTTTCTGTGACTAGAGTAGGTTTTCTTTTGTGTGTGTGTGTGTGTGTGTCTATATATATATATATAAAGATATATAAAGTGTAAAAGTTGATTAATCGTAAAACGGTGCTCAATACGTGAACGTAGAGCGAAGTAGTTGTTGTGGGAGAAAAAAACACGCAAACAAACTACAGGTTTATCCCTATAAGCCTGTTTCGTGGTTGCCCACTCATCAGGGGATATATATATATATATATGTGTGTGTGTGAAGGCTGTTGTAGTGGCATTGTAATTAGTGTTTGATATGCAATAAACTAAAAAAAAGAATGGTGTACTGGTATTCTACCATCAATAAAGTGAACAAATCGTTCCAGAGACTCTACAAATTCTTTTCTATTGTGTTGGCCTTGTGGAGTTCCTTTGAGTTCTCCCCAGTTATCCATGGCTTTAATGGCTGGCAGGTAGATCTTGGTAAGATGGGACTTCAGGGCAGGGATCAAGGAACCTGGCTCACTGGCATTTATTGTACCAAATGAAAGCTCCTATGTACAAAGAGAAGGAAAAGCCAAATCAATAACTATATATATATATATATGTTAGCACTACAACTGATATAAAAGGCTATGCTTCCTCTCCCCCAGCTTATGACTGGCATACACTATAGATTTTGAGTACTTACACTACACATACTAAGAACTGGAAGAAATACTGGAAAATTATAAGAGGTAACTATCTCCTGATTTTTCATCTGCTATTTTCAATGTTGAATTTTTTAGGCAGACAAGCCATTTTTGTGATTCAGAGGGATGGTAGTCAGAAGTTGATTCTTGTCTCAGTCAAAGCAGTATATACTGCATTACTATGGTCAGGGTTTCTAAATTTTTTTGTTTTTCTTGTTTTTTCTCATTTTTTCAGTGAGGAGATCCTAGCTGAATGCTAACAAGGCTCAATTGCTTATTAAATCAAAATGAGATAATGTTTGAACCATTTCTTACAAGCTACAAGCTTCTATTCTTGTATACCAATATTCTTATTCAGTGCACATACATCAGCAATGTTCCTCATTTTCAATTCTTTGTTGGCATCTGATTTAATACAATAAACCAGCACTCCAGTGAGGCCTTCTTTAAGACCATCTGTTACCATCAATACATTGGATTTACCACCCTTTGTTGTCACATGTAAACTGGGATGTGGATGACCCTCAAATGCTGTTGAATGAAAAAGATTTTGTATGGGAATTATTTTTAAATATAATAATATTGTAACCTGCTTAGACTGCCACAGGTCGAGAGGAAGTATCTAAAAGAGACAATAGTGAATAAAAGAAAAATTAAAGATATTGACTCAGCTTTCTAATGAACTGATTTTTCGATGGTAACTAAAGCTTAATTTTAAACTCTGTGCAAACTCTCATCAGGTTTCAAGGGGCCCAGCCCAGATTTCACAACACAGGATTTTGAACATTTAGTACTATTTAATTACTTATTGGCTGGAAGCGGCTTAGCCTTGATATCTTGGTTTCTTAACCCCTATTTTCTCAGACTTGTATTAACACTTTTGATCACAACTGAAACTATTGCATGTGTAAAAACCAAGACATATAGTCAAAAAAACACCCAAAATATTACATATCTGAAAAATTCAGCTACTGTCCTTGACTTCAATCAACATGACAAAGAGTGAAAGTGAATTGTAACTAATTTATTGTAAAGGTTGTTTCAGTTTTCTTTTATTTTTATTGCCTTCACAAATAAAATGAATTATTCTACCTCAGGAGCCATGTTGTTGTCGTTCTTAGGATATTGCAAGTTACATTCTCAAGGAAAAATAACCAGAATTGCACTTTTGGTGTAAATAGAACCATGAAAACCTATGAAAGCCCTTTGTAAGTGCCATCAACTGTGAACCACATATGAAATCCCGTCTCTGGACTAGTTGCTGGCCTAATATCATGACATCGTGACAAATTACTCCTTAATTTTGGCGCAAAAGTTCGGTATTAATTCATAATTTCATATGTCAAATTACAATGCTGTTATTGCAACTTGTCTTACCATGCCAAAGTGGCATCTAAGTTTTAAATTTGTCACCCACGATATTACTAGGTAATCAAAGGCTCGAGAAATTATTAGAATTAAGACAAAAACGTGCTTGAAATTAATTATTCCCTAATTTCGCATGTCACTATTATTTTGATTGCACATACAAATGTTAGTAAGAGTTACTTACAAGCTCCTTCAGGATCATATTCTTGGTAAAAGAACATCAATGTCCTCTTTCCCTTTGGCTTAAGCACGCTTTCAATTAAAAACACCGCCTATAATGAGTAAAAGTTAGGATAGATGCTGTTAAATTGAGAGAGAAATTATCAAGAAGTGCGCAGTATTTCGCAAGTCTTACCGTATTGACTGAGATGGTCCATTGAATTTAATTATTGACATTTAAAGAGCAAATCCCACGATCTTGATTTGTTGACTAGCATAGTTAACTATGATACTAGCTTTAAACGAGCCCTTGTAAAAAAAGAACTCCTGTTTTAACTGAAGCAGTCCCTGCATATACAAACACAAGCCACAAAACGAGAAAGCCGCACCTCTTCAGATTCAATGATAAATTCTTCTACAACAGAAAAATCGAGCTCTAAAAACCCAGCAACCATTCCCATTATGAATTTGTATTCATCTGTTATCATCTTCCTTCGGGTTTCCCGGTTTTCCTTAGCTCTTTGCTGCAAAAAATGAAACAGATCGAGTAAATCAAAATATATACAAGAACGAGGTAGCATTTGTAGCCATTCGCATCAATCAAATTCTGAATCAACCTCTTGTTTATGCTCGGAAAATGAAATACTGTTTTTCGCTTAGAACTCTGTCATGAATTTCAACAATTACAAACAACTGAAGGTTCTTAAGAAAACAAAACGTATTCAGTCAGGACTTTTTGTAGAACTTTTTTCTTACCTGCCTTTCTCTTAGCGACTCTCCTGTCAAAGGGTGCGCAAACTGTGACGCGATACTTTTCCGTCGTCTGTTTCTGTCCTGTTTTTGAGCGGTCAGGGCTTGTTCTATCGACATGACATTGATACTTCTCTTTCCCTTAAGTTCCCTGGCGCTGGCCTTTGACCTGAGGTCTCTCATACTTCTTGTTGGCTCCGAACCTGTTTTTTTCAAGGTTTGCTTGCCGGCTTCGGACATTTCGTTTTTGCTTTAGATTTGACTCACTTACAGCTCTGTAAGTTGCAACGAAACGTGCTTGATATTTAAGAACTCCTCCTAACAACAAACGAGTTGAATATTGTCAGGAGCCATGGTATTCCAATTTTTTTTTTTCTTTCACTTGCTTTTCGCAAAAAATTGTCTGAGGATTTTCAGCTTACGCGCCAACTCTGAACCGGGGATTTTGCTCATCAGCCAATAGGAAACGAGAAAGGACTATATGTCACTCATTTTGTTGCCAGGAAACGATTGTGGCAATTATTGTGATGAACGCGAATGCAAACGAGCGCACCCCGAACGCTTCCGGACGAACTCCGAATGCATCCGATATACAATTCCGAATCAGGCTTGTGTCCAGCGGAAGTCTTCAAGTATTTTCCCTGGAACAACGGAGGAAATTTAATTGCCTTCGAATTTACTACTCTGTCGATTTCAAAATGATTTACAGAATGGTATATCCTCTATTTTTAAACTTTGTTATGTCCTGTGGTACCTTCTTTTTGGCTTTGAAGCTGATCAATGGGATGAAAGATCTCTTTGCACGAGCAGGTCTTCGAGGGAAAGACATGAACAAAAACACAGAAGAATTCACGTAAGTTCTCTGTATTACATTTACTGTCGTTTCATCTGTGTCTTGTCCTGGAGAATCCTGAACACTGTACGTTGCTATTCACAGTCACAAAAGCATTACTGTTAATTTAACAGTGCCGATGTTTACCCGTCACTTTGACCAAATTGATGTCATGGTGACAAATTTCTCTGGATGGTTATTATCTAGTGAAATCTTGAAGCACATTGATTTAATTCATAGTAATCTCCAGTTAAGTTGTGACTGAGCTCATAAGTCCGCCACTCCTGAACTTAAATTTATTTGAGTCGTGCTTGAGCAGCTGTGTAAACTTACTTTCTTTAACATTAATCCGTAATAAATGAAACTATGTTGGCCGATTCACAAATTAAAGAAATCATATACAATTTTTACCTTCCTAAAGAATTTTTGTGATCGATTAGCGTCACTTTTATTTTTCCTTGAGTCAATTTCTAATACTTGTTTTTGATGCTCTGCGTTTTTATTTTAAGTCCAGAGGGTCTTGGAGTTGTTGCTGGAGCCGTGTTCCTCATCTGCATGTTTTTCTTCATTCCAATTCCTTTTCTTACTATTTGGTTTGAGAAGGGTGACTATGATTTTCCACACCATGAGGCAAGTTAAGCTTTATAAAATAAAGTTCTGGTTATGGTATTCTGGCCCAGCATTTTGACACTTAATTCTGTCCAGTGTCCTCTTCTGGAGTGAAGCACTTGAGTCACACACCCAAACTACTTCACCCTGAAGGAGACACTATAGGCAGGAGTGTCTAAACGTCAAGTCGGTGAATTGCAACTTTTTAGGTTACATTAGTTTACTTGACCAGTGAAGCATCAAACTATGTCTGATCTATAAAATTGTCTTTGTTAATTAAGCCAAACAGTACTACATCGATCATGAGAAATAAGTACTACATCAAGACTCTACATGGCAGTCAGGCTGCCAATCATGCCAAGAAAAAAAAGACACAGATAGAGAAAAAAAATTAGGAAATAAACAAAAAAAGGTTGTTTTGCAATAGCTTCAAGTACCCCCATTTCATCTATCAGATACTTTTTCTGCTTTTTTTATTATCTGGTTTGTTTAGCTGCTGTAGATTTCGAATGATATATTTATTTTGACTTTCACATTACCGGTTAGTACATGTACCTAACAATTTTTAACTAACAGCATCTTTACACTATGTTCACAGTTTGTTATGTTCATTGCTGGCCTACTGTCAATCTGCTGCATGATTTTCCTGGGATTCGCTGATGATGTTCTGAATCTCAAATGGAGGCACAAGCTTCTGTTACCGACAATGGCATCTTTACCCCTTCTTATGGTTTACATTGTGAATATTGGCATCACTACCATTATTGTTCCTAAACCTCTACGGTTCTTGTTAGGATTTGATCTTGATCTGGGTATGTTTCATACAGCACTGTACATGTATATAGTGAAATGGGGGTTTAGACAATTCTTAATAATAGTAATCATGATAATTTTCTTAAAGTTAACAGCCATCTGAAAACTGCAATACCTCACAAAATGAAACAAGAAAACTATAGATTGTGTACACAAATATGATAATAATTAGTTATTGCTAATAATTATTGATATCAATCATTGATAATTAATATTAATAATTAATTATTGTTAATTTTAATTTGAAGAATTATTATTATAGTAATATAATAATTGATTTTAAGGCACTACAAGTAGTTGTCAAGCACCTAGAGGCTCTTAATAAGACAGCCTGTCTGAGTGTGATTGTTATCATTATCACTATTATTAGATACATGTAACTATTATCTTATAATAGTGATAATGATAACAGTCACATTTGTATAGTCATACAGCCTACACAGTCAACTTCTTGGTGCTTGGCAACTCGTGCATAAAAGTCAAATGTGTTTACTGCGCTACATGTATAAACACACCCATATATAAACGTACATGTAACTGCAAACCGTCAATTAGTTCTGCATGTGCATAATTATAGTACTTTTTATGTAGTAGCCAATTTTTTTTAGTTAATTCTATTTTTGACTAGACAAGTACTTAATTTATTTAATGTTATTTATCCACAACATAATACAAGTGCCGGTAGTACACTGCACATTGAACGTACAATGCAACCGTTATTTTGCTCTGAGAAAGGGCTAATTAACACTCAAAATTTTAGCTTCTCTCATTGAGACAACTAGCATTGATCAACTGGTTTGAATAGATAAACCCATTTTTTTCCTAAACATTAGATAACTGTGTGCCCAAAATTAACATCAAAGTTTTATCACCCTAAGGGTTTCTCTACTATGTCTACATGGGAATGTTGGCTGTGTTCTGTACTAATGCAATCAATATTCTTGCTGGTGTGAATGGTGTTGAGGCAACCCAATCACTGGTCATCGCAGTGTCCATCCTTGTGTTTAATGTCATTGAACTCCAAGGCACATGCTGTTGGCAAGCCCATCTGTTCTCTGCATACTTCATGATGCCGTTTATAGCCACATGCTCTGCATTGCTCTACTATAACTGGTTAGTTACATGACATTGTCAGGGGCGTAGCATGAGATTTTAAAGGTGTACGCGCAGGACGAAAAGTATACCATTTCTTGCCATCCGTTTAGGGACCGTTCATTATTTAACTGGGGGTGGGGGCTGGCTGAGAAATTGTCTAAAACTTAAATTTTTTTCAAGTACCCCTCTTTTGAAAATCTGAGTATTTGGAGGCCCCTCATTTAGATCCAAGCACAAGTTTCAATGCCCCCCCCCCCCCTTCATTACACATGAAAACCTTTATTCTATACCTGGTCTGCAAGTAGATATCTCAATACAGTATTTATCTTTCTCTTACCTACACAAATGCATTTTGTGAACCTGGTGATTCGCAATCTTTTGGTAAAAACGACTATTACATATTTCACTATCTAGACCTTTCTAGACCTTCGCGCTTTATAAAAATTTCAAGTCCTCTCCCTTGAATACGTAGCAAAATTCCAGGGTCCCTCCCTTTTTGCATGAAAAATGTTTGCCCCCCCCCTTTTCTCACCCAGCCCCCTCCCCCAGTTAATTAATGAACGGCCCCTTATGGACTAGGATAAAGGAAATACTGATGCAAAGACCTAAATATAATGCAAAAAGTTCATTGGTCATCCTAATTTAATGATAAGAATGGATTCAGAGAATTTTTGTTCCAGGTTTCAGCTGTACGCTCAGGCATACACATATGTGACTGTGTATAATTGGATGCTTTGTCCTAGATTGTATAATACTGTAACAAGAACTACACATATGATCATTACTGTTGCAGTAACTCTACTTGTTTTTGGTTTGTTTCAATTAGCCAAGTATGCCCCTGTTACTGATTTTACAGTAAAGTGAAATGACCAGCAAAGTCAGCATTATAGATGAATAAGAATTCAAAATACAATATTCTTTCAAGTTTGATCAGTCAGGTGTGCTGTACAGTACAGGACATTTTGCAACAGATAATGGTGTTGACTGAAGTTTTGACAAAGTGAGCAGATGTTATGCAAGCTAATAAAAACATTAAAAGCAACAGTTCTTTTCAGAACTACTGTACTGTACATGCCCCCAAATGTCAAACTCAACTGGACAAATAATTTATTTATATTTCAATAATATACCATTATAAGTTATTGAACATCAAAGGCTATGATGGCAAAATGAGTGTAAAAATTGCCCTGGAGCAGAATCAAATGCATGGGGAACTTTTGATTTCAGGTCTTAAATTCTTTTGTTGAAAATTATAAAACGTTGCTCTCTTTAATAGGTATCCTTCCAAAGTGTTTGTTGGAGATACATTTTGCTACTTTGCTGGAATGACATTTGCTGTAGTTGGGATTCTAGGACATTTCAGTAAAACCATGTTGCTGTTCTTCATTCCACAAGTGTTCAACTTTGTTTACTCTATACCTCAACTGTTCTATTTCATCCCTTGTCCTCGGCATCGGTTACCAAAGTAAGTAGAATTTAAAATTTGGGTTAACAAAATAAATAATTATAGCATTTGTAAGAGGTAAGAAGTTCAAGACATTAGCCCTTCAAAACTGAGAATTTGCTCAACAACAATGTATGTGAGCCACTTTATAACTATCTTCCTGTTTCAAGTATAATAAGTTTATTGAATGTACAGTATATGATGTTATTCAGTTTTTTTATGGGTTTAAATTTTATTTTCCTTTGTCTTTTTTTGGTATAGTAATGTATGACATTTAAACCAAGGATAAAATTAAACCACAATACATACATAAAATTTTTACTCATCATTACATAATTATTGTTTAAGCCTCAAATGTGAGAGGTGCAAGTCATGTAGGTTGACTGTACACTGTTAATGACATTAATAGGTCGATCAGTAAATACTGGTAAGTAATTTGGTTCGGCCTATACTTGTCTGTAAGCATGCCACTCTCAATAGATGCTTAACACTGATTTCAAACTTCAGAGACCTTGATGTGCCTGTCAGTCTTGTTACATATACACATGTACAGTGTTGGTAGACTTAAAAGTATTAAGTAGACTTAAGTAGTATTAAATTTTTTTGAAGCAAAATGTGAACTAAAGAAGGATTTTCCAGAATGGAGGTAGGGTTTAAACTGACTAGGATCAGTGAGAGAAGTTCTTTCTTTTTCCTAGATTCAACCCTGGCAGTGGAAAGTTAGGTATGAGCTATTCTATGTTCAAGACTTCAGATCTTCATCCCCTGGGCAAACTTTCCTTGTCAGTCTTCAGTCTTCTGAGATTGGTTCATGTTGAGCATGGAATTGGAGAAGATGGAGGTTATACGAGAGTCAACAACTTAACACTGCTCAACTTTGTAATTAAGATACTGGGTCCTTTGCATGAACAAACCTTAACACTGATTATACTTGGAATACAGGTAAAGTTAACAGTTGTAGGATTAATTTTAGAAAGAACAAGTAGCTTTTCAACCAGAGGGACATTGTGTTTCACTTTATAATAAGGATCTTTAAGGGAGCTGGGATGTTCTTGATCCTAAGATTTACAAGTGGTTTGCATCCATAACAGCCCTAGTACAAAAATAGCATCATCTAACCCGGAGCAGAGGAAGGTTAATGAATAGCCTGCTAGTAGATGTTCCCTATTACATTTATTGCATTTTAGCTAAATGTTAATAAATTTCAAATTAACTTTAATAAAAATGCAGACATAAGAAGTCACGCTGTTGGTGTACTCCCATCCTGTATGACTGGTTTAGTTACAGTGCAACTTGCATGTAACTAGCTATTAACAGAGAATTGTACCAGTCCAGTGTTTGTGCGTTTGAATCCAACAAACACTCTTTCTTTTTTCAGGCTGAACTGCATGCTTTTAAGAAGGGCTGCATTTTAATATGAGCTTAGTATATATTATGGTTTGTGTTTCAGGTTGCTGGTAGTGCAGTGGCATTCATCATTCGATATCATCTGGTTAGATTGTTCTATGATGTAGAACAACACTAGGTCATTTGAATTTTTAAAGTTAATGAAACTATTTTGAGGACATTGCAGATTCATGCAGCTTTCAAGAAAAATAGTTGAGTGATTTTATGCTGTTTCCAAGGAAGCAGGTTTTCCAAAACTTAAAATTTCTAACTTAAAGCCTCAAATCCTTTTCTACTGCTGTCTAAATGCAGGGCTAAACTTCAAAATTTGACAAACCACTGTTTATGGTGTGGAATTTGTAATTTTAAGAAGTATGTGCATGAAGTCTCTTTACAAAATATTGTTGAAATAACAAAATAACGGAGCAAATAGAAGTTCAGTAGTAACAAAAACAGTACATACAGGATATCAATATTATAAGCTTTTACATCCTTGCAGTTTTAATTATTTGAAAAGTGCAGTACTTTTAATAATAGTGTCATTATTTTTGTTACTATGAAACAATGTTACAAGAAAATAAAAGTAACTGTATTGTTTTCTTTAATTAGCTTCAAGTTGTGTTGGTTAACATTGGTCATTAGAAAACAGTCCTAAGAAAATATGCGTGCTGAATGGTGAGAATTCATGTTTCTATAACTCGATAGAAACACAGAACTAGCGCGAGCTGTTGACGTACATGTAATGATGTAGCAACCAAAGAGAATTTACATTTTGGTCATCCAAGTTAACAAGATGTTTTCCCTTTTTCGTTGTGGTGTTTTCTAAAAGAAATACAAAACATGTTCTTCCTGTTTCTGTCGAGTTATACAGTAGAAACACACAGCATTTCTCGTTCTCCCAAACTTCCAATTGTGTTTCTATTAAACAATTAGATTATGAGCTCGAGATTTCTATCGCGTGATAGTTGACGAGGGCACAGCCCGAGTCAACTATCACACACAGAAATCGAGAGCGAATAATCTAATTGTTTTAGTATAAATCTACTAGTCGTTCAAAACTTTGTCTTTTCTGGAACAGACTCAACCAGTAAACTGTCTAAATCTTCTTCACGAATACTTCGAAAACTTGAAGAAGTGGCCGCCATTACGCTACTCACTATCTATCACAGAATAGATAGTGGGTAGCGTAGCCAATCAGAGCACGGCATTTGTGATAGAACGCTAGTAGATTTATACTAAAACTCAATAGAAACACGGTACATGTTTTCTATTTTAATTGTTGATGTATTCATGGATATGAAATACTGTAGAGTTTTGTAATACCTCCAACATCCTACTTGGTTTTATCACAGTCATTATGACAACTGTACTTAAGGTATTCTCTCATTAAATTAATGCAGGTATCTCCGACACATCTTACTTATTCTGTATTTCAGACCTACAGTATCATATTTTTACTTTTTGTACCTTTATGGAACTTCCCCCTCTTATTTTCAACAGAGCAGAGATGCAAAGCTAATGCTGTACAACCATTCAGTAACAGTCATCTACAATTTCATAATTATAATAACAATGTTTATACTACTACATGAGAAATTTCTGTAATTTGATTGGCTAAGAGCAGTGATATTTCTGCTTAATTTGAAATACCTACATGTGAAAATTACAAATCTTTTGCAAGTAGTAGTATAAACAAATAAAAGCATGATTTGTACGTGATATTTGGCATAAATACCACTCAAGATATTTCAAAATTGTCTCAAATTTCACTCGCCTAACGGCTCTTGAAATTATGTACAACAATTTTGAAATATCCCTCGTGGTATTTATACCAAATATTACTACAAACCATGCTATTACCTATACTAACAAAAAGTGATGTAACTAGTGTACAGAAAGGGCTCTTGTAACAGAACTCTGAGATATTTGTTTCTTTTTTTTCTCGCAACTTTCTAATTTCTTTAATACTGTAAATAAACAGTTTGTGTTACTCTAAACTTAAGGCCAATTAGTAATATGACTTTCATTGATATTTTTCTTGTCTATCTATTTTAATATCATTGTAAATGTCACATTGTCTGTGGTTTACAAAAGTAAATAATAATACTGAAACTGACATGAGTACATGAAACAGTACTAAATTACCATACATGCTGAACTTTGCTGTGATCAAGTTCACATGTAAAAATACCATATTCCAATTATGGTATTTTTTAGGACATTTAAAGAATACCTAAAAAAAATCCCATATTTGGAAGAGTTAAACAAGTCCCAACCAGGAAACTAGGTTGGGAATTGCCTGACTTTGCCAAATTTGGGAATTTTGTGGGTGTTTATTTTAAATACCCTAAAAATACTATAATGGGAATCTAGTATTTTTTCTTGTGGTTTGATGCTTGTTTGATTATACAGTATGTTGATCTACACTTTTGCTATTATATCCTTCAGCAGAGCTTTGATTTTCAGGAAATGACGTTTGAACTCCAATCCATCACCCTGAGGAAATAAAAATAAAAGCAGTGCATGTTAAATATACATGTATCGTAATGAAATGTCAGTCAAACACTGAACCAGAGTTTTCTTTGGTAGAACAAATTAAAGAAAACACAGCAAAAAAGCCCAACCTTACGTTGATGAATTTGTATATGTTGTGGTTCAATTTTACCTTTGGTTTAAATTTTGTTCCATTTGTTTTAAACACACACATAATCGTACTCAAAAACAATGGAAAATAAAATTTAAACAAAGGATAAAATTGAACCGCAACTTATACCTGTATCTCGGATTCAGTTCTGGTCAAGACAAAATGAAAAACACTGAATTCATATAACTGTACTATTAATAATAAGAGCAATTGAAAAGAGAAATGTAGAATTCAAACCAAGTTGTCTTAATTGCATTTTTTCTGAGCAAAACCAGGACATTGTTACTGTTAAACTTTACCTTGGAAAGTCTGAAGTCCACAAGTAGAGATGGATTCATTTTAATGAAATTAACTTTAATGCTTAGATTGTTTTGTCGTCTATCCGTGGTCAGTATAGTCACCTGAAAACCAATAAGATTTCAATAACAATGACTTTTAGTCCAGTATAAACAGGTTTGAACAGGGACTTCTGAATTATGCCTCTGGTAGACCAAAAGTATTTCTTGCCTGATTTGTTGAATTAACTTTGAAGCTGTATTTAAGTTTATCCAGCACTGCTTTTAGCTTGTGTAGTGTCTCTTCAGGGCTTTTCAATGTGTGAAACCTTGTCATTCGTCTTACCAGCCTTTGGAATGGGGTCTGAAATTGAGAACACCACAAACCATATAGGCTGAAGTCATCAATCAATGATTTTGGATGTACCACATTCAGTAAAAATATTAACACAACTGAAATAATTTTTAAATCTTATCCCTGCTAAAAAGTAAATTTTGTAATTATGGCTTCAAAACAACAATGATCCATAGCATCTCCACAATTTTAATTAAAAGTGTTTTTTTAAACATTTTATACCTTTTAACCAGATTGTACTGTACTCTATTTTACTGCCTTTTCCTGCCCTATCTCCAGTTAAGTACAGGTTCATACCCCTTTAGTCCTTTGCATTTCTTATTGAATTGAAAAACATGAAAAAAACATTCTGATCAATAAGCATTAATTAAAAGTGACTATTGTGATGTTACCAATGCACAGTTGTACTGTACATTCTCATGTGTTTAGGTTACATGGCTTCACAACCATGTGCTTCAACCAGGCATTATAAAAAAACTGAGTTTGAGTTTAGCCTAGGCCATCTCTTCATTGCTTTGAGCCAATAACAAAAGTCATTGCAACTATGATTGAAGGAAAACAGTAAACATCTGGCTTTTTTGTGTCATCCTCATAAGATCTGTTAATTACAAGTCTATTTTGTTTCTGGCCTCCATGTCAATAGTTATCAATACAGGATGTGTATTAATCACCATCAACATTTGTCACAAATGAACTCACCTGCGAGTTTCCTGGTGTTGACTGCATTTGGCTGCTTAGTAACAGATGATCGGGGTGAACAGGCTGTGAAAACCACTGCCCATTTGCTGTCCAGTCATTGTCAACTGTCTCAAAGCTTCCACTTTCAATACCACTGTCCAGACACTGTGGTGCAGGTTGGGATGCTGAGATGGTGTTCCTAGAAACAGAAACAAAGCACTTGATTTTTACAGCAATTGGCTCAGCATTCGCTCCGACAAAGGGCTAATGCTCGAAACGTCAGAACCTCCCTTTTACCTTACGGTGGTATAACTTACTTAGTCAACTCATTTGATTTACCCAATTTCTTGTGATTTCAGATTAGCCAACAGAAAACTTCTGTAACAGCACAGATGAAACCAATAAACTACCGTCTGCCTTTTGCTTGGGGGCATTAAGAATTACTGTTTTCTTCTAGGCAAAGATTTTTCCAGGGGTTCAATACTATTTGATAGATAACGAACTGTACCTCAAGGAGATTTTTTTGAAAAATAAACTAGTGAGCAGCACTCTGCGAACTGGTTTTGTAAAACTGATTTATTCTCCTACGCGTTTCGTCCGACTGTCGCGGACTTCTTCAGGGAGTTTTACAAATGAGAATTACAAGCTTGTATTTATACATAGTGTGAGCCGCGTAAAGTACTTTTACAGATTTGTAGCGGATTCACGTACAGGAAACAAGCTAAATTTTCACGCAGGGCGTGACTAAGGTGTAGCATACGTGTGACATATTTCTGTCATGACGTATGCGTGACATATTTATTTTTGGGGACCACAGATTTAGTACTAAATCTGTGGTCCCCAAAAATAAATATGTCACGCATACGTCATGACAGAAATATGTCACACGTATGCTACACCTTAGTCACGCCCTGCGTGAAAATTTAGCTTGTTTCCTGTACGTGAATCCGCTACAAATCTGTAAAAGTACTTTAGCGGCTCACACTATGTATAAATACAAGCTTGTAACTCTCATTTGTAAAACTCCCTGAAGAAGTCCGCGACAGTCGGACGAAACGCGTAGGAGAATAAATCAGTTTTACAAAACCAGTTCGCAGAGTGCTGCTCACTAGTTTATTTTTCAAAAAAATTATTTTTCAAAAAAAATCGTTCAAAAAAATTACACTCTAACCCTATTGGTTAAAACACAATAGGCCAGAAGAAACAATAAAAATAAGCATTTTTTATTGGCTTGAATAGACGGCTATCTGGAGTGCCATATGGCACGCTTGGGAATTTGAGGGGTGGTACATGCGAGTGCCATATGGCACGGTCGGACGGGAAAGGGTTAAAAGAAATCAAGCCTTTTTGCAACAGGACAAGGAATTGAGAGAAATACATTGTTGTCTGTGTTCTAACCAAAAGCCAATGACACAAAAAATTTTAAAACTTACTAAAAAGTAAAAACAACTTGCTTTGCTAGTTATTCCACTTGTGGAACAAGTATTTTCATAAACAGTAAGATTGACAAGGCCTATAGTGACATAAAATGCAATACTGGACATTGCCAGAGGAGGTTATTACCAGAGGTCTGACTACAATGACAGTCCCATGTTCACACTTTAATACATGTACTGTATGTCTGACATAAGGTTTTACTGAGCTCAGACCCATCATGACTGTAAATGGCTTTTATGTTAATAACAATACCATGACTGCTTTCAGGGAAAACCCTTCATTTCATTCCTCATTTGTTAAACAAACTGATCTGATTTGAGCGACACCTACTGGTATCTTCTGTCTTGTATAGGAGATGTGACATCTGCCTCAGTGCGTCTCCTTTTGAACGGTCCAGTCCCAGTGGGTGTGTCTCCTGGTGAACAACCATGACCACCTGATAGAAATAACATGGAAACAATTGAAGAGTCTTACCCTTGATGGGCAACAACCAAAGCTGGTAACAAGAAAGTGCTATTGTGTATTTATCACTGAAATTACTTTTGCTTGTAGTCAAAGATTTTTACTACTTTGCTTCAAATAACTAACATAACATAAGGCAAAACCTAGAGATATATGGTACTGCTGAGACAGCTCCCCAATAAATCTACATAAAGGTACTGCAATTTGACAGTGCATTCCATCCACCACGGATATTTAAGGAATAGGAGTGGAATAATGTATTGTACGAAAAATAACAGTCTAAATGGATTCCAAGAAAAGTTCAAGTACACATACAACAACAATGTCACCTGATGTGAAAGAAAGAAAATTGAGAAAAAAATTTAACTCTGCTGAATAATTATCAGTTACAGATTAATCTCTTTAATATGCTGATTTAATACTTACCATCTCTAGGGCTTCTTGCTGTTGTCAAAGATCTGAAAACAAAAAAGAAAAATTACTGTAATGTATGATACCAATAAATAAATGTCCTAGAAAAAATTTCGTACAGACAGGACTACTATACAGTCAGGGCTGTCACTAATTTTTCAAATAGACAGGGAAATGAAAAAAGTAGCCAGGGGACAAACATGTAAACTTTGTGTGACTGTTTTCGCTTTGGATCAAAATAGCCGGGACTCAGACTTGTAGTAGCCTGGGGAAATCCCAGGCCCCCGACCCTTATAATGACAGCCCTGTATACAGAACTAAACGTTCAGCATAATTAAAAGAATGTCTTATCACCTGTTGTACCACTTTTCTTTCTTTATCTGTGGAATGGTAAGTCTCCTTTTGGCATTTTCAACAAGAATCTTCCTTAAAAATGCTAAAAAAGTGAAATTGGTTACCATGAATGAATTATTATGGAGTACTGTACGAACACAACTGCTAATAATAATATACCTGTACATGAAAAATTACTAAATTTTGATTGGCTAAGAGAAATCATATGGTTCTCTTGCTCAATTTGTGATTTATTTAAATGTACACCTGCAAACTTTTAAAAGATCAAATAGCACTCACTAAAGTAGCTTATACAATTTGAACTTTTTGAAAAACTCACTCTGCAAATAAATTACAAATTGCCCTGAAAACTGTAGGATTACCATCACTTAACCAATCTTGGACAAAGTTACATAAAGTTCTTTGTGTTACTATAGACAGTCTAATTCACATTAACATGTACAGTACACAAACCTAATGAATGTGTATCCATTTTTATCCAGGGAGTTCTGTTAACTCTGCTATTTATCCAATCCAGATATTCTTTGTTACTTTGTGTTGGCTCATCCCATGGTAATTCTAAAATATTAAAAAAGAAAAGAAATTATTGCTCACAGTTTTTCTCCCTGAGTTTTATCATGTTCAATTTCAAGACTGACTGAACACATTTCGTTTTTCTTAAGGACATTTCATTTTTAAAGATGCAGTCGGTTACTGCTCACAAGGTTCCTAGCATTTAGATTTTATTTTCCTTCCACAAGCAGCTGTCAGGGAGATCTTAGCCCAAGAGATGACCCCTTGTTTAGTAAGACCTGCACACTAAAAATTTTTGTGCAATTTTAAAATAGTGGCTTTACAGACATTAATCCATGTAGTTTGAAATCTGTGAAAGAGGCATACCTACTACTTATTAACTGAGAGTGAGGTCATTACAGGGATATCTCAGATGGAGGTCTGAGATTTCCTTGCAATGACCAAAAGGACAAGGTTAATAAGTTCTTTATTTATGGTCATTGCTTTTCAATATCCGCTTGTGCATGCAAGAGGTCATTTAAAGTCATGTTCATTGAACCAAAATACACCTGACCATGGGAACCAGAAGTGACAGAAGAAACAGTTTCCTTGAAAAGGTAGCCATTCGCTCCAACGAAGGGCTAACGCTCGAAACGTCAGCACCTCCTTTTTACCTTACGGTGGTATAACTTACTTAATCAACTCGTTTGATTTACCCATTTTCTTTGAAAATGAGACAACTTTTGTATAATGTCTATATTAATGCCCGCTCATTACAAGAAAATCTTGCCCACTCAGCAGCCAATCAGAGGGCATTACTGTTGTAGCCATATAATGAACTTATTTTTTTTCCTTGGTTAACATTGGCACCACAATATACATGTACCGGAAGTCACATCAATCAATAATATTGTTTCAAATGAATTTATTTTGCTTTCAGTACCTACCTCCTGCTAGCATCGCTGCTAGTACTATACCACAGGACCAGATATCAGCAGGCTCAGCTCTATACTCTCCTTTGGACAAGACCTACCAAGGCAATAATAACAATATTAATTTCTGCAGAAATTATGTGATGATTTCCAAATGCAATTTTCAGATTGCATGCATGTATTTTACGCAAACAAGGACTTTCTAGAATTCTTTAACGGTCTAGCATGTTCCAGGCCCTCGGATTGTTAGTGGGTAAGCCTCATCAAGATAGAGGATGAAATGAGGGGAGCTACCTTCACACACAATCCTGCCACATATTTTGTTCACAATGTGACCATAAACTGAAACCAGCTATTAAAATGTTCAATGGACTAGTCACATAATTCACCACCATCATCATCATTACTTTTATCATTTTATACACAGATAAACATCAGTCAAATATACAATGCACTAGCAATCACTTATCCATGAAGTCAGCACAATGTAAATACATAATATTGTTATTATTAGTACCTCTGGTGCAACATATGGGGGAGTCCCACAGCACTTCCCTAAAAGTCTTTCTTTTCCTTTGTGCCGAAACACAGTTGATAGACCAAAATCAGTAATTTTCAAATTATCTGCAACAAAACTTTGTTGATTAAACATTATGGCACTCCATCAAATGAACAATAGCACATTTCATTAATCGTTAATTAATCTACAAATTAATTAATCAGACAAACTACAGTGTATAACTATCACAGACTCCCCCATTCAACAAAATAATTATTGTGAGTAGCACGTCTGGGCGTGTCTCTGTTGTGGTTCAATTTTTTTCCTTGGTTTAAATTTTATTTTCTGTTGTTTTTTGGTATGGTAATGTAAGATGAGTTTCAAACAAGGGAAATTTTTAATTTAAACCAAGGATACAATTGAACCACAACATCTACTCTTAAGATCTATCATAACTATCTACATGTAATCTTTGTTTCAGTGAGGCTCTCTAAGGAGCAGGTCTCCTATAAGACCCATACAGTTCACAGTAAGAATCTTTGATTATGCTGATCTGGTATGGGGCGATAAGGATAACGCTGTTTCAATGAACAAACTGCAGGTGTTGCAAAACAAGGCGGCAAAACTTGTTCTAAATAAACCATTGTATTCTTCTGCAACCGATGCTCTCAGTCAGCTTGGCTGGTTAAATTTAAATCAACGCAGGCACTTCCATCGCTGCTTGTATGTTTATAAATGTGTGAATGGAATTACATCTCACAAATTGGAATTATCTAGAAATAGCGATGTCCATAGATATAACACTTGCTCCAAAGATCATCTTAGACTTCCAACAGTAAAACGGAACTGGGGTAACCAGAGAACTTGTTATCATGCCTTTAAAGACTGGAATGCCTTGGACAGTGACTTGAAGAACTCTGACACCATATGTCAGTTTAAAAGTAATTTTTTTAAATCTATTAACTAGTCTATAATTTACTTTTGTATTTTTAATATATTTTTTAATTTGTGTATATATATATATACATTTTTTTAATAATTTAATGCTATTTTGGATCAGGACCTTTCTGTAGATCACCTACGGGTGAGAAAGCTTCCTGTTAAAATATCATTATTATCTGTGAACAAAGTCAAATTTTCAAGAGGTTTATACAGAGTGCTTTATCATCATTCCATCTCATTTACTTTGCTGAATGTTGAGCTCTGTTCCCTGTGTTCCAGATGCTTTGAAACTGGCAATAGGAAGGAAACATAATTATCTGTTTACTAACCATCTGAATCCAAGAGTAAGTTTTCAGGTTTGATATCTCTGTGGGTCACACCTTGCTTATGAAGATAATCCTGTAGGAGACAAGAGACACAAGTTCATGTATTTAGGTAGCTGTATGCTGCATGACTACAATTTATCAAATAAGCAAAGACAATGTACAGTGCTGTCTATCTACATCTTCCCATGTACACAGGGTGTTCATTAGGCATCGGAGATCTAAGAATTCTCCGGCTACTACGAAGAATTCTCCAACCAAATTGATATGGCCCGAGCTAGTTTTAAATTCAGGCATGGAGCGCTTTCAGAATATTCCCCTGTTACTTTACAGAATTCTCTTGCTGCTACGATTCTTATTGAAAACCCTGTGTACAGGTGCATAGGTTTCCTCTATTGGAGATGATCTTTGCCTTAAGTGGTCATGTCTTTCAAACATGGATGTTCATTGCATTGTTCATTGTGTCAAGTCAACTCTGTTGTTGTTTTATAAGTACCTTCAAGGTTAAGGTCCATTGTCATGTCTGCTGCTCCATGAGTATCCCATTCACAGGTGAAGATTTGATCCTATACTAATAGGGTCAAACATTTTCCCAATACTGCAAGGATAAAATCTTCACTTATGAGTGGAACTCAAACTGAAATTTAAAACAACAATACAGTAGACTTGACACAGTGAAAAATGCAACAGACATCAATATCTGAGAGACATGACCGTTTAAGGCAAAGATCATCATAAAAAATCATTATATGTGCAACCTTTGCTCCTAAGTATGGATCTAATTACTGTATTTACAAAGGAGGTTCATGCAGATCACCCAAATTTCTAATGTTGTACAGTCTCCAGTGAAGACTAACATGACACTTACCACTCCCTCTATCAGCTGTCTGAAGTACCGCAGGGCCTGGTGCTGAGGCATTCCAACATCGGGTTCTTAACATAAAGAAATAACAATTACAGGTCAGACTCATTGTTATAGGAATTAAGCAGATTAAATCATGGCTGCACGATGTTTATCACCCAATAATTGCAGAAAAAGAGGACAGGCGACATCACCTTACAGGCTATGAAGTAGTACCCAGGGGATTTGAACCAATCAGAAACAAAGAATTGGGAGATAATTAAAATCAACTAATTTAGAAGAAAAGATCTCTTTCTGTCCAGTTTTGAGAACAGAATTGCCACAATAACTTTGTTGTAGAAAAGAGTTGCTGGGCAGTTGAAGTGGTTACAGATTATCCAGCCACTCCTGAACATGCTACACTTGACTTAATTACATGTGTAAACGGCTTTGAAGATTAAATTACCTATTCTATCAAATAACTCTCCTCCGCCAGCGCACTCTAAGAACAAGTATTGTTTATTGCCTTCTGTCCTTTGAGCATAGAATCGTATCACATGTACATCTTGCAGCATGCGATGAATACAGATCTGAAAAACAATCGAATGTGAATGTTATCGACCGATATAAAATCGAACCATTCACGATCATTCAACAACTTGTACTTATATAGTTTATTTGTACAGACCTCTTTTCTAACATTTTCGTAGCAATCAGCAGCTTTCTCAAGGTCAATGATCTTCACAGCGATTGCTTGTTGTGTTTCTCTGTTGACTGCAAGCTTAACTCTTGACATCAAAATCAAACAAAAACAACATTGATTTATAAACTACATGCACCGATATCCATCAATCGTCTAAATCATTCACGAATCAAGATTCAACACTTATAAGACTTACTCGCCATAAGCACCTTCGCCGAGCGTTTCAACAAAATCCCAACCTTCTACAAACGGTTTCATCTCACTCTAGAGAGGTTTAGAAGAATTGTACAACAACAGAATTAATACAAGCGTGTTCACACGAGCGTGCTCGCCTGAAGTATTTTCGCGCGGTTTTTCAGACATCCGTCACGTGACTTTCCAGTATTTTAATTCCACATATGACAATGTTAACCATATATGGTGAGTTCCTGGAAGTAGGCAAGATGGCGGCTTCTGGTCAGTATTAAAAATGTATTGCTAAATGCATGCATTTCTTCTTCGACTGGATCTTTTGAATCATATTCCTTAAAATATCTCAAACTAATTTTTCTCAGCTTTCCGTGTTGCTCTTGTCCAACTGGCGGTGACGGCAAACAAAGCTCAAAATTTGTCGCGGGCGAAGGACAAGATTAAAGAGGCAGTTGCAAACGGAGCGAAAATAGTGGCTTTACCGGTTAGTATTGAATTTACTTAAGGTAGTGACGTTTCCAAAATAGGCGTTATTGTATAAATGTTTTCGACAAGGAATGACACAAATTTTCAGGTTCTGAGTTCTGTCCTCGTATACCAGTACACGAGGGATATAACCATAACACCATTTGTGACCCTCCACGGGAAAACGTACACTAGCGCTTATCCGTTAAACGGGTAAAAACTAACGGATGGCTAACGGATAGCTAACGGATGGCTAACGGCCAATAAAGCTTTCTAACGGTTTACAGCTAACGGCTAACGGATAGCTGCTAACGGCTAACGGCTTACAACTAACAGCTAACGGATAGCCGCTAACGGCTAACGGCTTACAACTAACGGCTAACGGCTTACAACTAACGACTAACGGCTTACAACTAACGGCTAACGGCTTACGACTAACGGCGAACGGTTCAATGGATAACTGAGAGCAGGAACGCTTATGAGACCCAGTGACTCAGTTTCGATAGCGTCCGTGAAGATGTTTTTGATAATACAGAAGTTGCGTTGGGCAATCAAATGGTAAATCTAAGGATACGACAGCAAGCTGTGATGAAGGCCTGTTACGGTTTACACTACCGCATCATTAATATAAAAGTCCAAGCAATAACTCTGGACTCGAAATTACGACAGATACATGTACGGTCGCCTATGTGACTAAAACTTCTTTCTTGGCGACTAAAAATTCGGGTCTAGTCGCTACTTTGGCGACTATTTTCGTGTGGTAAATAAAAGACCAAAAGTGAGAAACAATTTCTTAAGTCTTTTTTTTACTTTGCTACAAAATGAATTCATCAAAATAATGTTTACCTTCAAATGTTAGCTTTTAATCACCTTCAAATCATTACCGACCGCGAACACAAGAAAATATTACTGCAGTTTCTTCACAGCGATCGCAAGCGCAATGATTAATTTTGTTCTAAAGGCCGCTGAATGTAAAAGCATTCTGTGTGTCGGGACTGCCGTTCCTTTCGAAGCACATGCTTTCTTTCATCCGAAATAGATTATTTATCTGTAGGGAAAGAAACATTGAACGATTTTCGTAATTTGCTGCTGTCCAATCGTAGTTACTAAAACGAGGAACCACCCAAAACGACCCAAAATGACCCAAAACGACCCACAACCATCCACAACGATCCACAACGATCCACAACCAACCCAAAACGATCCACAACGACCCACAACGACCCACAACGAACCACGTTTTAGTATCTACTTCAGTGTGAAGTTCCACGCTTCATTGCTTTCTGTTCAGACTGAAAATAAAGTGAAACATACTTTGTTAAAGTTGCTCAATAGGTTAGAACGAAAGTGTTTAAAGTTCATTTTCAGGCTTTTTCACATATTGCAGCCGTTAGAGGCGGCAGAACAATGTTTATGTTGCTTAAATTTTCCGTTCCCGAAAACGCCAAACGGAACACGGGAACATCATTAGCATTAAGTGTGAAACATATGGTGAAGTTGCCGCGATTAAACCGTAGCCGTGAAAGTGAATTGAATTAAGCAATTGAATGTGCCCAAGACTATCCCGGCCTGAAAATCATTCAAATTGTGAATCATTTGTTGTACAGTGCTGTTCCTTTCAAGCTAAGAAATGCTTCATTTGAGGCAACGTTTCATACATGAAAAAATTTCCTTTTTCAAGGGGTGTGTTGCTACTTATCTTTCGTTAAGTATTCCGAGAAATGTTTTTATTCTTGCCACTGGGCCAATGATAGCTTTACTCAAGTCTCTTATTTATAATGTGACGTGCTAGTAGTTGCCATGCTAAAGGCTTTCAGTTTGATCGTAGAAAATGAGAATGGAAAATGTGTCTTAGTCTACGGTCACCGTTTAGAACAAAATTTCTGCTAAAATAACTGGATTTAATTTGTAGGTTTTAATTCTAGTTTCTAGGAAACAGTCACACTGGGTGGTTTTCTTAGCCCAAAATCAGAACGTTTGCAGTGATGCTGTGTGAATAATTTAATTGAAGTTTCCTATTTGTCTAATATTCACGTAGATACTAAAACGAGGAACCACCCAAAACGACCCAAAATGAGCAAAAACGACCCACAACCATCCACAACCATCCACAACCATCCACAACGATCCACAACCCGGCCTAACCAATCGATGAAACCGATAATCGATGATAATCGATATCAATCGATAACAATCGATGCCAATTAATCGATTGATATTGGAAATCGATGACCAATCGATGACGGAAAATTTTGTGACTTTTAATTTCATCGATTTTCATCGACTGTAATCGATTTTCATCGATTATCATCGATTACCATCGATTTGCATCGATCGTTTTTTATGTGTTCTTACATCAACTCAGTGGCTCTTAAAAGCGATCAATACCTCATTTATTCATTTCCGTGATATACTATTATGTCTGTTATGCAGCTAAAACAACGTTATTAAGAAAAGGGGAAAGGCTTACACTAGCGTATAGGTTACTTGTGAAATACAACAGCAAAAGTTCTGTTATGTGCAGGCACAAGATGACCTAAGCTAAACAAGCCAAAGAAATATATACTTGAATAAGCCGCAACAGGAAAATAGCTTGGAGATAAGTGGCTTGGCCTAGGCAGATTCCTATGATCTCCAAAAGGAAAACCAAGTGAAGGAGCAAATACCACAGTCGATCTTTCTTCGCATCGAAGTAATAAAAGGGATAGCGAAAAACGAATCCACCGATATTTTCTGTCTTTTTTCGAAAATTTCCGAAGATTGACGAGGAAGATCCGATGATGTTTCAACTTAATATCGATTTACTTTCGCTCATTCATGGCAAACTTGTCACAAAATGTTTCGAAATCGATATCTTAACATAGGGGAGCCCTGGGGACGAGTTTAGTCAACAAGTTAGTGTTTATAAAAAACTATCAAAGGCGTTTTTGGTCGTTTTGGAATATTTTGGTTCGTTGTGGGTCGTTGTGGATCGTTTTGGGATCATTGTGGATGGTTGTGGGTCATTTTGGGTCATTTTGGGTCGTTTTGGGTGGTTCCTCGTTTTAGTAACTACGGCTGTCCAATAAATACAAGGAAAGGTGATTGTCGGCACGCGTGTAAACAAACATTCGCAGCACAAAATTTTACAATACCGGAATATTCGACGCATCAGTGAAATATTCTTAGCTAGCACTGCCTTGAGTTAAAGAGTATATTCCCGTTTCAAGCGATTTCTTAGACTAAGTAGGTCCTGAGATATCGATTTTTTGGAGGACAGATTTTTACAAGCGCTATTATTCTCAATGAAATAGCGAAAACAATGGTTTGAAAACTAACTAATTGCACGCAAAAGGATACCATGTCAACAAAGACAATGGATAAAGTTTTTACTAGATTCAAAACGTTATAAAAAGGTAACTAACAACAATTTACAATCTCCGATCATTTACGATAAGTGTAACCACGTGCAGTTTTGAGTCAATATGCCCGGTGTCAAAAACGAGCACGTCAGAGTTTCATGTAAATCCCAAGGGGCCAGTGAATACTTCAATGATTTACACGCATAAAAACGCCAAGTTAAGACATGTATTGGTCATAATAATTATTAGGAATAATTTTCTTCCACGTAATTGTTGTTATTTTCTGTAGTTATTCAGATATGTCTCAGTCTATGTCTATGCTGGTGTAAAACAGCGATTGTATTGTGACGAATATTCATTTATATCGTTCGATAGATTTCGACTGATTTCTACCGTCTCAATTGCTTGACGAATAATATTAATGCCTCTGACTGAACGTTATTTAAGAAATAGAAAACATGTAACGTGTTTCTATCGAGTTATAGAAACACGAGTGAAAGTTTGGGAGAATGAGAAATGCTGTGGGAACACGAGCCGCAGGCGAGTGTTTCCACAGCTTTTTCGAGTTCTCCCAAACTTTCACGAGTGTTTCTATAACTCAATAGAAACACGAAGAACATGTTTTCTATTTCTTTTAGAAAACACCGCGACGAAAAAAAGAAAAGCAACTTGTTAGCTTTGATTATCAAAATGTAAATTCTCTTTGCTCGCGTCATCATTACGTCAACAGCTCGTGCTAGTTCTGTGTTTCTATCGAGTTATAGAAACACGATTTCTAACCAATCAGCGCGCGTACTTTCTTAGGACTGTTTTCTAATGTAATCTGTAAACAGTTCTGCTAAAGGCTCTCACGGCCTGCTGCTGACAGCTAACTCATTATTTTGTAAACGGCACTAACACTGTCTTTACTGTTGTCTTCTAACGGTTCTACTAACGGCTTGCTGCTAACGTCTAACGCTTGGGCTAACGGCTCTAACGCTTTGTTGTTATCTTCTAACGGTTCTACTAACGGCTCTAACGGCCTGCTGCTAACGTCTAACGCTTGGGCTAACGGCTCTAACGCTTTGCTGTTATCTTCTAACGGTTCTACTAACGGCTCTAACAGCTTGCTGCTAACGTCTAACGCTTGGACTAACGGCTCTAACGCTTTAAAGAGATCTTTCTAACGGATGACTAACGGATGACTAACGCTATTACCCGTTTAACGGAAAAGCGTTAGTGTACGTTTTCCCGTGGAGGGTCACATTTGTATTTTCTTTGTTTAGGAGTCATTGTGGTAAGATTTCCGCTCAGGTCCCTACTTCATTATGCATGCTGTAGCTGTATTGTCTTGGGCATTGTACGCGCAAACTTTACATATTTTGGAGGAACGAAATAGTATATCTACAGCATGCATAATGAAGTAGGGACCTGTGCGGAAATCTTACCGTCATTGGTTAGCTGAGTAAATATTATTTAGTCTTTTGTATCTGCTCAGCATATAATTCATTGTAGGCCACCATATCGTCACCAAATATAGTGTTTACAGGGGTATACAAGGGTTTACAAAGGTATATCCTTGTAAACCCTTGTATACCCCTGTAAACTGATACAGGGTATATGGTGGCCTACCATGAATTGTATGCCATCTGCTCTTGCGTACCCTGCGTGGACAGAACCAATTTGCGGCTCCATGGCTTAGGGACCATTCATTATTTAACTGGGGGAGGGAGCTGGGTGAGAAAGGGGTGTTGGGGGGCAAAAATGTTCATGCAAAAAAGGAAGGGCCCTGGAATTTTGTTATGGATTCAAGGGAAGAGACTTGAAATTTTTATAAAGCGCAGTAAAATGCAATGACACGAATTGACAGCGTTTGCAGGATCATGGAAAAATGCATTCATGTAGATAAGAGAAAGATGCATACTGTATCGAGACATCTCCTTGCACAACAATTAATGAATAACGGTTTTCATGTGTATTGAAGGGGGGGCATCAAAACCCATTCTTGGATCTGAAGGAGGAGCCTTCAAATACTCAGCTTTTCAAAAGAGGGGTACTTGAAAAAAAAAAAATAAGTCGTGGACAATTTCTCACCCAGCCCCCTCCCCCAGTTAAATAATTAATGTTCCCTTATGGATTCTCATCTACTCTCACCATGTTTACAATCTTGAACCTTAACTTTTGATCCGGAGTAAAACAAATGGATAATTTCATTGTTCGATAGAAACGGATTGCCACTCTGACATCTTTGAAACAAGGATCCATGCATGAAGATCTCTTGAGACCCTCTAAGGACCCCAACCCCCAAGGCATTCTTTTGTCGTACGTTTTCGTACAACAAACATCCATCCACCTACCTAATGAAGGGTGGTTTAATATGAAAATCTAGCCACATTGTAGACCGCGCATTAGTAACATTTTTATTTTCATGTTCTTAGGAATGCTTCAATTCCCCATACGGTACTCAGTATTTTGCTGAGTATGCAGAAGAAATTCCTGGGGAATCAACAAACATGCTGTCTTTAGTTGCTAAGGAAACAGGATCTCACGTCATAGGGGGGTCCATACCAGAGAGAGATTCCGATGGAAAATTGTACAATACTTCCACTTCATTTGGTCCTGACGGCACCATGCTGGCTAAGCACCGGAAGGTCACTGCTCCTTTTTGTAGATTTTTTTCCTATTTATTGTTTTTTCCTTATCAAGATCCAGATTGTTAACCCTTTAAGCCCCGAGGGGTCTCCTTGTGACAAGTAAAATCGTCTGGCGTTAGCCAGAGTAAAATCTGTAAAGACACTATTGGGGCTTAAAGGGTTGACCTGGTTGGAGTTGAGATGTGAACTTTTCTTTTACATATTAGCATTAGCAACAATCTGTGAAATGGCACATTTTTCTCTCCAATTCACTTTCCATTAATTTGTAAAGCACAATTTACTCATTTGCAAAACCTCTATAAGTAATATTATTATAGCTCAATGACAGGCCATTACAGGTGTATAGTCTATTAATTATTTTTTTTATTAACTTTTTATTTTGTGTTTCATGGTAAGCATACATCCACATGTAGAGTTTTCTTCATGCAACATAATTTATTATTTCCTTTCTCTGTTTTTTGACATACTTTAGGTACATCTCTTTGATATCAATGTTCCTGGCAAAATCCGTTTTCAAGAGTCAGAAGTCTTGTTTCCAGGAAACCAGCTGACAATGTTTGACACATGTAAAATGATTTATTACCTTCTTTCAGTAGCTGTTATTACCAGTATATTAAATTCTTTATCTGTCCCCTTGTGTTTTTTGGTCTATACATAGCAATCATTTAAATTTAATTTTTTTTTTACAGCCTTTTGTAAAGTTGGAGTGGGAATTTGCTATGATATGCGATTTCCAGAGATGGCTCAAGTTTATACAAAGCAAGGTACAGTAACTATAGTGTACAGTGAATGTTATACTCTGCAAGATCTTAGAATTTCTAACCTAAATCCAAACCACATTGTATGTACAATGATATTTGTAGAGGACTTGCATGAGTTACCCTTTTATCTGAGGTTGTACTGTTGCAGCAATGATTTTTTTTTTAATTTTAAAATGGGCAACACTTTGGACATTAATTTTGGTTATGTGAGTTATAAAACATGGATGGGATTCAGATAAATTAAAGCCAACTTACCTGGAACAAACAAACTTACATTTGATGCATGTTAGAGATTGCAGAATGAATTGATGGTAATCTTCCTTGTTAACAGTCTTATTGTTAGAGTTTCTCTGCCCCTCCCCCCTCAATAATGCTAATGAGGAGACGCCTTTCCTGGTTTTATTAACATTGCATAAGTACTCGTAAACAACAGACAGTTAATTATGAGCTTTTTTAATTGGGGTCATTTTTGCATTTTGTCATTTACTTGCAGGCTGTAAGGTCATTTTTTACCCAGGAGCATTTAACATGACTACAGGCCCTGCCCACTGGGAGCCTCTCGTAAGAGCAAGGTACTTGGTAGTATTATTGCATTACATGCACACCAAGTTACAGGGTTGACCAGAATAATATTGTAAAATCATTATCCAAACTTTGAGAGAATTCTACTGAAATAATTTTGATTCCTTTTATCCCTTTTAGGGCCCTGGATAATCAGGTAACTTAAGTCAAACTTGACTTAAACTATTTTTGCAGGCAGCTGTTCTTGTTATAAGGGACACGGATCAATATCAACATCTTGGCAACTGTGCACCTACCCTCCCCCTAACCCAACAAGTTGTAATACATGAAAAGTCAGTGTTGATGTTGGGTTAGGGGAGGGGTAGGTGCAAGGGGCCCAGATACTGATATTGATCCTGGGACACACATAAATCTCTTTTTGTTTGCAGCTCTATGTTGCAGCAGTTTCTCCAGCCAGAGATGAGAAAGCATCTTACGTAGCCTGGGGCCACAGTACTGTGATAAATCCATGGTAATCAGCATTCACATAATATGCTTTAATCTCTCTGTCTACCATAAAATCCAATTCCCCCCCCCACCCTGCCCATTAGAATCCCATCTGTCTGATTATAGGCCTTTACCCTTCTGCAGAACACACACACACACACAAACACACACACCCATATAATTATATATATATATATATACACCCTCTGCCAGATTTCCTTGTTTTATGTTCAATTTCTGATGACATTTTACAGCTTAAATGTAATTTAACACTGATATTTAAAAAACGTATTTCAATCAACAGTGCCTAAGCCCATTTGGAAGATTTCTCTTTTAATTGCAGTTTTATGTCCCACTGGGGCGATTTAAAAGCCATTGTGAAGTTGTGCAAGGCTAAGACACCATCTTATATGCAACGTGCCTGAGGTCTTAGATATCAGAGTAATGAATCTTTGGCAATATTCAAAAGTCTTACTGCTGTAGAACTCGGTAATGTGTAGAAGAAAATCAAATACATATGCTTGAAGAAAAGGTAACAAGTACCGTAAAGTTCCCATAGTAGCGACCCTCATTGCTTTCAGAATTAGCAACCTTTGGGGCTCGTTACTTTCAAAGTGTCATTTCTCTTGGGAGGTCATTATTTTCAGGGACCAAAAAGCATATAAAACAAAGTTGGCACTAGCTCTTCCCCAAAATGAAAAATTAACAACATAACATCTCAAAAAAACTATTTATTTGTTTTAGATGGTCTGTGTAATGGAGATACCTATGTGCTGCTTTTGGGGTCTCTATATTTTCAGGATTTATTAGAAGTCTGAAAGTTTTGAGGTTACTTTCGGGGGGTTGTAACTTTCAGGGGGTCGCTACTATTGGAACTTTACAGTATTACAGTTCTGTTGGTGTTTTGTTACCTATTAAATGTTTATCATTGTGAACAATGTTTTTAACTTTTTTTCCCAGGGGAGAGGTAGTAGCCAAAGCAGACCACACTGAGCAAATTCTATATTCAGAAATAGGTTTGTGACAATTGAATATACAGTAGGAATTTGTATTTAAAAAATTTGCCATATATATATCTAATCAAAAGAAAAGTGCCCATTGCAACCAGGTGGACATAGTTTGTTGCTAGGCCGGTTTGAAATAATAAATAAAAAGCTACATTTCACTGACCCAATGTTTCAGCATTACTGTCTAGCAGGGTTGTCACTAAGATTTCAAGTTGCTGGGTATTTATTGTTAGTTGCTGGGGAAAGCCGCAAGCGGTTATGGAGCACGCTTATCTCTTTTTTAATGTAGAATTTTTGGGTGCTCGTTTGGTTTAATATAACAACGAAAGTAGCCGGGGGTCCTGCCCTGAGTAGCCGGGGGAAATCCCCGGCCCCCGGCCCCCGGCCCAAATTGAAAACCCTGCTGTCTAGTGTCTTCAGGGTTGGTTTGGCGAGGCTCTGAAGCTCCTTTTATGTACCTGTGATGAATAGCATTGCTTAATTACAAGGTGTAAATAAACATCAGGTAATTAACCTGCCATCGTCACAGTTCAATGGGGCATGGACGCTGTTGATATGCCAAGCTTCTAAACAATGTCTTTGATAATGATGGTAGCGGCAATTAGTGGCGATAATTTGAGAATTATCCCACCCAATAGATGCCATGTATCCCTACATAAAATAATATGGACCACAGGAAACTTTAAAAGGGGCTTAATGTGTTGTGTTTATAGCACAAAAGCTAGTGTAGCCAAGCAAATGAACAGATACCTTATTATCAGGTATTTCAGGGGGACTTAATTTCTCGAAAATGGAACAGGTATATTTTGCAGGACTTAAATTTCACTATTTGTGTGAAGAAATGTACATTACAACTAAAATGCTGATCTGCATTGGTACGACTGATTTTAGTCTTACACAGCAAAAGTTTCCATTACATGAAACAAGACCATATAACATGAAAAGACTGTAAATGGTTTGGCGTGTTCCTTTGCAACAAAGGAGAGCTGCATGTATACAAGATTACTGAATGACACCACCAAATTGTGCTTGCAGTTAAAGGGCGTTGTCAATTTTTTCAAATGTGTCCTCATTAAAATTAATTCAAGAATCATCTAGTTGGGTATTGAATTTTGCATGGTTAATTGTTCCATAATTAATTAGTTTTAACGCTTTGCTGTTACTACTGTATTACTGACAGTATTTCTGTGCATAATTATTTTTATAGAATTAAGAGAGACACAGTCATGCTAATAGCTTGTTTAACAAGCCTTGACTTCTTAAAATCCATTGTTATATCCTAATAGATCTAACTTACCTGGAAAATGTGCGTGCCCAAGTTCCAGTCCAGAAGCAAAAGAGGAGTGATCTTTACAAGCTGGAATTAGTGTCCTGAAACTTCGTCACTGTGCCAGATGTTTGGCAGCGGTGTGTTATTATTGCTGTGCAGTTGCAAGTACAGAGATTGCTTGGATGCAGATATATCTTGGTATCGTAACATGAAAGTGACTCCTAACTCACTCAAATGTGGATGCTGGTGGTCTGGATTTGTATGAGGAAAGTAGTGATAAGGAGAAGAACAATGTCATAATCATTACAATTGCGGTAGTAATAGTGTTACCGGTGTTTAGGTAGGTCCTGATACTGAAACTCATCGTAGCTTAATGTCATTTTCATGACCTCTATAATTCAAAAAACGCACGTCTAAAAGTACCTGTATGAATTTTCATAAAGAAAGATGTAGGAAAGACCTAGACTTAAAACGTCGTCTTTGTCTTAAATAATTTATTGTTCATCGACAATGCGACCATTCAGTCGACTTGAAGTAAATGTCTTATCAATGAACCTTATTGAGGCGCTCAAAGTTACAGAAGAAAGAAAGCAAGAGTCATCTTCAATTATTTGCTGAGCTTGCACCAGGAGCTTGCATGGCCAGTATTCAGAGAGAATGGGATTGGCGTTTGAGTGCTGGGGTCAGGAATGTCTCACTTCAGAACTTCCTTTCTCCTTTCCCCTTTAAATTCCGGCAATGGAGGCTAAGATTGAAGTGCCAAAGTTAAACACATCTAATTGGGGATAATTTTGTACTTTTCCACAAAAATGTCAAGAAAAGCAATGGTGTAAACTTTAATTATCATAAGTTTAACAGTACATAATACTAGGGTCAAGAAAAGATAAGGGAAATACTTTTTGATGCTTAAAGCACAAAATGGGAGCACATAATAAAGCAGTATTTTTGACAACTTTGAATTTTTTTTAATACATGGTACTAAGAGCTACTTGTGGAGTGTGCAACAGTGAGACCGAAGACCAGGATCTCTGGGGTTTGAATCGAGGTCATTAATGGCACTGTTTTGTTTTGTTAGACAATTAACTCTACATTCCAACTGTAGAGACCTCATGGTTCATGGGTGCCTATAATAATAATAAAGTAACAGTAACAACAATAATAATAATAATAATAATAATAATAAAAATAATGAGCTTTATTTGAGTGTCAACGGTATCTAGCACTGATGTACTAATTGCAGACACACCGAAAAGCACAAATGAAATAAAATCATAGTAAATTAAACCAAATCAAATGTTGGTTTTTGTGAGGAGGGGAAAACCGTAGAAGCCTGAGAAAAATCTCTCAGAGCAGAGTAAAGAATCGGCAAACTCAGCTCACGTGCGACGCCGGGGCCAGGAATCGAACCCAGGCCACATTGGTGGAAGGCGATAGCTCTCACCACTGCGCCAACCCTGCTCCCCTGTATGTGAGTCCTCTGTGGAGAACAAAATTGGGTAGCGTTGTACTGGGCAGCTAACGGCTCTCTTTCCTCACCTGTGGAATCGGGGACGGGGTGGGGGGTGGTTGAGATCAGAATGAGGGCATTCGACATGAGTTTAAGGTAAGGGCGACAGGAAAAGTATCCCTCTCTTTCTATACGTGGTAACAATTCATGACACTCAGATTCAGAATGACTAATTAAAATTTATATAAAGCAATTTATTAAGAATACGCCATTATGAAGGTCTGCTGTCAAAGCAACATGCAAATCAGTTACGTCGTTTTCAGTTAAATACGCACAAACTGTTTAATACGAAAGGTAACAAAAGTTTACATCAGCGCTTTTTTAATGTAAAATACGCCATTCTTCAATACAAACACTATTGACTACTGTGATGTAAAAACGCAGATTTTCGGGAAAAGAAGTCATTGTAATTTGGCCAGTTCATTCCCAATATTCCGTAGATGAAATATCTGAAGTGATCACAACCTGCTGAAATTCTTGTAAAAAGGTGAGCATAAACAGAAGCATCCCTCCACACATGCTCCACTCAGACACACTAGCTATCACGTGATATAAATATCCGGGATCTTTGGGACTCCACTTAAGTTTTGCGAGAAAGTGATAGTGAGGCCTTTCTCGGTTCCAGTCCAGGTTCGACTTTGTTTGACACGCGGCAAATATTATCACACCAAAAGTGATGGTTAAGGCGATCATGACTCTAGTGTGGCACACCGCTGAACTATTGATCACACCGTGGTCTCGTAACTTGTATGACATTGCGCATTGTAACCAGCAATACGTAACACCGCTGATGAAGGCTGTGATAGCACCGATGTCGTGGATTGACCAGTCCTTTTAGAGTTGATAGAAAAAGAGGGTTAAGCAGTGTCCAGAAAGGCGACTAACGCTTAGTTTCAAGGAGCTTATGCGCCAAGTGTCACGCTCCAGCCATTGCTAAATACAAGGTTAGCGGTAATCCGCTTGACATAATTAACCCAACTACATTTTAATGTACTTCTTAAACATTTAACTTCAAAGATCATAGTAGCAATTCTCATTAGCGAGTGCCTTATATTTTTCTATATGTTTCTTAGTAAAATCTGCTGTTAAAGTTGTTCATTATCCCGGAAAATGATCATTTTCTCAATTCTCATTACATATTTGCTTGACATTTTAACAATATCGTTAGGAGAAGTTGCACATTGATCGGTTCTAAATAGTTCCGATGCAAAGTCGCGACGGATAATCGGAGCTTTTTGTTCCCACGAGGACTTTTGTCCATACCGACAAGTAGGTCCACTAATGTAATCGTTATGGTCCCAAATCAGGAGCTCAATTCCACGAGCTTTCTTTAGTGAAACTCTTAGGGACGGACCATTAGAAAAGTGATGGGGGGGGGGGAATTTTCAGCTTGCACGAATTTTTTTTTCGCTCACTGCTTGTGCAGGAATTTTTTTTCCAGGTGAACCCCTCTGCACGAATTTTTTTTACTACGTGTGAAAAAGTCACAACTGGACCTTCCTTCTGCGTGAATTTTTTTTTACCTTCTTCTTTGCATGAATTTTTTTTTCTTGCCATTTTCCCTTGCATGAATTTTTTTTTGTTTTTTTTCCCACCCCCTCCCCCCCATCACTTTTCTAATGGTCCGTCCCTTAGAAACTTAGAAACATCGGAGAAACAGGCTCCAAAAATCTTGTTAGATCTAACCCACCACCCCTCCAAAAAAAAATTCGCATGCTTTTAAAAATTAGAATGTCAGTTGATTCATTGATCAGTGTAACACCTGACTCGTCCCCAGTCGGCTTCGCGTAACGCGCGCGGCGGGAGCAGGGGGTGATGGGAAGGGAAAAGGGAAGAAGACGGTCGTCTCTCTCCCTCGCTTTCGTCCTTCCCATCACACTCCTCGCGCAACTAGGGAGAGACAGAGAGAGACGACTGGGGACGAGTCAGGTTTAACACTCTAAGAAAACGTAGATAAGGCCCGGCTCAAAGTCGAACTTCACATGTACCGAATCTAATACAAAATGAGAAAAATCTGGTTTTCCCTCATTTGCCTTAGATTCGACACATGTAAAGTTCGACGGTTTAACCTTACCGGGCCTCAAACAGAAAATTCAAATTTATCCATACCTTCTGCGCTTCAAAGTTTGCGACAAACGTCATCCCCACACCAGCCAAGATGGCGATCACGAAAGCCAACTTATTGAGCCGTACAAGTTTGACATGTTCCTCCCTGCACTGTTCAGCCACCAACTTGTACTGCATGAAACGGACAAATGCGTTTGAGATAAATAAAAAAGCTGACAAATTTGTAAGTTCCCTGAAAACGTACTTTTCGGGGAATAGAACTCCTGTTTCGCTGATAGCCGGAAGAAAAGGATATATGTGACCATGGACAAGAGCCACACAGTATGAAGAAATCACAGTTATTGCACTAAATATTGACAGTAGAACACATAACCATCCCAAGCCACATGTCCAAAGCCGCATCACTTCAGTCAGTTTTTTATCGCACTTGCGTAACGTTTTGTTCTCTCATAAGTGCTGTGAAATAGCTGAGAAGCCATTAGCAGAAGACAAAATTAAAGCCGCACATTTTCAGAGGTGATCCGCTTTGCTGGATCCATCTTCTCAGGGCTTCATTTCTTTCATCGAAGAAATTCCTTCCACAGTGATGTTTAAAGGGTGCTAAAGTTTGCAACAAGAACGGAGAAGCCGGCTTGCTGTTGATCTTTTGACCGCGCGACACTCAGTAATACTTGTCACTGAATGACTGAACGGCTAAGCCAAGGGTAATATCATATCAGCATGACTTGGTTGTAAATTATATTGTCGCCAGTTCAGTCCAAAGAAATCCCAAGAACGGAGATATATATTTTTTCCTTAGGTTTTTCTTTGAGACGACGCAACGAGATAGAGTCCGGCGGTGGAGTGTTTATTAATTTAACTATCTACCGCATAACTACGATTTTGGTCTTGTGAGATCACGAGAAAATATGTAGTTCGTGTCACACAATAATTCACCATTGAAATAATTCAAGCCTACATAAAGCTTCGCTGCCACCAAAATATTTTACCGTAAACTGATTCGTAGTTCGCTTATAAACTATGATCATTTTCTAATTACGAGTCTGTAATATGTAATTTTAGACATGTCAGTTAAAATCGAATTGTGTTGTAGTGAGTAACGAGGCGTGAAAATACCTGTTGACTTCATCTTACTTGTCATGGGCTTGACAGAAATCTTTCCAAAAATTTCCCGCGCCGGCCACTTATGTCCGGGATCGATCTTTTTAGCAAAAATTTAAATTTTTTTCGCAATTGTCGCAAAAGAAATAGTTGAGAAAAAATTATGACAGAAAATAATTTCGGGGCCCTTCTTGGCTTCTTTTTTTTCTAAGTCTTGATTCTTGTTAGATTTGTTATTCTTGCGATTTTTGCGATATTTGTTAGTGATTTTCTGACATAATTTTTTCTCAATCATTTCTTTTGCGACAATTGCGAAAAACATTTCGGGGGCACCCAACGTCAATTTTCGGAAAATATCTGTTCGGAAGACGATTGAGATCTAGAATTTTCGGAACATTTGTTAAAAAAATTTCTTGTTTGTTTGCCTCTCCTAGGATTTTCGAACATCTAAGAAATGGTATTATTGCCCATTTTTAACGGATTTTTAACGTAAAAAGGTCACATAGAATTTTCGGGAGCCTTTTTCTGCCTGAAATTTTCGCTATACTTTTCGGATCACAAGACTTTCAGCTAGGAAATCCGAACAGATTAAAAAATTTTAGGGGACAAAAATATGCTTATATCTACCTTCTAAATACTAAAACACTTTAACAATGCTATCTTTAAGTGGTTTTGAACTATATTCTTGTTGGGTGCCCCTGACATTTGCTAACAAATTTTTGCTAACAAGATCGATCCTGCCGGCGTAAAAACTGAGCGCGCTATAAAACAAAAATCCATTGATTCAAAAAAAGGAACGTTTATCACATTTTGTGGCTTTCAAGATATAAATTGCGAAGCCCGGAATTTTTCGGTCCTTCAAACGGATTTTGGCCAGATGACTTGATGACGGTGCGAAAGCATCAAATTAAATCAACTTAAAGAGTCCTAGATTTGTCGTCAAGTTTGCCATCAGAGACATCAGAACTAGCAAGTTAACTCTTAAAACTTTATAAGAAATTTCAGTGAAAACTTATATCAGAGGCATAACTTTTTAACAACCGAGTGAAATTTTAATGTAAACTTTTAAATTTAACTTCTTTATTACATGTGTCTAAGTTACAATAGCTGTTCACTCCGCACAGAATTGTTATTAAACTCATTTCAGTGTCCCAGTATCATTGAATATTGCTCCAAAACAAACTGCCTGAAGGGTGACATTTTATATCGCAAATTCAACAGGAAGACATATTTTGAATAAAATTAGTTGCTGTGGTCAAACTCAGATTCAGTGCTGAAACGAAGAAAGGACAGGTTAAACCTTAATATTCTAGAGCTATCGGGAAGCCGTTTGAAAGAAAAAACGTACTCCCCATCCTACCGAAAGTTGTACTTGGTCTCATGTGAAGTTATTGGGGCTGTCAGACAAGATTTTTCCAAAATACTACATTAATTGCGAGTAATGCAGATAAATGACGTACCAAATGTATGTATCTGTGGAGAGCCCTTTAATGTCGATCATGCTATGATTTGTAAACGGGGAAGCTTCATTATACAACGTCATAACGAGCTGCGGGATCTTGAGGCGCAGATGCTTGATTTGGTCTGTCATGATGTTGAAGTTGAACCAGTTTTGCAGGAGATTACCGGTGAGTCGTTAGCCAGAGGGGCTAATACAGCCCCCGATGCCCGGCTGGACATTCATGCACGGGGTTTTTGGTCTAGACAGGATTCCACATTCTTTGACGTACGGGTATGCCACCCAAATGCGGAATCGTACAAGGACCTCACCCCTCAGCAAATATATCACCAGCATGAAAATGAGAAGAAACGTATGTACGCAAGCCGAGTTATGGAGGTGGAACAAGCCACGTTCACGCCGCTGGTGTTCACCACTACTGGTGACATGGCACCTGAATGTCAAGTCTATCATAAGCGTTTAGCGGAACTCCTGTCAGTCAAGAAAGGCGAGGATTATTCGACTACGATGTCTTGGATTAGAACCAAAATCTCATTTGCCATTCTGAGAACATCCCTTTTATGTTAAAGGGGATCGCGTTCATTGAAGAGAGTAAATCTCAACCTAAAAGAGATGGATTTTGACATCGAAAGAGGACTTTTAGGACGATAGATTTTGATTTTAGTGTTTTTATTTTATTTTAGTGCTAGATACAGTTGACCCTCAAATAAAGGTTGTTATTACATAAATTATTATTATTATTATTATTATTATTAATACTATTTTTCTTTCAGAATGTGTGTATATAGGATTTTTGGAAAATAATTCTTTTTATTATTGTTAATTGCGAGTAATTGATACACTAAAGTCTGGCAGAAAATCCTCGGAGCTTTTGCGCCTGCGCACATCGCGAGGGCCACGCGTGTGGATGCTTCATTACCAACGTCACCAGATCAAGCAACCACGCTTCAAATAAACAAAACCATTTTCTGAAATAGGAAGTGGTATCCAGGTAAGTTTTGTTATCCATGTGCTTCAAAGAAAACAAAATCCCAACACTCAAAGACAACTCTCAGCACGAGTTAGAGTTCGAAATATCGAGGCCGCGTGGACACCATGTACACACGACGGCAGAGATATCATGTATGTACCCACCACGAGTCCCCTGTACGTAATCGAATGGTACGTTGACGTGATTGAATGGTGCATTGAATAATTTAACGTGTGTTACGTAGTTGGGGACTCGTGGTGGGTATATACATGAGATCTTTCCTCCACACGACGGTAGCTTCGTAGAATTAATGGACAAAAAATGATCTACCTCTTACTTCCTTTGTGGCATTATTTTTAATATTCAATTCACACGACATTAGAATATGATTTATTCATAGAAGAATTCGTCGGTAATTCATCTATCATTTTCGGCAGGGCTCCTGTTTTCGGTTAATGTGTGTCCACGGTGACGAGGGGAATTCAAGAAATATTCTTGTCATTTTGTCACATCTTCAGAACATAGAAACAAACAAAGACAGAGTTTAAACGGAGCAGTTCGATCGCCAATGTTAATTGGATCAGAAGAATTGCAAATTCAGTTCATCAGCGTCAAAGTGCGCGCAAGTGTTTTGTTGGAGACTCAAAGGGTAAGAACTGAACTCATCGTGCGCTGCGTAATTTGAATTTCAAAACTTTTCCGACCAATTTACTGCCCATATAATTAAGTTCACCATGTTCGATGATTAATTGCGGTATAAAAAGCCTTTTTTGAAACGATACAGAGAATTTGACCGATTGTGTTACTTTTCACTGTGAATGCATGGTAATGTAAAATTCGTAAAATCGTAAAGAAAGAGAGCAAATGAACGGTAAGTTTTCACGTGAAGTTGTGTTAACGAAAGGCCTTGTTATGATACTGAAGCTGCCGGCTAAATGCTTTGCTGTTTGGCTTTCAGAAAAACAAAAAAAGGATGCATTCTAGAGTATACAATTATGAAAGCTGTAGTCAACCTGACCGCGTGGCAGCGGCTATCGCAACAGGTTAAATGACTAATCGGTAGATACTGAGCTTACAAAGTAGAGGGAAACACAGCCAATTTCACATGCACACTGAGCGAGTTTAAAAGTATTTTGAGCATCTGCTTTTCTTGCTTACAGTTAGACTCATGGCTTGTTTTAGTTGGAGGGCGGCCGATATTTACAACGTACAATTGAAGAGCTACAACACTACCATTCGCTCTGGCGAAGGACGAACGCTCGAAACGTCAGCCTATCTATTGTCTTACGATGGTACAATTCAAATTAACCAACTCGTGTTACAAACTTATTTTGATGTGTTTCAATTCTTCACCGACACAGCACTAGTTTAAGAAGTAACCTCTATGTATCGGCAATAAACGAGCGGCTTGTTCTATTTACTGTTTGCATGCGCCGGTGCTTCGTTCCCGTGCAACTCAAACGGTATTCGCGAGTACATGGGCTCAAAAAACCATTTAAGGCTGTCATTATTTTGTAAAGATAGATTGCAAAGCATTTACTTAAAATAATATAAATTATAAAGATTTCATTTTAAGCATGTTTTGCGGCTTTCACAGGGTTTAATCATCAGAGCTGAAAAAACACCGGCAAAACCAATTGAAAGCAGGATGAGATGGCTTTTGAAGGTCTGTAAACTTGAAAAAAAAATGTTATTTTACACCAATCACAAGTAAAAAAAATGCTTAAAGAACAGCGGGGTACTGCCTAGCCTTTTAGGGGTTTAATTCTTATTTAACTAGTTAACCTCCACTCAGTCTTGCCGTGTTTCTTTTGTTTCGGGGACTTGGGGTAATTGTTTTTAGTGTTTGTCTAAGCGTTCTGTTGTTTTGTTGACAAAAACAGGAAACGTTTTGAAAGTTGGGAACTGCCTTAGAACAACGCAAGCATAAAGCTGAGGTCAATAAAATAAAACTATGAAAAGTGTAGCCTATAACTACACTTGCAAATTGCATCTGTAAGCGTTTTATTGAATTGACCCCTAGACTGGCTGCGAACATTGTTTTGTAGGCTTAAGCTTTTTTATGAGAGCAAATTCTATGGCATCAGAGTTCGCAAAATTTATTTACTGAGTTGTACTCGAATAAATTTATCTAAAGCTCAACCTACGAGACATCAGCAAGGGCGAGGCTTCCATACGCGAACTCACGCTCATGCGTACAGCTGATATCTGAAAAATTATTTTATTATTTCCTATGAGTATTTTTTATCATTCAGTTATGAAAATTCCCATTTCCTCGATTGTGACTGGTTTAAAAAATTCCTGTTTTCCACTAATTCACAGGACAGTTTGTTACAGGACAGTTTGTTACAGGACAGTTTGTTACAGGACAGTTTGTTACAGGACAGTTTGTTACAGGACAGTTTGTAACAGGACAGTTTGTTACAGGACAGTTTGTTACAGGACAGTTTGTAACAGGACAGTTTGTAACAGGACAGTTTGTAACAGGACAGTTTGTTACAGGACAGTTTGTAACACGACAGTTTGTAACAGGACAGTTTGTTACAGGACAGTTTGTAACACGACAGTTTGTAACAGGACAGTTTGTAACACGACAGTAGGTTACAGGACAGTTTGTTTTACAGGACAGTTCGTTTTACAGGACAGTTTGTTACAGAACAATTTGTAACAGGACAGTTTGTTACAGGACAGATTGTTACAGGACAGTTTGTTACAGGACAGTTTGTAACAGGACAGTTTGTTACAGGACAGTTTGTTACAGGGCAGTTTGTTACAGGTCAGTTTGTTACAGGACAGTTTATTACAGGGCAGTTTGTTATCGGGCGGTTTTTTCAATAAGCAAATCACATTCATAGTTGTAGATTAAATCAACCAATCACAACCTTGGTTTCAATCACCATAGAAACAGTGTACATACTCTTTAACTTTTTTCAAAATGGACAGTTCTTTTCCCTTGAACAACAACAATATTTTTTTTCATAACTTGCATTTGGTTCTTCTTCTTTTCTCGGAAATTGTAATTTTTATGATTAATTGGTAAGATAATAAGACTTCGTGTCGTCGAATTCGGTCTAATAATCATACTCGCGATAAACAAATGGAACTCCCGCACCACGGTCGTCCGATTTTGTCATCACTCGTATGGTTGCAGACCGAATTGGACTCCACTCAGTCCTATTACCATTACAAATCGGGATAACTGATAAATATTTTGCATTGTATTGGTGTCTTTTGTGTTAGTATTTGAATTATCCGGATCAATGTCAGTGGCTTGGCAACTCTGCACCTACCCCTCCCCTAACCCAACATTTACGCCAACTTCTTTTCTTATCATAATTTGTTAGGTTAGGGGAGGGGTAGATGCACACTTGCCCAGGTACTTACATTGATCTTTATCCTTTTATTTGTTCATAAACGAAGGGCAAGAAACGCTATACTGACTTCAAAATCTCACGCTACGCCCGTGATTAGGATAGCTTATTTAAATGTATTTTTTAAATATTTATTTACAATTTTTTTTTTTTATTTCCTTTTAGCTGAAACTGTGCTTGCACGGTATAAGAAGAACTTCATCGACTTTGAAGCTCTTTCTTCTACTTGTAGCTTCAGGATTACTGGTGCACTTAAACCTGAATCTTCAAAGTGCCGGTAAGTTAGAATATGCTGTGGTTCAATTTTGTTCTTGGTATTAATTTCATTTTCTTTGTATAAGCTCATTATCATACCTACCACACCCAAAAAAACCAAGGGAAAATAAGATTTAAACTAAGGATAAACTTAAACCATAACAAATACAACACTCTTAGGCTTTGATAATATAAATTGTTCATTTGTCACACGATGTGGTCACTGGATGTTGATCGCGACGTTTCGACTGCTTACTGCTAGTCGTCTTCAGGCGATGGGGTCGACTGATTCCGGCTCACCATTATGTAGCTGCGTGGTCTGCTCTTAAGAATCTTTTAAGCTACGAAACGTTCGTCTCTCCCGTTTCTCGAAAGGCCCGATAACTTAGCGTGACGGCAAGCTATTTTATGATAACAATATTTACAACGGAAATTACAATTTGGATGGTTTTTAAGTTTAAGTCAGGCAGTTCTAACTCAGGTCGCGTGTTGGGCTGGTTTGCAGCGGCGTAGCCAGGATTTTGCAAAGGGGGGCTCACAGAGCAACCTGATGAGTTAACTACTGTCACCCCGGAGGGTGTTGATGCGCTTTTACGTAACTATAATAAAACTCTGTCCAGAATGACCAATTGTCATGCGCCATTGAAAACAAAGACCTTGAGGGCTAGGCCGAGGGTACCCTGGTACAACGCTGACATAGATGCCGCTAAACGAATACGTCGGAAAGCTGAGCGAACGTGGAGGAAAACTAAATTGTTGTCAGACCTGATTATCTTTAAGTCTAAGAAAAATCACGTGACTCATCTCATGAATCAAGCTAGACAGGTGTTTTATACCAACTTTATCGATGAGAACAGTGCCGATCAAGGAAGGCTATTTAGAGCTACCAAGAAACTCCTTGTCAGAAAGGATGAATTATCTTTTCCTGACTATCATGACAAAACGGCCCTAGCCAATGACATCAACGGCTTTTTCGTTCGTAAGATCACCAGAATTCGTTCGGACATCGATGCCACTGTTGTGGATGATGGAGTGCCCAGTTCACCTGAAGTAGAAGTCGTTCCAACATGTTTATCTTTAAGTGCTTTCCACCCTGTTACTGAGAATGATGTATGGGCTTTAATCCAGAAGTCAGCTAAGAAGTCTTGTCTAACGGACCCCATGCCAACATCACTGGTCGTCGGTTGTCACGATGTGCTCCTCCCCATCATCACGCGCATAGTTAACTCAACGCTGTCCTCAGGTTACTTTCCTGGTGAATGGAAAGAAGCTCTTGTCAACCCTCTCCTAAAGAAGGCTAGCCTTGATTTGGTGTTTAAAAACCTACGACCTGTGAGTAATCTTCAGTTCCTATCAAAATTGACAGAACGCGCTGTATTTGATCAGATGTATATCCACATGATGGATCTTGGCCTGTATCCTGTACTCCAGTCTGCATACCGTAAATGCCATAGTACCGAGACTGCGCTCCTAAAAGTCCAGAATGATATACTTATGAATATGAACCGCCAGCACGTGACACTTCTAGTTCTTCTAGATCTCAGTGCGGCCTTCGACACGGTGGACCACAAAATCTTACTTCATCGTCTACAGTCGAGTTTTGGTATCACAGGAACGGCTTTGAAGTGGTTTAAATCTTACCTTTCTGACCGATCGCAACGCGTCTTTTTAGAAGGCTGTCTCTCTGAAAGTTCCAAGCTGCCACATGGGGTTCCTCAAGGCTCATGTCTGGGTCCCCTGCTATTTACGATCTATTCTAGCAAGCTATTTGAGGTGATAAAGGATCATCTACCTGTTGCACATGCGTATGCAGATGACACGCAACTTTACTTGTCCTTCAAGCCCGACACCACATCAAGTCAATCTGATGCAATCGAAGCAATGGAACTCTGCATAAAGGCAATCAGAGCGTGGATGATTACGGACAAGTTAAAGCTAAATGACGACAAAACCGAATTCTTAATAATTGGTACACGACAACAGCTTAGCAAGGTGGACATCGAGAAGTTATCGGTGGGGGATGTGAGTGTTGCCCCTGTTGCTGTTGCAAGAAACCTTGGAACCTGGTTTGATACCAACCTTAGTCTAGTGACACACATTACGAAGACATGTAAAGCTGCTTTTTATCACCTGCATAACATTAGACGTATTAGGAAGTTTCTTACGGTTGAGTCTACCAAGGTGCTAGTGCATGCCTTCATAATGGGACGCATTGATTACTGTAACAGTCTTCTCCATGGTTTACCAACCACTCATATTAATAAGCTACAACGTGTGCAAAACGCAGCTGCTAGGCTAATTTGCTCGACCCCGCGTTTTAGTCACATTACTCCTGTATTATATTCTTTTCATTGGTTACCTGTCAGATTTAGAATTGTTTTTAAGATTTTAATAATTACTTTTAAGGCCATACATGGCCAAGCACCGGACTATATTTGCAATCTTATTCGTGTTAAAAATCCCTCCCTGTATGGTCTTCGCTCTAATTCTCAAGTTTTATTAGTTCCACCATCCACGAAAACGAAGAAGACACTTGGTGACAGGGCATTCACTGCTGCTGCACCATCACACTGGAACAAATTACCGTGTACAATAAGAGAGGAGGTCAATTTTAACAATTTAAGTCCAAACTGAAGACATTTTTATTTAGAAAAGCGTTTGAATAGCTATTGATGTTTTATACACATTTTTACTAGACTCTTTGTTTTTAATATTTTAATTTTTAGGCTTTTTACCTTAGCCTAATGTATGTGGTTATTGTAAGTAATTGGTTTTGAATTAATCTTGCTATTTATAGCATATTTTTTAATTTATATTACTCATGTGGTTTGTTAGGCGCATTTGATCATATTTACATGTTAATTTGCGCCTTATAAATATTAAATATTATTATTATTATTATTATTAGAGGCTACTCACCAGAATTTGTCATGTCGACCTCCACGCCGTGCATGTTTTATTTAATGTTACAGTTTTGGGATGAGCAGTGAGAGTACTATAGTGGGCAGGACAGGCCTACAAAAAAGCTTCTAGTCAGCAGTTAAGTTCCACGAAGAAGGCCTACCAATGGAGTAAAACTGAGTTTAAAGATCTATTTGTCATTACTGTTCCAAAAAGGATAGCAAACTCCGTGAGCCACGGTCGAAGGCAAAGATTTCATGCATGAACCAGGAGTATCCGTTTCTCGAAAGGCACGATTACTTATAGGGCCCGAAAAGCTGTTTTATGTTCGCAATATTTACAACGGGAATTACCATTTTGATAGCTTTCAGGCCATGCTAATTAAACTTATAAGTTGGGCTGGTTTGTACGTGAAAAACTACAAAAAATTTTATATACTCCGATTTAAAAATGGAGGTTCTTGCCCCAGGTCAGCGGTTCACCCAACCTTAAAAACCCTTCACGCGTACATGTTTATTTTAACAATTTGTTGCCGAATTTGTAGATGCGAGCTGTAGAGTACCTTGCTTCAATATCGAGAAACAAGAGAATCAGAATGACTTCTTGGCTTGCGCGAAAAATGGAGAAATTATCACGAAATCAAGTGTTAGAGAAATGGGGGAACCCCTGAAAAGGCAAGGTATGTTGCGTTGTCATTTTATCAATCTGTTTTAAGAAACCCCCACCAACATGTGATGTAATGGTTATTGACCAAACGTATGGTCAAGATATAGAGGTTATTCAACAGAAATTCGTTTAATATGACTGTACAGTTTTAATTGTCAGATTTTTTGCTCTTAATGCTCTTAATTCCTCCAAACAGTATACACATTTCTGCTAAACAAAATGTTTTATTATAAGACGTTCAAAAAATGCGAGGCATAGAACAGTCGGGTAAAGGCATTCGGTTAAGAATGTAAAGTAGTCTCCTATTTGTACTTTTTTGGTGCAAATTCTAAGGCTTAGTGTTTGCATAGTTCCTGTTTTGGACCAAGGCACAATCGATATCCATACGCACGTAAAATAGAACTAGGCTAATATAATAATAATAATAATAATAATAATAATAATAATAATTTAACATTTATATTGCGCAAAATACATGTGAATATGATCAAATGCGCATTACAAGTAAATTATCGTCATTACTAAGTTATCGAAAATAACTAAAAATATTATACTAAAAGCTAATGTAATCTAATAAAAAGCTAATCTAATAAAAATCTAATAAAAAGCTAATCTAAATAATCTAATAAAAAGCTAATCTAAAACAATGGGTCTTAAGTAAACCTTTAAACCTATGAAAATTGGGCTCATTTCGTATTTGTGATGGTAGTCCATTCCACAGTTTAGGTGCCGCAGCTAAAAAGGCACGGTCACCCAATGTCTTTTTAGTTAAAATTCTTGGCGTTTGAAGCATGATTCCCATTGCACACGATCTCAAATAGTAACTCCCTTCCTCCCTTTTGCTAATGAGTTCTTGTATATATCCCGGAGCTTGTCCATGGATCGCTTTAAAAGTAATTATAATAATCTTAAAATGAATCCTTAATTCTACTGGAAGCCAATGAAGCGTACACAGAATTGGTGAAATGTGATAAAACTTTGGAATCTCATATCCAGCATATTGACATTAAAACTGGTCAATATTGTATTCATGATATGTTAAAATACAAGCGCAGGACAAGATCGCTCCAACCTGTGCATGCAGTACTAAAGGCAATCACAAGGCAGGATTTATTTTGTCCTTCTCATTAGCACAGGTGTATAGTCATATCAGAAATCGAGACATCCGTCTCTCTTTTGATTTATTACTTATTTTTAATCTTGGAGCCATTCTTTGCCATCATCTGAGTTGATTCAATGGTAAACCATGGAATCTAAAAAGCAGGAATGTTGCAATGACGCTGTGGCGTTGAGATGCTTACATGTGCCCCACCTTCAACCCCCAGACCAATATTAACCCTTTCACTCCCAAGATCTGAAAATTGAGTGCCATAGTTTTCCTTTTATGCTTGTTTGGAAAAGTTATTGCTTGGTCAATTCAATGTTATTGAGTTGATTGTCGCGTTCCCAGTGACGTAGACGCGTGGCGTTAGGCACTGGATTTCGCCAGGTCAACCACAGTGAAGCACTAGGCGGTCAGCAAGATTCAATGGCGTTTATTAAAATCTGGCTAGTCCGACTATTTACAGCACTTGCGGTGAAAACTAGAAAGAAACGTGCGATTTGTACGTCAGAAGAAACGAAAACTACAATAATGCTCCGAGCACGAAAAAGAAAGGAAAAACAAACTACTAAATTTACAAGCGTGACTTACGTCTGATCTTGACTCCGGGGGTTAAAAGAACTCCAGATCTCCTACAGTTGTACTAACTCCGAAAGTTCTCCAAAAGCTCCTTACACTGTGATGGACTTCTTACCACTGAATAAACGTGCTCAGGAAAAGAATAATCTAATGCATGCCTGCTCACGTAAAGGAAATAAAACTGAATAAAGCTTTGTACGCCTAGCCAAAAAACGGATATACGATGATCATGCAATAAAATAAACAATGCTACAATCACGAGAGAAAAAGGAGTCCTTGAATGTAACTAATTAAAATGTCATTTTTCGCGGATAACGTGACATTGATCATTTTCTCAATTCCCATAACTTGTTAATCTATTAAAACCGCAAAGAGAAGTCACCCACTGGTCCCTGTTCGGTGTGAAAGGGTTAAACTTCCTGTCCCCCCCCCCACCCCCCACCCTTTCAGGGGCAATCCCCTCCAGATTGATTTGAGCTGCTGGTGCTTTAGAATTAACTTATTCTCTTCTTCCTCAGTTTATCTCACCATCGGAATCCCTACAATCCAGAGAATCTATAAGAACCTCACAAAGAGTTATCTGACGGCGACCTTAAAATCCCT
>OX453274.1:34650213-34655213 GCA_949710005.1 Ricordea florida | reverse complement strand
TACTAAAACAATTAGATTATTCGCCCTCGATTTCTATGCGTGATAGTTGACTCGGGCTGCGCCCTCGTCAACTATCACGCGATAGAAATCTTCGAGCTCATAATCTAATTGTTTAATATAAACACGATTTTAACCAAGCAGCGCGCGTAATTTCCTTGGGATATTTTCTAAATGAACATATCCCAATGAACAGGTATCTATCACTCGTGAGAGATACTTTCAGCACAAGAAGATAAGATTCATATGCCCAGGCGGCCATGTAATGTTCTGTTTACTTTAGGGACGGACCATTAGAAAAGTGATGGGGGGGGGGGGGGAGGGTGGGGAATTTTCAGCTTGCACGAATTTTTTTTTTCGCTCACTGCTTGTGCAGGATTTTTTTTTTTTTTCAGGTGAACCCCTCAGCACGAATTTGTTTTACTACGTGTGAAAAAGTCACAATTGGAACTTCCTTCTGCATGAATTTTTTTTTACCTTCTTCTTGGCATTTTCCCTTGCATGATTTCTTTTTTGTTTTTTTCCCCACCCCTCCCCCCTCCCCCATCACTTTTCTAATGGTCCGTCCCTTATAAATACTGATGAAATTTCGACATAAAACAACTTCAGCAAATCGTCCTGGATGTTCTACAAGCTCGGAAAAAATATCGATGTGAAAATTTGCCAGCTCATTGAGAAAATTCCCCTGTAAATGTACCGTCTTCGCACCTCGAAGCCATATTTTGAATGAAATTTCGACTGAGAGTAGGCCGCGCGCCGGAGCGGGAAGCTCTCTTGAAATTGCCTAATCATGTTAGTAACCATGGCGACACTAATATCCTCAAAGGTGAAAGATAAAAATAATATCTGCGCGTGGTGAAGATATCATTTTTTTTGTAAAAGGAAAAATCCTGGTATTTTATCAGTGTCTATGAAATAAACGTAATTGTATTATATAATCATCAGAAAATATCCAGAGTTAAACTTTGTACGCCGGCTTTGCGTGCAATAACCTTTAATCTACGGTGTCGTTTGGCACTTAAAGGTCTCTAAAAATCGAAGTTTGACGGAAGATAGAACTATCTTCTTGTACTAATTAAAGACATTTTAAAAAATGCACCGGCCTTTGGTCCATTTACTAAATGTCAATTATTCTTAGCCTACAAAATGTCAATTATTCTCAGCCTAAAAAATGTCAATTATTCTTAGCCTACAAAATGTCAATTATTCTCAGCCTAAAAAATGTCAATTATTCTTAGCCTACAAAATGTCAATTATTCTTAGCCTACAAAATGTCAATTATTCTTAGCCTAAGAATATTAATTATTCTTAGCCTAAAAAATGTCAATTTCTCTTAGCATAAAAAAAAATTCAATTATTCTTGGCCTAAAGCATTTAGCGAGTTAATAAGATCGTGCTCATTCTTGTTCCCAGAATTACTCGAATTAATAGGGTATGAAAACTTGCCGCATTGCTTCGAAATTTGGCTCAGACCCCCAAGATACCAACCAAAAGTAGTGTGTGTGGGATTTCCATTTTTCAAAATTGATTTGCAAAGTTTGATAAGCAAATTTGACAGAGAAATCTCAAAGCAACCAACAGGAATCGAATATGGAAAAAGCCTCACACGGTTTTTTTCTTCAACGCCTTGTGATTGATATCATGCAGTAGTTTTGATTATTTGGTCGAATTCGATGCCCTGAACGGGGCATTACGGTTGGTTTTGGGTAACGATTTTGACAGATTATTCAAAAAGGCATATTTCTCCAAGGATTCATTCAAATACACTCACACTTCAAGTGGTAGGATAAAGGGCAAGGCCATTTCTAACCACATTACACAGTCTCTGTCTGTCAGTTATTAACTTTATGTTAATTATTAACCATGTATTAAAGACTACTGATTTTTGAGTATTTTCCTGCCCTTATATTTCAGAACTGTCTCGTAAATCCGTATTTGGATTAAGTGCAACCTAATTGAGAATTATCGGCTTTTGATTACTATGGCAACCCTTTACATTTCAATAAAACTCATAAAACCAGTGTTTTTTGAGCAAATGAAAATTTGCGCGATTAGGTTGCAGGTGACTACAAGGAAAGTATTTGCACCAAGTCTGGTGACAATTGCTTAAATACTCTACAAGAAATTCAAGGGGGCACCAAAATTATTACGAAAAACATGATTTTTATAAAAACGCAAGTAAAACTTCACTTCTGTCTAAAACAACAAAGAAAAGGCAATTAACTCCGGCATTGAAATGGCCTGCTACATATTAAAGTACACCCACTTGAGGGGATTCTTAGGTTTTCCTTCTCATTTTCCTTTTACCAGCTTGATAAAGCTGTGATTCATTTAAACCAGTAGCTTCATATGTGACACCATCCTGGCTAATAAGTTGCTCCTCCTCTCTCTGCTTTGCCTGTCGATACTTTTTGTGTTTTTCTTGGGTTCTCTGCTCTGCTTGCTTAATTCTCCCACTGTTTCCCTTTTCGCTTCTCTCCTGCTATTTTTGCCAAAGGAATGTTCAGCTCTTTCCATAGCTTCAAAGTTCTTGCTAGCACCACAAGTGAAATGTAGATCAACATATGATGCGGCCATGACAATTCTCTTCTTCCCATGCCAATTCTCTTCTTCCCATGCCATTTGTGTTGGGGACACTTGTTCCATAATGAAGAGTTGATAGACTCATTGGTATTCTGGGTCTACCCAGGCAAACATAACACAAGAAGTGCTGGTTCACTCCGACGATTGTATATTTTCTCAAGGGGCTCCTTGAAAACACAGTTCAGGTGGTGCGGCTTGTTTGTACTTGGCAACCGTTTCTTGTTTTTTCATCAAGAATTACTGGGGCAGTATTTGTATCTTTCTCAGAAATTTTTAAGCAGTGATAAAGATCAGCTTTAATTTTAATTTGCATGTTTTTGACTGCCTCATCTCTTTCACTTGCAGAAGAAATGTTTCTATTGACATTGTTATGGATGGCCTTCCCATAATTTTTTTTAGCTTTTCAATTGCTTTCTTGGTCAGCCTGCCATCTCTTCCTTTCATCGGCTTGCCATCAGCAAGCTTAGTGGAAGAACCTTGAAAATCATAAAGGGCCTTGCCCAGCCTCTTTTGCACATGTCCAATGCAGTCCAATTTAATGACCCCGTCACAATCCGCTTTTCCCTGAAGATGGTTTTCTTCCCATGTTTTGTGCTGTTCTGAGTTTTTCCAGGCAATTAGGTCTTTATCAGTTGGTTCCATTGCCTCATAATTGGCCGAGCAAAAGAAATTTCGAATGAAATGCATATATCTTCCGAAAGTAGATAGACTCAAGAACTGTTAGAGCCAAAGAAAAAAAATGACAAATTTTCTATTTTTTGCCAAAATCCAACCGTAATACCCCGTTAATTAGAAATGTTTTAATATGATCGCAAATTCAAATCAGCTTTAGAGAAAGCCAAGTCATTGTAAATTATCACGGTTGTTTCAGAACTATAGTAACTCACTATCTCACAAAAGTACGCAAATTATCTGACTCGAAGATCAATCATACAAAATAAGTTGAACGTTTTGTTCATCTCTGTACTTGAAGTTCTATGAAGGCGGACGAGTGCCGCATCAGCTAATACATCAGGGGTTGTACTTCTCTTCAATAGAAAAAAAACCAAAGTAAGCAAACACTATTATTATGCGGCACTGTTGGGGTGATTGGTCGTAGACATAATTTATTTTTAGCTTCTTTTCTGTTTTATTCGATTACTTAACTAAAAGAGATAAATTGAAACGAAAAAGAAGCTGAAAATCGCAACTATATTTAACCTAGAAAAATTATAAGTTTGGCTATTCTGGCCTTGGCAAACTATGTTCGTCTTCGTGTTTATTATCTTTATAGGCAATGCATATCGGCATAAATCTTTGGTTTGGGTAGTTTCCAAAGAAGCTGGTACTGCTTCGGTGGGGAATTGAAACACAAGAAATTGGGATAATCAAACAAGTTGATAAAGTAATTTGTACCACCGTAAGCTAAGAAAAGGGGGTGCTGACGTTTCGAGCCTTAGCCCTTCGACAGAGTGAATTTAAGTCAGGACTATTTGCTTATTTTAGGGAGGAATTCGTTTACTTGAATTTCACATTCTTGAAAAGTATCTTTGAAGTGGACCAAAACAGCGCTGTGGCATTATCACGGTTACGGTACTTGTATAATATGACATTTTCTCAGGGTATCATGTATACATTATGACATTACGTGGTTAACAAGTTCAGTCGCTCTAGAAAGAATTGTCAAAGATATAAAGATTATTGAAACCCGCACAAAAAACTTTACACTTAAGCATTCTTGGCTACTTTTAATACTTTTAATTTTTACCAACTTAATAAAGTGTATGCAGATGTAGATGAAAACTTCACGCGGGAGAGTTTCCATTTGGTGACGAATCTATTGTACAGCTCTATTCAGAGGAAATATTTCTAATAGAGATGGGAAGCTCGTTTCACAGTCTGGTGGGTGCCATATTAAACGCTCGGTAACTCAGCGTGGTATACACCTTGCTAGTTAGACAGTTAAATAGTATACCATTATTTGGTTTTAATAATATCCGCTGGTACCTTTGACATATATATGTTCGGATATAAATCGGAGCGAGTCCGTGGATAGCCTTAATAGTTAGAAATAAAACTTTCAAATCCACCAATGTAAAAGTTCACTGGTAGCCAATGTAAGGATCTCTGTAGAGGTGTAACATGACGCAATTCGCTTTCCTCATGCAGTAATATATAGAGGATATTACACGGTGGCGAGAAGATATGAATTTTATGTTCGATTGGCAAGAACAATATCTCACGAGTGAGCGAAGCGAACGAGTGAGATATTGTTCTTGCCACGAGAACATAAAATTCATATCTTCGAGCCAACGTGTAATGTTCTTTTTATTATATGGATAAACCAATTCAACAAAAGCAAAACGCGGGAATCTTGACGTCATTGAACGATACGACACTCACAAAGGTGACATACGGAAAATACGCCACTCGGGTCCCGG
>OX453274.1:34525213-34645213 GCA_949710005.1 Ricordea florida | reverse complement strand
GTTTTGCACGTGAGCGCGTGGGGTTTCATCGCAAAGGTTTTCCGTGATGACGATCTGTTGGAGTGCGCACAGTTTATGGGAACATTTTACAATGAAATGCCCTGTGATTGGTTGTTGCCGAATTACGAGGTTTTAAAAGGGCAAAGTAAGGGTTTAACGCTTGGAAGGAATATCTTTCATCATATTGGAAAACAGTCGTCTTCCCTGGGTACGTAAAAACACAAATAGCCCAACTTGGGGAAATGGCGGAGGGGGGAGGGGGTAGTGAGTTAACAAATTTTGGATAGGAATGTGCCGCTGGACCCCCAAAACTCTTAGCCTGTACTATAGAGTACTAGAGTGATGACATCACAAAAACGAAATTTCTAAAGTTATGGGATTTATTGAGTCATTTCAAAGGAGCATGATAAAAAATGCCTACAGGCCAAAAATCAGCCTCTCATTTCAGTGAGATATTGCAGATTTTACGCTCCAGTGATTCCATACAAATCCTTCTAATTTGGTCTCGGATCCAAACGTTTAGAACAGAGACAAAATTAGAAGGATTTGTATGGAATCATTGGAGAGTAAACGTTGCAATATCTCACTCCAAAATTGAAATGAGAGGCTGATTTGTGGCCTGTAGGCATTTTTCATCATGCTCTTTGCAAACATCTTAATAAATCCCATAATTTCAAAAATTGAGATATTTGTGGCGTCACACTTTAGTACTCTATACCTACAGTAGTTCAGCTAAATAATGCTACTCTACAGTAGACTAAACTTCTTAAGATACCTCTCTATCCCAGGGTTGCTTGTCTCCCGACTACTGAAGTCACCAGCACAAGCCATCTAACGACACTTTCTTTCGTATAAAGTGAGTTGCTAGTAAATTCAAATTTGTCGAGTAGCCATTCCTGGTTTCTGTAGAAAAGACTAAGTCAATTGATCAGTTTCTTGGACCCTATTTTAGACTCAAAATTTCTGATTTCTATACCCTATCTCTGACTAAACTGCTGAAAACCATACCATTCCGACAGCGTCACGTGCCTATATAGCCCTTATATAGCAGTACCCCCTCGGGACAAGTCACCATCCAAGCTCGTAGACCATGAACTTTGCTTGCATCAAAACAGATTAGTTTTTCTGTTTCATTGGCCGTTTTTATACTCAGTAGGGGACGGATTATCCGTCTGGACGAACTTGGGCAAACATTCGCCGTTCATATGGTTATGCGTCTCTACTATAAAGACGGGCACACGACGCATTATGTGTCCAGACGAACAACCTTTAGTAATGCGTAGTTCAAGACGTATTACGAAGGATAGTTCGTCTAGACGCATAATACGTCTTGTGCCCGTCTTCATGCTGGAGATGAATAACCAGATGAACTGCAAATGTTTGCCCAAGTTCGTCCAGACGGATAATCCGTCCCCTAGTATAAAAACGGCCATTCTGAGCGTCTTATGAAGTTCTTTCTAAACAGTGGGTGCGATTCAATCTACTTATTAGGATATCTAGAAAACTGGAGTCTGCCCTTGAGGTGTTTGTGTTAGTGAAAATGACTGGCCTAATATAAGAAGCGTTAGGGACAAAGTGTCGCCAAAATAAAGCGTTGTCTTTCTGTGCCTTCTCTTCTCCGTAAAAAGCCGCAAGGTCAACCCCTCGTAACTTGACATTCTTTTCTGTTAGTTCAAGCATCCTAATAATGGTCGGCACTGCTATTTCCGTAAAAACTTGATTCTTCTGAAAAATGCCTGACAGCTTCTCGAATGTCATGGCATACTTTGACGGAATGAAGAAAATGTTCGCCTGACCACGATAACACTTATAGAAAGCGCCCCCGTTCCACAGTAAGGCATTCAACGAGGCTTCTACATCCCACACGCTCTTCCGATCGCCCTTACTGTCAATTATCGCACGTCTGTTTACGTCATTCAAGTAGATAAGGTCCTTATAAACTCTTTCGCATGCCTTTAGACCCCACGGGGTATACCACCAGATCCAGGAATCGCGCGGTTGCTGAAACATGACCTGGCTACCCAGCTCGTCCGATGCTTCCCATATCCGGGACTTGTCAAATCTTACCAGATTCCAGAAATTTGTAAACAAGTCGTTCCTGACAAAAAGGAATCCAGCGAAGTTTGAATGCGTTCTTATAGCATGGCCAAGACACTCGTAAACGATGATCCCGTGAAACATGGAGACGGTCATAATGTTATGAACATTTTCCATTCGAGGTTTAGCCGGTCCACAGTAAATTATGTTGGGGAAGCGTTTTCTATAAAGTCGTTCTAACATCGGGATAGAATCGTAAGATGCTTCTACGAAGGCGATAACAAGTAAAATGTCGCCGAAGATGTTCGGGTGACATGTTCGGTTGAGGTAAGTATCACTGTCGTTATCAGTGACAGATAAAAGGTCCTGCAAAGATTCGACTTCATGTGGAAAGTTGTATCCATCAAAGAATTCAATGGTAGGATTTAAATAAATCAACCGAGTTCCTGTCGAAGCAATAATTGACCTGGATTTAACCTGTAGCTGAAACGAAAGGGATGGGCTATTTTAATTACCGATTCTCCCTTCCCGGGGGGGGGGGGTTACTCCCATATGGAATGGACGGGGATGCTCGTCGTCTCGCTTAGGGGTGTAAATTTCTGATTTTGGTCTCGCTTAGGGTGTTCTGGGCAAAATGTCATTATTTTTAGCCGTCATGGTCTCTTCAAGGGTTGCAAGGGGAGAAATAACAAAACAGAAAGAATTTTGATTCTTTATATTTACTCAATTCATATAAACAAAGTTTTCTATACCATTACTATCTATAATATTTGTCTGTTTTATAAACTGGTCTCTTTTAGGGGTCTGCATAAGCTTCGGCCACGCCCAGATTGGCCTCTTTTAGGGGTTAAATTCAAAATTTCTGACGAGCATCCCCGTCTACTCCATATGGGAGTCCCCCCCCGGTCTCCCTCCCATCCCTGGTCCCCTCATTTTGGGAACAGAATGACCGACTGTGACGCGTTTTAAGCTGTTTAAGGAATGGAATCAAAATGGAACATTGTCGCGCTGATTATCAGAGGTAAATTGGTAACAAAAACAGCTACTGAAGCCTCATCGAATATCTGGTTCGTGTCTTTATAATGGTAATAGCTTCAGTTATTCAACCCGTAATGTTCTTTTTAAATTTCAACGAGAAATAAATCTCACAGGGCAGAGTTCAATAAACGCACTTCAGTTATCGTGTCATTTTGGGACGCTATTTGATTTTTTAATATCTCCTATCCAACGCTTGAATGAATGATTAATGGAAACAACGTTTTAAGGCGCTGATTTGCCTGGAACGAGGATAATAACACCACCGAGACAACCCACAACACAGCAGTAAACAAATTACAATGTCAGCCTCTTTAAGGAGGTCAATAACTCCTCCTCTTAAAACGGAAATATCAGTCTGCTTACCTTTCATTGTAATAAACACGATGGAACACAATGATAACGTAACCACGCCGAGAAAAGTGAAGCGAAGACACAAACGATGTGAAGCCATGGGATGCTCAAAATGGCCGCCATCCGGACCTGGCATGAGCATTCAATGTTTCCTCAAATGTTCCCATGTAATCTTTAACTGGGCTCTTTTGAAAAGACGATTGGTTTAGTTTTGCTAAACCACTGGACTGCAATACGTTTGCAATGTATAGCTTGGATATCAACGCGCATGCGGACCAATGACCTTGACAGGTATTTGACAGTTTGCGGGTGGCGCAGCGCACATGTTTTGCCAATCCTTATGAATGGCGGGCGAAACAAAAATGGTTTGTTCTCCTTTTAGAAGAAACGATAGTTCCCTTGGTTTTCTGCCATTTCTATTGCTTACAGAAAGACGTAGCAGAATTCTACCGATTGCTTAACGCGTTCCAAGAACATTTCGCCATAAGAATTGAAAAACTGAAATAAGCGAAGATCATGTGATAAAATTAAAACACCACACGGATTCGGAAAACATACTGTCACTTAGATAAATACAGTGTATAAATATAGGCAGAGAAAATCGTAGAACTAAGCTGTTCATAAGGAATAGAAATGTGGAAGCTAGAAAATGTTCTGCTGTATGAACGGGCAAAAAATAAATAATGTTTGGTGATATAACTTCATGATATCTTAACATGGCCATAATGCATAAATGAACCGATAAAACAAATCCAGTTGAACTCCTTATACGCTTCGCTGATCAAATCACACGCTTGTAGACTCCGCGACAAATATTTCCATTGAAAGAGAAATGGCAATCGATGCTGTAAGAAGGTGGAAACTGAATTTTGTTACGGTGCTTCTATTGGATTTTATGGGATGGCAATTATTGCAGCACAGACCTCTAGCAATGAAATATGATTTTTCTCTTTCATTCTAACTATTTTCACCCAAATATCACACTGTTTATTTCCCAAACATTTATTCTATAATGGAGTTCTTTTATCCTTTAAAAACATCTCAGCCCTTGCGACAATCATCAAACAGAAGAATGTTTGCTTAGTTCTAACAGAAATAATGCTTCGCTGATAGTTATTTTATGTTTGTAAAAATCTCAGGAAAGTTTACTTTGTAAAGCATACGGAGGCTTGATGGATTGCAAACAGGTAATTAAACTCCCACAACAACCTGTTACGAGCTTTGGATTTGCAGAACGGTTGATGAATTAAAACAAAAATATATAGGAACTTGGAGGTTCTCACGAGAGTCAGTGGGTTATCAGGGTTAACCGTATGATAAACGTGCATTGAACAACTTTGGTACTAGTCATAATTGAAAACAAAGTCTTTTATTTCTCACATATAAAACCTGTATTTAGTACGTTTTTCACTCATTTTAATCTTTCTCGGATGCGGCTGCTTGGTACCAAGCCTGTATTTCATTAATATCTGACGGTATCAGAAGATTTCTTTTTGCGATTTTTATTGGATAGAAGATCATTGCATTCAGGGAAAATTAAGATTTGTGAGCATGCCTCACACAAGCCCTGATTCTCTGTGACTAATTTGACAAAAACCGTCTATGATATCAAATGTTCATTACACTTAAGGTTGAAGTCCCTTACCTAAATAGAAACATAAAAAAAACACTAGAATAGAGGTAAACTTGCATTTAGTTGAAATGCCATTTGAGTAACGACAATTGTTTCCTTTGGAACAGAGAATAGAAGATTCTGTTTTATGCTATGGTCGGGCCACTTAAATACTATTTCTTAAATCCAGCTTGAATCGCTACTGAAAGGCGCACATACTCTCTAACTCTTTGTCGTGTTCAACTGTCAAAAGCCAAGTTACCGTTGTTCCCGAAATAAGATAATCAGAAACGGGGGTACACAAATTTTGACCAAATAGTTTTAAAATCTCGGCTTACCGGTCCGGTCAAGTTCGTATACTTAACCCAGCTTGACAACTGAACATAGTGGTTTTCAATCAGTTTATTCTGATCTTATCGCTTTGAACACTGCCGGACTTGGTTATAGTTGTTCACACGCTGAGCTGTCCGCCACCCGCAAGTTAAAACACTAGTTTGCCGCTTGAAACCGTGTCAATTGCAAAAACCGGTGATCCATGAGGAAAAGCCGCCTTACAAAACTCTAACTTTCTCTTGATCACCCTGAAATTAGGATTCAAATAAACTTCACGGCGAAAATACCTCATAGGTAAAAGATGAGAGCATAACTCGCTATGCTGACCCAGATAAGCGGTTTTAGCGTTAGTTAAACAGGGACATGACGCTAACTGTAAGACATTCAACTTTATTACCTAACCACAAGCACCGTGACGTAATTATTGACTTATTCAAGTTGCTCAGTTTGGTAGACTGGAAATTCCCCAGACAGCTGAGGGCGGATAAAACAAATCTTCGTTTAAACGCGTTTTGATAATTCCCTAAAGTCTGGAAATACAGCCCCAGCCCAACCGCCGAAAGAAAAACGTCGTATTGCCTTCTATGTAGCAAGTTATTTCCCCACGTTGCTCGTGTATTGCTCGTTTATTTTGGAAACGGAATACAACCCCGATCACGCATGCTCAGTAACAAGTAGCTCTAGCGAGTTGATTATGGAGCCGGGCGCGATAAGAAGGACAATGATGGAGTCAAGGCTAATCAACTGATCACGTCATTTGAGGCAAGGAGGATATTTCTCCTCCTTCTATCGCCTTGAAGCTAAATGTGTTGTGGAGTCGAGTTGAGGGAAGATCTTGGGAACGCATCGTGATATGCCAAAGTCTTTCCTGGTGAAAAAGGCCTCCCGCAATAAGAGGAAGGCACAGGAGGAGCCGGCTGATCAAGGTAGGTACCTGTTTGGGGGAAGAGAGACCAGGCTGTGCTGGCTGTCAACACGAAAGGTCACTTGTCCCGCTTAACTCTGCATCTTCCGCCACATGAACACTATCAAACCATGTCTTTTAACCCTTTTGAAAATCCCGATCCCCATTTCTATTTCTACAGCTACTTTAGATAAAAGGCGGAATTTTCCTGTTGACAGCGCGCAACCCTAGCGAGGCGGAATATCGAGACCAAAATTACCTCTCGATTGACTACACTTCTTAAAAAAGTATATTATGATTTATACTACCGCTCATGTAATTCTCAAACCAACGTTTTTCTGTGCTTTTTTCTTTGTGGTTTTTCGTATCGTTGATTACTTCAGTGTGAGAGTATGCAAAGGTAGACAAATCACAGGCTATGCATCAATAATAAATTCAGACTTGGTTTTTGCTCTTAGAATCAACGTTTTGTTGCGAGGACTTCCTTTACTGCAATACTTATAGTGACTTGCTAAAGGGTTTTTTTTAACAGATAATGAGGAACGAACAGAAGTAAGCGGGCAAAAGGCCGAAGACTTCAGTCTGGGATCATCGGGCACCGGTTTGTGTTTATAAACAATGTTGACATTACCACCTGTAGGCCCCAGGTCTTCATCATGACGGTCACAAGAGAACGCTATGCTCTGAAAATCACGCTTGGTTCACAACATAAAATGCGCGATGGGAAGACACTTAAAGCTCTAAAACAGTGTTTTTTATCAATGGATTTTCATTTCAATTCGTAGTAACTTTATGCTCCAACCTATGTCAGCTGCCAGTTCTCATTAACTGATGGTATCAAAATGTCAAATGCGCTGGTCAAGATTTTGGTCTTATCTCGTGTTTAGAGATTAGTGTAAATTAGGTGCTTATTTTAATGTCAACAATTTTTATATTACAGTTAACCTGCTTTTTGCTGTCAATTAATGACAAAGAATTGTTTTTTCATAACCAAATTTAACTACACTAGATAACATTTCAAAGCTAACTTTATACGAGTTTTTAATATTGTAATGGATTTGTTTTTGGTGGGCTTTTCAAGGTTTATTTTCCAATATTTCTATTTCTGACAAAAATTCTTCTGATTCAAATATTCAATTTGAAACTGTATCTTATTTCAATTTTTGACTTTCCCCCCTCAAAGTTTGTTTTAAGATGAGACCCAGATAGCTTAGTAAGAAATAAATACGTTTCGAAATGATTACTAGTTTATGTTCAAAGTAAAACCAAGAATTTGTATCTGCTAAACAAAGTTCGAGCTGTTCAGAAAATTTCCTTGAATCACGTCATCAAACATTGAGAGACACAAAGATAAAAGCTTGAGGTAAGATGCCTCTATCCGTGTTGTCATGATGCTAAGTTTAAACCATGGAATTTAACAAACAATACCCCTTCAGCGGTTTTCTACGTCAGTGTTATTTCATTACTTACTGTTGTGTTGGAATCTGCAAACTAGCTTATTCAAGCTATCGATCGAAGAAACTACCTCGTGTGAAGGAAGGAAATCAATTTCCGAGATTTGATGCTTGATGAAACAGTTTACATTTAAGAACCAGAGAGAAAGAAATTTTTACAAAAACGCACATAAGTACCTGCGCATCATAATTGGCATTCGCTTGTGTGTACTTCCCAGAGGAGGATCACAGTTTTACTAGCTGTAAAGGGTTGGTATCTGTCAAAAAACGATGGACAGACGTTAAATGCGGACAAAAAACCTAGAGAAAATTATTACTTTTTCTAAACACAACCTGTTGCAGAATTTTTTCATTTTGTGCTGTCATGAATACTTCATTGATGTGATAGCGGATAATCCATGGAGCCCAAGGGGAATACTCGTAAGTTTGTTCAGGTTGTAACGTTGTTTCATTTTTCCGGGTTTAGATTTAATTTAGTACTGTTCATTTTCAGATGATGTGGCGATTCAATGCAATCTGGAATTGAGCATCCGGGACTTTCACTTGCAGCGCTCTCACAGTAAAGCCGACCACAGTCAACCGCCGGTTCATTTTCCCGCGCTTGACACACGCGGACTCCACACTCTCGCCGAGCTTTGTCTTCGCCGAGCTGACTACGAGTTTTGCACAAAGAACGTAAACGTTGAGAACATACGGACAGAACAAGAAATACCCGTGTACTTAAAAGATGCTAACTTTAAAGAGTCCCAGAAACTGCGTGAGGCAAAGGAAAAAAGGGATGAAAACACTTTTAGGAGGAAACTGGTAAAACTTGAAGCTGGTGACGACAGCAATAAAGATGGACCTCGAAAATATGAAGATTTGATTCAAAGGAATGAGCCACTTACCAGAAATTCGACAAATATCGATGAAAGTAACACTTCAAGACTTGAGAAACTTGAAGAAGAACTGGAAAAGATGTTACAGTAAGTCAAACAAAACTTTTCACAAATGGGTTCGAATTTAATTTAAGAATAAGCAAATGTTATTATTTAAATGTTATTACAAATCTGATTTGCTTTCCTATTTGACATGTATCTTGTAGTTCAATTTTATCCTTGGTTTAAATTTTATTTTCCTTTGTTTCAAACTCATTATCATACATTACCATACCAGAAAACAAAGGAAAATAAAATTTGAACCAAGGAAAAAATTGAACTACAACATATATACCGCGTATACGGCTTTCGTGTCTTGGGGCCTACGTATTGCTTTTGATGGGAGAGGGGTGGGAGCGGAATTTTGTCTTGGTAAGAATTTTATCAAGCATTCCGTAGTGCTCGAATTTTGTCCTAGTTTTTCCGTGTAAATATAACCTTTTTATTTTCACATATGATCTTATTCTCTCCAAGTCTGTTTGCAGCTGGAATTTGCTTAAGAAATAGCTCAAAAACTTCCCCTCTCAAAAATCAAGGTGATCAGCTAGTTGCGTACGACCCTAAATCGTTAAAGATTTTTTCAACAGTATGGTCTCATGTTTATATTAGAAGAATATTTATGAATTAAGTATTTTTAACAATCCAAACATAGTACTCTTGAGCCCTTGAGGTAGTCTTTAGTTATCGGAGTGAGAGTTTCTGTGTAGTAGTTGTTCGTTAACAAAATGTAACCACCTAGTGTTATAGGTATGGGTATTTTTGCGTGATTGACAAATGCTTGTTAACTAGGTTTCAAAAGGACAAAAACAATCTCAAACGCCCAAGTTTTGTAAATTTTATCGTCAGGTGAGATTCCAATTTTTTCAACGTCGAGATTTCAAGACGTGGGTATTTTAATACCTAACTTTGTCTTCCCATTCCCTAGAAGGTTATCTGACAGTTCCTGATGTATACGGCACTATTTTGTTTCATCAATAACTCAGTAAAGGAAACTTTTCACTGTTTCTTGATTTGGCAGGTGACTTTCTCTACTTGGTAAACTAAAGGCAAGATTTGGCCTTTGGTCTTAGGTTAATCCCTGTTATTATTTATTTATTTATTACAATTCAATGGCAATACTACCTATATGCATACAAATGTACAGATATCGATAAAAAAAAAAACACAGAAAAAGGTGGAGCCATTAGGATAGTCCACAAAAAAAGTCAGAGACGCCATACGAGGAAAATCACACCCTCCCTTATATAACGATAATGTACTAGAGTATAGATATAATATAGTATTAATAAAATATAAAATTTAAAAATATTATATTAGAGTGAAGTGCTAATTAACTAGTCTCTCAGTCCAAGAAACAGGAATTTCATTGTGTAGAAATGAAATATAAACAAAATCTGGTAAGAGAAACTAAATACTCATTCCTCCCGGATTAGAAGGAATTCCCCGCCCTGAATATTCCTGGAGGAGAAGGAATTCCCCACCCTCCCCAGAGCGGTTTTTACAGGGCTAAAAATTAACTCCAGTGCTTGGTGGCCAGTTGGGCCAGTTTCCTGAAGTAGCCCTCGATTGAGAGTCACGTGATAATCACAAAATTAAAATGGCGTCTATATGTTGTGAATGTAGATCGCTCGTGAAATCACTGTTAAAACGGCTCGGATTTCCACTTCAGAACTAAAAATTCACTAAAATGCATGATCTTAGAGTCCAGACAGAGAAACGAAGAGAAAGGTAGTCCAATTAAACTACATATTGAGTTTTATTTTTAACTTTGTAATTCGCATAATTTACATGGCAGTTTTTCGAAAATCTGTAGCATAGTCGCACATCGGGCGTTCAAACCTTAACTTTTGGTAGCCCTGGTCAGTGTTAACTCGCCACTGGCGACCGTGCGACCGCCAATTTTTAGCCCTGTTTTTAATTAACTCTCGTAAAACCCAAACCAAAATGATTGCTAAAGTCAATTACAGACAGGTATACAGTCCAATGGACCAATCAGAACTCAAAACAAATCTATGTCGTGCTAAGCGCAGCAAAACGTGTGCGAGCTTGGTTTTTAATTGGATGGGAAAGTTCCGCGAGATTCCTTAGCAAATCACTTGTCGTATCAGTGCTAGTGCTAAACTAAAGCAACTACGAAATTACTTTCAACAATAAAAGTAGTTAACGATGTCTCTTTCTTACGTTCTCTACAGAGGTAAAGAGGAGATAATTGGCCGTGAAATCAGAGAATTTATGGAAAACAACAAAGCGTTAGAAGAGGAATTGAGAGAAGAAACCGGCGTGTCTCAAATTGAAATATCGAAGTATCTACTAGAAGGTGTTCATCTGAATGAGGATAAACGAAAGAGGCTGTTTAGATGGTATCTTGAAAAAAAGCTTAGTCGAATGGACTCAGGTGAGTTTATAAACATCTCAGAATCTCGATTACTCGTTCTTGTTGGGCCTTGCTCAAAATGTCCGGATAATCGAGAATCCGGATAAGCGAAAATATGAATATTAAGAGACAGAAATGTAAACAACGAGGATAAAGGAAACGGACTGTGATAACGAATAGATCATACTCAAATATAGAAGTGTTGCGTCATGATGATTTTTTAAACTTGCCTAACAAACAAAGCTTTCGCGATTGTCACACTCAACTGTGCTAAGAAAGGTTCTGCCTTACTAAAGTCGCATCTTATTAATATTTATGATGAAAACGGGACCCGGAAAACAAGTCCGAACAATCAAGATATGACTGTACCTTACTGACGATTTACATTGATTTTTGCCAAGAAAAAAGTAGTTTATGTAGCCTGCCAGCTTCAGATTTGAAAGACAACAATCTGATGCTCAATTGCTTGGGATAATTTGGGACAATACCCAGCATGATACTGGAAAATGTTGCCCCTTGCGGGACCAGGAATGAAGAAATCCGATTGGCTAATTTTAGTGAATCGCCCTTAGACCGGTTTGACCGTGAACTAAGTTATTATTATCAGTGATAAGCTTAATAAGTTAACCGATGTGATGAGAAAACGCCTTTAAAGTGGCCGTTATATTTTTGTTATTCATACATACACTGAAGCGGGATCAGTTTTATTGTCTAAGGAAACAACACAGTGCCTTCACCTGGGCTCGAACTTTGACCGTCCTAATCAGAAGTCCTACACGCTAACCATAACATTAACGTATCTCCACTTTAGCCTAAAAAGTTTCCAAAACACAAGATCTTTGTACAACATCACATCTTCTAGTGCACTTGGTTTGTTATCATACTGTGAAGACCAACGTGCAGCGTTTAGCTTGAAACTGTTAACTGCCTTTGAACCAAAATGATAGAAACAAGTACTAAGAAACCTAAATGCTTCTTACTTATTTCACTTGACAATAATTTCGTGTCTTGATTTGTTAAGATGACGAGAGCTTTACGTGCTACAAATGTGGAAAGATATTTGCCTATGAGAGTTACCTAGAGCGTCATGTTAAGTACGTGTGCCCCGATAAAACAGGACGGACATGGAAATGTTCTTACTGCAGTAAAGCTTTTCAGTACCCGTGTTACCTCAGGAGGCATATGAGATCGCACACTGGTAAATATCTGTTTTTATTATGATTATAACGGTATACCGAGTGGTAGCAAAGCAATAAAACTTAATTATGAAATAACTCAAATGCGCGCTCTGATTGGTCGAAAATCTATGGGTTATTGTGCAGGTAAAGTCATAGAAAAGAGAAGCATTTTCTGTTTTTATTTAAAGTTAGTTTATAAGAGCAATAAACCGCAGTTTGTATGGGTTTTACCGGCGTAATATACCACTTGGGTAAAACCCTTAGAAACTGCGGTTTATTGCTTAATTCACACATGCCTGGTATCACTGGAGGGATAGCGTTTTTTATCGATTGGTTTTCGGTATACCACGAAATAAGAAGAATATAACAAGGTCGCTTGGAAATATGAAATTTCTCTTCTCATGTTGAACTAGCCTGCAAAGTAGGCGTTCCCCTCTTCCTCCTCTTTCCTTTTATTCCGTTCCCCATTCTCCTAGCGTCTCCTCGCGCCTCCGCGTTCTTCTTTTTTTTTCTTTAGATTTAACGCCTCTCGTCACAGCTCTTAGAACCCCTGCTTTGCAGGCTAATGTTGAATTGAATATTTCAGTCGTTCGTTTCGTTCACTAGTGTATTAGCTTTCAACAACTGAAGATAATTTTGTATCTCCGCGCGACCTTGTAATATCCTGTATTTTGTATTTCTCTGGAAAACGTGACAACAATTTATGGTCTGTGGCTTCTTCACTTATTAAAGACAAGAGAAAATGAGGCAAGAGAACGCATTTTCCATACTGGGTTCTCTTACCATGACAAGAGGACAGAATCTATTTTTTGATCCTGAAACTATTTTTACTGACCAATGGCTGATGTCACGTTGTTGTAATTTTAATGCGCCACGTGGAAACTTTGTGTTTGAGGATTACGGTTTGTGATGTCTTATTTCAGGGGAGAGTCCCTACAAGTGTACACAATGTTCGCGGGCGTTTGTGCGCTCCACAGATCTTCAAAGACATTTGCGGAATCATACCGGCGAGAAGCCATACAAATGCCAGGAATGTTCGAGAGCCTTTGCCCGCTCAACCGACCTCAAGCGACACATGCGCACTCATACGGGAGAGAAACCTTACAAGTGTTGGCAGTGCTCCAAAGCGTTTTCTCAGTCAGGTAGTTTACAGACCCACTTACACACTCATTACAAGGAATCGCTGCAAATTAAAGGAGTACTTGGAGAAAAAACGAAAAGAACGTGAGAAGGGAACAAAACAAATGGAGGAAGATTGCACAGGCGACTTCTAGCGCCAACAAAAGAATTGATAAGGGACTGGGGATAAGTATGGCGGCAAACTAAGAGAAGTCCATTGTTATTGCAATCGATTCTCCAAACCAAGTTTGTCAGGGAGAGGACTGGAACTGACTGCTGCCTTGATCCCGTCATCTCCTCTACCAACTATGATCCCGTTAAACGCCAGCTGTTTATTTGGCTTCAGTCTTAACTCTGTCACCTGATTTGAATTAGACGCGTGCCACCCTCAAGACATGAGGTGGTGTGACCTCACCCTCAAGACTGCCACAAAAGAAAAAAACTATCCGAGACTTGAGCGACAGTATTAGAATTCCATTGGAACGTGAATCGACCTGGGGTGAGTAGAGTCTGGAGCTGGAGGAGCGGTATCCCTAACATGATCTTCTTAGGTCATTCAATGGGCTATGTTTTGTTAGAAAGATATTTGCTTGATATTTGGTGTTTATTATCAAATTTTTGCCTCATTGCAATAAGCTATTGCTGTAAAATTCTTGCAAGAACAGACAATGTTTTCGTTTCTACCAATCGATTATGGATTTGATCCAGAAGATCAGACTGACTGGAACGAAAAACGAGCTGTTTCTGCAATATTCGCTGTAAAAATGTAAATTTGGGAACAAAAATTAGTTAAAGAGGAAAAATCAAAATTCCGTTTTTGTGTACTTTTTGTTTGGGGAATTATTTTTATTGGCTTTGCTTAGCTTTTGAAGACTAAAAAAACCACATGTACAGCTAACTAAATAAGTTTTCTTTAGCATAAGGGCAGAATACCTCTAAACAATTTGGTTTAAAAGTTATGAAAATGTTATAGAACAACAACTAACATTTGGGATAGTTTGAAGATAGGTTTGACTCTATTTAATTTTTAGTAAACGCATTGCAGTTTATGTTACTACAATAAGTAATACATGAACAAGACATGTCCAGCTTAAAAGTTCCGTGTTACCTGGTTTTTTTTAGCAAAATCGTGTTTGCTATGTCTACTGATGGTTTGCTTGTTAAAAAGGTATGATAAATCAAGTAAAAAAGCAACAAAAAAAGGTCTAAGCCTTCGAAGAATTATTGCTATTGAATTGTTTGCAAACAACGAGCAATAGAGAGTTAATCTGAACAACGACTTTTGTTACTTTCTACCAAAAGTTAGCTATGAATTCCTGATAACACTTCTTATGAAATTAAATGAGCTATTTATCCGTGTGCCCAGCTACAGATCATGGGTCAAAGATAAATGATCCGTTCTGTTGGCTGCTTTCGTTTTGTTGGCAATTTTTGGCCTTTTTTGCACTTTTGTCTTTAGTAGAAAGAGAATGTAATTATATTTCTTTTCAGATATCCTGTGTTCTCTTGTTCACACATAAAATACCATAAATAACTATTACTCTGTTCACACCAAAGCTTAAACATGTTTAAATGCTGTTTAGTTAAACACGATTTAAAATTGTTCCATTATAAAACTTGCTTACTGACGTTGTCGACAACAAATTTAACACAAACATAATTATTTGAATCCTGTGTAAAATCTCGTGTTGCAGACAGTTCGGTTATCAATTTTCACGTTTTAAAACCTGGTCTACCTACACATGTTAAGTTGGTGTGAATGGGGCAAATGACATAACAAGGAATACAATTCTGTTAAGCAATGTTGTTTTAATTATATTTTTTGTGAGCTTCCATGTACATAATCTACATTTTTTCTCAATAGATAGATGCCGCATTTCGAAATATGTATTAATTATAAGCTATTTCATCAATATTTCAGCTAGATGGTATATTTAAGCTGTATTAAACGGTAGGTCTGTAGTGATATATCGTATATATGCCGGATGGTCTCCATTTAGGCCCTGTTCAAAGGGCCTACAGTATTTCACATGTGCAAAATTTAATTCCCATTTTGGTCAGCTAAATAGTTAAACATATTTTGCGACATTTGAATCAAAATAATGTTGAACCTGGGTCTACTTAAAATATCGAAATCAATTGATTCAAACGCTGTATTTTACATACCTCTCACTAAACGAGTTCGTGGTCCGTACTGTAAGTTAGGAACCGAGATTTTTCCGCTCGGATTAATGGCCCAAGCGCGAAGCGCGCGGACCATAAATCCAAGCGGAAGAAACGGGGATCAGTAAGTTACAGTAAGGACCGAGAAAACGAGGTTTGTAAGATATTTATTATATCTCAAAACAAACTTTTGAATTTAGCGGGCCGTACAGTGAAGTCATCATCATGGAAGTCCATCGTTTGCGATGAAGACGTCAATGAATCCTCATGTGAGAGCGCAAGCCACAGTTGGACACACAGATACGTCCACACTCCGGGCAAGCTACAGCAGTCGTCGGGTCAGGTCTTCTATCCTTGCGGGCTTGGCGAAGTACGGCCCGCTAAATTGACCAATCACAGCGCGCGTACTTACTAAGGGATATAATAAAAGAAGTTAATTCTTTGAACAGAATTCGGCACGTGAGAAATTCGACTTTTGGCCTGGGCCTCAATTTCATAAAAACTTTCTTGTTCTGTTTGGAATATTCCTTGCTTTTACTCCCAATAATATACATGCGAAACGGCGTTCAACACACTGATTGGCTGAGAGCAAGTCAGTTATCACCAAACAGTGCAGAAAGTCGAAAGTGGGTGCAGAAGGTTGAAACTGCAGAGTGCAGAAATTTGAAATTAAATTTTTGCATGTATAGTATTAACATGTAATCAAATGATTTCGAGTGCAATTTTTGTATAAATAAATAAGCACTTACAAATTTATCAAATACAACCAATTGCACTGGCCCTGCAGGCTCGTGCAATATTTTTAGTCTTTGAACACTGCATTTGTGCTCATTTATTACAATTTAATATAGCACTGGAAACCATTTGATTAGCTATACAAATATTTGCCTTTGGTCACGTCTCGGGAGTGGAAGCTGAATATCGAAACACGCTCTTTAATAGAAATGAACATCATGTTGCACGTACTTATTTTGAACGAGCTTTCTAGGTTCTGGACGTTATGTGGGTGAATAAATGACTGATTGATTGAATATTTGGTTTTAGAAATTTCAAGGAAATGAAACCATGGTTACGAATATTGCTTTTCCATATTTTTAACTCTATATTTGTAGGAATGCAGTGTTTCCTTTCTTTTTACAAAAGCGACCATTCACATAAGTCTTTTGACATCTCAAATTTGACATTCAATATAATTTAGTCTGGTTGAAATAACCGGTTACGTTTGTTACTGACCCTGAAACAATAATGTTACCCTTCGTACACCAAAGCATCAATGAAAAGAACGGTAGAAAATAATGAAAAAGAAAAATTAATCAGTTGGAGAATAAAACAGGTGAACAATGAAAAATCGAGGTGCAATTATTCAGCTTAAAACCCCGAGAAGTGCTAAAAACATGAAATCTAAAGGGAAACTTACAATGAAATCGGCTCACGTGAATATCTGATGACAACAGAGGTAAATTTCCGAATGGTCTAAGCGGGTCTGTAAATACTGTGGAGCTGGTCTCAATTTCAATAAAATAACGAACAACTTGGGAATCGTGATTTTGTATCACTGATCTCAGATAAAAGCAGTTTCCTCTTCTCAATTCACGATGTGCACCTTATGTCTGTGTATCGTTGGCTAGATTTCCCCATAACTCTACCAAGTATCCCTCTCCTCCCCTCTGGGGCATGCATTCTCTCGTTTGTCAGTACAAAACACCAAATAATGGTCACCAGAGAGACGCTCGCTAACCGTGTTTTAACAACTTATAAATGTAGTTTCCTCCAAAACAGTTTGCCCAGGCGTTTGGGTAAGAACTGACCACACTGTAATTTTTCTGACAGAGAAAGCGCGAATGGAGTTTAACTTGTTTGTAGTAACAAACTTTTCATTACAATCATCAAGGTGAATTTTAACGTCATGAGGTGAATTTTGAAGTCATAACCAAACGTTTCGCATTGGTAGGTCACCAGATTTTGAAGTAACCCATGAATTAATACTATATAGTTTTCTTTGATCATGTTTAAGTCACCATTTTCACTAAGGAAATAATACTTTATTTTTCTCTTGATGAAAACGTAATGGTTACGTTTCTAGTCATGAACTACATAGAGGATAGCGTAGATATGATACTATTCTACCTTAATATTAAGCTAAGAGATTTTCGTTCTTTGATCAATCTTTCGCGTCAGAAATAACAGAATAAGCAAGCGGAGAATGGAAACAGAAAAGGAAGAGCAAAGAGATGAAAAGTTGCAATCGTGTAAAAGTAGAAATTAACGGACGGTTAAGATACATTTACAAAGTTGGAGTTAGATTTCTCCCATGGGTCATGTTTTCACTTTGTATCATTGCTTCTGTTTGTTCTTTCCATAGCCTGATTATTCAATCAAACTGCTACATTATTTTCAGGTAGTGAGATTTTCCCCAAACCCATGTTGAAGTTTAGAGCGTTCTCGTTGTTTGTCAGTTTTTCTTGATAGAAATAACGGATTGGCCTTATAATTTATACTAGAGGACGTTTAAGACGTCTGAGACGTCTTATGATTAGTATAAATACGGGAAATAAGGTGGACACATAAACAGCAGACGAATTAAACGTCTCAGGTTAATACGTGTAAACGACGCACTGAACAGACGTCTAAACCGTCTAGTATAAAGGAGAGACGCTCTGAACTGGGGCCCACTTGGCAGTGAAGGTTCCAATCTCTCAGACTCTTTTGTAGAAAATGACAAATTTGATTTCTAGCTGTCCAAGTTAAGTGCGTCCCGTAGAAAAGGAAGAGCAAAGAGTTGAAAAGTTGCAAGCGTTTAGAAAAAGAGAGAAGCAGACGACAAAGATAGCTCTTCGATGAGATTTCGATGAAATTATTTAGATGTTCTTTAGCTTTTCCACTTTGATGAAAATACACCGCCCGATGAAGTCGTTCTGTTTGCTCCTCTTTAGTCCAGCAAAATCGCTTGATCTTTTTAGGGACGGACCATTAGAAAAGTGATGGGGGGGGTGCGGAATTTTCAGCTTGCACGAATTTTTTTTTACTACGTGTGAAAAAGTCACAATTGGACCTTCCTTCTGCATGAATTTTTTTTTTACCTTCTTCCTTGCATGAATTTTTTTTCTTGGCATTTTCCCTTGCATGAATTTTGTTTTGGTTTTTTCCCCAACCCCCCCCCCCCCATCACTTTTCTAATGGTCCGTCCCTTAGTCTAGCAAAATCGCTTGATCTTTTTCGTATGCTTGGTCTGGGACGGTGAAGGGTTTGTATGAAAGTCCTACCGTTTTGTTTTTATAAGTCGAAGGAAATTTAATCTTTTTCAATAAAAGCTACTCACTTCGTTCCTTTGTGGTATTTAATGTCACCCTCTCGTTTTTCAGGCCATTCGAAAGCGATTTCGGTGGTGTAATAATTTTTCGGCGTCATACTGCTAAGTGAAAGACAAAAGTTCCGTAGACTTCAAAACAAAACTGTTGGACTTTCATTAAAGTCCTTTCAAATCGGGTGCTTGGGCCGCCTGTGGTTCCATGCGATGTTTGACTTCCTTGATGTTAAGACAGTCAGGCTTAAACCACAGGTTCCACTGGACGGCGTCACATTCATAGTGTACTCAGGCGTTCATATAATCACTATGCGCTCATAGCATAGTTTATATATTCTTCACTGTGGAGTGACCAAACAGATAACAGCAGTGAAAAGTGTCATTCCAAAAGCTTTTGTAGTGTACTTTCAAAAATCGCCAGTGTTGTCATTATGGCGAATCCTAAAATTAGTCCAAGATTTTGAAAAATAATAAAGCATCTTCGATTAGCTGTTGCAGATGAAATGGCGCTGAACATTTCGGGCATCTAGGAAGTACAACAAAAAGCAATCGTTACCAAGTTTGACTTAAAAATTGCTACCACAATATTCAAAGTTTAAGTCATTGTTTTCCACGGAGAGACAAGGGAGATGTATAGGATTACTCAAAACGATAATTGTCAAAGAAACAAAGTAAGAAAGCGAAGAAGCTAAGGATGAAAACAAGATGGCTGCTGCTGTGACATGGTAAGTTTTCAGTTGCCGTGAGAAAGTAAATTTTACCTTCAGAAAGTAATTTTTACCATAAGAAACTTCTTTTGCCATGATAAGGCAATTTTTGGCGTGAGATTAGTACGTTTTGCCGTGGGAAAGTAATTTTGCCATGAGAAAGTAAGTTTTGCTGTGGCAGACGTGGGCTAGTGTAGAAAAGTAAAGATATTGGGTAAATCAAACGAGTTGATTAGTAAGTTATACCACCATAAGGTATTAGGGAGGTGTTGACGTTTCGAGCGTTAGCCCTTCGTCGGAGCTAATGAGAGGCTTGTGGGTTACGTACAATTTATATAGAGAAGTTTGGAGCCATGTTATTGGTGGAACCATAGCAGTGTTTGAATGGAAGTGAATAAATTAGATGAATGATCAAATGAATGAGAAACGCTCGTTGATAGCGTGGTGATTAAGAGAACCGAGTTGGAAGATAAACTTCTGTTCTAGGCTTTTACGGCTGTAAGTGTAGAAAAGTCCCTAGTAAGTCTCTCGTACTTTAATTTGCAGGAATAATTAAGATATTAGCACGTACCATTTCCGCTAAAGCGATATAAAGAAACATTCCTGCTATTATGGCAAATATCCAGGCCGTTAAATTAAACGTGGCTCCCAGAATGGCACCTAATACCACACCAATGTAAGAACAAATGTAACACACTATAAGGAGGCACAGGGCTCTAATGATTGGAAGACCCGCTGACAAGAAAACAGCAAAAGTACCTGGAAAAGCAACAACCATACAATGTTACGCGGGACTGAATAACTGGATAACTGAAAAACCAATAAGACTGACTAATTCAGAGTTGTGCGTTAAGTTCAATAGTATAAATACTCAGGTGAGTATACAAAGTAGCGCGCTCTGATTGGTTCGCTATCTCGGATTATCAGCCGATAATCACCTCGACGAACAAAATGGCTGCCAGTCGTTCGTGCGCTTTTGATGAAATAAAACGTATTCGTGTTTTACAATGTTTTTCTTTCCTTTTTTGAAATAATCATCTGAGTATTTATGTTAATTAACAATTATTGACCGAAGGCGAAGTGATTATCGGTGAATATTCACCGAGACGAATTGTTTGGTGTTAAATGTCGCTTGATTAAGAGTTGTTTCTCTAACACCCGGAAAGAGTGTTCGCTATATATATGGGAACAAGAACAGGGAATTATGATCTACTTGATATAGGTGAGGGATAAAAAACTAACCCTGAGCAAATAGAGATACGCTATAGAGGAGTTAACATTTAGTCCACAAACAATAATTATGAAGAGGAAGAAATATCGTGCTTTTTGTCCAAGGATGAACAGTTTTCCGGGAGCGAAACTCAAGGAACACGAATAGCTTGGAGTAACAGATAACGACAAATATACAGGGATTCGAAACTGATTGTTCATGAAAAAATCAAGATAAAAAGTACAAATTAAAGGGGAAAATCTGTGCAACGTTCTCGTACCAACTGCATGCGGTATCTCGTGAAATAGCACAGCAAGTGAAGTGCTTAGGCCATCCCCAGCAGAGTTAGAGAAGGCAGCTCCGATAGCTAACCCATCACTTGCCGTATGGAGCAGCTTTCCAACCAACATCATCCATATAACAGCTTTGTTGCTCTTGGCCGGCTGTACACTTCCACCGTTTGCAAGAAGAAGCTGCTTGTTTTCGTCAGCCTCGGATTTCCCAACATGTGAATGGGAGTGACCCCCCTGAGAAAAGAAAACAAAACCTGAATGTGACCGCACGAAGATCGTTTATGAAGCGCGAATTCAGGCGTGAGAGAGACGTGAGGTAACCCATGAAACAATGCAAAGCGGGGTATCAGCGCGAGTAGAGCGTGGTGCGACGTGCCTCGACGACGCGATAAAAGGCTGATTCCGGTTCAGATGAATTGCTTTGCCGTTTGCAATTCAAATACATAAGGTAAATCTAATGTTCAGAATGTAAATGTTTCCTTGAAGCCTTCATTTCTACGCGTATCACACACTGGACAAAATTACTAAATGCTGATTGGCGGAGACATAGGGCATTTTTCTTAATCACGAGGGCTGCTTTTGTGAACAAGAGAGCATGATTAGTTGATCCTGATTGGTTAACAGTTGCTTATTAACAAAGTGCTATTGTTGAATTTCTGTTGGCAGCAACGATTTGGAACCACGTTTGTTTAATTTTAAAAAATAGATTGTTCATTCAACCAATTGTTCAATTAAATTGATTGTCATTTTTCGCAGAATTGATAGGGCTTCCCTAAATACAGCTTTTCCCTTTATGCGATAACCTGGTAATCGCAATGTGTCCTCGTGCAATTTACCCTTTAAGTCCCAGTAGTGATCAGCATTCAATTTCTCATTACATTATTCACTGTTCATCAACTAGTCATGTTATGAGAAGAGCGAAAATGATCACCAAAAGAAGAGTTGTACTGACATTTAAACAAATTCTCCTCACTAGTACCATAACAAATATATGAGGACAGTTAGGAGAAATTGAACATTGATATTGGGGCTTAAAGGGTTAAGGGTTAATTTCATTTGTATTTTCAAAGTTTTCCAAATTTCCCTTGTCACATTGCGACTCATGTAATTTTGTGAAAACTTTGAGAACACGCGTGAAATGAATCCTTGATTGGTCTCGGGCCAACGCTAATACATAATTTACGCTAAATCTGATTATCAACGTCTTTTTATAGAAAGATTGTTGGTAAATTTCCTTACCTGCGTGCAATGGAAGAAAATGTGGAAAAGGTAGAAAAGGTAAACACTAGCGATTACTAGCATGGAGCGCCATAAAACCAGTCTATGCTCTCCTTCTCTTGTTCTACCTCCATGATCATGATGGTGATAAGGATTTAACGCCTACAACGAAAATATCTCTATCATTTAAGAAATAGAAAACATGTACCGTGTTTCTATCGAGTTATAGAAACACGAGTGAAAGTTTGGGAGAACGAGAAATGCTGTGGGAACACGAGCCGCAGGCGAGTGTTTCCATAGCTTTTTCGAGTTCTCCCAAACTTTCACGAGTGTATGCAAGGTTCCACGAGAAGGCAAACTAAATCCTGCATGGCGATTGGCTGCCCGTTACCCGCACTGACAAGATGGAGATTTCTTGCGCGGTTGTGCTTTCCCACGTGTTTTCACGGCATATCCCCAATCGTTACTTGATCAAGATGGCATGATAGTAGCTTCGTTCTTTTCTGTGTAAAATGGGCTACGTCTCGGCCATAAAAACGCCGAATAAAAAAAACGAGGAATAGACACGTACGTGTGGCAAAAGATGAAAGATGGCGTCCCCTGTCAGGCAGCCAGCGCCAAGAGCGATGAGAACGGAGACAAGGTATTCTTCAAACCTTCCTAAGGCGAGGCATATCACGGCAGCTGACAGCACGGATGAAGCAAAAATAACTGTCTGTGCACCGCATCCTTGACCAATAACTAAGAGAGGTCAAGCAATAAAATAAACTTCCAACATAGTTGCACTTATGCTATGCTTTAAAATAACGTAACGAGGTAAAGACCCTCTATTATATCTCTCAGTTAGTACACACATGTAACGCCTAGCTCAGACGCTATACTCTTTATGTGCCGAACCTTATTGAGTTAGAAAATAATAGGGTTGTGGGATGTGGCTTAAAATAACAACATCAAAGTGAAGTAAGGGTATGTTAAAGCCACAAGTATGTGCACTTAGGTGACAGTGGTAGAAGGGATAAATAAGACCCTGTTGCTGCAAAAACAAACAAAAAAATAGAAAAATAGAGCTCAAAAGCCAGTAGCCATGCAGCCATTTTTTAATTGAGTTAGGTCCAACTTTGGAGCGACATTTAGTAGATGGAATATGGGCGTCCTGGCCTTTAAATCTACACCTAAAAACCACCCAAAACCAGTAAAATCCACGACCAAAATCAAACTAAACCCCAAAATCGGATCAAAAATCCCAAAAATCGGATAAAAAATCCCAAAAATAAAAATAAAAATCCCAAAATCAGATCAAAATCCGACAACAAGAAAACTCAACAATTTACAACAAATCACACCGAGCAAAATCAAAATCAAAATCCCAAAAATCAGATCAAAATCTAAATCAAAATTTATCCGAACGGCCCTTGAAAACCACCCTACCAACAGTTTCTGCTAATTTTCGTAGGATTTGAAGGGATGGCATATAAATATTCCACCACCGTGCTTTTCTTAACCATTCATTAATCCAACTTACCTGTTGTTGGTATAAGTTAACAGCTTCACATATCATGACTAAAATCGATAAACGTTTCAATTTTATATGAATTACGTATTAAACGAAACTTTGGAACCGAACCATTACTCAAGGACTTCTTACGGATTAAAAGCAGAAACTACCCTTAACCGGATCACATTCAATCCTTCAACCGCCAATCCGGGACAAAGAATAGAGATAGATATTCCTCGTTTAAATAAGGATATTGTTAAAGTTCCGAATAGTGTATTTCTGATCTTCGATTTAACCGTTTCAGGACATGAGAACAATACAATTGTCAATAATATAGGTAGAAATTTAATAAATCGGATGAAACGTAGTTTTGAGGGTGCATTACTTCAGGACGTGAATCGATATGGTTTATCTATGACACACAACGACCTTTTCTTAACCAAACAAGAACGCAATGACCGATTAACAACCGAAAATACCCGAAGATTACAGACAAATGCAGGTAAGAAAGATACGAGCAAATCCGAGGATGCTTTATTATCTAAGATCCACAGAATAAAAAATTGCATTCCCTTAGATCATCCAGTTATAAAGGATGGTGGATTATAGTATCCTTATGCGATACTTTGAAATTCGAGTTATTAACTCTTATAGGACCAGTGAACGATATAGTTTACAATACTAATTCTGTTAAACCGCCGGATTATTGAAAGTTGCATTAGAATACCGCAATATTAATAGCGGAGCTCCACAGCGGCTCGAAGAGCCGCAGAGCGGAGCCCCATAACTACCGTGCGAGGATAGAAATTGAGAAAACCATGCGTTTGAGTTTTCATGGTCATCGTGACTAGCGGCATGGCTCGCGGGCGCGTGCGCCTAGCGACGACGACGACGACGACGACGACGACGACGACGACGATGTTGCCCCAACATGGCGGCCATAGTCATCTGGGATATTTAGAAGGTCTTAAACCGAAAGGAGGCTTTGTTTTTCGCGCGCTTTTCGCGGCTTGCCGCGGCTACACAACCTACAGCCAGCAGTCTACAGCAGTCTACAATGTTTTGCTGAAGAAACGGATTTTATTCCATAGGTACTGAGATTTACTCCTTATAAATCTGTGTGAGAAAAATAGTCTGTAAAAAACTAGAAGCAATTTGATTGGTTGGACCATTTTCTTCACTAGTGAAAAAAAGTGGTCCGACCAATTCACTGTTCATAGAGGTGGGATCAGTTTTGGCGCCATCAACTCGGCAAAAAGTGAGCAATAACGGCTTCTTCCTCAGCTTCGTCTTTGAGAAATTCTAGGTTTGCAGATACAGCTTCAGTCGAGGACTTCATACAAGATCAAGAAAATAAAAATACGAATAACAAATCCGAACAGCCCGTCGCTTCACTGAAAGAATTCTTGACGTTGAAAGGCGAATCAAGGTCCGTAGAAGAAATTCCTTCAAACGAGCTCAATTCAGTTCAAGAGTGAATTTGTCCGGTACGGTAGCAGTGTGAAAGAAGGAAAACAAAGATTATGAGCCAAGTTCGCTGCGTTCTCTCTTTCGCAACGGTTATTTGAATAAAAAAGCTACGGATTCAGCATCTCAAAAGAAGTGGTGTTTGAAAAAGCAAGAGCCGCATTAAACTGATCAAAACAAAAAGGTAATTTTACATTGTATTTCCCGTACACAAGACATTCCTGAGTCATTCACGAGTCGTTTTAAAACGTTTTTAACTGTCTTTGGTTCTTATACTTCTAGCGACATTTCCAACAGTGTTTAAAGTAGAATTTTCCAGTTCGTGCAATGTTTGTATCATTTTAGAGAAGTAAATTTTGAACGCATTTTTAACTTGACTGTCATGTTTATTCGGTATGCTCCAAAATAAAGCCTGCTAAGTGCGTTTTGCACCTTGTTGTGGTATCTTGATTTTTCTAGCCCAGCGTGATTCATGATCAGTTAGTAGTATTTTGTAAGGAGTAAATCTCAGTACCTAAAAAATAAACAAATTACTTCATGGTTAGTTCGCCCGTACCATTTTTCTTCACTCGTTGTGAAGAAAAGTAAACTCACTCGTTCGCTGCGCTCACTCGTTCGTTTTCTATTCTTCACAACTCGTGAAGAAAAATCGTCCGCCCTCACTAACCATGAAGTAATCTCTATATTCATAGCGGTTTTGGAGGAAAAATTTTCTTCCTACAAGTTTTCAAGCGTTTTTGGAGGGACATAAGCATAAAGCTGAGTGTCTATTTTTCCTTTGTTAAAGAGCTGCCTAGCTGCTTTTGGTGTTGCTTTAAAACTATTATAATTTTGCTGACCAGGTAATGGTTCTTCCGTTGAGTCGCGGGCTAGATGTTTTTTTTTGACGATTTATTTGAACTATCGAATCTTCTTTAAGTAGTTGCGTACACCAGGCGTATTTAATAACTTAAGTGACAACATTTTCAATGTGTGAGGGTCTGTGTGAGGAGCTCCGCTTTTAGGCTTGCCTAAATCTATTTAATAGTGATTATTTATCTTGACTAGTGGTGTCCAACAGGCCTATAAAGATGGGAAAGGATATTTTTATGAAAATATTTATCTAACGGAACCGTCCATTATTAACCTGGATAAAAATGAAATAATCTCCATACACATTAATATTCCAAGAAGATCAGCTACTGGAATATTGTGTCTGTTTGGTGATGAAAATTATAATGGTAATAGAAACGTTTCGAGCGTTAGCCCTTCGTCGGAGCTCTCCGACGGAGCTCTCCGCTAACGCTCGAGACGTCAGCACTTCCTTTTACCTCATGGTGATATAACTTACTTAATCAATTCGTTTGATTTACCCAATTTCTTGTGTTTCAATTCGCCACCGACGCAGCACCAGTTTCTTTAGAAATTATCCCCATAGAACCTGAACAGACTCTGTTGAATTGAACAATTTTGCCGCACCAAATTAAAACTGCCGTACCGAATTAGTTCAGACGTCGCTCGAGTCATCAGCCAGGTTCGGCACTTGCCAAGGAATAGTAAGAATGGCGTCTGAAATTATGCATCTTTTAACTCAGTAATAAATCAATTGTATTCTTAATCAGTACTTCTCTTTCGAGGCACCTGAAAACAATAACCAATAAGAAACCTGTGGCAGAGCCACGCATAAGAATACTAAACATATTTTAAAAATGTCTTAGATGAACATGGTTTAGATTTGTACCGTTACCACCACACATGCACCCAACTGAAAGTTTTCAGCTTTTAGTTTTCTCTAGTAGTAACTTTGGTAGTTCGCTCGTCTAATTTCTCTTCATTGTTTTTCAAATATACGTAGGGTTTTGCCCACACGTTTTTATCTAAAATGGTAGGTCTTGTGAAAATTTTAGTCTGGTTGTTCGCTCGGGTTCATTGGCTCCTGTTCAGGATATGTTTAGTCCACTAGCTTATTGAGGACTTTTGAGTTTTAAAATTATGAGTGAAATGTTAAAACCGAAAAACTGTAAGTGGCTGAACCCAGGCCTAGGAGTCTTAGGGTTTTTAAGAGTAGAAAATACCACTACCGACCACTACCTGACGACTCTTCAATTATTTGACTCTGATGATGACTTCTCCTAAGGTTGTCAAAAACGTCAGTAAACTTCATCAAAAACACTTCTTTTCAGAACTACTTACGCCCGGAATAAAACACCATACGCAATGTTTAAATCGATATAATGAAGTTCTTTGAGCGACTAAGTCTACTTTTGCAAAGGACTTAATTTCCTGATGTTATTGTCTTCTGTCGGCTGTCTTACAAACGAACGGCAAAGACTGATAGGTCGAGAGGTTTAGCTGTTCTTACTCGTCTCTACGGTAACGAACTCTAGAGAAAATATCTAATTGTTGTGTTCGATGTTCGGGGAACAATTAGAATAAATATTGAAACCCAGAAGATAATTAACAAAAGGAATAACGAATGGAATTGAGATCCTCTCTCGACGTTTTATCTACTATAAAATCAACTTAGCTGTGATACACTATTACAAGTTCCTTCTAGCGCAGAGACTGATTAAATTTATCTTGGTTACAGTATCTTCTGCCTCCACAAAACTGCTTCATATCTTTATATTCGGCAAACAATAATCGTTCAAATAAAATACCAACCTTTTAGACAGGTCATCCGAAAAGCTTCGCTCGAATTAACATCACATCCGTGTTGTTCTGTAACCGGCGTTTGCCGTCATGGTCTCCCGATGTTAATTCTCCCAGTTCAAGATAATTCAACCGAAGTAGTGTAAGTGTAAGTCAAAAATTTCGGAAGCTTTACTGCTAGATCTTTAGAACTTGTTTGGTGGTTTCTTTCACAACTTTCTACCTAAAGGTTTGAGTACAACCACCAGCATCTGGGCAGGTCTTTATCACAGCAATAATCATAAACAGCTGTCGGAAGACCAAAGGGCTCAAGAATTGCTGATACACACATTTTATATACAAATTTATACAAATAATTATCGTTATGTGTGGTTTGCAGCCACGTGACAAGACAGGCATGTAACTGAACGGAACAGTACAAAATTATTATCAAGAAATTGCATTTGAATAGAGCATTAATTAAGCAATTGTTTTTCATTTTTCATCCTTCTGCTTTTTCGACCAATCAGAGGCAAAACTAAAACGAATGGCGACGAGGCGGCACGCGTTTTCCCGCGCTTGGAGTTGATGTATGTATTCACATTCTGATTGGTTCATTTGATAGTGGCAACTGTAATTGGCTATAGTAAGCCATCCTCGCCGTAGATTTGTTTATACTTTAAAACACTCGAATTTTTACAACTCTTTTTCCTTCCCTTTTGGTCTGGCTCACTAACTTTTCTGTTACTGACTTCTGTCATCATAACAGTAGCAACAACATTCCTGACTTATGATTACAAGTGTCAAGCCATTTCTTGACCTAGATCAGAAAATCAAGTCAGAGATTAAGAATTCTAAATTAACTAAATAATGACGCATTTATGCTTTTTTGGTGGTAGACATATTTGTAGCTTTTTTTTCCGCTTTTGCTCGATCTATTTTTATCATCTGAATAACATATATGCATCCGGGACATGGCATGTACAATTTACTGTGGGCGGATGCATATGAGTCATTTTCACATGAGATATATGCCGAATTTTAAGTTGCCACGATGCATATCTTATGCTTAAACTTATACAAACTGTCATTCTTGCAAGCGTTGCCACTGTAATCATATAATCAATAATGCATGCGATTGGTCGGAAATAAACCAATCAGATCAAATGTTACAATGCTTATAATGACGTCATGTCGTTATGACATGATCTATCATTCCTTCCCTATCAATTTTCAATATTTGAAGGGAGGTTTGACAGCCCCGGGCGAATAAACACAACAATACAAACACGAAACCTCAAGCTAAAAGCAACGAAGCTATTAAACTTTTAAAACCCAGATAGTATTTTTTTCAGGTACTTTGCAAATCATTCATTCAGCGTTTTTGAGAATTAAATTTGCGTTCTTATTAACACGGACATTGTTGTGATTCGTCTGGGAATACAACAAAACACATAGTGTCAGATCCAATTGCTTTCTCTCGACTCCTTCTGTTTCCCTCGACTTTCTCTCTAGAAACTTCAGTACTCTCAGAAAAAGAAACTAACTGGTTCCCCCGGCACCTTACATTGAGTGTTTATTATTCACCTCCTTCAAGATGAATAGAATTAACTTCTCGTGCAAGTAATAATATGCCACTATTCACCTTGATTTCAGAGAATAATTGTTGAATGTCAGGTCTCTCAGGAAACAATTGGTTATGTTATACATTATTTCACCGGCAAACGGCTGAAGTTGATCAGTCCTATTTTTAAAGCAAGTCAACATACCCTCAAACATAAATAAGGGTTTACTATCTGTTCCCGATAACAACTTATTCCCAGTTTGTTTATAGCATAAATTAGCTGTTTAATGCATCTTTCACGCAGCTGTGTAACACATTTTTATCGTCGTGTGGGTATGTGGAATATATGGGACGCCCGTGGTTGCATGCGATGTTTGACTTCCTTGATGTTAAGACAGTCAGGCTTAAACCACAGGTTCCACTGGACGGCGTCACATTCATAGTGTACTCAGGCGTTCATATAATCACTATGCGCTCATAGCATAGTTTATATATTCTTCACTGTGGAGTGATCAAACAGATAACAGCGATGTTAAAAGTGTCATTCCAAAAGCTTTTGTAGTGTACTTTCAAAACTCGCCAGTGTTGTCATGATGGCGAATCCTAAAATTAGTCCAATATTTTGAAGAATGATAATGCATCTTCGATTAGCTGTTGCAGATGAAATGGCGCTGAACATTTGGGGCATCTAGGAAGTACAACAAAAAGCAATCGTTACCAAGTTTGACTTAAAAATTGCTAGCACAATATTCAAAGTTTAAGTCATTGTTTTCCACTAGATTTACTTAAAATGCCAAACAGAGAGACAAGGGAGAATGTATAGGATTGCTCAAAACGATAATTGTCAAAGAAACAAAGTAAGAAAGCGAAGAATTTAAGGCCTGAAAACAAGATGGCTGCTGCGGTGACAGTAAGTTTTCAGTTGCCGTGAGAAAGTGAATTTTACCTTCAGAAAGTAATTTTACCATAATAAATTTTTTTGCCAGGAAAAAGCAATTTTTGCCGTGAGATTAGTACGTTTTGCCGTGGGAAAGTAATTTTGCTATGAGAAAGTAAGTTTTGCTGTGGTAGACGTGGGCTAGTGTAGAAAAGTAAAGAAATTGGGTAAATCAAACGAGTTCAGATTAAGTAAGTTATACCACCATAAGGTAAAAGGGAGGTGCTGGTTTCGAGCGTTAGCCCTTCGTCGGAGCTAATGAGAGGATTGTGGGTTACGTACAATTTATATAGAGAAGTTTGGAACCATGTTATTAGTGGAACCATAGCAGTGTGTGAATGGAAGTGAATAAATTAGATGAATGATCAAATGAATGAGAAACGCTCGTTGATAGCGTGGAGATTAAGAGAACCGAGTTGGAAGATAAACTTCTGTTCTAGGCTTTTACGGCTGTAAGTGTAGAAAAGTCCCTAGTAAGTCTCTCGTACTTTAATTTGCAGGAATAATTAAGATATTAGCACGTACCATTTCCGCTAAAGCGATATTTAGAAACATTCCCGCTATTATGGCAAATATCCAGGCCGTTAAATTAAACGTGGCTCCCAGAATGGCACCTAATACCACACCAATGTAAGAACAAATGTAACACACTATAAGGAGGCACAGGGCTCTGCAGATTGTAAGACCCGCTGACATGAAAACAGCAAAAGCACCTGGAAAAGCAAAACCATACAATGTTACGCCGGACTGAATAACTGGATAATTGAAAAACCAATAAGACTGACTAATTCAGAGTTGTGCGTTAAGTCCGATTAGTATAAATACTCAGGTGAATATACAAAGTCGCGCGCTCTGATTGGTTCGCAATCTCGGATTATCAGCCGATAATCACCTCGACGAACAAAATGGCTGCCAGTCGTTCGCGCGCTTTTGATGAAATAAAACTTTTTCGTGTTTTACAATGCTTTTTCTTTCCTTTTTTTGAAATAATCATCTGAGTATTTATACTAATTAACAATTATTCGCCGAAGGCGAAGTGATTGTCGGTGAATATTCACCGAGACGAATTGTTAAGTGTTAAATGTCGCTTGATTATGAATTGCTTCTCTAACACAAGTTGCTGATTAAACCCGGGAAGAACGTTCGCCATATGGGAACCAAGAACAGGGAATTATGATCTACTTGATATAGGTGAGGGATAAAAAACTAACCCTGAGCAAATAGAGATACGCTATAGAGGAGTTAACATTTAGTCCACAAACAATAATTATGAAGAGGAAGAAATACCGTGCTTTTTGTCCCAGGATGAACAGTTTTCCGAGAGCGAAACTCAAAGAACACGAATAGCTTGGAGTAACAGATAACGACAAATATACAGGGATTCGAAACTGATTGTTCATGAAAAAATCAAGATAAAAAGTACAAATTAAAGGGGAAAATCTGTGCAACGTTCTCGTACCAACTGCATGCGGTATCTCGTGAAATAGCACAGCAAGTGAAGTGCTTAGGCCATCCCCAGCAGAGTTAGAGAAGGCAGCTCCGATAGCTAACCCATCACTTGCCGTATGGAGCAGCTCTCCAACCAACATCATCCATACAACAGCTTTGTTGCTCTTGGCCGGCTGTACACTTCCACCGTTTGCAGGAAGAAGCTTCTTGTTTTCGTCAGCCTCGGATTTCCCAACATGTGAATGGGAGTGACCCCCCTGAGAAAAGAAAACAAAACCTGAATGTGACCGCACGAAGATCGTTTATGAAGCGCGAATTCAAGCGTGAGAGAGACGTGAGGTAACCCATAAAGCAATGCAAAGGGGGGGTATCAGCGCGAGTAGAGCGTGCCTCGACGACGCGATAAAAGGCTGATTCCGGTTCAGATGAATTGTTTTGTCGTTTGCAATTCAAATAATTAGATAAATCTAATGTTCAGAATGTAAATGTTTCCTTGAAGCCTTCATTCCTACGCGTATCACACCCTGGGCAAAATATCTGAATGCTGATTGGCAGAGACAGGGCATTTTTTCTTAGTCACGAGGGCTGCTTTTGTGAACAAGAGAGCATGATTAGTCGATCCTGATTGGTTAACAGTTGTTTAGTAACCAAGCTGCTATTGCTGAATTTGTGTTGGCAGCAATGATTGGGAACCACGTTTGTTGCAATTTTAAAATAGATTGTTCGTTCAACCAATTGTTCAATTAAATTGATTGTCATTTTTTCGCAGAATTGATAGGGCTTCCCTAAATACAGCTTTTCTCTTTATGCGATAACCTGGTAATCGCAATGTGTCCTGGTGCAATTAACCCTTTAAGTCCCAGTAGTGATCAGCATTCAATTTCCCATTACATTATTCACTGTTCATCAACTAGTCATGTTATGAGAATTATGAAATTGATAACCAAAAGAAGAGTTATATTGACATTTAAACAAATTCTCCTCACTAGTACCATAAAAAAATATATGAGAACAGTTAGGAAAAAATGAATATTGATATTGGGGCTTAAAGGGTTAAGGGTTAATTTCATTTGTATTTTCAAAGTTTTTCAAATTTCCCTTGTTACATCGCGACTCATGCAATTTTGTGAAAACTTTGAGAACACGCATAAAATTAATCCTTGATTGGTCTCGGGCCAGCGCTAATACATAATTTACGCTAAATCTGATTACCAACGTCTTTTTATAGAAAGATTGTTGGTAAATTTCCTTACCTGCGTGGAATGGAAGAAAATGTGGAAAAGATAGAAAAAGTAAACACTGGCGATTACTAGCATGGAGCGCCATAAAACCAGTCTATGCTCTCCTTCTCTTGTTCTACCTCCATGATCATGATGGTGATAAGGATTTAACGCCTACAACGAAAATATCTCTATCATATAGTAATAGATATTGAGTGGTATACCGACTGGTACGTAGCAAGTCGATATAAATGATATTACGTATCAATGATATAACTGGGGAGGTAGAGATTTTTTTTGCTTTCCCTGAATTTTATAAAAGTAAAAAAGATCACATGTCTCTTGGGATAATTATTTAATTTGGTATTTCCGCGTGACCATGAAATATCCTCTATTAATCTTATAATTATGTAATCTAGGAGTAATGGGCTCCTGTGTAATCTCATATCTATATTTTTTCACTTTCTGGACATGATTTGCATTTTAAGACAATTTTTATTTCAAGAGAGCTATTTTAGCGAACCAATGCTACGAAGCTTTTTTAAAATAGGTAAACAGAGTATGTCTACGCCTATTTCTACCCATTTGTGTATGCAAGGTTCCACGAGAAGACAAGATGGAGATTTCTTGCGCGGTCGTGATTTCCCACGTGTTTTCACGGGTTAACTTTTTTTGCTTTTATGGCATATCCCCAATCGTTACTTGATCAAGATGGCACGATAGTAGCCTCATTCTTTTCTGTGTGCAATGGGCTACGTCTCGGCCATAAAAACGCCGAAAAAAGTGAGGAATAGACACGTACGTGTGGTAAAAGATGAAAGATGGCGTCCCCTGTCAGGCAGCCAGCGCCAAGAGCGATGAGAACGGAGACAAGGTATTCTTCAAACCTTCCTAAGGCGAGGCATATCACGGCAGCTGACAGCACGGATGAAGCAAAAATAACTGTCTGTGCACCGCATCCTTGACCAATAACTAAGAGAGGTCAAGCAGTGGAATTAACTTTACACATTGTTACACTTATGCTATGCTTTCAAAAAACGCAACGAGGTAAAGACACTCTATTATATCTCTCAGTTAGTACGCGCGCTGTGATTGGTCAATTAAGCGGGCCGTACTTCAATGTACGGCCCGTTAAATTCAAAAGTTTGTTTTGGTCGCCAAAATGTTTCCAGAGATATAATAAATATTTTACAAACCTCGTTTTCTCGGTTTGTACTGTAAGTTAAGGATCCTTGTTTTTGTCCTCTCAGATTTATGGTCCGCACGCTTCGCGCTTGGGCTTTAAATCCGAGCGGAAAAAACTCGGTCCGTAATTTACAGTACGGACCTCGAAGGCTCGAACTCAGTTAGTAGGAGATATGTAACGCCTAGCTCAGACGCTATACTCTTTATGTGCCGAACCTTATTGAGTTAGAAAATGATAGGGTTGTGGGATGTGGCTTAAAACGACAACGTCAAAGTGAAGTAAGGGTATGTTAAAGCCACAAGTATGTGCACTTAGGTGACAGTGGTAGAAGGGATAAATAAGACCCTGCTGCTACAAAAAAAAGAAAGAAAAAATAGAAAAATAGAGCTCAAAAGGGATAAGACCCTGTTGCTACCAAAAAAAAGCCATGCAGCCATTTTTTAACTGACTTAGGTCCAGCTTTGAAACGACATTTGAATCAGACGTCGCATTGTGTGCCGAACCTAACCTTTAATCCATGTAAGCAGAAATAGAAAGGCCTGAGTCCAACAAGCAATAAAAAATGCATTTGGTTCGGCACATGGGAAAAGCGCCGTATGAATCACCTGCCGCCCCAGTGTCGGATATTGCGACAGACCGGTGATGGGCTCCCGAACAGACTCAGTCGAATTGAACAATTTTGCCGCGCCAAATTAAAACTGCCGTACCGAATTAGTTCAGACATCGCTTGAGTCATCAACCAGGTTCGGTACTTGCCAAGGAATAGTAAGAATGGCGTCTGAAATTATGCATCTTTTAACTCAGTAATGAATTAATTGCGTTCGACGAAGGAGAACGCAATCCTAATTTCGTGCTGTGAGTTGGATGTCCTGTGGCCGCTATGCAGAAGATTTTGACATTCCTGTAAGAGCACCAAAATGGCCACCCCACATTATGTTTTCGCAGGGGCATGTCTCGGTCAGAAAACTGGTGCAAATTTATGACGTCGACATGCCGACATGTGGCACGTGCTTCGTGCGCTTGGGTTCGCTTTTAATATTGTTTTCAGGCGATATGTTTTTCACACGTTTTGCATGTCGACCAAATAAACTGTTATAGTTTTATTTATTACTACGGTAATCTGAATGCGTTTCTTTGCTATACTTCAATGTTGCAACTTTCTAAAGATGGACAACATTGAATCGTGAGGTGCTATTCAGTGGTAGCAGAGTACACTGTTCGCCATTGAAGTTTTCTTAAACAAATAATTATACACAGAAAGTAATGACACTCCTCATAAACATCGGAACATCTCAACCAATAATTAATACCTTACATGCCAAATGATATGACTTTTTCATTCCCTTTTACTTTTGTTTTTTCTACATAGGAACTTCCAGAATTTCATTCGCTATCATTTATCTATTCTTAAATGGCTATCTAAGCTAGTCGAACGCACTTTTAATCTCTGATTACTTCTAGTTGTATTCTTAATCAGTACTTCTCTTTCGAGGCACCTGAAAACAATAACCATTAAGAGACCTGGGGCAGAGCCACGCACAAGAATATTAAACATATTTTGAAGATGCCTTAGATGAACATGATTTAGATTTGAAACACAAGAAACTGGGTGAATCAAACGAGTTGATTAAGTAAGTTATACCACCGTAAGGTAAAAGGGAGGTGCTGACGTTTCGAGCGTTAGCTCTTCGTCGGAGCGAAGGGCTAACGAAGGGCTAACGCTCGAAACGTCAGCACCTTGCTTTTACCTTACCGGGGTATAACTTACTTAATCAACTCGTTTGATTTACCCAGTTTCTTGTGTTTCAATTTCCCACCGACGCAGCACCAGTTTCTTTAGAAACTATCCCCACAATGATTTAGATTTGTACCGTTACCACCACGCGTACACCCAACTGAAAGTTCTCAACTTTTAGTCTTCTCCAGTAGTACCTTTTTTCAAATATACGTAGGTTTTGCCGACACGTTTTAATCTAAAATGATAAGTCTTGTGAAAATTATAGTCTGGTTGTTCATTGGCTCCTGTTCAAAAACTACTAGCTTCGCGAGGTTTTTGCGGGAGTCGTATTCTAGTTTTTTATCTGAAATTATTCGTACCTAGTCGACAAACTGAATCCAAAATAGCGCTCTCCCCTCTCCCCTTTATTTCCCCCTCCTCCCTTTATCACCACCAACCCCCATGTTTCGGATATATATCAAACAACATTCCGATTTTGAGCAACTGTCGTCTTTGTTACGGAAAACCATCCCATGAGTTTTACAACAGATGTTGACTAAATATTCAGATGGGAGATACGAGACAACTCTGACATGCGAAAATTTACAAAAATACCCAAATATAAACATTTGTAATGTCAGGTAAAGTAAATGTTAGACGTCTTTTACTTTCGGCACTTTTAGCTGGGGGTTAAGTGGGATTTATCAAGGGAGGGTGACGCTGTGGCACACCTAGGTTACTTGCCAGACTGGCATGTCGACATCCACGCCGTATTTTACTGAAAATGACATTTTTTTTCGGATGAGCAGTGAGCGTGGGGGAGGGACAAGCATACCAAATAGCTGCATAGATGAATTGAGCTCCACGTAACATAAATTAGTCTCACAGGGGAGTGGAGTGCTGACGGGCACCCCTGGACCCCCTAGTTATGCCTCTGTTTAGTCCACTAGCTTATTGAGGACTGTTGAGGGTTGAAATTATGAGTGAAATGTTAAAACCGAAAAACTGTAAGTGGCTGAACCCAGGCCTAGGAGTCTTAGGGTTTTTAAGAGTAGAAAATACCACTACCTATTTGGCTCTGATGATGACTTCCCCTCAGATTGTTGAAAACGTCAATCAACGTCATAAGCAACAGTTCTTTTCATCTTTTCAGAACTACTCACACACGGAATAAAACACCATACGCAATGTTTAAATAGATATAACGAAGTTCTTTGAGCGACTAAGTCTACTTTTGCAAAGGACTTAATTTGTTGATGTGATTGTCTTCTGTCGGCTGTCTTACAAACGAACGACAAAGACTGATAGGTCGAGAGGTTTAGCTGTTGTTACTCGTCTCTACGGTAACGAACCCTAGAGGAAATATCTAATTGTTATGTTCGATGTTCGGGGAACAATTAGAATAAATATTGAAACCCAGAAGATAATTAACAAAAGGAGTAACGAATGGAATTGAGATCCTCTCTCAACGTTTTATCTACTATAAAATCAACTTAGCTGTGATACACTATTACAAGTTCCTTCTAGCGCAGAGACTGATTAAATTTATCTTGGTTACAGTATCTTCTGCCTCCACAAAACTGCTTCATATCTTTATATTCGGCAAACAATAATCGTTCAAATAAAATACCAACCTTTTAGACAGGGCATCTGAAAGGCTTCGCTCGAATTAACATCACATCCGTGTTGTTCTGTAACCGGCGTTTGCCGTCATGGTCTCCCGATGTTAATTCTCCCAGTTCAAGATAATTCAACCGAAGTACTGTAAGTATACGTCAAAAATTTCGGAAGCTTTACTGCTAGATCTTTAGAGCTTGTTTGCTGGTTTCTTTCACAATTTTCTGCCTAAAGGTTTGAGTACAACCACCAGCATCTGGGCAGGTCTTTATCACAGCAATAATCATTAACAGCTGTCGGAAGACCAAAGGGCTCAAGAATTGCTGATACACACATTTTATATACAAATTTATACAAATAATTATCGTAAAATGTGGTTTGCAGCCACGTGACAAGACAGGCATGTAACTGAACAGAACAATACAAAATTATTATCAAGAAATTGCATTTGAATAGAGCATTAATTAAGCAATTGCTTTTCATTTTTCTCCCTGCTGCTCTTTCGACCGATCAGAGGCAAAACTAAAACGAATGGCGACGAGGCGGCACGCGTTTTCCCGCGCTTGGAGTTGATATGTGTAGTCAAATTCTGATTGGTTCATTTGATAGTGGCAACTGTTGTGATTGGGTATGGTAAGCCATCCTCGCCGTAGATTTGTTTATAGTTTAAAGCACTCGAAAGTTTTCAACTCTTTTTCCCTCCCTTTTGGTCTGGCTCACTCTTGCGACTTTTCTGTTACTGACTTCTGTCATCATAACAGTAGCAACAACATTCCCGACTTATGATTACAAGGGTCAAGCCATTTCTTAACCTACAATCATGGACAAAAGTTGTTGAGACACATGAAAATTACCAACCTTTTTCCTTGGTGTAAATTCTGTTCCCTCTCCTCTCGTGAAAGGTAGCCTCCCCTCCCTCCTTTTTAATGTTGGAAACAACTGAACATCCACAAAGCGTTTTGCAACATTGTTTGGGGGGGGGGGGGGAGGGGGTGATTTAAGATGAAAAAGATGTCTTCGTTCAAATACAAAATTCTGTTGTTAGTTACAAAGCGTGAGTTTTGGTAAATTGTCTCAACATTTTTGTCCATGATTGTAGGTCAGAAACCCAAGTCAGAGATTAAGACTTCTAGTTTAACGAAATAATCAAGCATTTATGCTTTTTTGGTCGTAGACATATTTGTAGCTTTTTTCCGCTTTTGCTCGATCTATTATAGTCATATGAAAATAATTTAATGTGAGAATGACATATGCATCCGGAACATAGGGTGTATAATTTACTGTGGGCGGATGGATATGCCGAATTTTAAGTGGCCACTGTGCATATCTTATGCTCTTAAACTTATACAAATTGTCATTCTCGTAAGAGTTGCCACTGTAATATAAGCAATAATACATGCGATTGGTCGGAAATAAACCAATCAGATCAAATGTTACAATGCTTATAATGACGTCATGTCGTTATGACATGATCTATCATTCCTTCCCTATCAATTCTCAACATTTAAAGAAAGGTTTGACAGCCCCGGATAATAAACACAACAATACAAACACGAAACCTCAAGCTAGAAAGAAACGAAGCTACTAAACTTTTAAAGCCCAGATAGTATTTCAGTTTTCAGGTACTTTGCAAATCATTCATTCAGCGTTTTATGAGAATTAAATTTGCGTTCATATTAACACGAACATTGTTGTGATTCGTCTGGGAATACAACAAAACGCATAATGTCAGATCCAATTGCTCTCCTTGTGTTTCCCTCGACTTCCTCATCAGGACTCTCAGAAAAAGAAACTAACTGGTTCCCCCGGGACCTTACACTGAGTGTTTGTTATTCACCTCCTTCAAGGTGAATAGAATTAACTTCTCGTGCAAGTAATAATATGCCACTATTCACCTTAATTTCAGAGAATAATTGTTGAATGTCAGGTCCCTTAGGAAACAAATGGTTATGTTATACATTATTTCACTGGCAAACGACTGAAGTTGATCAGTGCTATTTTTAAAGCAAGTTAACATACCCGATTTAGCATAAACAATGGTTTACTATCTATTCCCGATAACAACTTATTCCCAGTTTGTTTATAGCATAAATTAGCTGTTTAATGCATCTTTCACGCAGTTGTGTAACACATTTTTATTGTCGTGTGGGTATATGGAATTTTTGTCAGCTAACGCAAACACTGGCGAAGCAGCCGATTGACAGAACTGGCAAGGCAGCTCCTGCATGTTAGAGCCGTGACAGAGATGTATATTTTGCAGTATGATGTGTATTTATGGGGCTGCTGGCACATTTTCCATTCTAATTTTATTCTTATTAAATTCTAATTTTATTCTGATTTTATTTTAATTATAATAATAAGATTTTATAACTTCAGCTAGCACATTTAACAAAAGCTAATATTTAATTAAAATTTCATTAAACTTTTCATAGGAAGAGCGCAATAATAATAATATATTAATGTTTAGATAATTTGTTGAAAAATTGTGTGAAAATGATGATGCGCGGATCTGGCACATTTAATAAAAATTTTTTCTTTATAAAAAAATGATTTAAGTAAAAGAAAATATTTATAAATTTAAGATGGAAAAATTAGAAACTTTGAGTAAAACAAATTTGAAAAGAATTGCGAGTTATTTAAAAATTAAAGGAAGATCAAAACTAGATTTAAGAGAAGATTTTATTAATGAGTTTAAAAAATTTAAAGAAGAGGAAATTATAAATTTAATTGAATTAGTCACCAATACTTGCCCCTATACTTGCATACATGAAAAACACAAATATTTTTGCAAAGAATGTGGAGGTTCTCAAATATGTGTTCATGATAAAGTTAAATATTTTTGTAAAAGTTGTAAAGGAGCACAAATATGTATACATGGAAAAGTTAAATATCGTTGTAAAGATTGTGGTGGATCACAAATATGTATACATAATAAGCAAAAACAACAATGTAAAGAATGTGGAGGAAAACAAATATGTGAACATGGTAAACAAAAAGCTTCTTGTAAGGAATGTAGAATAAAAATGACTTATATAATTTAAAAATATAAAAATAAAAAAAATGCTAGAATTATTATTTAATTATCTTGATATTAATTGTGGTAAGGAGAAAAAAATAATTAATATTGAATATTCTAATGATAACAAATTATGTTTTTATGAATTTATAGAATCAATAAAAGAAGATTTGTTAAAGAATTTATCAAAAAATAGAAGTTTAATTTATGAAAAAAAAGAATTTTGTTTTATGTTTGAGGTTGATTATTATAAAAGAAATTATGAAGAAGGTTTTTGTTATTTCAGTGATATAAATTTTGGTGTTAATGGTATATGTGTTGATAAATTTGTAAAAAGTTTATTAGATTTTGGAAATAAATGTTATGAATGTTCTAATTTAATTCCTGAATATAATGGTTATTATGATAAGGAATGTAATATTAATAAGTTTGATAAAAACTTTATTGTTGAGATAATGAAAGTTAGTATATGTGTAAACAAATATAAATTATTACATAAAAAGAAATTTTATAAATCATTATATGATGAACTAATGCCTATAGCATGGCATCCATCTAGATATTTAGATTGGTGCATTGATGTTGAAGAGTTAAGAAATTTGAAAAAACTATGGGGTGAAGAAGATTAATATTATCTAATTATGTTGTATAACTAAAGTAATAGTTACATAACAAAAAAATTTATCTAAATCTTAAACTTAAAGTTATTGGTGATCCTCCCAAATCAAATTTTTTCCATTCAGAGTCTAATATTGCTAAATCAAAGTGATTTATTAAGGTATCATATTTTCGAACTGGAATTGTTGGATAATCTTTTGAAGGTATGTTTGCAAGTAGTTGTGATGGAGTTAGTTTTAAAAGTTCACCATTTTTACTTTTATTCATATATGACATCCTATTATCCACTATACTGCACATAAGCCTCAATGGCTCCTTAATCTGTATATTTATGGGATATATTTTACGAGGATTTATAATTTCTGGCAAACCCAAATAAATTTGTAAATCTCTACTAAGTTTAATGTTATAATTCTTATTTGAAAATAGATACCCAACATTATTATTGCCATTTATTGTTAACTTTAGATTATCTGTATAATTATGAAAAATTGATTGAAAATCAACCAATGAATATGTACCCGGCGGCACCCTTAAAACGAGCCCCTGTCTTTCATCAGTTAACGTCTGTTGATTCTTGAAATTAATCAATCTTTTGGTTTTTATATTACAATCCAGCAGCTGTATCTCTCGAAGATTTTCCAGAGGAGGATCTAAATAAACCCTTGTTTCTGAATCATACATTGTAATACTTAGCATTTTGTTTTGATTACATCATATTCATCTTTAGATTATATAATCAAAACATTAACGAAATAGGAACCAAGCTATTGCGCTGCCAACTACCATAAATACTATAAGATTATTTTGATGTTTTGTTGTATCATTATTTTCTGGTTTAATTGCATCTGTTTTAGTTTCATCTTTTTTAATTATTGGTTTTGGTTTTGTTTCAGGTTTATGAGGTAGAGAAACTTTTGAAGATCCTAAACTGTGACTTATTCCAACTGTTTTTGTTTCAACATTTAATGCATTATTTACTCCAAAATTCATATCTTCAGTGGCTTTCATGAGTTTGTTATTATACCCAACCACACTTTCTGTATTTATAATCATATTACTTGGCATCAACCAAACTCCAGGAGCAACAGCCAAATCAAGCCGTAATTTAGTTTCCTGCACAGATTTTTGGTAATTTTGAATAGATTTAGAAATATCATTTTCTATAACAGAACTCTCAAATAAGGCTTTGAATTCTTGTTGTGTTTCTATTGCTCCACCGCCGTTACCATAAATTGGGTTTCTAGTATTAACTTGTGCTCCCAATATGCAGTAAACAAAAGCCTCGGCAGATCGATTTAATCTTCCAAGCCCCGCTTTGGTGAGCCCATACCCTTCCATAGGAATAAACCAAGCATATTTGAAATCACTAAATAGATCATTTCTAATAAACGAGATTTTATTTCCATCTCCATCTTTATAACCCTCATCAGAAAATTTATTTTGCCCGGGCCAAGTATTTGCATCATGATCATAATTTCTTACAATGTATAAATTTTCATTCCCGCCTGAGCTGTAATAAATAAATTGATCTCCCAAACCATGATTTCTTCCACCTTTCCACCTAAAGTCAGAATTATTACTAATCCCAAACTCTTTACACAATTTATTATATGCAACTTTATTATATGGATTATTTTTTATCGAAAAAGGTTTTTCATCTGGTAAGGGAAGTTTCAATTCATACAATATTCGTCTTATTGTGAAATATATATGAAATTTTATAAAACTGCTAATTACTTTAGGATAATTTAGGCTTTCAAAAAGACTTATACCACAACCAGATGTTGCACACCAAACTGCAAAGTTAAGTTGTTGAGGCCAATGATTAAAATCTGGTTTATTCAACCATGTTTTACACTCCCTTGCGGAATTAAATGTTACAACTTGCGATTTAAATATGTTTCTCATAGGAGCAACGAATTTCTTTTTATCTGTAACATATATATCTAGAGAGGTTAAAGTTTTTGTTACATCAGTTGTAAAGTCGTCAAATTTAATAGCAGGTATTGGATAAGATTGATTTGTAATTGATAAACTCTTTGGAAACGAGCCAACTTTAGGTTTCTTTTCTAAGCCTAAATCTCCCCATAATAATGTTTTCAAATTATTAGAAAGATCATCAGTCCAGGTTTTCCCAGAAGGATCATCATTTGACATAACTGTTGTTCCATTAACTTTCCATTTAATATATCCCCCATACGAATCATTAACAAATGTAAATTTATTTAGGTTAGCGTTTGGGTATCGGGTCTTGAAATCCTCAAATAACATCTTATTCTTTGTGTTTCAATTAATCTGATCTTTAGATTAAGAATAAGATGTAAATTCAATTAACCTCTCCTCTAATTCCCGCAAAAAAATTACAACCAACATCAGTTCTTTCGAATGAAATTTTTAATGAGTGGGAGTTGTTAATTCTTTTAATAGATCTTCTCGAACTTTTTTCCTTATTATAGACATGTCGAAGTTTTTTTCTGTATCTTTTCTAAATTTTTGTCTAACTTCTTGTTTTAGTTTTTGAAACTTTTCCAGTTCAGCTAAAATTATAGAAAATTCTTGATCAGATATTTTATTATCTTTCAAAGCTTTTGAAACCAAATCATTAATGGTGTTTAATTTAGATCTTGCAATTGCGGCTGTTTGTTCATGTTTGCTAACTTTACTAGAAAGTTTTTTAGAAGCAATACCAAATCCAACCGATAATCCTCCAAAAACTCCACCTACAACACCCAAAGGCACGCCAACAACAGCGCCAAAACCAGTAAGAGAAGTTCCTAAACCACTTGCAGATAGAATAACTGAAATCATACCGCCACAAACACTTATTTTTGTAAATATTCCTCTAGCTCTATTATATTTTTTTCGTACTTCTTCGTAATGTTTAATTTCTTTCTCAAGATTTTGTAATACTTCGCTTGATTTTTGCAATCTGAAGTTAATAGGATCTGGATTATTAGGCAATCCAGGGTAAATTCTATTGTATTCATCCATATTGTATTTTACTACTCAACATGATATCTTTAAATTTGTTACTTTCTCTTCTTTTTTATACTTTCCACAAAATATAGAACCACAGCCATTATCAAGAGCCAAGCATTTTCACCTAAAAATCCAATAACCTGTCCAGCTGTTTTGAATAGAAAGCTCACGATAGCACCAACCATCCCCGGTAATATTTCACCAAGTTTTTTACCTATAGTTTTCAATCCATTGCCCACACCCCTACCCAAAGCAGATAAACCTTTAGAAAGATTAGAAACTATAACACCAATTATAACGCCTACTGCACTTAAAACAGCAAATGCTGTAAAACCATACTTTTTAAAGATATTCTTTAATCGCTCTCGTAATGGTAAATTTTTAATTATTTCGTCTTTTTTAGCTTGAATTTCTGATATTTGTTCATCGTTTGAAATTATTTTATTTCTAATTTTCTCTCTTAATTTATCAATCTCAGATCTTAATCTTTCATTGCTTTTCTCTAGATTTGCTGCATTTAATTTATCCTTCTTATATTTATCTATTTCTTCTTTGTATAATTTTATTTCTTTCAAAATTTTCTCTTTTTGTATTTTTAACTCTATATTCTGTTTAGCGGTTTGATCAAAAAGTCTTTTGCCCTCAGAAGCATCTCTTTCCATATTTTCTTTTTCTGCTTTTTGGCTTTCAATTACTAAACCAAGCCTTCTTACTTTTTCTTCATATTGAGCAATTTCTTGTGGATGTACTTTTGAGGCAGCGTCTAATCCTTTCAATGCACTATCTAAATCTGAAATTTTTTCATTGGCTTCTTCCAATGCATTATTTAATTCCTTAATTTTTTCATTTGATTCTTTCAATTCTGACTCAGAATTATTATATTTTTCTAGCATTGTTTCATAATCAGCACCTAGAGCTTTTCTCATTCCTTTTGGTAAATCTTCAAGTTTAAGAACGCCATCTTTATCAAGTATTATGTGTTTTACCGCTCTTGGATTATTGCTATACATTCCTGATATACTTCCATCTTCCTCAAATTCAACATTAAATGTAGCATCGTTAGGATTGAAATCTGGTAAATAACGTCTTAGCTCTTGCCCTGCTTCTATTCTTCTATCATATTCTTCACCTCTTTCTCTTAAAACATCACCTAGATTCCTTCTTTCAGACGGTGTATCCCACTCTGCCCTTCTATTTTCTTCATCATAATCAGGATATTCCGGTTGGTTTGTGGATGTAATCGTATCCATTTCAATTGTATCATCATTTTGATTTTCATTATTTGTGTCATTTAAATCAGCTGGGTTTAAATCTTCACTTTCCATTAATTTTACTAACTCTTAATATATCTTTAGACTAAAACTTTTTATAATAAAAAATTAATTTATGATTTAAAGAAAGAAAATAAAATATAAAAGTAAAATGATGAACGAAAATACACAATTAATAGATATTTATAATTATAATCCAAAAGAAAGCATGGTCTTTTCTAAAGTAATTTTTGGAGAAATTCCAGGCACAAAACCAAAGATTGAATTTAAACGAATTAAAATTTTCACAAAAAATGAAGATGGAACTGAAGGAGAACTTGTTATTCCAACTAGTCGTTTATATTCATTTGGAGTTTCAGTAAATAAAAGCCAAGAAACAAATAAAACTACTGGATATGTTTTTCCTTTATGTTTATGGAGTGGAATTAAGCCTACACCTGAAGAAGAAAAATGGATTGATACTTTTAATAAAATAATTGATTGCTGTATTGATCATTTATTAGAAAATAGAGATAAAATTGACAAATACGAGTTGGAAAGATCTGATCTTACTAAAAGCAAGGGAGGTTTAAATCCTCTTTATTGGAAAATGGTAAAAATCACAGATGAAAAAAATAAAACTTATATGCAAAAAGTTCCTGATAGAGGTCCAACATTATATGCAAAATTAATTGAATCTAAAAGACACGGCGGATTTTTAACTAAATTTTATGATATGGATACCGATGAAGAAATAAAAGTAGAAGATTTAATGCATAATGGCTGCTTTGCAGAATGTAATGTTAAAATTGAATCAATATTTATTGGTAATTTTATTTCACTTCAGGTAAAAATTTATGATGCTGCTGTAAAACAAGATGTTAAAATGAAAAGATTATCTCGCCGTAGACATAACCCAGAAGTAATTATTTCTAACGCATCATCGGCATCTGAACTTATGGAAAATTTAGATTTAGACTCTGATAGTGATGCCGGAAGTCTCTTGTAAATAGAATTATGTTATATAACTTATGTATTACAAGTTATATAATAAGTTAAAATAATTTACTGGCCGCATAACCAAGAGCTAACACACCCCCTCCTACATATAACATTTCTCCCGTCTTTTGATTATCGTTTGGTTTGTAATAATCTGAAAATTTTGGCTCATGCAATTGACTATATAATTCAAAAGCCTCATTTGTTTTTGAAATATTTTTTGTTGCTTGATATTTTTCATCTTTTTGTTGCATTTTCCAATCAATTAGTTTCTGCCTTTTTTCTTGATATTCAGCGTAATGTTTTTGATATTTTTCCATTGCTTTATCGTGTCGTATTTTTTCTGTATCTGTTTTATTTCCTGATAGCTGTTTTGCAAGATAGTTTCCGCCTACAAAGGCGGTTGCGTTTAATATAGCTCCTCCAATCAGCATTGCTATTGCTGCCATGTTTAATTTGGTAAAATCTTTTGTTCCTCTAAATATGTTTTTAGATACATACTACCAGACAATACAGCCACCCATTTTGCATAATTTGTAATACTTGAAGACGGATCATTCAAAAATGATTCCTTCATCATCTTTTTAACTACATAGCCAACTCCTGCTCCTAATCCGATAAGTACCGCTGAATCAGTAACAGTTTTCACAAGTTTGTTTTCGTTTGACATAATTTTTTACTACATCAGTAAGAAATCTTTAGATTACTTTAGATTATTCCATTCCTAAAGATTTTGGAGTTACAGAAAATGGTATCTTTTTTGGTTGAGGCATTTGTGGTACTTGTGATAAATCTGGTATCCTATTTTTATATTCAGTGTATCCATCTCTAGCTTTTTCTCGATATCTCATAAAAAGATCAAATGCTGTAAACCCCAATCCAACAACAGATAAAACAGTAGTAAAAGATAACTCTGGTAGCCATGATTTCGCTTCGCGGGAGGGCTTTGCCCGATTTGATTCACTATATGTATTTTCATTTTTCTCTGAATTCTTTAGGGCCTCTTCTTCCTGTTTCATTTTTTCTTCGCGTTTCATCTCCCTAGCTAATGCATCTTTTGCTTTTTTATTATATTCAGCTAATTTCTTACCAGCCGCGACTTTTTTAGGATCTTTCTCCCTCTTTTTTGACTCTTTATTTTCAGGTGCGGGATCAGCAGTAATTTGCTCAACTTGTTCATTTTGTTCAGACATTATTTTACATATCATTAAGAAATCTTTAAATCATGCTTAGTAAACAGTATCAGCCTGCTCAGTAGTCTGTTCAGTTGTATTTGAAATATCTTGATTTTTATGCTCAGTTGTATTTGTAACTTGTTGATTTTTGTTGAATTTAACGTGTTTAGCTACTTGAAATAATCCGCTAGCGAGTGCAGCCAGTCTTCCTGCTTTTAATGCTAATAACCCAACAATGTTTGTTAGTTCACGATTAACTAAATCATCATTCTTCAAATCCTTACAAAGAGCATCAATATCATCCACAGGAACCATGTAAGAAATAATTTTAGAAATTAATTGAAGGGATGAATCTACCACTCCACCGCTAATTTTCTTACCCATTACCGCCTGATAACGATTAAAATATTTTTCAATATCTTTTACTGATAATTTTTTTACATCACCCAGACTCATATCAACCCCTAAATATTCCTTTGTTGTTCCTAAGGTTGCGAGAATGGCTAGTGATTCTTGTTTAACTTCAACTTCATTATCTTTTATCTCATCTTTTACATTTTCCTCATTAGGCTGGCCGGTATTTTCTTTAATATAATCTTCAACGTTTGTCATCTTTGTTAAATCACTTCTGGTATCTCTAAATAGCAATTAAATGGGTATCTTAAAGATAAACAAAGTCTAGAATATTTTTCAGTTTTCAACAATTGAACAAATTTTTTACCTAATTCATAATCCAAATCGCCTCCATAATCTTCAAAAAACATTTTCATACCTTTCTGCGATGGGTTATGGAAAGTAACAACGCAAGCTACATTTTCCCTGAATGGTTTTGATATAGATGTTAATTGCTGAGTTAGAACCCACATTGATAAACCATGATGCCTTCCAGAAAATGCTAAATCTATAAACTTATTTGATCTTTTCTTCAAGTCATTAGAAACAGCGCAATCATCTAAAATTATTAATGTATTTGTTCCGGAGAATAAAGTTTGACAATCAGTTAATAAATCATTAATCTCATCAATATTACTTGCATCGGGTGATAATACAAAGAAACGTTTATCTCCTAGAGCAAAATTATGATATGTTTTATTTTTAGAATAAGTTGGACAAATTAGAACAATATATTCAAAAACTTTTCGAAAAGGACCACGGAGCTGTTCAATTAAGTACTTTGTTTTTCCACAATTTGTTGGCCCTGTTATAATACAATGAAAAGGAATTTTATCTCTTAAATCTTCCATGATTTTTTGTATCATAACATTATGTTTTTAGTACTTAATTGATCTCAAACTTGAATTCATTATTTCCATCATAGCATCAGCCACAACAAACATATGACATGTTACAGTTCCAGATCCGCTTTGTTTCCTTTTTATTTCTATTTTTACACCATCATGAGTATTATTTAGCGCTAGTCCTCCGCCATGAATGCCATTATCAGGGTGAGTTCTAGTATCAACCCAAAGAGCAAACTTATCCGCGTAAAATTCTTTTTCTTTCAATGAAATTTGCAAACCATCATCCCTATGATATCTTTTTTTCACGAATTCCCAAAGATCGGATGGAATCATACCCCTAGAGTATATTCTATTTGGAACACCATCAACATCAATTTCTACTGAAGATATACCTGGATTATAAAAATTTTCAGAATCCCTTTCTCCCGCAGCTTGAGGTAATAAAAACAAAAATAATATCCCAGTCATTGATCTTCTCGGTAAATTAATATGCTGATTAATAACTCCATCACCACCAATAGAAAATGTAAAAGTTTTGTGTAAGGTAATATTTTCATAAAAGAATCCTTTACCAACTTGATATGTTGATTGTGCCTCGCGGGCTAAGTATTCGCTTAAAATTGAAGAATATTCTAACTCTAAGTTTTTGATTGAATATGATGGTGTTTTAGTTGTATCAGAATAAATAAGAATATTACTAATTGGAGCAAGAGTAATCTCAAATATTAAATGATTTTCCAATGCTTTCGGATAAAAAACACCATGATCGTTTAATATTGGGTGGTTTATTGGCATTCTATACTTTGTTCCATGAACATTAGCGAGAGCAACTTCTTTTACATCTTGTGTTTTTGCATCGCCAGCTTTTGTTCTAAGTTTTCTAATATTTAGAGAAGAGATGCCTTGTTTTAATTTATCTTCTCGCTCTTCTTCGGTTAAAAATAAATCACGATATGTTTGAAATAGATCATATCTTTGAGTGTCTTGCAATGTTTCTCCTCCAAAAAGAACTTTTAATCTGGTTACAAGATTGCTAGCTAAATTATTAACAACCGTATTATTTGCATGACCCTCAACATCTAAATCAAATAGAAGAGATACACTTCCAGGCACAATCACTAAATTCTCAGAAAGTTTTGGAATATTTATATATAATGTTTCTCCTGGGCTGGCTTTGGATGGATTTAAAGTAATTCTATTTAATGTTGATTCCGCTTTCAAACCAAATGGCTCCTTTGGAATTCTATTTGGATTAATTTTTTCAGACGTCATTGTAATTTATAAAATACTTTCGTTAACCTTTAAGTCTCTTTGTCCTATTATTATTATTCTCTAATTCGTTAATAATTTTTAATAGTTTTTCTTTCAAATTTGGTATTCTACTTAACATAAACAAAACAACACAATTAAAATCTTCATTATATAAATTTTCTTCCTCAAAAATTTTATGTATAAAACTTTTAATAACAATTTTTGCTTGTGCTTTTACTTCTTCTTTTTTTCTATCTTCAATCATTATAATTTATAAGATCCTTTATTAATTTTTAAATGAATAACGAAAAGATACTTTCAAAAATATATTATTCAGCTGAGGGTTATTGGAAAGGATATTCTGCTATTAATAAATTAGCTGAAAAGGCGAAAGTAAGTGAAAATGAGGTTAAACAATGGTTGCAGAAACAGGCAATATGGCAAATCTATCTTCCAGCTCCAAAATATATACCTAGACCGCACTGGGTTGTGAATAAACCTAATCACATTCACCAAGCAGATTTATTATTTTTACCGCATGATAGAGTTGGAAGAAAAACATATAAATATGCATTAGTTGTGGTTGATGTGGCTTCGAGATATAAAGATGCTGAACCATTAACCTCAAAAGAAAGTAGGGAAATTTCAAATTCTTTTGAGAAAATATATTCCAGGAAGTTAAAATATCCAAAAACATTAATGGTTGATCCTGGAAAAGAATTTATGGGCGAGGTTTCAAAACTTATGAATTATCATAATGTAAAAATTCAAAGAAGTGAAGCTGGAAATCATAGAGCTCAAGCATTTGTAGAAAACGCAAATAAAATATTAGGAGAAAGAATATTTAGTCATCAATATGCACAGGAAATGGCAAGTTATGATCGTTCAAGGGTGTGGGTGAAAAGATTACCGGATATTCTAAAAACTTTGAATAATACACCAACTAGAATAACCGGTAAAGAACCTGATGATGCTATAAAAATGAAAGAGATTGATATTGAAACTAAAAGATATCACCGAGTTGTTGGTCTTGATGAGGTTAGATTATCCTCTTATGTTAACGTTAGATATTTATTATTTCCCGGTGAACTTGAGGGAGGAGAAAAAAGACGAGCTACTGATCCCATTTGGAGTATAAAAATTTATAATATTTCAAGAAGTGTAATTTCACCTAATCAGCCGGTTTTATATTATTTAGTAGATGGGCCTAAACGTGGATTTGTTAGGGAAGAATTACAAGTTATTCCTTATGATACACAGTTACCGCCTGATTCTGTTTTGGTAAGATAATGTCCATATGGAAGAGTACGTATTCCATCTTTTTGAATAATTCTCTTATCATCATCAGCAGATAGTGCAACTTTATTAACAGTTTCAGTATAAACAAAATGCTTATAACTTCTTATTACTGGCATTTCTCTCATCTGCTTTTCTTTGCTGTTCAAGCATTCCTTGTAATCATCAAATTTTATTGTATTTTCTATAACTGATTTCTTTACTCCTTTATTCTTTTTCTCCTCTTTACCATCATCCAACCTGAAAGAGTATAGTTTAGCCCGAAGACCAACAAATTCAGTTATTATTTTTCCGCCTGTTTCATCTTTAAACTTTCCAATTACTTTTTTGTTTACACCAGTCTCAATACCTGATGGGTGATTTTTAGGGTAATTACTGGTATCAAATTTTTCTCTAACATCTAGACTTATATCCTTATAGAAATCCTCTGTTTCTATATCATATACAAGACTATCTGTATCTGTCATAAGTAATTTAGCTTTATCACCATATTTTGGTTTAATATAATTATAATGAAAGTCATACATTATTTCTTTACTTACATCTAAAATACACATCCCTAAGTAAATAGGTTTATCGTATTTTATATGTGTTCTATTCATATGTATGGCCATAAGATTCTCAGAAAAAATAGTACGGCGATTATAGTTAGCTTTTGATATTAATTTTTTTGCATCTTTCTCATTAGTAACCAATCTTATATCTACCCTTTTTCTAAGATTTTCCATTGTTTTCCCAAATACAGAGTTGTTCATAAGTTTAAAGAAATCTTTTTCAAAATCGTTTTTCGCTTGTGCTCTTAATTTTGTATTCAAATCAATGTATGGTTTTAACCATGCAGACTCTTTAAATGTAATTCCTCTATGAATATCTGTTACTTCTAATCCTAGACTTTCATATCTTTTTAGAGTTTCGTGTTGAACTACATATTCTTTCTTATCATTTAGGTTTGGTATCAATTTCTCAACCCTATTAACCTTAATTCTTTCTGGGGCAAGCGGATAATCACTATGTAAATCATGAAGATGTTGTGGATATTTTAAATCAACCTCTAATATACACGGCATATTTTTCCAGTTTATTAGCTCTTCTTTAGTCATCCATCTTAAGCCGTGAGTGGGGAGTGGTTTACTCATGGCTCCACCATATAAATTATTTGCATCTAGATATTGTATATAATTTGTAACCATTTTAGGATCATATTCTTTCATGTATGGGTTATTTGCTTTAGCATATCTGTTTGATATTTGAGCTATACCACCTCGAACGCCTTTCTCAATCATAATTAACATATCAATGTCGATTATCATCTCCAATTCAATTTTGGTTAACTTTAACATTGCATCCCAAGCCAGACCTGGCGCTGTATAATACCAAGCAGGATCCAAACCATAATTTGTTTGACAAACATCTCTAAAGTTTTCAAAAACATCAGCTAATAATAACACATCAGACTGGAGATATAGATTAAGGTAATCTCGCATTGTTTTCATATTAAAAGTTTCCCATACCTTTTTAGCGTGTTGGTAATCATCTTCTGAAATATCTTCACCTCTAAGTTTTGAGTAAAAAGCTTCCTTTGTTGGAAGTTGGGTTTCGTTTAATTTATCAAAGTCATCAAGCCAATCATATGGGAATACTCCCTTTCTCAACAATAACTCTAATTTCTCCCCATAATAGTATTTTTTACTATTTTCAAAAGAATCTTTTGGAAGATTATTTGCTAATTTACCAAGGCTGGATTGCATAAATTTTAATGAATCTATAAATCTGATATCTTTTTTAACATTTTTCATCTTACCAGTTTCTTTATCTTTAAAGGTTTCAACTACAATCTCTTTTGAGAAAGAAATATACTTTTCCTCATTATTTGGTATTAGTTTTATTTTACCTTCTGTTTTAGCAAGATTATTAATAAATAGATGAGCATCATATCCCGATAAATTGTGAATTATAACAGGAAAGAATTTTGGAATCTTATAATTTAAATTGCAATCTTTATGAGCCGCACCTCTATACTTTCCTGTAAGATGACAGTGATCTATTACCTTATCTTCACCCAATTCTTTCTCGCATATATGGCAATGAGTTGCGTTTTCATAGTTTATTTTATCATTTTCTGTCATATTCTTCTTATTAAACTTTTTGAATCTTTTTACATTATAACTAATACATTTTTTATAAATTTCCTTAAATTCTTTCTCTAGATATTCCACAAATTTCTGCGCAACATCATCTTCTTCTGATTTGGCTGTATATCTATAAAACTTAGATTTACATATTTTTTCATTAAAACTCTTAATATAACAGCCAAATGCAACTGGTTTGTGGGTTTGATATTTATTTGTAAAACTTTTGCTTTTATCTAAGACCCTGTTATTTTTTATTTGTTTCAAAATACACTCAAAGTCTGCATAGGCCACAAAAGGTATTCTCATTTTTTTAACAAAATTTCTAAAAGAAAGAAAACAAGGATTACCATCTTCATCTTTTAGCATATCAATCCTTGCTTCATTATACAAATAACAATATCCTTCATGCTTTTCTAATGATTTTTTTAAGTGAAAATGATGCAAACAATTATCACAAAAGTACAACTTACATTTACGTTTAGTAACTTGCCTTCGTATAAGTGCACTAATATTCTTTATTAAAACAAAGTGTTTATTTGATTCTTCATTTTGTTCTTCATTTGTTTCATCTGTTAATAAAAGTAATCTAATCAATTTAAATCCTCGTTTATTACTTCTTTTTATAGGATATACCCCTATTTTCTCATCATATCCATATATAGCAATATCATAATCATTTTGGTTTTCAAAATTAACAACATCTTGTATTGAGCTTGGAAAATTAATTCCATCCCAATTAAAATTCTTAGATTGTTCTATCAATTCTTTAGTTATTCTTTGTGGATTTTTAACAGTTGGATAAACTGCTCGTGATACACACCACTTGAAACATTTATTATCATAATTCTTGGGGTTAATAAGAGCATTCCTGTTTAACAATTCTTTTGGTAATGGAATATAAGAACCGATTGAAAGTGGAACAAAACGATCTATGAAAATGTCAAAGAATAATACGCGTTCTAATTCCCAACCAGATTCATTATTCAAAAAATTTTCAAATAATATAAGTTGTTGATTTGTTAATCTATCAAATAATTCTGATAAATCTGTTGCCTCAAGAACAATTTCTGATTTTTCAGAAGGAAAGGACGCGACACTGTATTTATATATGTCTAATTCTTTGAATAATTTTTTTTTGAACCTGCATGAAAATATAAATTTAGTCTTTAATGATTTTTGTGATTCAACTCTCTTTCTAAGTAAATCTATAACTTTTGGTTTTATTTTATGTAAGAATGTCTTTTCATCATTCTTTTCATTTCCTTCAATCCTATAGCTTATATAATTTCCATTAATAGCTGATTCATATTCCCTTGGTGTAAAATCTAACTTATCTTCTTCTTTAGTCTTTTTTGGTCTTGCGCCCTCCTTATTATAATCTCTTTTAGGTGGCGGAGGATTTATTTCTTTTGGTTTATTTACTTTTTTATATCTTTCTATAAAATTTTTAGCTACTTCTTCTGCTTTATTTTTTACTTTTTCAGGAACATATGGCTTTACAAAATTCCAAAACTTTTTTAATACATTTCCTAAAACAGGAGTTTGTTTTGTATTTTTAGTTTTTGTTGGAATAGGAGGTGGAGGGCGGGTTGGTTTGGGTGGGGGTGGCCTTTTTGGCTTTATTTTATTAATATTTCGTGGAGGTTGAGGTGGAACTGGTGAGCCTGGTGGTGTTCCCGGTCTAAATCTATCTGGTGATCCGGGTGGTGTTCCAGGCATTGGTGGGGGGATATTTAAAGGTGGTAAATTTGGTCTATTTCTTATTCTAATTGGTTGTGGTTCAATATCTGGAATTGGAAGAGCTAAATTCGGCTGATCTCTTGGTCTCATTGGTGTATTAAGTAGCTCATTAACAATTCCATCAATATTAGTAATAATTTGTTGAATATTATTAGTTATTTCAGGAATATTACTCAACTCTTGAACAAATTCTCTTTTATTAAAATAAGATCGTCCTGGAATATTATACCATCTAGCTAACGATTTAAGTTGTACAACATTTAATCTTCGTAATTGTTGTTCCATTTTTGTATATTAATTATTCTTATTCTATAATTATTTTTTCTTTTTTTTAAATCTAATTTTTTTTAAATTTTTATTAAATGTGCCAGATCCGCGCATCATCATTTTCACACAATTTTTCAACAAATTATCTAAACATTAATATATTATTATTATTGCGCTCTTCCTATGAAAAGTTTAATGAAATTTTAATTAAATATTAGCTTTTGTTAAATGTGCTAGCTGAAGTTATAAAATCTTATTATTATAATTAAAATAAAATCAGAATAAAATTAGAATTTAATAAGAATAAAATTAGAATGGAAAATGTGCCAGCAGCCCCATAAATACACATCAGCAGTTAGCATGTACAACCTTAAGCTACTCGAAAAAGTATTTGATCGTGGGAACTTAGCAGATCAAAATTGTCCCCATCTCCTCTCAACTTATTTCTGCCGAATATAGGCATTGCCCGTTTGTGCAAGGAGTTTTCTCAAGACTGATGTATTTGGTCTGGTTCAATTTTTTCCTTGGTTTAAATTTCCTTTTCCTTTGTTTTTTTGCTATGGTAATGTATGATAATGAGTTTGAAACAAAGGACAATTTAATTTAAACCAAGGATAAAATTGAACCACAACATATTCAGCTGCTTCTGGGGCAAATTCACCTGGAGAGTAGGCGTCATCGGTTGTCACACCTGTCTTGAAGGACTCTGTGTAAGCTCAAAGTCAGTAGTGACTTTTTCTTATCGACAAGGCTGGTCATTTCTTACCAACTATCGTAAGGTAAGAAATGTTCTTTGATTTGTTTTTGTTACAGCTCTGTACAGACGGCCACTACTGGGAGCGTTAATCTGTATAATATTTGTGAGTGCAGTTTCTCCCCCATCATTTCTTGTATTGTAATTCTAATTTTCATGTTAGAGAAGGAGCCTAAAGTGGGAATACAATCTCTTATTAAACATCACGTTCAAAGGCTAAACATGTGCCTACGCTAAAAGTCTGAACAGTACAAGTATGAACAGTGAAGACAATGCATTTTCAGTTTGTGAGGAAGGACACAACTGAACTTTCTCGAACTCAGAGCTGGAAACAAAATATCGTTTGTAAAAGCCACAATAAATGAATGGAACAAATAAAGTAAAGGCGAAACCTCAATAGAAAGGACGTGAGCTAAGCCTTGAAGGTATCGGATCCTTGCATGCCCCTTAAAGAAATCTTTGAAATCTGGTCGGACGCTTTCTTCAATGAAAATATGGCATCTCAAGAACACCTTTTATGTTCATCATTATTGTATAACTCAATCATAAAAATTGAAAACAGACCCTTTTTCTTCAGAGAGTGATTCCTAAAAGGTACAACTAAGGTTAGACACATTAATTATTAATTTCTATCGCTGACAGCTTCCAAAACAAATATAATTCACGAGTCCCATCGTTAAGCTTTTATGGAACAATCTCGAAAGGGTTTGAGTTCGAGAGAGACATTTTTCCCTTTGGAGGTCAGGAGGTTTAAGGATCGATAACAATAATAGTAAATGATTAAAAACAACAACATTTATTCAAAGTCCTGTTCATCCGGGGCCTGATGCCTTAGGGCAGCTACCCCTCCCCTCCCCCCTCCCTCCCTTACCGAGTTCAAGATAGTCAGGTTCGACTATGGTGATTACGCCGGATACGGATGAAAGTGGGGAAATAGGGACATTTCTTAAGTTCCCCTCCTGACTTCAGGTACTGACTTACTGAAAAGGGTCTACTCTAGCGAAAAGTAAATTAACTTTGTTATCTCTTATCTATATTAAGTTTGTCGGACCTTACAATTTCTCGAAAGAACGTTGCATCCTTTACTGGATCCTTCTACTGAGAGCTCTTTGTTTGGTGAACCTTCTGTGCACAAGCTTTTTAATTCACGATTATATACGGAATACCTAAAACCAAAGAAACACAAGCTTCTTTGTAGCCGGATTGTGACAAAAAATACCATAAACTTGAAGTAAATGGGCTCCAAAGACCCTGGCAAACCAAAGATTCAACGAAGTGAAACTCAATTGCATGACAAACTTTGCTTCTTATCTCACCCAACAGAACATGAAGCATTTCACCATTTTTAGTGCTTTTGGTCTGAGCGTCGTTTGGTTCACGCTGTTTGCTTCCAGCGTCTCTTTCCCGTTAACAACATTCGAGGAGAACGCTATAATTTTTGATGCCGGCTCCAGCAAAACCAAAATAGAAATTTACAAGTTTATCATAGATGACGCGGTGTTGCATGTCAATGAAGTCACTCTGATGGACATCAGTCCCGAAAAAGTGAACCCTGGGATTGCAACACTGGCTGACAATCCAGCTGAAGTAGAGTCTTACATGACGCCCTTACTGGACGCGGCAAAGAACGCCATTCCGCTGGACAAACAGGCATCCACTCCAATCATACTCCTGGCCACAGCAGGAATGAGGTTACTAAGCCAAGACAAAAAAGACGCCATATTGGCTGAAGTCAGAGCATTGTTCAATGACAAAACTAAATGCCCATTTCTTTTTAGCGATCCAAATAACGCGAGGGTAATAACGGGAAAATGGGAGGCAATTTATTCATGGATTACAGTTAATTTCTTAAAAGAAGTGTTTGTCCCAGATAGTTCCCATGAAACATACGGGGTTCTTGATTTGGGTGGGGCATCGCATCAAAATGCCATGGAAATGAATAAAAATCGACCAGATAAGGTTTCTGTTAATATAAGTGGAACGAAGTATAGTCTATTAGTGCGATCGTATCTGCGTTATGGTTTAGATGAAGCGAGAGCACGGTATCTACTTTTTCTTAACAATCGCACGCACTGTCAAATGAACTTCCCATGTCTTGTCAAAAGTCCATGTCATCACAGAGGGTACAGGGAAAACATCACGATAGACAACGCCCTGATACCTGTACTAGGTGCTCCAAATGTGAGAAAGTGCCGGTATCTAATCCGCAAAATATTTTTCTGTCAAAAACCGAACTCTCTGGAATGTCCCTTCCGAGACCAGCACCCGTTGAACGGAACCTTTTATGGTTTTTCTGGGTTGTTTTATGTCCTGCGTGGAATAGGCGCCGTGTGTGATGATTGTAATGATAATCTTGTCAGTATAAGAAAGGTTAAACGTCACTCGCGCTCTTTCTGTCGGAAAAATTACAGTGAAGTCAGTTCTGACCCGTACGCCCAGACAAACTGTTTTGGAGGAAATTACATTTATGAGCTGTTCAAGCACGGCTATCGTCTGTCTGGTGACCAGAAAGTCACAGTTACAAACACGTTAAACGGGTTTGACCTGGGTTGGACCTTGGGCGCTCTCTTACACAATTTACATCTCTTGTAAGACGAGGGTATATAGACTGATTATTGATTTATTTGATTTGTAAAAAGGGGGAAAATTGACTGACTTTTCATGTTATAGCGGGCTTTATATACTTAAAGAAAAATACGCATATTTATTTTGGAGTTACGTAAAAGTAATGAGGAACCGTTATAAAGATCCTTGCAGGAGCCAATGGACTCCTGGAGTTCTGTTATTGATTATAATTACAAAATACATCATAGAATGCTTATATATTCATACTCGGTTGTACACAACAAACCGATCTAAAAATAAAGACTCGAAATAAACCTAAAAAGGACCAAGGATTTCTCTTCTGAGATGGTTTTGATTTTACGAACCCATTCCAAAGTCTGAAAGCGCATGCTACTTGTAAAAACAAGTAGCGCGGATTCTCGATCTGACGTAGGGCAGAAACCTTGAATCTCAAAATAACTAGGCGTGTGAAAGTGCTCAAACATGGACGTAACCCAATTATTTGTATTTGTTCAATCTTTGGAATTTATTTCCCGCCGTTTTATATGTTGGCTATTTTTCTCGCGCCCCAATATGTGGCAAAAGAAAAGTAAAATATCAAGATACGTGTGACAGATGGCGCAATGCTTATTGACAGCAACGTAAATTTCGCACCATTTAACACAAAACCAACCAAGTGGGAACGCGTTTTTGCAATATTAAGACACAGGGAAAGCCCCCAGAGCTAAAGATTTCAATATACGATAGTTCAACACTGAACAAATTTTTATTGAATCTTCTACAAATGAAGAGAAACATTACAAGACTTGGAGTAGTAAGGACAGTTCATATCTAAAACTGTAATAACTATGATTGTAGTGCATTAACTTTACAGAAGGTACTGTACATGATGTTTCAATTCAGTTGCTTCAAATTACTGATCATTGTCAAAAATCGGATAAACTCAAACTAAATATATAGACAAGGAGACCACAAAACTATAGCTAGTAAACACTGCTAAAATTTTCCGGATATCTTATTTCCTGTCAAATTTATCATATTCTGGGTCGCCTTTGGTTGATATTTCCTTAGAGGAAATAAGCCAGTGCCGCAGCAGTGGCCATGGAGCCAAAAAACACCAGCCAACCTGTTTTATACAGTACATCCATATCAAATCCATAGCCAATATCCCACGCCTGGAAAAAAATTGTACAAGATAATTAAAGGCATGTATCTAAAACTAACTCTGTTCTTAAACAAAAAATGTCAAATCCAAATCTAATATCCCAAGCTTGGAAAAAGAAAAAAATTGCACAAGATAATTAACCCTTTCACTTCAAAGATCTGAGCAGCAATTCTCTTGAACGAGTGCCATACACTTCCTTATTCACCAGTTGAGAGCTTTCGGTTTCAAATCAACACAGCCTCAGGTTGATCATGTTCACAATTGTCTACATCCTTTTTGTTTGTATTGTATTGATATTGAAACAAGAAGTTGTCTATTGATCACATCTGATAGTGAAAGAGATAAAGGTATCTATTACACCAACTAAACTTGTTAGTTAAGCTAGGTTTTGAAATTTCCACAAAAGCCTCCCAAACGATTTAAGTCTAATCTTTACACATAGTGAGAAAAAGAGTCTAACAGTGATTCATTAGAAATAACTTTCATGTCAGTAGATAATTTACACAGAGCTGTTTTGCACAAAGTGATTCCAAACCATGTTTAACTAAACAGCAGTGTGAAATGCAGCATAAGACTCACTCTGTTTATCAACAAAAAATAAAACAAAGTTCCTCTGAATTTCTTAATTCATTTTCTTGATAAATCATTGATATTATACAATGTGCTTAAGGTTCCTATGACAACTTTTTTTATATTTCCCTATTTCAATCTCCTTGGAAGCACATTCTTTTTTCTTTAACTACAATGTTCCCTCTAACCATTTCTAGATTGTAAATAAAGAATTTCACTTCTGATTTTATTCTGGCCAAGCAATGGGGTTTATAAAATGCATTGATGATGTAGGCTCTACATCTATAAGATAAAATAGATTGTGATAATTGTTGGTCCCTTTGACAGAATGCTAATGTTGTCCTTCAAATTTATCCTGGTTCAAATGAATTTTTAATTTTTTTTGTTTAAACCTATTACCATAGGCATTGCCCCCACCACCCTCCCAAAAAATAAATAAATAAATAAATAAAATAAAAAAAATAAAACATCAACAAAGGATACCCAGCCAAATCAATGGGCAATGACTCAACAGAGTATGTAAAGTAGTTACATTAGCATACCAAATGCCTGATGCCATTGAATGCATGGTAACACAGAGGCCATGCTAGTACAGTTTTCCCACTGAAGATCAATAGGCCAGGAACTTCCAGAGCTTTCACCAGATTCAGGTAATGCTCAAAGTTATCAGGCAGCACCAGGGCAGCTAGAGCAAACGTTGTGGTTACTGCAAATAAATCACAACAGGTTTAAAGGGTGTCTGTGTCCAATATATTCCACTAGACTCCAGTAAATTCCACAGCAGTTCAGTGGAGTCTCAGGGAGTCAAGTCCTAAAATATCTTGTCCTGACCACCTGAGACAAGGATGCTACACAGGTGATTTAAGTCTCTTATGCACAATTAGAAAAACCGTGACTCCAGTGGAGTCTTGTCGATTCCAATGGACAACCTGCTTAAGGAGCTCAATTAGGTAAAGTTTGAGTGGACATGAGAAGCAGTAAGTAAGAACAGTGTTTTAAACAACAACCACTGATTATTGCTATTTTTTCCAAAACATCACTCTCATCAGCTAAATTGCAAAGTACCCAGCCACTTCATGAACATACTCATGAATAACAATAGAGTCCATTGTAATATGCCTTGTTCTTCAAAAGCCTCCGACACATGTGAACGAAGTGGCCGAGATTCTGCATTTGCTCCCTCTCATTACACACCTGCTGTCATGGCCACTCCAGTGCCACGATGTGTGATTGACAGCATGGCAGTCAACTGGGGACTGAAACAAGGGAAACAGAACAGTTTGTTACAGAGGATATTACATGGTGGCGAGAAAATATGAATTTTATGTCCTGAGTGATCTTGATGTTGATCTTGCCACGAGAACATAATATTTATATCTTCAAGCCAATGTGAAATTTTCTTTTTATTATATAGACAAAAACACAAGCGTTTGTTTAGGAGCTTTCTACACAAACAATTGTGCAAGGCGGGAAATTACCTCATTGATACCCTCACTAGTGAGGATATGGAACAATGGTCCCGGATGTAGTTTCGTATGAATTTTATGAGTGGTGTAATTCCCAGTAAACCAATCACATCCATTTAATAAATGCTGTTAATTTCTGTATATTTAGTTGCACATGTTCAAACTGTACATGTACTTACATGTATAGTTTACTGTCCAAGAAAAGAAAAATGTTGCAATAGATACAACCTTAACCTTGAAAATGTATAAAGTTCATAGCTTCGACAACTATTTGGAAAACACAGATTTGACTTTCAGAGTTTGCCTGTGACAGTACCTTAAAATATATCTTTCACAAATTTTCCAGTCTCGAAGTATACCATCTTGAATATTTAACACTAATTGATACTAGTAATTTTTTGATGTCTTCATAGAAAAATTTTTTGAGATACGTTTTAAATATTCTCATGTATAAAGAAATCATATGGCAAATCATGGGAAAATATACAGGATTGGTTTACAATACCAAATGTACATTTATTCACAAAAACATAGGACTAATCGTAAGGAATGTAGGTCTTACCGGTAGATTGTTAAATGAGGCGACATCGGTCTCTTCAAACGGGAGTTTTTCGACCAGAAGTCTTCCTTGTTACTAGCTATCGACGTTGTTGTGATGGGGATGCTGAAAAGCAAACAATAAGAAAAAGTAAGAAAAACCTAACGTAAAACAGTCTGCGTGCAAAGAATCAGCTCTCGCCATACCTTCGCATCAAAACACATGATGGACGAAACAACCTAGCAGACAAAAGCGGGGAAAGTCTCGAAGAATTTCTGTGGAATTTTAAGGAGACATTAGTCAATGAAATGCAAGAAAATGTTCTGACAACTCATCGTTCTCTCCTCTCCCTACCTCAGCAGTGCCGCCATCTTGCCCAATGATTGCTTTGCATTCTGGGGTATGTGAATCTCAAGAGAAACGAAAAGAGGGGGGGAGCCGCGAAAATTGTAAAAGATCGAAACAAAACCAAAAAAACTTTTGAAAAAAGCTAAAACGTGTAGCACGAAGTAATTTTTTTCGTATTTTAACAAAATGTGTTGCTGGAGAACTTGATTTTCTGAGTCACGCAACAGAAATGCGTTGCGTTACTTACTGAGCTCCCGTCACTCTCTTGTGCATCAAAACGTGCGGACGTGCACGAGTTATGTAAGAGAAAGCTGGAACGAAGGCCAAAAAACAAAGATGGCTGCCATTTTGTACTCACGACTCTGCTTTCGTACTAGTGGGCATTTAGGTTTGATTGCTTCTTGATTCTTTAGAACAAGACAAAAGGCAGTTAATAGTTTTGATACTTGCACTCTTGGGCGAGGGTTTATGGACATTTTAGCTTCTCTTCGTTGTTACTCGATGTATTCTTATGAATATAATTTTTGAAGAGTACTGTCCACTTTCATCAGAATTAGAAATCCGAACTTGTTTCTAATCTTTATTTTATTTCATTGACAGTGCGATCGCTTGGACGACCTCTTCTTGCTTCTTCGTCTGTCTCTTGCACTCCGAAGTTTCAGAGTGGTAAGCAAATGACTGCTCAAAAATAATTTGTGGACATTAATATCTATATGTGTTCTTCTTGTTTTACTTCCTGTCCTTTATTTTTTGAACTTTTATTTCAGTTGTGCTTAAAAAGACAGTTCATTCGTCTTCAAAGAGACATACTGAGCTTGGTAAGTGGATTAATACCAAACTATTCTAGATCTTGTACTGTACACTGTACATGTACCTCTGCAACATTTCAGTCACAAATAAAACTGTAAAACCACCATTTGCTTGAGATACTAGCCAAAGTATATCTCTTCAGTGTTTTAAATAGAATTTGCTTGCATTAAAGTATTATTTGAATGGATGCTTTAATTTTTTCAGAAAGCTAGAGCATTACACGATATTACAATACTTGCAAACATCAACTTTATTATTGAGCACCTATAAGTAAAAGAATAAAAAAATGATAGCAACAAAAATTTTGTTTTAGTAAACTACTCTAGCAACTTTACCATAATAATAATAATATAATTTAATAATAATAACTTTATTTGAGTGTCTAGTCTTCTAGCTAGCCTTAAGCTTACTAATCGGGGACACTGTTAAAATTAAAATATAATATAAGTATAAAAACGATTCCTGTCTATTTACATTAAATTATACTACATTTTCGCACGCTTTGTTTTTACACCTAATTCCTACAGTTGAGATACTACTTTAGAATACGAAATATCGAACCTATTTTCATAATACTTATAACTAGTGTTTATGGCTCAAGAGTTGCAAAGGTGACACCCTTTGCATGTGTCGCCTCCGACAAGTCTACTGAGGTCCCTTCCCCTGAAGTTCGCCTTAAATCGCTCCAAAGACGTTTCTTTCTTGTCACTGTTGTCTAACTTCGACCACATCAATGGCCCCAGGAAGCGAAGGGAATGTTTCCCGTACTTAACAGTTCTTACTCTTGGTCTGCTTTTTTTTATTGTGAGTTGTTGTTGTTGTTCACCTTGTTGTTGCCATCATCCTTAGAATAAATTCCATTCTTATTCAGTAGGGGAAGCAAATGGTAAAATCCGAGACTTGCCGGGACACTGAGACCCTAGTTTAAAAATCAGAGACTGAGACTTAACAATTTTTGAAAATCTGAGCCTGAGACCTTGTGCTGAAAAAATTGAGCCCAACACTTGATATTCAGTCACCTGGTCACACGTTTAGTCATGGATTAGCTATGATAACAAATCTGAGACTTAGAGACCTTGGGGAAAACGTCAGAGACCTCTAGACTGAAATAAATGCATTTTAAACAAGAGTTAATCTTGAGTCTTTGTAAATGCTGCCAAGATTTCGAGATCGAATGAAAATTTTGCAAGACCCAAAATTTTGGAGGTACCATTCGTGATCTCTTTCAGTGGTATGCAATTTTATGAACTTTAGCTACTTTAACACATATAGCTGTGCAAAGTAATACAAACTAATTGAGGGCATCAATTTTAAAAATACTAGAAGTCCGAACAACAGTAGTATGACTTGGTTGAACTAGTCTATTCCTCAGACTTTTAATTGGCTCTAGCTTGACTTCTTATTTTGAAATGTCCTCTCTGCTAGGAACAATCTTTGTTACTGTCTGTTCAGTTAGAAGTTTAAAGTGACCAGGCATTAATAATTTCATGTGCCTCAAGTATGTTTTGCATCTTTGCTATCCAGAAATTGCACCATCTCAGCCGTCCACTCATTGGAAGTTTGAACGTTATGTGAGCGTTGCTCTTCTTTCCCTGATTCCTGCTGGGATCATTTATCCATCAGCTCCTGTAGATTGGGCTCTAGCATTTGTGATTCCTCTTCATAATCACTGGTACGTACATAATTTCCTGTGCAGCCTTTGTCTGGCTCATCATGCACCACTTCTGCCCCCACCAATGGCTGTTCATATTCCAACCACATTCCTTTTACATTGTGTTTGTGGTTAAAGCATGGCATACATATTGGATAGACCGATCATTTTGTGAATGAGTAACGATAAGTAAGCATTTGCCCAGGCAAAGAACCTGCTGTGATTTGCGGATGTCAAACATGAGCCAAAGAGTTTGATAAATTAGAGATTTACCAGAAACTGTCTGTAAGCTCACTAACATGTCTTCATGTTCAACAACAATTTTACCAATTTATTAGCTTTTGGGAAGCATTCAGCTCAGGAATTTTAAATGTCAAAGGTGCAAGATGAAATCTTTCTGCAAGGGCTATGATCTTGATTTGAGTGTTTGCCACAAAAGCATGTAATAGAATGCTGGCTATTCTTTGACTATTCTTCAAGGGAAAATTGGCACAATGTGGTTCTCAAAGACAGGAACTGCAATAATTGTGATTACCTGAAACCTGGAAAGGAATGTGTTTTGAATGTGAGCAGCCATTGGTAGGGGTGAGAGAAGAAACATTGCGAGATGAGCCAGACAGTGGCTGTAGAGGAGTTTATCCAAATTTCTGGTGTTACTCAGGCAACAGCAGTTTCACTTGAAATTGAGTGGTTCTCATTTCTTTTTGCAGGGGTGTTGGCCAAGTCCTAACAGACTACATCCATGGCTCAACCATGCCAAAGGTTGCTAAAGGCACATGGCTGGCACTGTCAGTAATACAGTTCATTGGTCTCTGCTACTTTAATTATGCTGATGTTGGCATATGTAAAGCTGTTAGTATGTTGTGGCATATGTAGAAACCAGTAGATCTACCATTTGTAGATTTATCTTTTGTCATAACACATAGCTGTTGAGTGGTGAAATCTGTTACTGATTTCTAAGCATCACTAATCTGCATGTCCTCTGTGGTAGACTCCATTTTCACTACCCTTTCTCCATGACTCCTCCCTGGGAGATTAATCATTTTTGTATCTGAAGGTGATAAAAGGTGCCACAGATTAAATTAAAGTTAATACTAAATTCCTTTGAGTTAAGAATGTCGTCATCTGTCTTGTCACCCAACTTACAGTAAGGCATTGACTAAAATAATAATCTCTACTTAAAAACTCAACGTAATTCACCATAAACTATTTTTTGTGCCAACATTGTTGTTATTAAATGCAATGTTTACAAGTTAGTGATATAAGGATCTACAGCCTTTTTATTACTGATTACTGGTAAGCATTGTTAAACTACTATAACAAAGTATTCTTGAGTAGAATCTAGAAATTCATTTAGTATTATTATGGATTGGACAGTTTGTTTACCATTGTAGTTATGCCCTTAGAATCATCATTCTTTAGCAGTATTATTGTTGAATATGCAAAATGTTCTTATATATATGCATAATTAATTTAGACCTACTAATCTTATTCCCAAAATGGATTTTAAAAGAACCTTATAGCAACATTTTTAGCAGGCATTTTTGCTTAAGACTCTCTTTGTGGTGCTTAAGTTGTTTGCTAATGTTGTGGTACTTGCTTCAAGATGTCGTTAAGATTTGTTATTATGTGTAGTTATGACATAGTCACTATTTCTTACTGTGTAAAGTTGCAAAATCAGAGTAGCACAATGTCTTTAGAAGTGCAATCCCTTTGACCGTTTGCCGTTACTTTGTAGAGATAATACTATTAATGGTAAATAGGTTTAGTTTGTGTTATATTTAGGTCATTAAAGTGGCAATTAAAAGCCAGTCAAGACCTTTCATGTTTTCTTGTGTGCTTTTTCCCATGTTTTACTTTTAAGGCGGTTGACCAATTTGCAAATAAGCAGCACTATATATATAATTATTATTTGTTTTGTTCCTGAGAATACACTCTATTTACTTTGGAAAAAGTCTATAAACAGCATCACTATATGACTGGTTTTGTGTGCAGGCAAGATAAGGAGAATCTGAAGTTCTGATTGGCTACCTGAGTGGGCAAGATTGGCCTATATTGCCCACTTGGGATTTCCTGCGTTGTACTGTGAAACAAAACAAAATTACCAAATAATAAATCCTTTATTGACAAATTCCAAGTTTGTCTGGTTAAGATGGCTGGATATTGGCCTCATTCCTTTTTCATATTTTTATTGACCAAGAATTAGTGAAAGTCGAGATCAATATAGAATTTCAAACTCAAAAAAGAATTTGCATAATACGGCAATTCCACCATAAAAGCTGCTTTGGAATGGAATTTGAACATTAGCCCACCAACCCCCTCCCCACTAAGCTTTTCTAAACGAACCAAAAGTACTACAAGTGTAATAAGGGTGTGTTAAAGCCACAAATATGTGTACTAAGCTGACAGTGGCAGAGGGGATAAGACCCTGTTGCTACCAACAAAGAAAAATTGAAAAATAGAGTTCAAAAGTCAGCAGCCATGTACAATATGAGCACTTCTGGGTCTTGTAAATAGAACTTCAACAATAAATGCCACTGCAAACAACTTTTAACACGATAGGCTTCTAATTAAAATGGTCCCGTGAGACCGCAACTGTCCGTACTCTATCTCTGTTAGTCAGTGTGTGACAGCTCAGCTTCCAAGCCGAAGCTATCAATGCGTGGTTACACAGGCTTACACCTGTTCTCGCAATTTTACTTCCTGTGAAACAAAGGATCAAGTGAGCAAACGATGACGGCCATTTTCACCGAAATAACTGCCAACAAAAGGATACCATCCTTATAACAATGTCTTTAACTCGATTTTTATTTTAAAGCGGCAATTTTGAATGATCGACGTGGACGTTTTCGACGAGTTCCACCGCGCGCCGAAGACAAATATTTGCAGCTTTTCAAGAACCCGACTTTGCCTGCGGAGAATATGGAAATGACGGTTGAGTCATTGCATCAGATACACAAAAAGAAGGAGAAAAGAACCACTCTGCAAGGATTATCTCTTTTGGCTTGAAAATATGGAATTTGACCAAGTGTTGCGGATTATCGGGGAATTTGGTCCGCATCAAAGAAGAGTATACGCATTGCTTAACTTTTCGATGATCCCAGCCGCTTTCCAACTTCTGCTACAAGTTTTCGTAGGGGCGGAACCAGAATGGATTTGTCTGAAGTCTTCATCAAACGAAACATGTCCGTTAAATAAATCGCATTGCACTGAGATCCAGTACACGTCAAAGTTCACCTCCATCGTTACAGAGGTAGGCTCTTAAGCTTTACTTGAATCGATCTTCTTCGAAACCGTACATACATAATACAACTTTTGATCGATCAAAGGCAAATCGTGAACAATTGTTTGACATACTGAGATGCATCATACATTTTGTTTAACAGATTCCCTGTAATTTTTTAAGAGCGATTCCTCAATTCCTGTCTCAGATCTAACTGTGCCTTATATATTGGTCTGCGCGCCATTTTCGGTGAGGTAACAATTCGTAAATCGCATCTTATTATTTGTTTCCACGGTTATCCCAAGGATTCGCTAAAATGATCCTTTACTTAACAAAGAGGCCACATCTGAATTTCAAATTACGATCTATTCACGGCAGCCTACGTAAGATCCACGATCTTACAAAAGAAAAATTTGAAAATTAAAATGTGATTAATTTATTCCAGTTACTTTCCACTCTTCACTAATTTATTGAAAGAAAACATTTCTACAGTATTTATAAAATTATTTTTAGAACCAGATAATCCTCAACTGTTGACATTTAGCAAAATTAATTAATTCAAGTTACTTTCCACTCTTCACTTATTCCTCTGTGCAAGAATATTTCTATTCATGCTCTAGCTAGCTGTTTTGACTATACTGCTTTTGCTAATGGAAGTGGCTTTAATGTTTAAAATTGAGATAAAGTTTCATTGTCATTTTGATTTTGCTGAGGTTGCTGCATCAGTGTAATTACTCAAGCAAGGGCTGCTTATTATTAAGTTTAACATAGAACAAGACGATCTAAGATCGTAAGTCGGACAACAGGTAGACGTGCTGTTATGGGAGCAACTTCAGAATACCCGGCCACGATTGCGTGACATTAATCTCGTGCTCCCGTGGTGCCGCGGTCGCAATGTCAATCATGAAATTAAAAAAGAGAAATGGGCCAAAAAATATTTTAAAAGAAATAAAGTGGATGGAGTGGGTATAGAACTAGTGCTCCCGCAGTCCCGCAGTCCCGCAGTTGAAAAAAAGGATATCGGCACATAGATTATAGAACGAGGTATGTTCATGTGTATTGTGCTTATTTTCGGCATATGGATTATAGAACGAGGAACATTCATGTGTATTGTGCTTGTTTTCGGCACATGGATTATAGAACGAGGAATATTCGTGTGTACTGTGCTTGTTTTCGGCACATGGATTAGAGAACGAGGTATTTGTTTCCATATGCAAATATTTATTGACTGCGGGACTGCTGGAGCAGAACTTTAATGTCACGCAATCGTGGCCGGGTATTCTGAAGTTTCAGCCCCAACGGAAACGTGGCATCTTTGTTGTCGTTTCCTCGAGTTTCATCGCGAGGCACCTTGTCTTTATCAGCAAATGCTCTTCTGTCACTCTGTCCACATTTTCTGTTCACTGGTAACTCGTTTGATTTCTGGTTTGATTCTTTTGAGACATTCGCTAAATCATTTGATTCTCAAGTTTGCTATTTTCAGTTCGCGGAACGACCCGTTTCGAAATATACGCTCATTACACACGCCATCTTTTAGAGTGGGTCTACCGCGAACGGTTTGTGGGTCTGTATGTTTGAACGTAGAAAAGATGACACCATTTGTTTTCAACATATTCGCCATCGACTTCGACATCGTAGAAAGAAGGTTGCGCCCGTATTACGTGTTTGCGGTATTCCCCATTGCACGTGACTGCGATTTGCGATGAAACTCGAGGGTAAACCTATAGTCGGTTGCCCGACTAATTATATTAAGAAATATTCTGCCACTTAATAATATACATGAAAAAATTACTCGATTCTGATTGGCTGAGAGCAGTGCAGTTCAAGTGTAACACCAGTGCAAAAAGTGTAACACCAGTGCAAATTACACATCGATATTCTGGATTATGATATTCTTTATTTTTAAACGAACCGCTTTGAGTTTGTAGCGTTAGCAGCTGATCTTCATCAGCCAATCATTAAATTAATTTGCACTTAAGAGTTTTTCAAAAAGCTGAAATATTTGTACTCGCCGAAGTAGCTCGTGCAATTTCAGCTTTTTGAAAAACTCACTCATGCAAATTAATTCCAAATTTAACTTGAAACCGTATGATTACCATTACTAATTCACCTCGATTCCAGGGAATACTTTTTGTTTTTACCTTCCTTGGTAGCCACATGGGATCTGATATACTTGGCATTACTTATCTGAGAGATGCCCAAAACTCCACTCTTATTAACACATTGGATTTTTGTAGATATTTTCTGTAACAACTGAATGTGCTCTTTTTCCAGTGGAATCTTGTATGTAACGATGCCTACAAAGCAGACTTAGTTCAGTCCGTACTTATGGCTGGTAGTCTTACTGGTGCTTTAATATTTGGAGCCTTAGCTGACAAGTATGGAAGAAGAAAAATCTGGTATATCACATTTACTGGACTTCTTCTGTTTGGCTTTGCAAGCTCATTTGCACCTACTTATAAAATATATACTGTCTTAAGATTTTTCACTGGATTTTGCATTGGTGGAGAGATCCTTTCAGCTTTTGTCTTAGCAACAGAGCTTATTGGCCCTTCATACAGAGGTTTTGCAGGAACTATGGCTCAATGTTTTTTTACCTCAGGACTGTTGATTCTTCCGATTGTTGCTTATTTAATCCGTGATTGGAGGACACTGTCTGTCATGCTTTCACTTCCCTGTTCAGTTTTTATGTTATTTTTTAGGTGAGTGTTTTTTTAAATTATGTTAATTGAATTATTTAACATGTATGAAGACTATAATTGTGTGAATGTCAGGGGCTTAGACAGGGTTCTTTCAGTGGGGATGTCACACTTTTTCAAACCCAATGTATGGACCAGATTGTCACGTTGACATTCATGCAGTGTTATGCTAAAAGTGACATTTTCTTTGGATGAGCAGAAGGTGAGGAGGAGAGTGAAGCATACAGCTGGATATATGAGTGAATTTAGTGGAAACGTATATGACTCCATTCTAGTCTCATTGCTTTTCACACAGGTAGTCCTCACTAAGGGCTGGTGGGGAGGGGGGGTATGGGCATCCCAGGATCCCCTTAAAGCAGTAACTGTTAGTAGCTGTCAATTGCCCATGTCTTGTTATTACGTCTTGCAGAATTGTACCAGAATCTGCTCGCTGGCTTATCATCCGTGGTCGTTTGTCAGAGGCAGAAGACATCTTATCCAGTATAGCCAGGAAAAATGGCATAGCGGTCCCCAAAGCACTCTTGCAAGTCAGCCGTCCTTTGTCTGTGATTGGGAACCGATATGGCTGTTTAGACTTATTTTCTAATCTCAAGATTGCCAAAACAATTCTTGTTTTGTTCTTCTTGTGGTAGGTCAAGTTCTTTTGATCACCTTAACATTATACATAATATTATTAAAACATGTTTTTCTAATAAATAGAAAATAAATCATAATTATATTATTTGAGCTAGGAATAGAAAGAAACTAGGGTATTTGACTCTAAGAATTGCTGTTTAGGTCCAGTTTGATGCTGAATGTGATTCTGAAGCCTTAAGACTTCTTTAATTTCTCAAAAAAGAAGCATAAAATTATAAATCAAAACACAGGGCAATACTAGCCGAGCAGTACTAGTGATCAACACCTTGATCGCCCCGCAATCGACCAGTGGTCGCCACTCAATCGATAGTTCAGTCGACCCCCAATCGACACATGGTCGACAGACTTTCAATTTTCATTGCCACTCAGGCGAGTGGTGTTCGATGCTACAGTGCTAGTGGTGCTAGCAGTGTCGGTCAGTGTGTTGATTGCTACCTTACGATCAGCCGTCATTAGCATGTCGGTCGTCTGTGAGTGATATATCAGCTATTTATTGCTTAGTAATACATAATTATATCAACTGAATGATTTCATGTGGTTTCAGGTTTGTGAATACATTGGTATACTATGGCTTGTCACTCAACACCAAGCATTTGGGTGGTGATATTTACAAGAACTTTTTTTTGTCCAGTTTAATGGAAGTTCCTGCATACTTAACCAGTGTGTGCCTTATCAACTGGTAAGGTTTGATAATATGTAATGTACACAAAAATAGCAATCCATATCAGTCTACTCCAGTAATAAAGGTCTTTTTCAACTGTTACCAGTTTGGTTCAGCTTACTATATATAATATTTCCGTTATCATGCCTACAAATCTGTGCAAAAGGGGAATTAAATGATACTAAATAAATCAAATAATAATTTATTTTTATTATCATTATATATCATTCACAATTATCCTAATTATTCCTCTTTTGCACAGTTTTTATCTTTAATGGCAGGTGATTTTTCTTTATGTGCTCCCCACCAAGTCAAAAACCCCACACAGAGAGAACTTTTTACTGAATACCAGCAGTTCCTAGTTATGCAGACTCAAGTTAGCACTCAACTTTATTATTATCGTTTGAGCATTAAATCACACATACATACTTCCTACATTTAGCAAAGGCTGTTTGAGGTATGCAGTGTGGGGAAGATCGAGTTACTGGGCTAACTATCAACCGCCAAGATTGTTCTTAGAAAATCTGTTGAATCAGACTCTGAATTGTACTGATTATTTTTATTACTAGTGGTAATTAAGTGCCGATGAAAACAGGGAAGTCAGTCCGATATTTTGCACTGGGAGTGTGTGGTAGAAAAAATTGTGGTTTGCTCTGTTTGTTAATGCCTGGAGAAATTAACGCTCTGTGAAACAGGGCTTGTGGTAATGTGAGTCGACTGGAAAATTTGGCTAGCCTAGATAGTACTATAAATGATTAATTGACAGAGTAGACTACATGTAGGTTTTTTTGCTACAGCTAGGTCAATGAGTTCAACAGATATGTTTGCTAGACATGCAGAAACTAATTGTTTTCCTGAAGCATCTTTCCTAGCATGCTAGCTAATGAAATAATCGCCACGTGTACGAACCAGGCCGGCTTATTTTTTGTCCGTCAGAGGAACATGCTTGTTCAAATTTGTTACTTCAAAGAACACAACTGTTTCTTGATTTGACGCTGGTTGAAATTATGCTCAAATGAACACATTGGTTCAAATTTGTTTCATCTGATACAACAGTGCACTGGCCCTACAATTGCAGCTCACTGGTTTGGTCGAGAATACTCACTCTAGCAGTTAATACTCGCTGAAAGAACAAGAGGCACGTGGACAACCATTGTGATGTCAAATCTCTCTTACCTTGCACATTCTTGCAGCGTTTCTGACAATTTTTCTGGGATTACAGTATTCTTCTCGTGGTTTTATTCTCTGCCATTCACACCAACCATCTCCAGAAGGCTGGGTTGTTGGCAATTATTATTGTTGTTGTTGTTGTTATTGTTATTATTATTTTTGTTGTTTTAACTGGGATTTGTGAAGGGAAGAATATTTTAACCCAAACTCTAGCTTTTTACTAGTAAATTGGGGGTACAGTACTTCAATTCAATAAGTACCTATTTGATTATTTAAAACAGAAGCTTAATAATTATACAACTGTTGTTTTATGTCCCATCTAGGGTGGGTCGTCGTCGAAGTCTTTGCTATTATATGATGATTGGAGGTGTGGCTTGCTTGATATGCTTATTTTTCCAAACAGGTAATCATGCAGACATGGCCATTGCTTGCTTACTGTTTTCAGTGACTTAATGTGTTAATCTGTAGATTGTCAAACTCAAACTACTTTAATGTATGTCACTGTCCTCATCATTATCATCATCATTATCATCATCATCATTATTATTATTATTGTTGTTCAAATTTCTCAGCTTTGATGTTTACTGTTCATTATTCAGTTGAGGGCAAGCTACCACCAGTAGCCTCAGGTCTCAAGAACTTTTTGCAAGATTCTTATCATCATCATCATCATCATCATCATCATTATTGTTATTATTATTATTATTATTATTTTTATTATTATTGTCAATTAACAATTAATGCGTAAGAGGCTCCAGGAGATCTTTCCACAAAATTCCACCAGGAGATTTCATTGATGACTGCCGCTTAAATGGTAGCCAAGCGTGTGTCTGCTAATTTTAGAAAGTGATTAACAGTGTTGACCTTGACCTTGAAAAATAACTTTTTTTAAGATTCTATAATCATATTGACAATTTTATTTTCATAGTTGTGTATAAATATTTTAGTTTTTTTATGAATAAAGTTTTGAGTTATATTATTATTAACAATTAATGTTCACTTTGCTTTTTGTGAATAATAATCATTGTTGATTATTCAGGTGATTAAATCATTTCTTTGTTGAAGTGAGATGCCTTAAAAATAACTCTTCTGTTCATTACTACATTTGTTTCTTAGGAACAAGTCAAGTTTATAGGATTTTAACTACAGTCTTTGCTATGTTTGGCAAGTTTGGCATCTCCGCATCCTTTGCAGTTATTTACATTTACTCAGCTGAGTTACTTCCAACAGTAGTGAGGTATATTGGTTTATTTATTGAATAATTAACAATTATTTTCAGAAGTCGAGGTGAATAGTGACAGAATTTACCAACTTTGTCCGTTTACTACCAGTATATCATGTTACTCGTTATGCGTGATGTCTAATGACACTTATTCTACTCATTTGTCATCTGTTTTTCCATTTAACAATTTAGACGGAAGCGCATTTCATTAGGTGCTTTATGAGCTATCTCATGGCTCCTTAAATTGCGAGTATAATCGCCTTGAAACACTCTTATTTAATCCTATTGAGCGTCCCGAGCTTTGCAATCCATTTTCGAGGTTGAGAGCCAGTCAGATTGCTCAAAATGCCAAGGTTGCTGAGTTGGTATATACTAACATTAAATAATTGAAGGACTGAGAACTTATAGTCATCTTATGTTGAATTTTCTTTGTTATTTTTTTCCCAAAATTTGCGGCGTGTCTGTATGTGGCCTTTGATTCTCTAGGAAAATTATCGCTCCATTTGTTTTTGCCATTTTCCCCTACCGATAATGTTTCTCAAAATAATGCATATAAAGGTGCATAAATCATCATTTTAAAGCAAACTGAAATGATATATATTTAACTTGTACTTTTGCCATAGTCAATTCTTGCAAAACTCTGCATGTAAAATCATCAACGTGAAACTTTAAATGTGCATGCATACTTAACAATATTATTGTAATTTAAATGAAAATCTGAAACATCTGATACTTTAAAATCTTCATCTTGGGTCTTATCAAATTTATACTGTACAGTTCTGCAATTATCAAAATGTTTTTTTTTTTCTCAAGAAGATATTTTATGATCTCAAGTTTGCCTCTTACTTGTCAGCTTCACACTTAAAACTACAGATGTTTTCAATTTCAATAATATGATGATATTCTGATAGCATCGGGGGTTATACAAAAGTCTCCATGAGTTTGTTAGTTTAACACGCTTTTCCAGTGAAAGAAATGAGCTATTAAATTTGGTTCATTTTAGGTTAATTGAATTAAAGTTTCTCTCATTATTTAATTTTTAAAGGGAGTTTCTTATACATTTTGCTTCCTTAAATTTTCTTCAGGAATGTTGGAATGGGTGTATGTTCCATGTCGTCAAGAATAGGCAGTATTTGTTCCCCTTTGGTAGTTTTCTTGGTAAGTGGACCTCTCTTTGTTCTGGATAATTGTTTGAAATTCTGTTACACTTACATTTACAGTTAGGTTTTGTTTTTTTTTTAACTCTGATGCAAATTTTTTAATCTAATTTTTTGATTGAAATATCATGTTGCACAGCACCATGAGCTTTATGATATACTGCTATTGAAATCCTTTATTTCATCATCATCATCATCATCGTTATTATTATTGTTATCATTGCATAGTTTAAATTAGATTTTTTTTTTCAGTCCTTAATGCCTGCTTGTTTATTGTGGGGTAAAATGCACAGTGAATGGCTTTGGTATTATGCAAGCATGCCTTGTGATTGTCCCTTTTTAGTCAAAGTATTAAAAGCTTATTGACAAACTTTTGTGTAGTGCTAACCATTATTGCGTGTTGTTGCAGGGAACCTACACTCGCCCGCTTCCAATGATGATCTTTGGAATGTGCTCATTTGCAGCTGGAATCCTAAGTCTTGTCTTGCCAGAAACTCAGAATAAACCTCTTCCTGAAAGCCTTGAGGAAACTGGCTTCCAGGGTATGGAGGGCATCATGTATGAACAGTTAGAAATGGAACAGATCGTGCATGGAATAGATTCCAATGATGACGTGTTCCAAGCAGACGAATCAGATTTTGATGATGATGTCAGTGAAAAGACAACGTTTATTTGACTGGAAGGCTGTGATTCAAAAAGGTATCACACTCAAATAGGATTCCCAATGTAAAAATAATTATAACAATAATAATGATAATAATAATAGTAATGGCAAACTTTATTCATAAAACAGCTAAAAATATTTATATACAACTTTACACAAATTGTCACAAAATAAATACATCTATATACACTATTAAAATTCTTTAAAATGTTTAAGTAACTGAGGCACGTCATTCAAAATCCCAGAGTTAAAAGTAAAAAGACTGGAACTGATGGATGGCTCCCTCCATAGTTTCGATATCAAAGTCCACATTCCTAGCATGGCATGCAAGTCTCCTGATTGTCCTGGAGCAATAAGCTGATCTCAGTAATGCATAAGATGATTTTGCTCTAATCCATGACATTGTATTATTAATGATGATAATAACTCAGACAATATTATTATGATGATTATTATTAATTAATATAATGACAATCGTAATAATTTAAAATAGTAATAATTATTGATTTATAATATTATAGTTATTAATTTGATTATGGCCAATCAATAACTCCAGTTGATAAAAGTCAACTGTCACCTGTTCTTTTTTTAAATTAATTTTCTTTAATTGAAGATACAAAGAGTGTACCATATACCGACTTCTCCCAACCCCAACTGAGTGTCAACCTTCACCTGGAGGTTACTCTGCAGACATTAATGGCGGTTGCCAATTTATGTTGTTGTAAATTGATCCTTACTGGAGTTGAAAAGTTTGGTTAATTCCAAGTACATTAATTATGTACCAGTATGTACCAGTATTTTGCATTTGCTTATTCTTTGTCGTCATTCTCATTTTGGAAGAAATGATTACCTTTTACCTCTTAATTGAATGTCCAATGACAGACTTTGGACTTAATGCTATTAACAGATCTCTGCACTGTAATATATTGCTTTTCCATGTTGTTTTTATTTTTGCTTCATTTTTGATGGTTAACAAATTATCAGAGTTATTTTTGCCATTATAGTCTGTTCCGATAGGTTGGTTCCATATATTGTAATGACAATCATGCTGGTGGACATAAATATGAGAATTTTCTATATTTTGAGAATGAAATCCAATCTGTATTGAAATTCTTGAATATTTTGTATTGGCTTAACCACCACAATTGTTGAATGCTTAAATTGACATGAGTAAAATATGGCTCATTTCCGGTGTAATATTTAAGAAATAGAAAACATGTACCGTGTTTCTATCGAGTTATAGAAACACGAGTGAAAGTTTGGGAGAACGAGAAATGCTGTGGGAACACGAGCCGCAGGCGAGTGTTTCCACAGCTTTTTCGAGTTCTCCCAAACTTTCACGAGTGTTTCTATAACTCAATAGAAACACGAAGAACATGTTTTCTATTTCTTTTAGAAAACACCGCGACGAAAAAAAGAAAAGCAACTTGTTAGCTTTGATTATCAAAATGTAAATTCTCTTTGCTCGCGTCATTATTACGTCAACAGCTCGTGCTAGTTCTGTGTTTCTATCGAGTTATAGAAACACGATTTCTAACCAATCAGCGCGCGTACTTTCTTAGGACTGTTTTCTAAAATTTAACATTGTCAGGTAAATTGTACCCACTGGATGCTTGGCTACTAAGTGAATGAGATAAGTTGGAAAATTGACATTAAATCTTGTTCAGAAAATAAGAATTTATAAGGAGTAGACAACAGAATCTAGGAAATATCTCTTGGCCTTCTCTGTTGCTGAACCAGGGAGCTTGGCATAATTCATTTTAATTGGTAAAAAGTATTTTGAAGAAGAATGTAGCACTTGTAACTTTATTTGAAAAACTCCAAGTGCACCAAGTTAATGGTGGGTAATAATAAACTGCTAATGAAGGCTTTAATAGTTCATTAGGAAAACAAAGATAAATATTTATTAAATTAACTTTCCACTGTAATGAAATAAAAAAGGGGTTTAATTTATACATGTGAACTTATATAATGTTGGATAAGAGAAGTTTCAAGGTTCTAGAAGGCTAGTTTACATGTTGCTAAAAAAGGGTATAAATTTCTTGAAAAGAAGGGAATTGTATTTATTCTGTGTAATTTAAATAATATTGTAAGTTATTTAAAAGAAATTTTATTGCTTTTTAAAAAGATGTAGACTTTTGACACTTTATTAAATTTTACATCTAGATGCACTGGGTTTGGTTTGTTTTTGTTGTTATATATATATATATATATATTGTTGTTATATATATATATATATATATATTAAAAAAACGTTTGATAAAGCAAGGACGGACAACTTCTGATGGTAAAAAAGTTAAAAAGTTAAAAATTTAATAGAAAAACGTTTCGGTCTTAGACCTTCATCAGTTACCTGAACTGATGAACTGAAGGTAACTGATGAAGGTCTAAGACCGAAACGTTTTTCTATTAAATTTTTAACTTTTTAACTTTTTTACCGTCAGAAGTTGTCCGTCCTTGCTTTATCAAACGTTTTTAAATTCATTTTTGTGGTGAGGCTTGGACTGTGAATCTTCGTTGATCCTCCTGACGCAGTGGCATTCTTTGTTGGCTTGAGGCATTTTATAACCGTTTTACATATATATATATATATATATATATATAACGTAGGGCTTTACCGAGACGACGGACTGGCGACCACTAACACCACACCTAGAGACACAGAAAACATCAAGAAAGAAATATGCCGTGTCTTTAAAAATAACGGACTACTGTAATGAACTTTAAGGTTTAAATAACAAGGACGACAGCTTTGTAAAGGTTCTGTAATTCCTGGCTCAACAGGTCAACACAATTTAACTCGTGGTCAATTCTAACTAAAAGCGCTGGGCGACCAGGCCGTATTACATAATATCGTTACATCCTCCTCTTTCTTAAATACAACATGACACAAACTCCAAGTGGCAACAAATAAAACAATATCACGATTAAGTCTGTAAAATAAAGAATGAAAGATGTCCACAAAGGCAAATTTAAATGCCCTGCACAAAGTCCATCCTAACATAGTTCAAATGGAAAACACAACAAAGTTACAGTTCTGCTTGACTGCACCCCTCAGGGTGGGCAGTAGTCTTTGAAACGGGTTGGGGTCCTAATTGAACGCCCTCTGGTGGATCTTCTTTCAGATGGCTGTGGGATCTCTGGCGGCCTTTGAGGGGTCGCTGGTTGCTCTGGAGTTGTGTGGGCAGGTAAAGGCGTGCCTGGCTGAACTGGGTCAATGACTCTCTGGGACTGGTCGTCCGACGGGAGTGGCTCATCTGGTTCCTCTACGTGGCTATCGATTGCAGGACTCTCTTGTGTCGCTATCAAATCCTTTCTGTTTCTCCTGTATCTCTTCCCTTCGATGACTACTTCATAGGATCTTGGCGCAACTTCCTGGAGACATGTTGCTTTCTTCCACAGCTTTGTTCGATCTTTTGGATCTGGCTTCATTCTTACTATATCTCCAGGTTTGAGCTCTTTTAGTAGTTTGGCCCCTCTGTTGTAGTAATGTGCTTGTTTCTGCCTTTTCTTTGTTATGAGTTTCTTGACAGGCTTTGGAAGTTTGGGTTTCAATAATCTTGCTGAAGTTGGGAGGAGAGTCCTGGTTCTCCTTCCCATCAGCCTCTGTACTGGGGAGGAATCGAGCCCTTCGGTTGGAGTGTTCCTCCAGTCGAGAAGAGCCAGGTAGGGATCTTTGTGGTCTAGCTTTGCTTTCTTGAGGATTCGTTTGGCCGTGTTAACTGCATTCTCGACTTTGCCGTTTGATCGAGCATGGTATGGAGAGGAAGTGATATGCTCAAAGTCCCATTCTCGAGAAATGTTTTGAAATCTGATGAGGAGAATTGAGAACCATTATCACTTCTGACTGTGTTGGGGATGCCGTGCCTGGCAAACTGCGATTTCAGACTTGTAATTACTGACGAAGCTCTCGTATCGGACAGGGCTCGTAACTCAAAGAAGTTGGAGTAGTCATCCACTATAATGACATACTCTGTCTTATCCAGTGTAAACAGATCCACCGCAACCTTTGACCAGGGCCTGTCGGGTACTTTCTGTGGCATGAGGGGCTCTTTGGGTTGTTCCATGCGAAGTGAATTGCATGTCCCGCAGGAAGAGACACAGTCCTTGATGGCTGAAGTCATTCCAGGCCAATACAGGATTTCCCTTGCTCGCCGAAGGCAGCCCTCAATGCCAATGTGGCTTGCGTGGATTTTCTTTAGCATCTCAGATCTCATAGCTGCTGGCACTACGACTCTGTTCCCTCTGAAGAGTATTTCATCTTGTACTGTCAGTTCATCTCGGTAAGAGTAATATGCACGGATTTCTGAAGGGACTGCTTCTCTTCTCTCTGGCCACCCCAGCTCAATAGTCTGCTTCAGCTGCTGCAGGACTGCATCATCCTTTGTTTTCTGTTGAAATTCTGCGAGACGCTCTCTGGTCACAGCAAGATGTTTGGTCATGTCGACTTCCTCTACAGATCGAATGAATTCTAGTTCATTTTGTGAGATATGGTTTGGTAAGGGTAGGTATGCCCTGCTCAAGGTGTCTGCGATGTACATCTCTTGGCCTTTTTTGTAGACAACTTTAAGCTGGTAGTTCTGCAAGTGCATCATCATTCGCTGGAGTCTCTTTGGGGCTGTGAGTAGTGGTTTCTTTAGTATAGTCTCCAGGGGCTTGTGGTCAGTCTCGACGGTGACCTCTTGGCCGAACAGGTACTGATCAAAACGCTCGCACGCGTGTACAATCGCGAGAAGTTCCTTCTCAATCTGAGCATAATTTCTCTCTGAGGTTGTTAGCGCCCTTGATGTGAAAGCTACTGGCTGGCCTTCCTGCAACAGAGCGGCCCCAAGACCTGATTGAGATGCGTCGCACTGCAGGGTGACCTCTTTTGACACATCATAGTAGCGTAGCACGGGATGATTAGTGATGAGTTGCTTTACGTCTGTGAAGGCTCTTTCGTGGACTTCATTCCAGTGCCATTCAACATGTTTGTCTTCTAGTCGCCTCAGTGGTTCCGTGACTGTGGACAAATGCGGCAAGAACTTTGAGAGGTAATTTGCCATTCCCAGGAACCTCTTTACTGACTTTACATCAGTGGGCTTTGGCATCATCAGGATTGCCTCTACTTTCTTTGGGTCTGGTTTCAGTCCATCGGCTGTGAGCAAATGGCCGATGTAAGGTACTTCAGTAAGTCTCAAGCGGACTTTGTCTTTGTTGAGGGTGAGATTTCTCTCTCTGGCTCTTTCAAGGACGATCCTTAGGTTCTTGTCATGATCTGAGGTGGCAGTCTCCATGTCGTCACCTTCTCCGTACACCAAAAGGTCATCAGCAATCACTGCAGTGCCTTTAATATCTCCAAAGGTATCATTCATCCTTTTCTGGAATTCCTCGGGTGCTGAGGAGATGCCAAAGGGCATGCGCAACCAGCGGTACCGACCAAATGGGGTATTAAAGGTCGTAAGTCTGCTGGAAGCGTCATCTAGCGGCACCTGCCAGAACCCACTTTTGGCATCAAGTACAGAGAACACCTTTGCTTTGCTTAGACTGGTGGCAACTTCTTCAACAGTAGGGAGAGGGTAGTGAGGCCGCTTGATGGCTCTGTTTAGATCTTTAGGATCGATACATATTCTGAGCTTGTTGGGCTTGACCACTGTAACCATACTTGATACCCAATCTGTTGCTTCGCTCACTGGGGCCAGGATGTTCTCATTTACCATCCTTTCCAATTCCAGTCTTAATGGCTCTCTTAGGGTAACAGGTACCTTGCGGGGTGGGTGTATCACTGGTTGTGCTTTTGGGTCGATCTCTATGTGGTAAGGGTCTGCGAGGCATCCAAGGCCTTCAAAAACATCTGCATACTCTGTCAAGAGGTCATCATCAATGACTGTCTTCAACGTTGATGGTGTAAACTGGCTGTCTTGAGTCACTGTATCCACATGATGGAAGGAGTCTTTCACCAGCACTTTTAAGAAATTCAACCTTTGGCATGTTTCTGCACTCAGAAGTGGTCTCACATCTCCGTCAACAACTTGGAACTCTAGGACATGGGACGAGCCATCTCTCGTGCACTTGAGCTTGCACTTCCCCACTGGGTACATAACGGCTCCGTTGTACATGGTTAACTTGGCCTTGCTTTTCTCAATATAGAGGTCATCAGGATCTCCCATAACTTTTGCATAGTCCTGACATATGCATTGTCGTTTACCATCATCGTCACAAACAACTGACTTGCAACTTTATCATTACTCGCGGTGTGCAGTGCTCCGATTTTGTGAGTGACCATGTCGATAGCGAATTCGTCTTCAGTATCATCTTCTATTTCAACCAGGTGGAGTCGTTTGCCTGTTTTCGGTGGTCTTGTTTCCCTTGTTTTGCACTTTATTGCAAAATGGTTTGCTAGATCACACTTCTGGCACTTTGAACCATATGCAGGGCAAAGATTCTTGTTTCTTGGATGTCTTCTGCCACAAAATTTGCAATCAATCACAGGTAATTTACTAGGCTGTTTTTCAGGCGGTTTCTCAGTGTTAATGGCACTAATTGATTCATCGGTTGTTTTGTCTGCTGCCATTTGCTTCAGTTGGATTTGAGTGAGCTCGGCTGACCTGACTTTCTCGGTTGCACTTTCCAAGGTTAGCTTTGCATCTCTCAGGAGTCGTTCTCTTACTGAGGAGTCTCGTATTCCAAAAACGATCCGATCGCGGATAAGCGACTCTTTGAGTGCTCCAAATTCACAAGTGTCCGCTAAGTTCTTCAATACAGTCACGTAGTGGTCGATGGACTCACCATTGTCTTGATTTCTCGAGAAAAAAACATAGCGTTCATAGATAGTGTTCTTTCTCGGGTTGCAAAACAGCTCGAACTTCTCCAAGACTTTTTCAATTTTGAGCTCGTCGCCTTCTTCATCCCACGTGAGCGTGTTGTAAACATCGACAGCCTCTTCGCCGATTACGGTAAGTAGAGTCGCGACACGTGTTGGTTCATCTTTCTGTGCTACGCCGGTTGCTATTTCATAATTGTTCCATTTCTGTCTGAATTTCTTCCACTTCTGGGCTGTGTTCCTTTGCTGGAGTTGTAGAGGCTCCGGTGGAGGCAAACCAAATGAAGCGGCGGCCATGTTGGTTTTCTAGGTAAGCTTGTTCGGTTTTGTTAGTTCGTGTCGTTCACGAGTTCACGCGAATCTTTGTGTGTAAATCCAAGGTAACCACTCTCCTGACACCATGTAGTGAACTTTAAGGTTTAAATAACAAGGACGACAGCTTTGTAAAGGTTCTGTAATTCCTGGCTCAACAGGTCAACACAATTTAACTCGTGGTCAATTCTAACTAAAAGCGCTGGGCGACCAGGCCGTATTACATAATATCGTTACAACTACGCATTACCATAGAAGCTAACAAGCAGATAATTAACTTCCTGGATGTCACATTCAACCTCAACCAAAACACCTATAAGCCCTTCACAAAGCCAAATACGACACTGCAGTACGTCCACCGCGAGAGCAACCACCCGCCAATCACTACAAAGAACATTCCCGCTGGCATCAACAAACGTCTATCATCCCTATCATCCGACAAAGCATCCTTTGACCAAGCCGCCCCCTCATACCAGAAAGCACTCGACGAAAGCGGATACAGCTACACCCTACACTACGAACCAACCACACCTAACAAGCGAAGAAACCGTCAACGCAGTAACATCCTGTGGTACAACCCCCCTTTCAGCAAGAACACAAGTACCAACATCGGACACAAATTCCTCGCTCTAGTAGATAAGCACTTCCCAAAAGACCACGAGCTCCGTAAAATCTTCAACCGCAACACCATCAAGATCAGTTACAGCTGCATGAACAACACTAAACAAATAATCGACAACCATAATAAACGCATCTTAACCACATCTACACAAACCAACGATGCTGCCGCCGCTAACACTAAAGAAAGAAAGACATGCAACTGCCGACAAAAGAACAATTGCCCACTCAACGGAAACTGCCTACAACCATCGGTAATCTACCAAGCCACCGTTACGCGCAAAGACAACAACACGTCCCAAACCTACATCGGACTTACGGAAAACGACTTCAAAACAAGATACAGAAACCACACCGCATCTTTCCGCCACGCTAAACACAGAAACTCCACCGAGCTCAGCAAACACATATGGACCCTTAAAGACAACAACATTGAACACTTTATTTCCTGGCGGATCCTGTCTTCACACTCGCCATATAACAGCTCAAGCAAAAGATGTAACCTCTGCCTCAAAGAAAAATTCCTAATCATCTGCCGACCCGAACTATCCACGCTAAACAAACGTAATGAGCTTGTGTCTTCTTGCCGCCACAGAAACAAAACCCTCTTACGCAATACCTGAAACTTAACGATCTCTATTATTATGTAAATTTAACTACTTTGTATATAGGCGATGGTAAAGGACATTCCTACCATATCCCCTGATGAGTGGGCAACCACGAAACAGGCTTGTAGGGATAAACCTGTAGTTTGTTTGTGTGTTTTTACTCCCGCAACAACTATATATATATATATATATTATCTTCCTGCGCGTCTTTGCAGAGCTTCTAAAGATTCGCTATTTACTTCCCAGCAACACGCCCAGACCCCAGAACAATACTCTAATACCGGTCTAATCATTGAGATATAAATGGCTTTAGCTCTCTGAAAAGTGATGTATCGGGGAACACGGCCAAGCGTACCCACCCGCCTACCAGACTTAGAAACAACAGCCTTAACATGTTCGTTCCAGCTGAGGCGTTCATCAAGGGTAACACCCAGATATTTAAGCTCAGTAACGCGCTTTATGGCAGACCCATTGATAGTGACCGAGAACTGATTTATCCAAGCATGTTTCTGCGAAATCCCAAGCAGCATTGCCTTCTTCTTTGTTAGGCTAATGAATGAACTATTTAAATGAAGCCAACAATCAATGGCTTGCAGTTCCCTCACTAAGGATAGCAGATACTTCAGGAGCTGAGAAAAATACTACGGTATCGTCAGCGTAATGAGAAAATTGCACTCCACAACCGCGCTTGGGACATCGTTCAGGTGGAGGATAAATAACAGCGGTCCTAAGATAGACCCCTGCGGGACTGCAACAGACACGGGTTCAGCTGCGCTTGACACACCCTGAAATTCTACATATTGGGTGCTGTTCTGTAGGTTCGCCATCCAACACTCCAAGACCCAGCCGTTTATACAGCAGCACTTCATCGATGACGGCATCGAAAGCTTGACCTAAGTCTATAAAAACCGCACCTGTCAACTGACCTTGATAAATGTTCCTTAGGATTGTATCACCGAAACACATAGCGACCCACTCCGTGAAGTGGCACTTCCGGAAACCGCATTGATACGGGCTAAGAACTTTGTGGCATAAGCGTATAATTGATGGTGCACAGCTCTTTCTAGCACCTTAGAAACTGCGGGCAAAATAGAGATAGGGCGATAGTTGTCCATATCGTCAGATTTGCCTTTTTTTGAACAAGGGGATGACGCGCGTGGCTTTCCATTCCAAGGGGACTACCCCTGACTTCAGGGAGATGTTCATAATTACACTCAGGGGGGGAGGGGGGTGGCCACGATATATGTCCGCGGAGTTAACCAAAAGTCAGGCTGAAATATTATCAAGGCCAACAGCTTTACTAGGTTATAATCTTCGCAGTTGAGATCTCACATAAGTCTCAGAAGCAGCTGCAAACTTGAAATCAGGATAGTGGCGAGGAAGAGCTGATTGACCGAGACTCGGCCATCGGAACCACAGCAAGACTCCAACAGCCGTGTCACAGAAAAGGTAAAATACTTGTTGAAGGAATCAGCAATCAATATTTTTAATCAGAAGTCAAGGTTCCACCAACAAAAATATTCGGTGATGTAGCCTTTCTTTTGCCGGGTAAAATCTTCTTAATCTTTCTCCAAAAAGCCTTATGATCATTTCCACTGTTATCAACTTGAGGTGCCTATTATAGCAGGGACGGCGGAGCGTATTCTTAAGTGTGGGGGGACTTGGAAACTCGCGCCTCCGGAGCCGCGAGTTTAGAAGGGGTCTGGAATTTTATGTACATTGAATTGCATGTACATTTGATGAAGTTGTTGATCCAGAGGAGAAAAAGTTGTATGAAAGAACAATACTGTGTGGTGAAACTTTCTAGAATCTGGAAAATAATCATGAAAGAAAAATGATGTTTATCTTATTGTTACTTAGTTTCGCGCGATTTCCAAAAAATTACAGTGCGAGTACTCGAACCCCACCCAAATAAATTTTCATACAAATTTTGAATGTCTGTTTTGGAAGCTGAGCAACAAATTGCGAGTTTCTACCGACTAAAGATGATACTTTCTCAATCTTGACAGTTAATGTGCATTTTGACCAAAATATAAAGCATTTGTAGAGATTCTATTGTTAAGATACTCAATCGTGATTGGTTAATTTGTATGAAAATTTGTCCCGAAAAAAAAAAACGTTCTCGCGAAAAATTGAACTCGCGAAATTAATACCCTGCTTAACAATTTTTTGAATCAATTTGGGCTCCTACGAGGACCCATTTTACAATAACTGAGCGAATTCTCACGTGCTGATTGGCTAATTTTTATCATCAATAAGAGTACAGACACATAAAATTTTAATTTATGCAAGGTATTTCGCGTGATAAGTGAGCTGTCAAACAGTCAGATTTTGACCCAATCAAATTGTATTACGTGTTGTCACAAGCCAATGAGAAGGCAAGAAAAGTTATTGAGAATAGTTGCGCCTTGATTGCGTCAATTTAAATAAAATTCAGCATTTTTCGAGTTTACTTGCTGTTTAGTAGTAGTATTTCGCCGGCTCTGGCACAACTCGAAAATTAAAAAAAAAATCAAGTTTTTTTGGGAAAGTATCGGAAAGTATCGGAAAGTATCGGAAAAGTTTTGATTGGATTTTGGAAAGAAAAATCAAGTTTTTTTGGGAAAGTATCGGAAAGTATCGGAAAAGTTTTGATTGGATTTTGGAAAGAAAAATCAAGTTTTTTGGGAAAGTATCGGAAAGTATCGGAAAAGTTTTGATTGGATTTTGGAAAGAAAAATCAAGTTTTTTTGGGAAAGTATCGGAAAGTATCGGAAAGTATCGAAAAAGTTTTGATTGGATTTTGGAAAGAAAAATCAAGTTTTTTTTGGGAAAGTATCGGAAAGTATCGGAAAGTATCGAAAAAGTTTTGATTGGATTTTGGAAAGAAAAATCAAGTTTTTTTTGGGAAAGCCGGGAAAGTACCGATCCAGTCCGGAACTCGAAAAATTAGAAAGAAAATCAAGTTTTTTTGGGAAAGCCGGAAAAGAGTCGATCCCGGGCACAACTTGGATTTTGGAAAGAAAAATCAAATTTTTTGGGAAAGCCGCGCCAATAGGCGGAGCGAGACGTGAGAGCGGAGGGCGATTCCTTCGGGAAAATGATGAGTTTGTGCCGATACGAAAGCGATGAAAGGGCCCCAAAATTAAAAAAAAATAGTAATTTAAAGATAAGAATTAATTTTAAAAAAATGGAACAATTAAATGATTTGTATTTTGGTGAACTAAAAAGAATTGCGAGAGAGTTAAAAATTAAAGGAAGATCAAAAATGAGAAGAAAAGATTTTATTAATGAGTTTAAAAAATACAAAGAGGAGGAGATTATTAATTTAATTGAAAAAGTTACTACTACTAGTATTTACATTTGTACCCACGGAAAACTCAAATATTTTTGTAAAGAATGCGGCGGATCACAAATATGCGAACATGGTAGAATTAAGTATGCTTGTAAAAAGTGTAGAGGATCACAAATATGCAAACACAATAAATATAAGTATCGTTGTAAAGAATGCGGCGGGTCTCATATTTGTGAACATGGTAAACAAAAACAACAATGTAAAGAATGCGGAGGATCGCAAATTTGTGAACATGGTAAACAAAAAGCTTCTTGTAAGGAATGTAGAATGAAATTAAAAAATGAATTATGATTTAAAGATAAAAGTAAAATGAAATGGATCGATTAGAAGTTGTTTACGAAAATGACAAAGAGTTAAGTATTTGCGATTTTATCGAAGAAATAAAAGAAGACTTACGTCAAAGATTATCAAAAAATCGACAATATTTTCTTGATAACTGGGAATATGGTGTTGATGAACCCAATGAAATAATTTTTGAAGTAGGATATTCTAATGGCAACGATTTTTTTCATTTGATTTGTTTTACAGCAAAAATGGGTTTCGGCGTTGATGAAATATGCGTTAATAAATTTGTAAAAAAAATTTTTAAAGCCGCTAATCGTAATTTTTCTGATAATATTTGTCAATACCATTTTACTCAGTCACGTGATTGGATTATTTCAAACTGGGATGACTTTAATTATTTTCATGATGAAGATGGTTTTTATCTTGGTTACTATGACGAGGAATGTCGAATTGACACCTTTGATGAAAAGTTTCTTATTGAAAAATTATCAGTATTTTTAAGATTAAATGAATACAAGATTGCGCATAAAGAGGCGATTTACAAGGACTTTTACGATGAATTAATAGAAGTAGCATGGCATCCAGAAAGAGTTGTGGATTGGTGTTATGATATTGAGGAAAAAGAAATTTATAATTCTTTACAGGATGAATAATCTTATGTAATTGTGTTGCATAACTAAAGTAATAGTTATGTAACAAAAAGACCTTAAGGAACAACCATGTCGAAATTATCTGAATCTTAAACTAAAAGTTATGGGGGAACCCTTAAGATCAAGTTTTTCCCATTCATTATCTAATATGGTTAAATCAAAGTGGTTTATGACGCTATCATATTTTCGAACTGGAATTGTTGGATAATCCTTTGAGGGTATGTTCGCGAGTAGGTGTGATGGTGAGAGTTTTACAAGTTCACCATTTTTGGTTTTGTTCAAATACGAAGACTTGTTATCAACTATACTACACATAAGTCTCAGTGGTTCCTTAATCTGGATATTTATGGGGTATAATTTACCTGGATTTATAACTTCAGGAACCCCTAAACCAAGCGACAATCCTCTAGTAAGTCTAATTTTGAAGTTCTTATTTGAATATAGATAAACAAAAGTATCAGTTTCAATTATTGTTATCTTTTCCGTATCAGGATCATTAAGAAAGACTGATTGAATATTACGAAGAGAATATGTACCGGGTTGAATTATTATGAATCCCTGATTCTTATCATTGAATAAGGTCTGTTTATCCTTGAAATTAATTAATCTTTTAGTTTTTATATTGCAATCCAGAAGCTGTATTTCCCGAAGATTTTTCAGAGGAGGATCTAAATAAATCCTACTTTCTGAATCATACATTGTTATGCTTAACATTTTGTTTTGATTACATAATATTCCTCTTTAAATCGAGCTTTGCTCGGGCGGCTACGCCGTGATTTCTATAATCAAAACATTAACGAAATAAGTACAAAGCTATTGCACCTCCAACAACCATAAATACTATCAGATTATCTTCATGTTCCGACCGGAGGGAGGGTTGAGTTGATTTAATATTATTTTCTGGTTTAATTGGATCTGTTTGTGGTTTGTTTTCGGTTTTATGTGGTAATGAAACTTTTGAAGCCCCCAAATTATGGCTTATTCCAACAGGTTTTGTTTCAGTATTTAATGAATTATTTACCCCAAAATTCATATCTTCAGTGGCTTTCATGAGTTTGTTATTATATCCAACCACACTTTCTGTATTGATTATCATATTACTAGGCATCAACCAAACACCAGGAGCAATAGCTAAATCAAGCCGTAATTTCGCTTCTTGTACAGCTAATTGATATCTTTGTATTGAACTGGAAATATCATTTTCTATAACAGAACTTTCAAATAAGTCTAAGAATTCTTGTTGAGTCTCTATCGCTCCACCTCCATTACTATAAATTGAGTTTCTAGTATTAACCTGTGACCCCAATATACAGTAAACAAAAGCCTCCACGGATCGATTTAATCTTCCAAGTCCAGCTTTAGTGAGCCCATGTCCGCTTGTTGGGATAAACCAAGCATATTTGAAATCGGTAAAGTCATCATTACGGATAAATGAAATGAGATTACCCTTTTCTTTCTTACCTCCCTCATCAGCAAATTTACTACCTTCACCGGGCCATTGATCTGCTTCAACATCATAATTTCTTACAATATGTACATTTTGATATCCCCCTCCTTTCCCATGATATCCTGCACCGTAATCAAGGAATATATCTCCTAATCCTGAATTTCTTCCACCTTTCCATCTAAAGTCAGAATTATTACTAATCCCAAATTCAGCGCACAATCGTTGATATGCAACTTTACTATATGGATTATTATTTATCACAAAAGGTTGTTCGTCGGGTAAAGGTAGTTTCATTTCATACAATATTCGTCGTATTGTAAAATACACATGAAACTTTATGAAACTACTCACTACTTTAGGATAATTTAAACTTTCAAAAGGACTTATCCCACAGCCAGATGTAGCACACCAAACCGCAAAGTTAAGCTGTTGAGGCCAATAATTAATATCAGGATTATTCAACCATCTTCTACTTTGTTTTGCAGTATTGAATGTTACAACTTGATTGGTAAAAACATTGCGCATCTTTGCGGTAAATTTCTTAGTATTTGAAACGTATATATCTAGAAAGGTTAACACTTTTGTTAAATCAGTTGTAAAGTCATCAAAGTTAATAGCAGGTATTGGATAAGATTGTTTGGTTATGGATAAACTTTTTGGAAATGAACCAACCTTAACTTTATTTTCTAACCCTAAATCTTGCCATAATAATGTTTTCAAATTAATAGGAAGATAATCAGTCCAAGTTTTTCCGGTAGGATCATCATTTGACATAACTGCTGTCCCATTAACTTTCCATTTAATATATCCTCCATATGAATCATTCACAAATGTAAATTTATCAAGGTTGGCGTTTGGGTACCTATTTTTGAAATCATCTATTAACATCTTATTCTTTGTGTTTCAGATAATCTGGTCTTTAAACCAGCGAAGCTGGCCGCCGCGAAGCGGAAGATTAAGAATAAGATGTTCACTAGTATTTATAATATCCACAGGAAGTCGGGCAGGCTTAATAAGCCGATCGCTGAATGCCTGCAAAACAATTACAACCAACATCAGTTCTCTCATATGAAATTTTTAATGATCCGGAGTGATTAATTCTTTTAATAGATCTGCTCGAACTTCTCTCCTTATCTGAGACATGTTTAAGTTTTTTTCTGTATCTCTCCTAAATTTTTGGCGGATTTCTTGTTTTAGTTTTTCAAACTTATCCACCTCTGATAAAATTAGAGAAAATTCTTGATCAGATATAACATTATCTTTTAAAGCCTTTGAAACTATGTCGTTAATAGTGTTTACTTTTGCTTTTGCCAGAGAAACTGTTTGTTCATGTTTACTAACTTTATGTGAAAGTCTTTTTGATGCGTATCCAAATCCAACCGATATTCCCCCGCAAATACCCCCCACAGCTCCTAATGGTATACCAACAACAGCACCAAAACCAGTAAGAGAGGTACCCAATCCACTTGCAGATAGGATAACTGAAAACACTCCACTACTAACACTTATTTTTGTAAATATACCTCTTGCTCTATTGTATTTTTTCCTAACTTCCTCATAATGTTTAATTTCCTTCTCAAGATTTTGTAGTACTTCACATGATTTTTGTAGTCTGAAATTATTAGGATCACCATTCGTTGGTAATTGTGGATAAATCGAGCTTTGCTCCGCGAAGCGGGGAGGCCCTTCGGGCTGTTCGGGACCGGCTACGCCGTAAATTCTATTGTAGTCATCCATATTGTATTTTACTGATCAACATGATATCTTTAAATTTGTTACTTTCTCTTCTTTACCCTTGTTCCTCCCTTCAGTCGGTCCACAAAATACAGAACCACAGCCATTATTAACAACCATATGTTCTTCCCTAAAAATCCAATGACCTCACCCGCCGTTTTGAATAGAAAGCTTACAATCGCACCAACCATTCCAGGTAATATTTCACCGAGTTTCTTACCAATAGCTTTAAAACCATTACCAACACCCCTACCTAATGTGGATAAACCTTTGGAAAGATTAGAAACTATAACACCAATGACTATACCTACAGCACTTACAACTGCAAAGACTGTAAAACCGTACTTTTTGAAGATATACTTTATCCGTTCCCGTAATGGTAGATTTTTAATTATTTCTTCATTTTTACTCTCCAGATCAGCTATTTGTTCTTGGTTGTAAATAATACTCTTTCTTGCTAGTTCTCTAAATTTTTCAACTTCATCTTTTAATCTTTCATTGCCGCGTTCTAACATTGTTAAATTTGACTGCCCTTTCTTATACTTATCTATTTCATCTTTGTATCGTTTCAATTCAACTCTAAGTTTATCAATCTGTGTTTTAGATAACAGCTTGTGTTTATCAGACTCATCTAAATAGCTTTCAGTTTTCGCAATTCTGGTTTGTTGTTTTTCAATCATAGATTTCAACTCTTTTCTTTCACTGGCAAAATCTTGTTCCATCTCATTTTTACCTTTTTCTAAAAGTGATTTTAACTCAGCTATTTCATTATTTAAATCCCTAATTTTTTTATTTTTTTCATTCAATTGCGACGAAATATCATCATTAGCTTCAACAATTTCTTCAGCTTTTTTACCTAGAGCTTTCATTATAGTGATAGGGAGTTTTTTTATTAATATCTCCATTCGCATTGAATAATTCATGCCACTTTTCTTTTACTCCTAATTTTCTAGGGATTGCAACTTCAATTCTACCCCACTCATCATATCTGAATAAAAAACTAGGTTTTGCATCTGGAAATTTTTTTAAAATATCACTCCAAACTTCATCTTTTCTTTCTTCCATAACATTCATCTCTATTTCTTCACTTGGCAGTTGTGTGTATCCTGATTTTGTTTTAGGTCTAGCGCCCTCATCCCCATAATTCCTATCACCTCTGGTTGTAGATGTTACTAGAACTTTTTTTTGTGATGGCTTTCTACCAAGTAGTAAACTTTTTTCATCAAAATCATCGTGATTTTCTTCTTCTCCCAATCCAATGGGATCATCGTCTGGTAATTCTGCCATGATTTTTTACTCATCAGTAAAGTAATCTTTAGACCTAAAAGTTTTTTTGAAATTAAAAAATGAATTATGATTTAAAGATAAGAAAATAAAAAAACAAAATGACTAATGAAAACACAAAATTAACTAATATTAATAATTATATTCCAAAAGAGCGTATGATCTTTTCTAAACCAATTTCAGGTCAAATTCCCGGTAGCAAGCCAAAAATTGAATTTAAGAGAATTAATATTTTTACAAAAAATGAAGATGGAACCGAAGGAGATCTTGTTATTGAAACTGGTCGTTTGTATTCATATGGAGTTTCAACAAATCTAGGCCAAGAAACAAATAAAAAATCAGGATATTCTTTTCCTTTGTGTTTATGGAGTTCAGATAAACCCACACCCGAAGAGGAAAAATGGATTAATGTTTTTGATGAAATAATAGATTGTTGTATGGATCATTTGGTAGAAAAACGAGAAGAAATTGACAAATTTGATTTAGAAAAGAATGATCTTATTAGAGGCGGTTTTAAAAACCCTCTCTATTGGAAAAAGGAAAAAATTACAAATCAAAAAGGAAAAATTTGCGGAGAGCGTAAAGTTGAAGGCAGAGGGCCAACTCTATATGCTAAGTTAATTTTTGATAAAAGAGAAGGCAGATTTATAACTAAATTTTATAATATAAAAAATGGTGAAGAAATAGAACCTGAAAATTTAATTAATAAGGGTTGTTATGCTTATTCCGCAATCAAAATTGAATCAATATTTATTGGAGCGAACATTTCACTTCAGGTAAAACTTTATGAAGCATATGTTGAACAAAAAAGCGAAAATAAAAAATTGCTCGATTTTTCAAAGTTAGTTATTTCTAATGCTAAATCAGCAGCTGAAATATGGGAAGATGATGGTATGGATTCAGATACTGGCAGTCTTATGTAAATACAATAATAAATAGAATTATGTTATATAACCTAATTACTGGTTACATAACAAAATAATGATTTATAATAATTTTGAAACTGCATAACCCAACGCCAACATTCCTCCTCCAACATATAACATTTCCCCCGTCTTTTGATTACTACTTGGTCTATAATAATCAGAGAATTTTGGTTCATCGAGCGAAGCGGAATATAATTCAAACTGTTCATCTGTATTCGAAATATTTTTTGATGCTTGGTATTTTTCATCTTTTTTCTTCATTTCCCAATCAATTAGTTTCTGCCTTTTTTCTTGGTATTCAGCGTAATCTTTTTGATATTTTTCTAATGCCTTATCGTGTCGTATTTTTTCTGTATCGGTTTTATCTCCTGATAGATATTTTGCAAGATATGATCCACCAACAAAGGCGGTTGCATTTAATACTGCTCCTCCCAACATCATTGCTATTGTTGCCATGTTTAATTTGAGGTTCCTCCCCTTTAGGTCGGGTTTCCTCCTTCGCTTCGCTCAGTTCGGTAAAATCTTTTGATCCTCTAAATATGTTTTTAGGTACATACTACCCGACAATACAGCTACCCATTTTGCATAATTTGTAATACTTGAGGATGGGTCATTCATAAATGATTCTTTCATCATCTTTTTAGCTACATAACCAACTCCAGCTGCTAATCCAATAAGTACTGCGGAATCAGTAACAGTTTTCACAAGTTTGTTTTCAGTTGACATAATTTTTTACTACATCAGTAAGAAATCTTTAAATCGCTTACTCATATCATTCCAATTTTTAGCGATTGTGGTGTTTGTGATGGTTGTGCGGGGATATTATTCGGAGCCGGTCCTACGGATCTTGCGGGTGGAACTTGAGATAAATCTACTATTATATTTTTATTATCCTCCTTTTCAGCGGAGCTGGTCCTACGGATTTGTCGGTACCTCATAAACATATCAAATGCTGTAAACCCTATTCCTACAATAGATAAAACGGTTGTAAAAGATAGTTCTGGAAGCCATGCTTTCGCTTCCCGATTAGATTCACTCTCTACATTTTCATTTTGCTCTTCTTCACGTTTCATTTGCTCAGCAGCTCGCATGGTCTCTCTAGCTAATGCTTCTTTTGCTTTTTTATTATATTCAGCTAATTTCTTACCTGCTGCTACTTTTTTAGGATCTTTCTCCCTCTTTTTAGAAGCATTACCTTCAGTTTTTTCTTTTGGTGGATCTCTAGTAATTTGTTCAGTTTGGTCAGGTACTTCGCTTCGCTCAGACATTATTTTAAATATCATTAAGAAATCTTTAAATCATGCTTACTAAACAGTATCAGACCCGCTTGCATCTTGCTTAGTAGACTGCTCAGTTTTACTTGAAATCTCTTGATTTTTATGCTCAGTTGTACTTGTAAATTGTTGATTTTTGCCCTCTGAGGTCTTGAATTTAACGTGTTTAGCTACTTGAAATAGCCCGCTAGCAAGTGCTGCCAATCTTCCTGCTTTCAATGCTAAGAGACCTACAATGTTTGTTAGTTCACGATTAACCAAATCATCATTCTTCAAATCCTTACAAAGAGCTTCTATATCATCCACAGGAACAATATAAGAAATGACTTGAGAAAGTAATTGAAGAGATGAATCTACCAATCCTCCGCTAATTTTTTTACCTAATACCGCTTGATAGCGATTATAATATTTTTCTACATCTTTTACTGATAATTTTTTTACATCTCCCAGACTCATATCAACCCCCAAATATTCCTTTGTAGTTCCAAGGGATGCGAGAATGGCTAGTGATTCTTGTTTTATTTCAAGTTCATGTTCCTCCCTTCGTTCGGCATCATCTTTTACATTGTCTTTTACCCCAGATTGTTCTTCTATATAATCTTCAACATTTGTCATCTTTTTGATAATACATGGGTTATTTTTAAATCGGCTACGCCGGTCCGAAGGAAATCACCTCGGGGATCTCCAAATAACAATTAAATGGGTAACGCAAACTCAAACATAGCCTAGAATATTTTTCTTTTTTCAGGAGTTGAACAAACTTTTTACATAATTCATAATCCAAATCACCACCGTAATCCTCGAAAAACATTTTCATCCCCCTTTGCGAGGGATTATGGAAAGTAACAACGCAGGCAACATTTTCACGGAATGGTTTTGATATCGATGTTAATTGTTGAGTGAGAACCCAAACTGATAAACCATGATGCCTTCCGGAGAATGCTAAATCTATAAACTTATTCGTTCGTTTCTTCAGATCACTCGAAACGGCGCAATCATCTAAAATTATTAGTGTATTTGTTCCCGAGAATAAAGTTTGGCAATCAGTTAACAATTCATTAATCTCATCGATATTACTTGCATCCGGCGATAATACATAGAAACGTTTATCTCCTCGAGCAAAGTCGCGGTAAGTTTTGTTTTTAGAATAAGTTGGGCATATTAAAACAATGAATTCAAACAATTTTCGAAATGGTCCGCGGAGTTGATCTATTATGTACTTTGTTTTCCCGCAATTTGTTGGGCCTGTTATAATGCAATGAAAAGGAATTTTATCTCGTAATTCTTCCATCTTTTTAAGTTAGTACATGATTGATCTTAAGTTTGAATTCATAACCTCAATTAATGCATCAGCAACCACAAACATGTAACAAGTCATAATACCAGAACCAATAGCTATTCTTTTAATTTCTATTTTTATACCATCTTGTGCGTTGTTTAAGGCTAAACCCCCTCCATGAATTTTATTATCTGGGTGTGTTCTCAAATCTATCCACAAGGCAAACTTATTACCATAAAAATCCTTTTCTTTTACCGACCAACGGGAGGAACCAGACCAACGGGAGGAACCAGACCAACGGGGGGAACCAGACCAACGGGAGGAACCTTCATTTCTTCCAAATCTCTTCTTTACCGACTCCCAAAGATCAGACGGCGCCATTCCCTTTGAGTAAAAACGATTTGGAACGCCATTAACATCAACATTGATTGAGGTGATTCCTGGATTGGAAAAATTCTCGGAGTCTCGTTTTCCTCCAACGTATGGTATCACAAACAAACATAATATCCCCGTAATTGACCTTCTCGGGAGATTAATATGCTGGTTTATAACACTATCAGTAGGCCTGGATATGGTGAAAGTTTTGTGTAAAGTAACATTCTCATAAAAGAATCCCTTACCAACCTGATAAGCTGCCTGTGCCTCGCGAGCTAAGTATTCGCTTGATATACAAGAATATTCCAACTCAAGGTTTGTGATTTTGTAAGTTGGAGTCTTTGTTGTATCTGAATAAACAACAATATCCCGAACTGGAGCTAGAGTAATCTCAAATATTAGTTGATGATCTAACGCCTTTGGGTAGAAAACCCCGTGATCGTTTAGAATAGGATGATTTAGCGGGATTTGGTACTTGGTGTTATGTACTACTGCAAGGGCTACTTCTTTTGCGTCTGTGTCTACCTTATCGCCCGCATTTGACCTTAGCTTCCTCATGTTAACAGAAGAAATACCTTGCCTTAATCCATCCTCTCGTTCTTCATCCGATAAGAATAAGTCGTGGTAAGTTTGAAATAAATCGTATCTTTGAGTATCCTGTAATGTTTCACCTCCAAAAAGAACCTTGAGTCTGGATACGAGGTTACTACCTACATTATTCACTAGGGTGTTATTTTCATGCCCCTCAACAGTCAATTTAAATACTAGATAAACGCTTCCTGGTACAATCACTAAATTTTCAGAAAGTTTTGGAATATTTATGTAAAGCGTTTCTCCAGGATTGGCTGATGAGGGGTTTAGTGTAATTCTATTCAATGTCGATTCCGCTTTCAAACCTAGTGGTACTCTCGGAATCCTGTTTGGGCTAATTTTTTCAGATACGGTTGTCATATTTATTTTAAGGAAGTGAGGAGTAATCTTTAAATGAGTTCAGTCTTATCGAAAAATTTAAGTCGGTTATATTATTCAACCGAGGGATATTGGAAAGGATATTCTGCAATTCCTAAATTAGCTGGGAAATACGGCGAAGCCTACCCCGAAGGGAAAGCGAAAGTAAGTGAAAATGAAGCAAAACAATGGTTGGAGAAACAAGCAATATGGCAAATCTTTCTTCCAGCTCCAAAGTATATTCCTAGACCGCACTGGACTGTGGATAAGCCGAATCAGATTCACCAAGCAGATTTGTTATTTTTACCGCATGATAGAGTTGGAAGAAAAACGTATAAATACGCGTTAGTTGTGGTTGATTTGGCTTCAAGATACAAAGATGCGGAACCATTAACCACAAAAGAAAGTAGAGAAATATCAAAAGCTTTCAGAAAAATTTATTCCAGGAAAATGAGATACCCCAAAACATTAATGGTTGATCCTGGGAAAGAATTTATGGGTGAGGTTTCCAAACTTATGAATTATCATAATGTGAAAATACAGAGAAGTGAAGCAGGAAATCATAGGGCCCAAGCGTTTGTGGAAAGAGCAAACAGAATATTAGGCGAAAGATTATTTAGCCATCAATACGCGCAAGAAATGATCAGTGATGATGGCTTTGCCCGATCTAAGGTATGGGTTAAACGACTACCAGATATTTTGAAAACTTTGAATAATACACCAACTAGAATAACCGGTAAAGAACCAATTAAGGCTATAAAAATGAAAGAGGTTGACATTGAACCTAAAAAATACCGACGAGTTGTCGGGCTTGATGAGGTTAGACTGCCGCCTGGTGTTAAAGTTCGGTATTTATTAGCTCCTGGTGAACTTGAAGGAGGAGAACAAAGGCGGGCTACTGATCCTATTTGGAGTATCAAAGTTTATGATATTTCTAGAAGCGTCGTTTCACCAAATCAGCCAGTTTTATATTATTTATTGGATGGCCCTAGACGGGGATTTGTTAGGGAAGAATTACAGGTTGTTCCTTATGATACAGAACTCCCGCCAGATTCTGTTTTAAAGAGCCCCGCCCGATAATGCCCGTAGGCAAAAGTATTTATTCCATCTTCACAAATTATTCTTTTATCATCATCGCAAGACAGCGAAACTTTGTTAACAGTTTCGGTGTAAACATCATGCAAACGACTCCTAAATACATTCATCTGTCTCATTTGGGGCTTTTTATTGAAAAGACAATCCTTGTAATCTTCAAATCTTATGGTCTTTTTTACTACTGCCTTTTTCATTCCCTTACATTTCTTTTCTTCTTCACCTTCGTCCATCCTGTATGAGTAAAGCTTGGCCCTCAGACCCACAAATTCCTCTATCGTTTTTCCCCCAGCCTCATCTTTGAACATATTTATGACTTTTTTGTTTACTCCTGTCTCAATGCCCGATGGATGGTTTTTAGGAAAATTTGAAGTATCGAACATTTCTCTTACATCCGGGGCAATGTCCTTGTAGAAATCTTCCGTTTCTATCAAATACGCGAGACTGTCCGTATCTGTAAAAAGTAATTTTACCATTTCGCCGTATTTGGGTTTGATATAATTGTAGTGAAAGTTGTACATTATTGTTTTACTTAAATCCAGAATGCACATGCCCAAGTAAACGGGTTTATTGAATACTAACTTTGTTTTCTTCATGTGAATGGCTACAAGATTTTCACAAAAGATAGTGCGATGTTGGTAGTTAGGTTTTGATATTAATTTTTTCGCGTCTTTTTGATTTGTAACCAATTTAATGTCAACCCTATTTCTAATGTTTTCCATTGTTTTACCAAACACAGAATTGTTCATTAACTTGAAGAAATCTTTCTCAAAGTCGTTATTTCCTTTAGCTCTTAGGTTGGTATTCAATTCAATGTATGGTTTTAGCCAAGCTGACTCTTCGAATGTAATTCCTCTATGAATTTTTGTAACTTTTAATCCTAAGGATTGGTAAAGTTTTAGTGTTTCACGATGAACAACATACTTTACCTTATTGTTTAGGTTTGGGATTAATTTCTCCACTTTATTAACTACAATCCTTTCTGGAGCTAGAGGATAATCATTGTGTAAATCATGAAGGTGAGTTGGGTATTCTAAATCAACCTCTAGTATACATGGGGTATTTTTCCAGTTTCTAAGATCTTTATTAGACATCCATCTGAAACCGTGGGTGGGTAAAGGCCTACTCATTCCTCCCCCATACAAATTATTAGCATCCAGATATTGAATAAACATTTTGGGCAGATTGGGATCATAATTACTCATGTATGGGTTGTTTGCTTTCCCATATCTCGTAGAGATCATAGAGATGCCTCCCCGGATACCTTTCTCAAACATAAGAAGCATATCAACATCGGTTAACAGTTCCAATTTCACTTTTGTGTACTTTAACGCGGCATCCCAAGCTAATCCTGGTGCTGTATAATAGTGGGCGGGATCCAAACCATAATTCTTTTGGCAAACATCTCTAAAGTTCTCAAATACATCCGCTAAAAGTAGTACATCCGTCTTGAGATATAAATCGTGGTATTCTCTCATTGTTTTCATTTTGAAAGTTTTCCATACATTTTGTGCGTGCTGGTAATCGCCTTCTTTTATTTCTTCGTCGTTTAGTTTAGAGTAGAATTCATCCTTTGGCGGAAGTTGGGTTGCGCTGAGTTTTTCAAATTTGTCGAACCATTCATAGGGAAATACACCCTTTCTCAACAACAGCTTTAATTGTTCGCCTTCATAGTAACTCGTTAAGTTTTTGAAAGATTCTTTTGGGAGATTAGTTACTAATTTATCAAGACTGGTTGCCATAAATTTGAATGAATCTATGAATCTAATTTCTCGCTTCACCTCAACCATCTTACCTTCTTTATTTGTAAATGTATCAACCACAATCTGTTTTGTGAAAGAAATATACTTTTCCTCGCTATTGGGGATACAATTTATTTTACCTTCTGTTACACCAAGGTTTTTGATAAAAAGATGGGCATCATACCCAGATAGGTTGTGAAATATTACAGGAAAGAACTTTGGAATCTTGTAATTTAAGTTACATTCGTTATGAGCGGCACCTCTGTAATTTCCTGTAAGATGACAATGATCTATTACCTTATCTTCTCCCAATTCTTTTTCACAAATGTGGCAGTGCGTTGCTAAATTATGACTTATTTTATCTTCTCCAGTCATCCTAACTTTCTTTTGGTATCTAAAATCATTGTAAATTCCCCTAATATCCGACTCCAAACTTTTTACAAATATCTGCGCTACATCTTCATCTGGCGATTTGGCGGTGTATTGCCTAATGACAGTTTCATAATTTTCGCCAAAAAATTTCACGAGATAACTGAATCCCGATGGCGTATGCTTTTGGTATTGTTTGGTAAAGCTTTTACGAAGGTCTGGTGAGCATGTGCTTATTTTCTCTGTAAAACTCTCAAAGTCTGCGTATACAACAAAGGGTACTCGCATTTTTCTATGGTGATTAGTGAAATTAATGTACACGGGATTGCCATCTTCATCCTTAGGCATTTCAATCTTAACTTCTTCATTTTTGTTACAATATTCTAGATGTTTTTTCAATGATTTTTCCGTTGGAAATGAATTGTAGCATCTATGGCAAAAATATCGTTTGTGTTGATTATTATTAATTTGCGAAGATGCAAGCCTGCTAAAATTCTTTATCCAACAGTAGTGACTATTTCCTTCATCATTCGATATTAGAAGTAAATCAATCCAATAACCACTTTTATTACTCATTCTTAGAGGGTATACTTCTCCCTTATCTTTATCAAATTTAAATCCGTGGACGTTAATCGCGTAATAAGGATTCTGCTTTTCAAACTTAGCAATATCTTTCAATTTGGTGGGGAACTCTATTCCTGTCCAGTTAAACTTTTCAGAGTTTTCTCTCATTTGTTTATCTAGTCTTTGTGGATTTTTCTGTTTTGGAAACGCAGCGGAAGTTATTGACCATTTGAAACATTCATTATCATTCTCATTTTTAACGTTTATGATTGCTTTCTTTGATTCCAATATTCGCGGCAGTGGAATGTAGGAACTTCCAGAAATGGGTTCATAAGGATCGATGTTAATATCAAAGTATTCCACTCGGTCGAATTGCCATCCAGAACCTTGTTTTTGAAACTTTTCAATCAATTCAAGTTGACGATTTGTCATGATATTGTACAATTCAGAAAAATCGGTTGACTCTGTTATGATTTCCACATTTGAATGAAAGTATCCTGAATTTTCATCAATCATTCCAGTATTGTGGTTCTTTTTTATGAATTTGCAGGTAAAGATGAACTTGATTTTGATGGGCTTCTTTTGCTTATTAATTAGATCCAAGACTTTTGGTTTGATTTCATTGATAAATGTATTTGGGGCGTACCCTTTTTGGCCATCTATCCTGTGGGTTTTCAGATATCCCCTCAATGCTGTTTGTTTTTGCTTTGGAGTTAGGCGTTTGTTTAAATTAAATATTCTATTAACCTTTTTCTTCAAACCATCAACTCGTTCGTTTACAGTCTTTTTGATGGGTTCTGGGATATAAGATAATATCCAATCCGCAAACTTGTTAAGCTCTTTATTTACCGTTTTTGCGACTTTGCTTGCCAAATTTTTAAGTGACGTGGGTTGTGATGTGGGTTTGAGAATGGGGATATTAATCTCAGGAACCGGTTCATCAAGAATTGGTGTCTGTTCCATTTTTAAATTAATTCTTATCTTTTAATTACCATTTTTCATTTTCATTTCAATTTCAATTACTATTTTTTTTTAATTTTGGGGTCCTTTCATCGCTTTCGTATCGGCACAAACTCATCATTTTCCCGAAGGAATCGCCCTCCGCTCTCACGTCTCGCTCCGCCTATTGGCGCGGCTTTCCCAAAAAATTTGATTTTTCTTTCCAAAATCCAAGTTGTGCCCGGGATCGACTCTTTTCCGGCTTTCCCAAAAAAAACTTGATTTTCTTTCTAATTTTTCGAGTTGTGCCCGGGATCGACTCTTTTCCGGCTTTCCCAAAAAAACTTGATTTTCTTTCTAATTTTTCGAGTTCCGGACTGGATCGGTACTTTCCCGGCTTTCCCAAAAAAAACTTGATTTTTCTTTCCAAAATCCAATCAAAACTTTTTCGATACTTTCCGATACTTTCCGATACTTTCCCAAAAAAACTTGATTTTTCTTTCCAAAATCCAATCAAAACTTTTTCGATACTTTCCGATACTTTCCGATACTTTCCCAAAAAAACTTGATTTTTCTTTCCAAAATCCAATCAAAACTTTTCCGATACTTTCCGATACTTTCCGATACTTTCCCAAAAAAACTTGATTTTTCTTTCCAAAATCCAATCAAAACTTTTCCGATACTTTCCGATACTTTCCGATACTTTCCCAAAAAACTTGATTTTTCTTTCCAAAATCCAATCAAAACTTTTCCGATACTTTCCGATACTTTCCGATACTTTCCCAAAAAAACTTGATTTTTTTTTTAATTTTCGAGTTGTGCCAGAGCCGGCGAAATACTACTACTTGTTTACTTGCGTTTTCTTTTCATTTAAGTCTTCATTTGACCTTTTTCGCATTTTGTTATTGTAAAAAACAAATTGACGTCAGTTTTTTATGCGTCTGTCCTCTTATTGATGATAAATTGCGTCATAACATTGTCAAAGTTTGTTGTAGATCCACTCGCCTATCGGCTCGTGGATCTACAACACTTTGACAATGTTATGACGCAATTTATCATCAATAAGAGGACAGACGCATAAAAAACTGACGTCAATTTGTTAATTTGAAGGAACTTGACAATGTCCTTCAGCTTTTAGCGTAATTCGACCGTGTCATGTAGTAATTTTGAATAGCTATACTTTGTTGTAAGGAACAAGTCAAACTGTGCACAGTTTTTTTTGTTGTTATAAGGAAACCATCACTATGGAAACTTAAAATCAGTCTTGTCAGTCTGAGACTATTTGTTATTAGTATAAATCTACTAGCGGTCTATCACAAATGCCGCGTTCTGATTGGCTACGCTACTCACTATCTATTCTGTGATAGATGGCGAGTAGCGTAATGGCGGCCGCTTCTTCACATTTTCGAAGTGTCCGTGAAGAAGATTTAGACAGTTTACTGGTCGAGGCCGTTCCAGAAAAGACAAAGTTTTGAACAACTTGTAGATTTATACTAGAACAATTAGATTACTCGCTCTCGATTTCTATGCGTGATAGTTGACTCGGGCTGCGCCCTCGTCAACTATCACGCGATAGAAATCTCGAGCTCATAATCTAACTGTTTAATAGAGATCAATACTTTCACAACTTTTGCGAAATTTAGTTCCCTGATAATGCGTTTTTTCTTTAACAAATCGTGAAATTTAAGTCTCGCGAAAAAATATGCCCGTTCAGGAGCCCATGTAGTAGGCTCCTGGCCCGTTCCATTTTCGCGAAATGAAGTTTCTGCTAAAAAAAAAGTCAAACAAAAATGCCATCTCAGATCAAAAAAGCAAACTAAATGCTTGAGTCTCATCCCAAATTCAGACCATTAAACAGCATATGCGGGCCTTTTCTTGCAAGGGCGACAACAGCAACAGCAGCCACAGTAGCAACCGGTAATGATTGACAGGATCAGCAGCAGAGTCAACAGTATCAAGGAAACCCGCGCAGCGGTGTTTCGTGCCTCCCACCAGCGAATGAAATCTGCCGTCACAAAGAAACAGAAGAGTTAACATTTCACGCCTAGAAGGGAACGATCGACATAATTAAAAATTCTTCTAACAATAACGATACATTGGAAAACAAAGCAGTAGTAAAAATTTATGAAATGAGAAACGGATCGATTCAAAGATTATCAGTTGATCTAACCTTAGATTCTTCAAACAAACTGAAACAAAATGTATGGCATCATCCATAAAAATTACCGCTGAGGGAGACCAAATAAGACCGTTTATTATATGGCTACAATAGTACGCGCGCTCTGATTGGCTGCTGAGAGGGCAAGATTTTCTTGTAATGACCGGGCACTATGAAAATTTTTTCAAAAAATTTTTTTTTCCTTTGATTTGGACAAAAGTTGTCTCATTTTCAAAGGAACTGTTTTTTCTGTCAATTCTGGTCTCGATCGCGTGGTCATGCGTGTTTCGGTTCAGTGAACATGACCAAGAATGACCTCTTGTGTGTGCAAGCATATACTGAAAAACCCTTCGTTCCGTTTTTCTTTTTTCCAATGCTAAAAAGGGCATATAATAAATAACTTATTAACCTCGCCTGTTCGGTCATTACAGGGAAATCTCTAGACCTCGACCTTGACTGTATTGTCCTCGCTATCCATTGGTCAATACATCAAGGTCCGAGATTTCCCTGTAATGACCTCACTCTCGGTTTTAAATAAGTAGTATGTATCAGTAAGCTAATTGAACAGAAGGCCATCAACCAGAGGAGGGTCTTCATGGAGACTTGATACGTGACGGCTAAAAACTGATTTGACGGCTGACGCTTAAATTTCTAGCCGTTTGACGGTTGACGGCTCTTAGTTTGTCGCTTGACGGTAAAATAACAATAACAACAACGATAACAATAACAACAATAACAACAACACCAATACTAACAACAACAATAACAACAACAATAACAATAATAACAACAACAATAACAATAACAATAATAATAACAACAACAATAACAATAACAACAACAGCAACAATAACAACAACAATAACAATAACAATAACAGCTGCATTTTAGGCCGTTTGATGGTTGACGGTTAACCCCACCAAGAATCCTACCAGAGCCCACAACTCCCATACTCTACGGTGGCCATCCTCTGCCACGGAAAAACTTACTTTCCCTCACTTCTCAATATCGCTACCCAATTTACTATCTGAACCTAGGCGAAGAGAGACAATGCGCAGTTAAGTTTCTTGTCTAAGGAAACAACACAGTGCCATCACCACGCCTAGAGCCCTTGAAGTCCTGCTCAGAAGTCCGAGAGGCTCACCACTACACTACCGTTTCTCCACGTGGAGTATATGCAAAACGCACCGCAATAATCGGTGGAGATTGGCAACTTCAAAGAAAAGAGCGACACTGCTTTCAACGTGATCTGCAAAAAAATTATAAACAAGAAAATTCCGTCACAAATAGCGTTTTACTGCAGAACTAACTTATGGAGCTGAGTAAAACACATCATAAATACCCTACACATATAGTAGTTCAGTAAGTCACATCTTGCTGACCTTAAAAGTTAAGATTCCGTCGTCTTCCGGTGCAATCTCTGTCTTGATAAACACGCCTGCGTTATCAACAGCCAGTCCTGGTACAGGTAGCTCGCTACCGGAAGTGAAGACGTGTGTCCAATCAATGTCGTTGTCTTCGACCTTTACATTGATGGTTACAGTCACCGGCTCGTCACATCTGTTGATCAAAATATAAATTCACCTTACATCATGTGTCTTCATACATAATACTCTTAAGGTAGTGTGCGAAATTGTGATATCAAGCCGGAAAAATGAAAAAACAAAAAAAAATTAACTGCTAAATAAAAAACTGACACCAGTATGCGTATCAATATAATCATTGCTACCTTGCAACGTTCCATTTACTTTCCGACAGAGTCTCATTTATTATCAAATTAATTAACTTATCCTTACCTCTTGTAAACAGTAATTTAGTCATTACTTAACTGACTGTTGTAACTAGCGTTTGCTATTTGAGGGCGGAGCTGATTTGTACGTTTCGAATTTGAATTGACTGAATAAAATAATAATAATCATAATCATAATCATAATAACAATTCCAACCTCACGTTCACACCGATTCGCTTCAACTTTAAGGAGTACATGAAGCAAATCGGTGTGAACATGAGGTTGGAAGTTATCCAGAAAACAGCATTGCTGGGGACAGCAAAGATACTAAGGAAAGTGCTGTCCCTGTAAGAAGAAGGAAAAGAGAGACCTGGGACCCATGGTGACTTGTTGTAACCCGCTCCCAAGGACTATAAACCAGGCAGAATATCCTGCCTGAGTCTACAAGAAATGGACAAAACAACAACAACAATAATAATAATAATAATAATAATAATAATAATAATAATAATAATAATAATAAGTACAATTCAGCCCAACGTGCAACACAATCGTAACTCCCTTTGTAAAATTGTTATCATAAAATACAGCTTTCCAGGGAAGTGGTGAATCATGTAAGCCTTTACAAAATATCCCGAGGGGAAGTGAATCATGTAAGCCTTTACAAAATATCCCGAGGGGTAGTGAGTCATGTAAGTCTTTACAAAATATCCCGTGGGGTAGTGAATCATGTAAGCCTTTACAAAATATCCCGAGATCTTCTGATTACCCCCTCCCCCCTCCCTCGAGGAGATCTTGGGACATTTTGCTTTCCGTGCAGGGAGAGTCACCGCGCGTTTCGAGAAAACGAGCCCCAGGGCCTTAAAAAATGGCACGGCCCTGTGTATGAGCCCGCGAGATGCAACCGCTTCTAAATGGGAAAAACACAAAAATAGCTGCGGTTTTCCCGTCCGGCCCTCCCACTCAGTCAAAAAGTACGTATCATTCAATGTTGGTCCAACGGAATCACCCATAAATTGCCATATCCACCTAATACCTCTAAGTTACTTACCTGTTGATTGACATTGTCAGAGTGGTGTATTTACTACCAAACATAGGACTACACGTTATCGTCAGACAGTCGTCGGTGATGGTGCAGTTACCCTGTAGCTCCATCGACTTGCATTCATCATTTCCTGCCAGGCTGTTCGCGACTTTCTCGAGGAGCTCGTCTACAGCCTTGGTAGAGGATTCTGCAAAGGACAACAATTTCTTTACTCTACTTTCTCGGTCTATGCTTTCTCTCTCACCGGTTAAGACATTGCTAAATTATGTGGAAACTTATTCTCACCTAATACTGACTGATTCAGGAAAAGTGGGCTGGGATAAAAATATATCTGCAACCCTTAGATATGAGCAAACGCACCTTCTGGTTCGCTCCCTCCTCATTGGCTATTTAGTAAATAAACCCCTTCCGGTGGCTGGTGTATCGGAGGATAATGCCCGCGGCTAAGAGATTGTCAGAAAAATGAACAGTTGGCCGAGAAGCGAAGCTTCGAGGACATATGTGAAATTTTGAGGACAATCTCTCAGCCATATGGGCTAAACCCCCGGGGGGGGTACTCCCATATATGGGCTATATAGGTATGTGCCGCGGGATAGGGTATGGTTTTTGAGGTTCTCGATCCTTAAATAGGGCATCAATTTTGCCCATGTTGGCATAGTATTCCCGGTGTGATCCTTAGATAGGGTACCTAAATTGTATCGGTAAGTCTACTATACTATGCTTGATGCTAACTTCCAGTAACCTTACAGAAACGAAATAAAGTTGACCCGTTCAAGCTATTTTTAGTTTTTGTTTTTCCCTTGCATAGGGTGTCATTTTTCGTGTTTGGGCCTTAAATATGGTATCAATTTTCGTTTGCTTAAGACCCTTCGGGGCACACACCTATCCGAAATTTATGGGAGTACCCCCCCCCCCCCCTCCGGGGCTAAACCGCTATGAAGCTACCACTGTTTTTTTCCCCTGCATGGATGGTTCCGTACTTGCACTAGGAAGACTTCCTGGAGTGAAAAGTTACTTCCGGTAACTCACACTGCCCGGTACGGGAATGAATATCCGCAATATTCATTAGTAAAATCCAGAAAATTAAAATATTGTATTGAATAACAGTAAAGTCCCGGAATGCCCGGAGGAAACGCGTCTTTTGATAATCTCAGTTATCAAATTCTAACTCGCAACACAAAAAAGTCTGCACCGGTTCAACAAAAGTTTTCTTGACTTCTATTTGAAGTCAATAGCGCTACGCGTATTTACTCCGGTCATGCTTGAACCAGATACAACACAAGGGAATTTGCTCGCTCATAGAAAACGACATCATTAAGTCAGCTATGTTATGGTATATAGACGGGAATCATCGTTCTGAAAAGAACAGAGATGCAAGTTTTCTTCTATTTTCATTGCGTTATACAGCTCATAAATTTCGGTATCAGTTCTTCGACGACTTATTTACAATAACTATCCCTAATAATGTTAAAATGTAAAAAAACAAGTTTGACACTTGCTGATTTACCTTCATCATACGAAGCGCTGGTCTTCAAAATAAGGAGAGAAACGGTACAAAAGCCCCAGACGAACATTTTAGCCACCATATTGTAAAACACGTTACGGTATTTCAACATGCAATTTGAGAAGCATGGGTAAGTTTTATTTCAGTTTCCATGTCAGGCAGCCGTATATTCATCAAGCAGGCCTGGTAGACTCCCAGCGAATAAACCGAAACATGCAGTTGTCTATCCCACTAGTACTCGGCAAGCCAGTTAACTCAAAATGGCATGTTAGCCTCATCTTGATCACTAGCCGAACCAACCATATAATTATCGTATAATAATAATAATAAGAAGAAGAAGAAGAAGAAGAAGAAGAAGAAGAAGAAGAAGAAGAAGAAGAAGAAGAAGAAGAAGAAGAAGAAGAAGAAGAAGAAGAAGAAGAAGAAGAAGAAGAAAAAGTTACCCGGAGCCAATGAAGAAACCAGCTTTTATATTATCAATAGCTGTTTGAATCTTTAATAATAATTATAATAATAAAAACAACAACAACAACAACAACAACAACAACAATAATAATAATAATAATAAAAAAACTAGAAATAAGACTCCCGCAAAACCTCGCGAAATAATTTTTTTATTCGTTGCTTCACAGGTCTTTTTTTTTGACCGGCTATGAGGCAATCTTGTTTTGTTAAATTGTCGCCAATATGCAAATGCCTTTGTTTCATTTAGAGTTCTTAAAACTTAGCTTGATCGCTTGTTCAATTTCCAAAGGCAGAAGTCCATCGATCGATGGCGGCAAGGCAGCTTATCTTTGCCCTTTTATGGTGCTTCATCTCTGCAGTTTTTGGTAAGCATGTCATACTAACTATGGTCATACTGAACATAGTAATTATCAGTAGGACTATAAATACCTCTTATTAATCGAGTTCGAGGTCCGTACTGTAAAATACGGACCGAGTTTTTTCCCGTCGATTTATGGCCCAAGCGCGAAGCGCGCGGGCCATAAATCGACGGGAAAAAACGAGGATCCGTATTTTACAGTACGGACCGAGAAAACGAGGTTAATAAGATATTTATTATATCTCTGGAGTCATTTTGGCGACCAAAACAAACTTTAGCGGGCCGCACAGTGAAGTACGGCCCGCTAAATTGACCAATCACAGCGCGCGTACTAACTGAGAGATATAATAAGGTTCATTATTGAATGTTGTCAGTATCATGAACACAAACCATACATACTATGCGCAGCTCAAAAGAAAAATGCCTTCTTATCGCTTGCAAATGTCACAGGCAGTTAAACTGCAGATTTTGCGGATACTTTTAGGAGTTACCATTGAAACGTTTTCAAGCTCTTCTCGTGCCTTCTCCCAACATCCCGCGTGGTTTGGCGTCGTAAAATGTACGGCAACCGGAAGAGAACATTTCACGTGCCAGGACAGTGGTATCTCTCAGATTTTTATAGTGATCATCTCTAATGGAGAAGTGTTACTAATCAATGTAAATGTAGTTGTGTGAAGACAAGTTAAAAGGGAAAACAGTTCACTTCCGGTTGCCGTCCGCGTCTCAAAGACGCGCGTGCTTAAGCTCCCTAGTATTAAGACGGGCCCACGACGCACGACGAACAACCTTTAGTAATGCGTCGGTCAAGACGTATTATCTGTTGGGGTATACATAAGTTTTGAAGACTGCTAAATTTGCCCCGCGACCAAAGGGAAAAGGAGAGAACACGCAGGATTGCTAGTCGGGGAGACTAGGCTGAAACTACCTTGAAGTGCATGATGGGTAAGTGAAAGATGGCGGACAGTTTGAGACTTTTATAACTGTGGGAACTACCGCTCGGTTTTTCGAGAACTGTGCAATGATTTGTAGTGTTTGATTAAAGATCACCATGCATTGTAATGGCAGGAGCCAGACAGAATTTGTTCAAGTGGAATCGTCAAACAAAACCAAATTCGGTAAGCAAAATAGCGAGACAAAGATGAGTTAAGTGGAGAATGCCCAAGAAAGTAATTGTTGATAATTTATCCATCGATCTTTACATTTAACAGAACTATTCTAGAGGCGATGTTCAAGACTGGATCAAGGTAAAAACTCTAAGCTTTTCGTTGGTTTAAATTGTATTATATCTGTTTGTTTCTGACTAATACGCGGTTTAAGGATGTTTTAATCTGATTGAAAACAATAAACCAAGACCACTGAAACGATATAACCTTACTGATTTTTTATTTCCTTTCAGATTTACAAAGCATAATTCTAATTCAACAATTTTTTTTACTCTCACTATAAACATGTTATGTACTTTTAATATATTTACTCCGTACGTAGTAACGAAACTGAAACGAGGAGGGTTGTCCAATACACCCAAACTGAGTCCGATGGACAAAGGCCATGAACGATCGGACTCACCGGAAGTAAGTTCGCGAGAGACTTAGAAAATATACAGCAACATAGAGTACAGTGAAAGGGGCCCGGGAAAATGTCGGCAAACGGACTCCATCGGATCCGATTGAGACGGGTCGCCGATGCAAGAGTCCATCGGACTCGTGTCGTGTCAGTTCGCGAGAGACTTAGAAAATATACAGCAACGTAGAGTACAGTGAAAGGGGGGGTGGGTACCTAAGACCCAAAAACGAAGACCCCTTCAAAATCGTCTTGAAATCGCTTGAAAAAGGTTCAAACATGATCCTCGAGACAAGGAACAACAAAATATGCGGTTTTCAGCGAATTTGACCGGGGTCTTCGTTTTGTACATAACCCTACCAAATGTACAAAACGAAGACCCCTTCAAAATCGTCTTGAAATCACTTCCAAAGGCTCACACATGATTCTCGACCGAAGCAGAAACAAGGAGCACTAAGATTTGCGGTTATCAACGAATTTGACCGGCGTCTTCGTTTTGTACATAACCCTACCAAATGTACAAAACGAAGACCCCTTCAAAATCGTCTTGAAATCACTTCCTAAAGGCTCACACATGATTCTCGACCGAAGCAGAAACAAGGAGCACTAAGATTTGCGGTTATCAACGAATTCGACCGGGGTCTTCGTTTTGTACATAACCCTGCCAAATGTACAAAACGAAGACCCCTTCAAAATCGTCTTGAAATCACTTTCAAAAGGCTCACACATGATTCTCGACCGAAGCATAAACAAGGAGCACTAAGATTTGCGGTTATCAACGAATTCGACCGGGGTCTTCGTTTTGTACATAACCCTGCCAAATGTACAAAACGAAGACCCCTTCAAAATCGTCTTGAAAGCAAAAACTTTCAACGTTTGCTGACGCGTATTCTTAATGCTCTTAATGTTTTTTTTCTTGTGTGCCCAAATCACGGAGCGTTACTATATAAGGAGGCTAAATTGTTCTGCCTCTCAGGCACAACTTCAAGTGAGACGATCTTATTGGTTGGGAACTAAAATCATCTGGCTTTTGGTGTGGTGTGATCCAAACATGTCTCATTTTCTAGACTAAAAATAGATTTAATTCGTTACAAGAAATATGTATAAAATTCTCCATTTGTTGATATGGTGCAAACAACTCAAAACAGACTTACAAATAGTAAAAGATACATGTAGCTCTTATTCTGCAAAATCAATTTTCTTACCGCACAACGAAGACCCCTTCAAAATTGACTTGAAATTACTTTAAAAAGTTTCAAATGTATTCTCTGCTAGATCGTCCAAAGTTCTATTCAGGAAATTTGTAAATAATAATAATAATTTAGTTAGCAAAATAATACATAAAAGCTTGAACGTATGAATCTTGTATCTCCGAGCGTGTTGAGAATATTTTCACACTACTAGCAAATCATAAGTGCATGCTTTTGAAAATCAAATCTTCACTAAGAAGTCATACGTAATATCCTGTGTTAGTATATACCAAAACAATGGATAGCGTTGTTGCCAGGTGCTGATTGGCTTCTCAAACATTGCTATTCACCTCCGAGCAACTTGCGCGGGAAAACTGTAATCGTTGACTGGAATAATTGAATTAATAATTGTTTATATTATCCCACTGTTTTAGGATATACTAAAACGACTATTCACCGAAGTGGCGGTGGCTAGTGGTGGATAAATATCCACCACTAGCCACCGCCACTTCGGTGAATAGTTGTTAACTATATGTTTCAACTGCAACATTTACCGATATTTAAGTATGTAGTAACGCTCCGTGATTTGGGCACACAAAAAAAAAACATTAAGAGCATCAAGAATACGCGTCAGCAAACGTTGAAAGTTTTTGCTTTCAAGATGATTTTGAAGGGGTCTTCGTTTTGTACATTTGGCAGGGTTATGTACAAAACGAAGACCCCAGTCGAATTTGTTGATAACCGCAAATCTTAGTGCTCCTTGTTTCTGCTTCGGTCGAGAATCATGTGTGAGCCTTTTGAAAGTGATTTCAAGACGATTTTGAAGGGGTCTTCGTTTTGTACATTTGGTAGGGTTATGTACAAAACGAAGACCCCGGTCAAATTCGTTGATAACCGCAAATCTTAGTGCTCCTTGTTTCTGCTTCGGTCGAGAATCATGTGTGAGCCTTTAGGAAGTGATTTCAAGACAATTTGGAAGGGGTCTTCGTTTTGTACACTTGGTAGGGTTATGTACAAAACGAAGACCCCAGTCGAATTTGTTGATAACCGCAAATCTTAGTGCTCCTTAATCATGTGTGAGCCTTTTGAAAGTGATTTCAAGACGATTTTGAAGGGGTCTTCATTTTGTACATTTGGCAGGGTTATGTACAAAACGAAGACCCCGGTCAAATTCGTTGATAACCGCAAATCTTAGTGCTCCTTGTTTCTGCTTCGGTGGAGAATCATGTGTGAGCCTTTAGGAAGTGATTTCAAGACGATTTTGAAGGGGTCTTCGTTTTGTACATTTGGTAGGGTTATGTACAAAACGAAGACCCCGGTCAAATTCGTTGATAACCGCAAATCTTAGTGCTCCTTGTTTCTGCTTCGGTCGAGAATCATGTGTGAGCCTTTAGGAAGTGATTTCAAGACGATTTTGAAGGGGTCTTCGTTTTGTACATTTGGTAGGGTTATGTACAAAACGAAGACCCCGGTCAAATTCGCTGAAAGCCGCATATTTTGTTGTTCCTTGTCTCGAGGATCATGTTTGAACCTTTTTCAAGCGATTTCAAGACGATTTTGAAGGGGTCTTCGTTTTTGGGTCTTAGGTCTTCGGTCTTCGTTTTGTACCCACCCGTGGAAAATGTCGGCAAACGGACTCCATCGGATCCGATGGAGACGGGTCGCCGATGCAAGAGTCCATCAGACTCGCCTCGCGTCAGTTCGCGAGAGACTTAGAAAATATACAGCAATGTAGAGTACAGTGAAAGATTTTTATTCTTAATGCTTTATGTGTTAGATAGTCATAATGAAGACCTTTAATAGAATGCTCTTTCCTTTCCTTCTTCTACTTATAACGAACAAATTTTAGAAGCCATATTAAGCACCTGAATACCACTGAAATTTGAAATCTGTTTTCCTTTCTTGATTGTAATACAATGTCTACAAACATTAGTGTTTTCGACGGTTTCCTGACATTCACAATAAAGCATTTAACAACCATATATGTGCTTATTTGCACACAGGAATGAACTTCCCTAAATCAATAAAGTAAATCCCCAAAAATAAAACCCATGTAAAATATTCTGAAAAGCACAATGATTGAAAATTGTTCGGTTTCATGAATACAGTTAAACAACGACGTATATTTCACGTGTAGCGTGCTTGTCTCGCTTCATGGCTAAGGAACGACGCATTATTGCATTGTAGCGCACTTGTTTTGCCTCTTAAAGAACGACGTTTGTTTCATGTGTAGCGTTTTTCGCGCCTCATGGCTTAAAGAACGACGAATGTTGCACAGTGTGGCGCGCTTGCTTCGCCTCAACGACGTATAATTCATGTGTACCGTTTGTTTAGCCTCGTGGCTTAAAGAACGACGAATGTTACACGAGTAGCGCGCTTGTTTCGCCTCGTGGCTTAAGCTATAAAATATACGTCGTCCTTAAAGTCATGAAGCGAAGCAAACGCGCTACTCATGTAACATTCGTTGTTCTTTAAAGAACGACGTATATTTCATATATAGCCTTTTTCTCGCCTCCTGGCTTTAAGAACGATGGATTTTGCCTCATGGCTTTAAGAACGACGTATATTTAATGTGTAGCGTTTATATCGCCTCATGACAAAAGAACGACGCATCTTCCATTGTAGCGCGCTTGTTTCGCATCAGTTAGCTTAAACAACGGCGTATATTTCATGTATAGCGTTTTTCTCGCCTCATGCCTTAAAGAACGACGGATGTTACACACTGTAGCGCGCTTGTTTTGCCTCATGGCTGAGAGAGAATTTCTCTGTCTCGCGAACTGACTTCGGGGCAGTCCGATGGACTCTTGCCAGGGTGAACTGTCTCCATCGGATCCGATCGAGTCTGTTTGCCAACATTTTCAACCCCCTCGCTCCCCTTAACCTCTTACTTCCGGTACCAGTAATCAAGCGTATTGCGTCCTATTTCCGGTTCCGGTCGCAATCGGACTCAATCCGCCAGCTGGTGAAGACAACCCGACTCAGGTCGGGTGTATTGGACATGTGTGGAAACGAGAGCTTCTTGTGAATGGTATTGGTGAGGAATCATGACTTGATTAAATCTTTATAAACTGAAGGATTGATAAGAAAGTAATACCTGTGTAGTGTTGTGAACTCCAAGTGTTTCAATCTATATACACAAAAAAGTAGTTTTTGATCAAACAGCTGGCTGCCAAAGATAATTTTTCATGTATCACAAACTTGGTACTCTTTTGAACATGTGTGAGGTGGTTTTATTTTGCAAAAATGTTGTCTTAAATTCTAGCTCATGTTTTTATTGAGTTTTCATCATGTCTATATATTGTGATACAAAACTAAATTTTATTTGGAGAGATTACTGTATATATAATGACTGCATTAGGAGAAAATATATTCCCATATCAGGGGGAGTCATGAAACGACAGAACCCAATGTGGAAATTCGTTTTCCTCAACTAATTGTCATTACAAACATAACTTTTTTTTATTCAGGTGGCTACAACCCAATAAAAAAAATTCCTGTAAAGGGAAATTGTGAGGTTAACCCTGTATAAAAAGCAGTAATGTGACTCGTCTCAAGATCAAAGTTAATTAAGTTATAGAAGCTTTCATTGACTTTCTGTCTAAGACAAGTGTTGCTCTATTTTTCTCAAGAGAGTTGAGAGAGCCTCCACAGAAGCTGCTAGAGAGGTGTTTGGAAGCAATTATCAAAGTGTTCTAGAACAAGTACATGTAGATGATGATGCATTATTGGAAGGTAAACAGATTCATTGTTTCAGAAATTAATATGGGGATTGATAAATGTGACCAACAACAATACTGAACTGTCCTGGCCACTGCATTTGCTTTTTCTAAAACATTTTGTTTTAGAGAATATAATATTCTCATTTTCATTTTATGGCAGCACAAGATTTGTTGGATTCCTGGATGCATGAAAAGAAACGTGATGATTTCAACTTGGAGGTCCAGTTCAGAGATGAAAAGTGGGCACAAGGAACCACTCCATTTGCTGCAGGATCAGCCAGAGACCTCTCCCCAGGAGACAGCCTCAGCCATTTATCAAATGATCATACATGGCAATCACAAACCTGGGCAAACTCATATCAGAACAATCTATTACCAAATGCTATTGGTCAGCCTGATAATTTGTTTTTGTTTTTGTAAGAAAATCTGTCTAACAGACTCTGAGTTCATTTTTGGGGATTTGTGGGTTAAGAATGTTTGCCCACTGCAGATATTGCCCCATTGAAAATCAATGGAAAATCAATTGAAAATCTCAACATTTACTGTACAGACTATAAACTAAAGATAGGATGATGGAACTTGTATTTCTTAATAATACATGTCATTTATGCTTTGCTTTCTAGAGATAGGTCATTAGATATCCCATTGATTTTAATTTTCTATTCAGTTTGTTATTAGTTTTAAATATTTTCCTAGACTGATTTTTTGGCAGCCACTGTTCTCCTTCATCAGTATAAGAAATGCAAATTAGGAAACAAACACCAAAAAATACAATTTCAGATTCCATTACTGAAGCTGATTCATGAGTATACATTATTATTATTATTATTATTATTATTATTATTATTATTATTATTAATGTCAATTCTTTTGTGTGAATCTAAAAAAGTTGTCTTTCCCTTTCTTATAAAATTATTATTATTGTTATTATTAAATCATTTTAAGTGTTGTTTTATAAGAATTTTTGGTGAAATACCATGTTTAACAATGCATGAGGGGAATGTGGTATAGAATACCAAGGAACATAAAGTACATCGTCTACTTTCTCATTGGTTTTGTTTTTTTGGTAGGATAGAAAGTAAAGTATGAGTCTTTTTAGTTGACATCCTTTTCATTATTGTGCAGGAGCAGAATATGATGATGAACTCAATGCTGAAATCTCTGTCCAGCAAATTTTACGAGGCATGTTGGACAAAGAGGTTGTCAAAAAAGATGTGCTAAATGACTTGGGATTTGATACTAACAGACAAAGGAGGGATCCCAGCACAAAGATGGAGCTTAGACATAAGCAGGTTTGGGGATTATAACTTCACATTTCTGTTGACTTTGGTATAATATTGTTCTAACTTGTTATTGGAAAGTCAATCTTGGTAAAACTAATTTTTTACTGCTAGTATTTAATTGTTATTTTATATAAACCTATGGCATTTGCATTAATCTCTCAGACAGTATTAGAGTTGCGTCAACAGCTGGTGCACATTAACTGTAGCATGTATGTCCTTTTTTACTTAAGTCAAATCTCTCCAAGTAAAGTTCACCTCACTTAAGTGACCATTCTATAAATATTGGTCTTATTGCTCAGTCCACTGCTGTATCAAACAGTGTATAGACTATATAAATTTTCTTAGTAAAAATCTACTTGTAGACTAATGCAAATGCCGCAATCTGATTGGCTGAGATACTGCAGACTATCAGCCATTAGACAGTACTTGGTTGTTCAAGATCGTTGTATGGGCGATGTATGGGCGCTTTTAGCGAAGTTTCACAGGAAGGTTGAGTATTTTGGTGTTTTTTTTTTCACCAACACTTGATTTGTTTATTATGATTTTTACTAAAACAATTAGATTATTCGCTCTTGATTTCTATGAGATGTGAGATGATAGTTGATTCAGCCTTCGGCCTCATCAACTATCACCCATAGAAATCTTGAGCTCATAATCTAATTGTTAATTAATATGTGTTTGTAACAGGTAAAAGCAAAAAGTAAAGCAAGGCAAAAAGAACTTGAGACCAAAAGAAGAGAATACACAGCTCATAAACAGGCTGAGGCAGAGGCGCGGCAGCAGCTATTGAGGGAAGAGAAAGAACAACAAGTACGGGAAAGGAGGGAAGAAGATGCAATACAGCAGGAAATGACCAAAATACGCAGGGCTATGGAGGAAGAAAAGAAAGCTGCCAAAGAAAAATTGGACCAGTGAGTATGACTGTCTTCTACAAGAATACATGCTTAATTAATGATAGATTAATAATCAATTAAGAGTCAATTATTGGATAATAAATGGTACTTAGTCAACAAAATTTAATGAGTATCTTAATTGTAAATGATATGATTAATGAAACGAAAGATGATAACTGGGTGGCTAATAAGTCAAATCCAGTGCTGTAGAAATGGATTTTAACGTTTGCTCATGAAGTAGGATTGATATTCCAAAAATATGGTCGTTTGGAGTAATTTTGTCTAAAATGAACTTATGACCAAGCCTTTCAACCATTGTTACTGTACCATTGACTGTTGAGACATTTCAATGCAATTTTAAATTTCCAGCCATGCAACCATCGTGTTCAAAAGGAACAAATCCATCCCCCTGCCCACCCCTGGTACAATGTTGTTTTGGCTTAATAGCTCATGTGTGCATTTCTTGTGTTACTGCAAACAACATTGCAGTAGGGGAGGGGGGAAATGGTCTTTTAACTAGCTATGGTAAGCATTTTTGTCATGGTGAGTGAAAAAATAGGTATCTTTGTCATGTGTCTCAAGTCAGGTTTTGTCCGAGGTTGTAGCTCCGTGTAGCCTAGAAAGATGGCAGCTGATGTTTTAATTAACCCTTTCACCCCAACATCGAAATAGCATCTCCCTGGGGCATGTCATACACTTGTGTATAAATCGCAAGAAATTGGGTAAATCAAACGAATTGATTAAGTAAGTTATACCACCGTAAGGTAAATTGG
>OX453274.1:34417713-34520213 GCA_949710005.1 Ricordea florida | reverse complement strand
GTAAGAAGTAGAAGGAGAATTATGCTTTTTATCTGTTTCTTAGCAACGCAACTCTAATACTTACAGATGCTAACGCCCGAAAGCGAGACCATTCGCCGTTTATCCCTAAAGCAAGGAGTAATCAGGGATTAGGTAGTGCGTTCGAATGTCTGTTTCAGGAATTGAGGTTGCTTCAGTGGACAACAAGTAGACAGTAGTGGTTTTCATTTTCTTTCTTAGGGGCCCAAAAGAGTTATGTTTGACCTCGACTCCTGTTAAAGTCACAGTGCGTATCGCCTTTGTCTACAATCGAAACACTTGAATGCTTGACGGATTATGATTCGTCTTGCGATTGAGCATGGCAAGTACCGGTAATAATTCTCCTTCTTACTTGCAACACGGTCGTTTGACCGAGTAGAGTAACGTTGAAGAAAAGCAACGTCATGTGGTCACGTGGTTTATTCGCCGCGTGTCTTTCGGTTATTGTTGATTTATCGAATGTTGTGTGCGATCGAACGAGTAAAGTCTGTTGTGCTTAGAAAAAGAATCGATTTTTGTGACAAAATGAACAGAGCGTAGTTTCTTCTTTGCACGTGGAAGAAAAAATGTGCGCACGCATTCTGATCCTTTTAGATGCGCGCGCACCTTGCCCACGAAGTCGATGACGTATTTCCGTATCCGTTACCTGACCCAACCTACCAAAAATCGAGTTTCTTTCTGCTAAATGCTCGTGCCAATGCCTCTCGCGGGTTGAGTTTAGGTTGCGTTCTCCTAACGGCGAACGCAACAATTTAAGAAATTTTAATCCCGAATATCAATAGGTATGTCATAACATCTAAAATATCTCTTTGTGTTTCCTATAATAGTAATCAAAGTTTCTCGATATGATACAAAACAAAAAAGAAAACTAGATGACAATTTAAAATTCCTAAATGAAATGTCATGTCGTTTGTGTGTATCGATACCTCTTACTAACGGCGAGTTCGAGGTCCGTACTATAAGTTACGGACCGAGTTTTTTCCTCGCGAATTTATGCGAATTTATAAATCCGAACGGAAAAAACGCGGATCCGTAACTTACAGTACGTACCGAGAAAACGAGGTTTTTGACATATTTATTACATCTCAAAACAAGCTTTTGAATTTAGCGTGCCGCACAGTGAAGTACGGCCCGCTAAATTGACCAATCACAGCGCGCGTACTAACTGACAGATAAAATAAAAAATTATCTTTCCCTTTCTTATAAAGTTGTTGTTATTATTATTGTTATTATTATTATTGTTATATTCCTGTTATCATTATTATTATGTGGCATTAACTGTCCCATTATTCTTTCTTTCTATTTAAAGCCATGGAAGAGCGTGCTGAAGAACGTAGAAATCGTAAGGCGGCTCTGGAAGAGAAAAAGAGAAAAGCCGAAGAGGAAAAGTTGGTAATGAAATTATTTTGTAAATGCTTTGAATCCGGGATTCTCCTCAGTTATTTGCTAAGTTGGATCGTCCGGGTGCAGGTAGATCTGTAAAGAACTGTTGTTGTTGTTGATTGGCGTTAAGATAACACGAGCGGAAGTCAGCGTCAGAGTCGAGTGAAGAAATTGCTTCATTATATCACTCAGTTAGTACGCGCGCTGTGAGTAGTCAATTTAACGGTCCGTATTTCACTGTAAAGCGCGCTAGATTCAAAAGTTTGTCTTGAGAAATAATAAATATCTTACAAACCTCGTTTTCTCGGTCCGTTCTGTAAGTTACGGATCATCGTCTTTTCCGCTTGGATTTATGGCCCGCGCGCTTCGAACTCGGTTAGTAAGAGGTATTTAATGACCCATGAAGGCATATTTTGATTGAGTCAGGAGCAGTTTGCTGTGTTTTTTGTTTGTTTGTTTGTTTGTTTGTCTCAATGGCACTATATTTTGAATTAGCTTCATCGCTGCTCTGTGCGAAGGAAATCCTCACAGGCTTTATATTACCTGCCTTAATGTGAGTTACTTTACAGCCCCAGCGAATAAAAGGGATTTTACATCTGTAAGTGTTTGTCTGGTCTCACCCGAGAGGAAATCCATTGATCCTGTGGATAAGAGTTAATAGAGGGGATAAATTCTCTGAGTGGAGAAAGCGCCATGCACTCCGTGGGACCCCGCTGCGTTTTGACCTGCATTGTGTCCATTTTTCGTTGGCCTTGTGGTTGTTTAGCTTTAGTTTGGCTTTTTTTGCAGGCATTTCTCAAGATGGAACAAGAACGTAAGGAGGCGGAGCTATTGGCAGAGAAACAGGAAGCTTTACGGAAAAGAAAAGAGGAGAAACGACTTGCAAGGGAGGTGAGGAAAAATCGGTAATCGTTTGTGTTTTGTCATTTAAGAGAAAGACCTCACTGCCTAATCCTCGTGGTTTCATTATATCTCTATGACACATCATAAGATCGACGTTCAGTAATTGTTTGTTGATAACGTTACAGCGTGAATTGGAGAAACAGCGTCATTTGGAGCACAGTCGTCAGCAGATGGCTCTGGCCGAACAGCACTATGCTACTTCATTGCTGAGGAAGTGTGGCCTGTTACCGTGGAAACGCCTCGTTGTGATGATGCACGAGAACATGTCATGTGCTGTGTTGCATTTTAACCAGCTATCTTTGCGATCCTGTTTCTACCCGTGGCTGGAATTCACAAGGCAGGTTCAAGAAGAGAGACAAAAGGCCGCAGAAGCGCTGTACCACAGTCTCTTAATCCGCAGGACTTGGCGACAGTGGAGGAAGGTGAAGACAGTTAAAACTAGAATTTGAGCTTGATTACATGATATAAATCATAGCTTTCACTGCATGTAGAAACGTAGTTGAATATTTGACGCAATTGCATAAAATGCAGTGGTCAATTCTTCAAGTAAGTTTTAACAGCTTTAATTAATTATCTTCATGTACCCAGTCCTAGTCTCAGCCATTAGGCTTGTACTATGACTACTACGAAACTATAGAGCTTCGTCATCCCGGACATTGTTCGGGTGTTCGTAATATCTTCGGGAATCAAACTATGCGTGATCTTCGGGAATATGAAGCTAACTTGTCAGCGACTTGTCAAACCTGTCAAACAGGTTTTCTTTGACCTTCCTTATAACTTATGAAACAAAATTGAAAAGCCTTGAGAGATTTCCTTGGTTTTGGGAGTTGTTCTTACCCTGCTAAATGATGGTGAATGCTAGAATGATTGACCAACGAATCTTGTTCTATCATAGTATGGTCAGCACGCTGTCAGACTACAGATGGTGGCGGAAGATTACTGCTCTTCATACCTTCTGAGAAAGTACTTCAAATACTGGCAAGATTATGTGACTGAAGAACAAATAATGCTGTGGGAGAAGGAAAGGAGAGCTGACCAACACAATGAATGGTAGTACTTTTAGTTTCTCAGGGTTTATTGTTAGACATAGTTGATGCTACGCTGGTTTGAAAAAATGAATGTAACTTAAAAAGTGACAATTCACCGACCCGGTATCGCGGATTTAAAGGAAGCTTCACAGCCTTGCCTAATCAACCCTGAAGAAGACACTGGATAGGATTGTTGAAAAGCCGGGTCGGTGAATTGTTACTTTTGAAGTGACATTCATTATTTGAAAGTTACATTCATTATTTCAAACCAGTATAGCCTTGTCCGCCTGGTTGCAATTTGCACTTTTCTTTTGGTTTGTTTATACATAATGGATGTGATGCAAATGGATATATGAAAGACCATATATTTGAACTGCGGAGTAATATGTAATAACATTAATTGATCATCCCAGTTATGTACACAACTTAAGCAGCTGTCAAATGTAAGCCTGAAAAAACTCAGGTCTGAACGGGATAATGGATAGTGAATAATGAATAACGGGATAATGGTGTGAATATCATTTTAATAAGGCTGTGAATTAAGGCAGTAATGGCAAACAAGGTTTTTATTATATTATTTTACGCCTGGCACGGAATTTTTTGCCTCTTATTTTTTATTAATTGGTAAAAGGGGGAATCTCTCTCGGGGTTCTCTCCATAAGGCCAAAATTTCAGTCCGGAAATTTCGGTCGAAGCATCTGGTAGTCAATGAAAGTTGGAAACAATAAAGACTGTATGTGTTGAGCCTGGTGATTTTGTGAATGGTTTATTTTTCACACGTCAGAGGCAAACCGGAAAAAAAGCAAATACGAACCTACGAACCTCCAGTTTCTAGCTCAGACGCTGTAGAGAAGACTGGCCTACCTTCCACGAGTCTCCTCAGTGGCTGAGGGTCTGAAATAGTCATCGGAAGTTTGTACTAGAGAGCTCGGATATACTTTTTCCAACATGTCCGAATTTGCCTGGGACATGTTGAAACATAAACCTTCTTTCGAGATGAAAATTTTCCTGAAAAGTGAAATGGGTGGTTCTAGAGTGCGTGCCAGTGATTTAATCGTTGAGCTTTTTTTTTCCTCACATTACTTTGTTTTTGTTTTATGTACAGGCGCTTGATGAAGACCGCAGTGATCTATTGGAAAAAATATATACCGCTGGTCAGGTCAGAACGGGACAGAGAAAAGCGGAAAGCTGAACTAAGAAAAAGAGTTCACTCGTGGCTGCCGGATTTTCAAGGCGGAAGTAATTCTCCACCATAATGCGACTCTTAAGACAAAAGGCAAATCAGAAATTTAGATTAGGTTTTATTTTATGGATTGTTCCACAAGCTTGCAAGATGAATCCCCTGAGTTCTGATTAGCAACTCGAGCGGACAATATGTGCCCATCTTGCACGCTTGGCAGTGCCTGCCTTTTTCTGCGAAACAAAACAGCACAAAATGGCCATATAATATGCTTTTTATTGACCAACTGTGGGGATAGTTTCTAAAGAAACTGATGCTGCGTCGGTGGGGAATTGAAACACAAGAAACTGGGATAATCAAACAAGTTGATAAAGTAAGTTATACCACCGTAAAGTAAAAGGGAGGTGCTCTTTGACCTTATGGTGGTGTGACTTACTTTATTACATCGATTTTGAAATCACTTGTGGCTTCTGCAATTTGATTGGCCCTTGGCAGTGTGATTTATTCACGAATTGCACCATTTTTTGCTCTAAATCGCATCATTTTGACAAGTCACTTTTTTTCAAAAACTAAGGTTCTGAAATAGATAAATATAAAAGTAGCATTGACAAAAAAACTGTGTGATTTCAAAATGTATGCAATAGAGTGGTAATTGAACTTCGTTTCGTGCAATTTTGGTCTGAAATCATACGTAGATTTTAGACCTAATAATATACATGCAAAAATTTCAGCATGCTCATTGGCTGAGAGCACGTCAATTAATCCCAAACAGTGCAGAAAATCGAATTTGAGTGCAAAAAGTTGAAATTGAGTGCAGAAAGTTGAAATTAAATTTTTGCATGCATATTATTAACAAGTAATCACATGATTTGTCTCGTGCAATTTGGGATAAATCAGCACTCGTAAATTTTTCAAAGACTACAAATTGCACTCGCCCTACGGGCTCGTGCAATTTGGTTAGCCTTTGAAAAATTTACTCGTGCTGATTTATCCCAAATTGCACTCGAAATCGTGTGATTACCTATACAAATTGCACTCGAAATCATGTGATTACCTATACAAATTGCACTCGAAATCATGTGATTACCTATACAAATTGCGCTCCACTCAGTTCAGTTACCATTATTTATCAACTTGTTTGATGATGCCAATTTTTCTATTGACCAAGCTTGTTTTGTCGAGCTGAGATGGCTGCATTTTGGCATCGTTCTCTTTTTGCGTTTTTACTTAACTTCAACCACACCTCGGTCAATAAAAACGCACAACAAAATGACGTCACTCTTTGTCATTAACACACTTTGTATTTATTAAGAGTAATGGGAGGTTTCAACTATGCCCAGTAAACTGGATTTTCATATAGAAGATTTGAGCAGAGCAGTCGTACAGTTTTATTACTTTTCGATAAACGTCCACATGAATTAACATCGTATTCCCGCAATTGGACTACCACTTTATATAAGATCGCCTTTCTGTATCCCTAACGAAGATCCAACTATTTCCTTACGTTTTTAACCATGTTTATACGAACAAATGTCACTACGACCCATTTGTCCATGGCACAGCAGCGGTATTTGTCATATAGTAATGGCGTCACTGTACGAGGTGTTCGTGTTAAGGTTTCTAGGTTTCGGATGAGACAAGATTGGTAATGTGTAGAACCTTTAAATCTGTACCGTGATATCAGGCGCCACATTGAATAATTCTTTACCAGCAGATCTGTTAAATGAACTTAAGTATGTGTAGGCTCAAGTCACTTCAAAATTCAGTGTTAATACAAGGCCTTCATGGGCAAGTACATTGTAAATGATATTTATTAAAAAAAGACAGACACTTGCGTAAAACAGTTGAACTGCAAACAGCTCTCTACATTTTTCGTGACATTCAGTGTGTTGTTTACTATTTTCATTTGAGATTTTGAGCGAGAAAGTTTGGTTTAAATTTCTGGAAGATTCCAATGAGCATCAAACTCTATTTTGTGTTTTTTCGTCAATTTCTCGAAGAACAATCAGATCACAGCCTTACGAGGTAATACCAAATTTCTTCCCGGAAATTTATGTTCTGTTCAATTTGCTAAGCAGCCCGGGAACTTCCAGAAATTCCAATGTAATGGGGACATTTCCAAAAATTATTCAAGTTTTGTACAGGAAGGTTCTGTCTCATTCATTGTAGTATGGAATCTCCGACAATTTTGGTCCAATGAAAAGCGTCCAAGAAAACAAAATTCTCGACCATTTTTCAGTAGGTACGGAAGAATTTTCTGTAGTGTATTATTTTCTTGCGTGTATTGTACGTTATTTTGACCTTCGCTGTGGCAGCTTTACAGTCTTTCTCGCCTTTTCCCACTCTTTCTCCTTGTTCATATGGTTGCACGGCTTTTTCTATGGAAGTTCCTTCCTTGCAAGGTGTTTTGTTCGTATGGTTGGTTGCTTCTTTAGAAAGTCTCTGTTCTTTTTCAAGTTTTCTTGCTTCTTCAAAAGTTGTGTTGTCTGCGTCAGGTTTTGCTTCTTCCTTACCAGGTTTCACGTCTTCTTTATTAAGTCTTGTTCCTTTTATAGAAGATTCCTCGTCTTTTACAATGTTTGTCTTCTTGTTTAAAGATTTTGCATGTTTTTCAACGTTCGTTTCCTCTGTTGAAGGTCTCACATCTTTATCAGTGTTTTTTCCTTCTCTAGAATGGTTCGCGTCTTTTTCAATGTTTGTGCATTGTTTAGGTTTCTCGTGTTTTTCAATTTTTGTGCCTTCTTTAGAAACTTTTTCGTCTAATTCAACTCTTTCCCTTTCTTTAGATAATTTATTCTCTTTTTCGGTGTTTGTTCCTTCTTTACAAGGCTTCTCTTCGATTTCGAGTTTTGTTTCTTCTTCAGACCGTTTCTCGTCTTTTTCAGTTGTAACTTTCTCCTCAAAGCCTTGCCCCTTCACAATCTTTTTCGTCGAAACCGAGATTTCTACTTTCTGCGGCTCAAGTTTCCCAGGAGTCAACGTTAACTGCTTTCCAGGTTTAATTGGAGATCGTTGCTTACAACTCTTTAAATCGGTGTTCTGTTGAACTTTCCTGTTGGGTGTACTTGCATTTTGCTTCCTTGGTGTTCTTCTTGCACTTCTCTTGTCTCTGAGATTTGGCTTTTCTGTGACTTGAGTTCTGTTAAAACAGCTTGCAATTACAAATGGCGTTGGATTGCACTTGAACTCCTCGTCTTTGCACAGTTCGTTACACGGGAATTCATCGACCAAGAGCTGATCCCCGTACAAGTCATTCAGGTTCGGTAAGTGTGTTCCCTCGCAACCATTGTACGAAACACTTTTGAGAAAGACTTTAAGCTTTCTAAGGCGACGTTCGTCTGCTCAAAAGGAAGTGAAAAGGAAAACAGAAGTCAAGTTTGCAATAGAATGAAAAGTGGTTCTACGAAAAACTTTATTGTGTAACTTTTAAGTAGTGCCACGCTTTTCGCGGAAACCAACTTCGGTCTAAGCGCGCGCGTAAGTGACGAATTTTCTTATCTGCTTATTGTGCCTCCAGATTTAATTTGAATTTGTTAAGTACTTCAGAATCAACGGTCAAACTTGAAAGACGGCAAGACCGGCAATAAACAGCTGCGTAAAAACGTCAAGTTGTTTCAAAAAGGAGATGCTACTTAAAGGCTACTTAAAATGTCAAGCCATGTCAAGAGTCTGTCAACCTTATGCTACATCCTATCCCTTCGAAATGAAGACAAGCCAAAACTGACTCAAAAACTTTAATTTGGATGACAACCACGGTTATATCAACGTTTTTTTTTTTTCTGCCGATGTCCACTCATTACGGTAATGGGATATCAGATTCTGTTATCTTTACGTATGTTTTTTCCTGAGGTCCATGCTTGATTGTCGATTTTACAGAAAACAATTGCAATAGACAGTGTAACTTGCGCCTGCACTTATTTTAGACAATTGCACTGAAGGTTATGGGGCGGTACGCTGCTCTTACAACTCAGCTACGGTACCATTGGTCAGCACAACAAGAGAACACATCAAAAGAAAACAACGCTAGCAATGCTCGTTGCTCAGAAAACAAAAGAGTTGCAGCATTAAGAAAGCCGCGTCGAATGAAATTAGAGGTTTGAAAGAGCTGCGTGGTGAAGGAAATATTCTGCATATTTTATGGTCAAATGCGTACCAGCCTCTCTTTGAATAGGGTTAATCGGCACTTGTGGGGGTCCCGATTTCTTTGTATTCTTGCTCTGTGTTTCTGCTGGTTTGTTCTTTGCTGAGGAGTTAGTAGACTTGGCAGAGCGCTTGGTTCCGCTTTGTTTAACCTCTTTTCCCGCTTTTGATTTCGGAGTGCTTGATTTGTCTGTAAGCGAAAGCAGAAACATAAATATAATTAATTAAGATCCAGAGAGATTAAAATACATCAGTTGAATTTCTAGAATACGCTTGACGAAATTTGAAATACTTGACTACCAAAGTTTTTTCCCAATGCAGTTTTAGCTCCCCTCATTCTGTCCACACTGGGGTTTGATCCGAAAGTCGTTTTCTCTACTCATAACTGGCAGCTGACGCTAAACCCCAGAATTCAAAATTTGGTCACGAATCAGTTTTTGAAACAGTGGCCTCTTTCCGGGTTTTAAACCGAAATTTGTTACATATATTTGTGTTCGGTGCATTACCATTTACTTCAAAGGAAACCGAAATAACTTTACTTTTTCTACTTCCGAGTCAGAACTTGACGTCGCTGTTGAGCGTTGCCTATAGAGAAAATTTGATTTTGAGACAACATTACTGCTTTAAAACTGACAACGGCTGGTTCTGAGGGAAAATATTTTAACCCAGCAACGTCATTATTTCAAAGCTGCAATGTCGTGTCAAAATCTAGTTTATTATATATCGCGATGCAAACATGATAAAACACAAGCTAGTATTTGAGACGCCATGATGGCAAAATAGTGCCGCCTCACGCGCAGTCACAAGAGTACAAAGTTCACGATTCTTTATAGTATGTCTCATTACGTAGTTTCCTTGTCAGATCTGTTTGCTTCGTATTGAAAATTCAATTGCTAGTGAGGAAATAAGTGTAACAGATTCTCGAGGCGCAGCCGAGAGCATCTTTAGCTTCCTGAATGCTTATCACTGACCTCCCTGAGTGCGCCCATAACTCGATGGTTGCACAGCTGCTGCGTTTACCGTTTCTTTTATAACATAAGACATCACAACTTCATAATTTCACGTCAGTATGCAACCCATGGGTAAAGGGATTGCGTCAGCCAATCACAGCGCGCTCTTTCCCAAAGCTATGTTATTAAAATGCATGACTTTAGTCCGACAGTCCTTCCACTTACATTCAACCATTACAGTACTTGTCCAGTTTCCAAATCGAGGTAGGGCTCCACCAATCACATCACTCATTTTCGTGGCGCGGAAATTCGCTTTGTTCTGACTTTTTAGCGCGCTTAACTAATTTTCATTCAGAAGACGCTTTGCTTGCAAACTGGTTGTCGATGTTTCGCTCCATCTAAAAATATAGAAATGACCGCTATGAAAGATATCACGAATTATCGCTCTGAGCTCACACAAAATCACCACGACGAATCACCGGAGAGAGATATATTTGTCTCTTCTGCTCCTCTGGGTTTGCGGAAACGTCGTGTACAACAAGCAGAACTAGCGAGGTTCAGGTCGATGGAAGGAGTGCAAAATGTTGAGAGTGACTCCACTGAAGACGAGAGGAGTAGCAGAAGTGAGAGCGAAGCGAATGATGAGGTGAATTCGGTGTTTATGACTCCAGAAACTCCAAATGATCCCCGCTCGAAAGGGAATCATCAGAAACGCAAACGGCTTCGACTTGGAGGAAACCCGCGAAACAGCTCCCCTTACCAAAGTACCGCCATATCAATGACTTTAAACGGATTGTCCAAAACACAGTTGGTCGATTTGGTGAACACACTCGTTTGTGAGAGACATCCAGAGCTTGAACAGGTAAATAACGGTTAAATCATAACGTTGGCTGCAAGCTTAAGCCGAAATCTCTAGTGTTAGATATATGTAATCAATCGGAGTGACGCTTCGGCATAATTTACAGTTGATCCCGATGCTGTAATTGCATTAACGTCTTCATGCACTTTAATGAGGATATTTTTTTTTTCAGGAGCTCAGAAGACTTATCCCAGAACCGGATCTCAGTGAACTGGAGGGAAAACTGAATTATCTCCAACGAAACATTTTTAAATCTTTTCCCAATTCGCGGTACGGATCCTCGCGCGATGCTTTCTGTTACCGACGCGTGACTACTCATCTCAGTGCATTTAAGGTGAGAATCTAAGGATTCCAGGTTTTTTTTTTTGCATTTCTAAGTATTGAGCACATTAGCCTGGGAATTATTTCAGCAAAGGAGTTAATTTTACGAGAAGTGAATTGTAGCTTGATGAAAAAATGTCAGAATTTAGTTGTGCCAAGAATGTGTTTAGCAATATAAAACAACGCAGGTTTGTGCTCTTCCATTTATCTCGTAGAAATTATAATACTTAATCAGAGAAGCTACTTTTTTTGGTCAAAAAATTTAGAAATCAATGATAGGCCCTCCATAATTGAACATTATTCCCTCAGACAGCTGAGTTTTTGCAAAAAATATGAGCTGTATAAACACTGAAGTTCAACCAGCATATTTCAAAAATAAACAATCTTATGAAAGGAATTTTTTTTTTCTCATCAAATTTGTTTGTTTTGGAAATTGTTTTGTCTGATATGCCTTTTAGAACGTATTGCTTAAAGGCTGGTCAGTGGGCCTGGGGTTAAAGTTTCACTAAACATTCATTTTTTTAGGCCTGAATTAACTTGGGTCAACTTTTAACTGAATTGCCCCTGATCACAGATTCACAGAGCCCATGCAAAATAACTTTCAAAATATAGTATTGTTTATCAACATTACTTTTACACAATACAACTTAAGAAGACTTTTGACTCATACTTTTAGTGTTACCAGTAAGTATTTCTGTTAATTTATTGCTTACAGAAAGAGTGCCTGAGCCAAGGTGAAAACCTGTTAGCTTCTCAGCTATGGCTGGCTACAGTGAATTATGTTCTCATGGCATGGTCTTACGTTGATGGGATGCCAGACTGGGACAACCCATCACATAACAAGAGTAAAGAACAATGCTTCAAATCCCTAGCAGTTCAGTGTAAGAAGGCCCTGATGAAGTTAAAAAGCAGCCTCACAAAAGAGAAATATGAAGATTTGTTATCCAGGTAAGATTGTTAGCTGTCTCCATTAGCCTTGTTGAAAAATATATTACAGTGTACATCCTATTTCATTTGATTTTTAGTTTATGATGTTTCCAAGGAAAAATTTCCAACTTTTCTCTCATGTTAGACATGCTAGTTTGAAGTCAAAGTCATCAACTTGATTGCTCAATTCTCCTCATCTGCTTGTGATGTATTGATAGTCAGTAGAAGTGATGATTTGATCGCCAAATTGCAATGGAACTATTAAAAGTCCCGGGGGGGGGTACTCTTTGGACTTTTTGGTGGGGGTGTGCCGCCCGCATCTCAAAATCCAGACCCAATTTCAGACCAAAACATGCCATTTTTCCCACCCGTTTTCAGACCTGGCCACAAAAATCCATACCCGTATTCAGACCTGACATTGAAAATATACACCCGTTTTCAGACATGGCCTTAGAAAGTCGTTACATTATTAACAACTCTTTATTATATATTATATCACACTGGCTTTGTAGTACGTGATTAAGCATAGCATATGCGTCAGTGCTGAACGGAAGTCAACGTAACAAAGATGAATAGGTAAAATTTAGCTGGAATGATATATTAAATATTCAATTTCTCTTTCTCTCTCACCAGTTACTCGCCCTGGTTTCTGGGAAGAAAAATAAGTTTATAAGCTTTCGTGAGTGTTCCCCGATAACCATACCCAATTTCAGACCAAAATGTTCAAAATCTATACCTGTTTTCAGACCAAAACGGCTCAAAAACCATACCGTTTGGGGCGGCACATACCTATATACCTGATATAGGGGAGTACCCCCCCCCCCCCGGGTTAAAAGTATAGGCTAGTTTTGAACAACTCTCTTGATCCCAAGAAAAGGCACAAACTTTTGATTTAAGGGGGTGGAACAAAACAAAATTCACACTAACCCTTGAAAGCCTGAACTTAACTACTTTGTACCTTTCTAACCAAAAAAAAGTAGAAAAACATTTTCTTTTGCAAAACACTTGGCAATGTCATTATACAAAGCTTTGAATGATTCCAGGTTCTTGTAATGTAAAGTACTTTGGAGACTACAAATTTTACTGACCTTCTGGTTGCAAGTCTAATCTATTGCACTTCCATGTCTCTGACCCAGGAAATACTATTCTCATACTTTGCTGAAATTGTGATTTAGGTGAATAACTTGATTCCTTCCTTTTCCCTTTTCAGAATGCAGAGTTCATGCGAAAAAAATGCCAACTTACAGCCATGTGTAGAGATGCTTAAAATAACCAAGTGGTTGCCTTGATGGTGCTTAGTGCTTTTCTGTTTCACTCTGGGTATCACCAAGTTATTCTAACTGTGAAGCAAGTACTTTTTAGCAACAGCATTTGGCTGTTTGTGATGTGCAAGCTTCAATTCAAACAAAAAATTATTAAAAATTATTAAAAATTATTTTGAACAGCAGAGTGTATATGTGCTTACGTTTTGAGATCCAAATTGTAAACTAAAAAATTTTATAGAACAGCAACCTGTGTGATGTCATAAACATTAACAGGGTGCTGTGAATAAATGTATATAATTAGTGGTTGTGTGATTGTTTTTATTGCATAGTAGTGGTAGTCTCCCTCGCAGCCGTTTTTTGGATGTCACGCAACGTTCACCTTTTGGTGAACGTTGCGTGACATCCAAAAAACGGCTGCGAGGGAGACTATAGTAGTGGTGGATCTAACATGCATGTCTTAGTGTGCCATGTTCATTCAACTAGTACTTTTAAAAAGCAATAGTGAAATCACTTACATAGCCTACTCAGACCAATCTTCCTTTTATCCCAATTTCCTTTTACCAAAATAGTATTGAGAAATCAATGCATCTTTTGAGTAGAGATCTACTTGTTGCCCTCATGGTGGGGAATACTTCCATATCGGGGCTATATAGGTATGTGCCACTGTGAAGGTTATGGTTTCCATGTAGTTTAGTCTGGGATAGGGTATAGAAATCAGAGTTTGGGTCTAGAATAGATTGTCATTTCCCATGAAACTGATCAATTGTTTAGACATTTTAGTCAATACCAGCAAAACCCAAGAATAGTTTGGATAAGTCTAGGCAGGAGCGGGTGATTTGCTCCTGGTATAGGATAGCAAAATTCAGCTCAACCAGGTCTGGTTTAGGCTACCGGTTTCAGGGTTCCAGAGGCATGCCCCTGCGAAACCTCATGCGGGGGGTGGGGGGCATTTTGGTGCCCTTACAGGAATGTCAAAATCTTCTGCATAGCGGCCACAGGACATCCAACTCACGGCACGAAATTAGGATTGCGTTCTCCTTCGTCGAACGCAATTATTTAGTCAGTTATCCCTAAAACCCCTAACATGGCTTGTGGCTTGCAGCTCCTCATTTCATTCCCACTTTTAAGTAGGACGGAATCCCTTTCTCCGTTTGTTTGGCAAAAATACGTATAAAAAAAACGCCTGCCAGTGTTCAGATGTAAGAGGACAGGGGGAGAGTGGGAATTCGGGCGTTTAGCGCAAGTGCGCAGCAGCATCGCACTCTAACTCGGCATTCGGAATCCCTTTTCTCCTTTGAACAGTTGAATGCCAGCTGCGCAGCCCAACGGAGAAAACGCAAGCCCCGTAATAAAAGTTGACGAGTGAACCCCACTGATAGAATGTGTCTACGTGGCAAAGAGAAATAAATTATAAAATATGCTAGATTCCGTAAATAATAAAATGACGAAACTACTGGACATCGCTACCAGGGAACGTAAAATACGAAACGAACTTCTTATGTACGTCAGAGTTGGATCACTCGATTTACTTGTCTCTTTAAGAAAGAAGGGGCGAGCAGGAGCGTAGCGTGAGATTTTGAAGGTGTACGCATGGAAATAAAGTTTTTGTTTTCCAGATTCTAGCTGTATGTACGCACAGGCGTATAAGTGCCTGACTTGCCACTAGCGACAGCGCGTCACCCAAGCCGAAAATGAACTGGAAACTAATCAAAACACTCGAAAGGGGTTGGTACCAAGTACTTTTGCGCCTGCTTATTATTGTTTATACTTCAGCGAAGTGCAGTTAAATATTCCGACGAAAATTGCTTCGTCGTCTGGTTCGCGAAAGGATTTCAACAACGTCAAACAAAACTTGAAATGTCCGCATTTTTTAATCGATGCATGCCTCTCCCAAGGTTAAAAGACACTCGTCATATAAGGTGATAATGCAGGAACTGTTTGTTTCTAGCGTAATCTTGTTGTTTTCCTGTGTATAATGGAAAGTATTTGCAGCGAAGGGTGTGCAAGAAAGGTAGTAGTTGGCGAGACAGTTATGATGTTATAACAAATTAAAGCACATAATTAAAGAATTACTCAAAGGTATTCATTTTATCTCAACAATAACACATTTGTTCTTGTTGAACTTAAATCGTTTGACGTTGTTGAAATCCTTTCGCGAACCAGACGACCAAGCATTTTTCGTCGGAATATTTACGAGGGTCTCCCAGGGGGGTTCCTTGTTCCCTTCCAAAATTGCCCTATGTTCCCATGTTCCCACACATTTTCGTAAATTGTTCCCCTTTTATCAAATCCGCTTACCAGCTACTCCTCCCCTCAATTTTCTCCCAAAAAAATGAAAAAATTTTGTTCCCCTTTTCCCAAAAATTGGCTAATGTTCCCTTGTTCCCTTCGATATTTTGCCAATCTTCCCTTGTTCCCCAAAACCCCTGGGAGACCCTCATTTACCTGCACTTCGCTGAAGTATAAACACTAATAATAAGCAGGCGTCAAAAGTACTTGGTACCAACCCCTTTCGAGTGTTTTGATTGGTTTCCAGTTCATTTTCGGCTTGGGTGACGCGCTGTCGCTAGTGGGCGTATGTGCGTGTCCCAGGGTGTATATTGGACGCTACGCGCATGGCGAAGGAGGTAATGCTGGGCTACCTGTGGTTACCTAGTTCTTTCGCGCCTCACAGCTCATTAATTATGCATGTAAGAAGCATGAGTTTACTTAGTAGCCAGGTGATCTTCATGTGCTTGGCATGTGTAGCCCTTCATTTCATTGCACCCTACATTGATAGTTGGAGAGCCTTACTGGTCCAAAATGCCGGGTTTTTTTGTAGTTCTTCGTTTGCTGTTCCTTCTTCTTGGACAGCTAGTATCAGTACAGTCACAAGATGTCGTAGGTTGTGGTGGATTTGTGCAATCGGAGGTTGGCATAGACTATTCATTGATCGAGGTACGCACGCTTCTTTATATAGCATAAAATCAGCAGTTGTAACTTTTCTTTATATATCTTCTTCGTTTCTCCTCATTATCACGTGCCGTCTTGGTTCTTGAACTAAGGGATTCGTAAAGTTTACTGTTCACTAGAACATCAAATCAGTTACAATCACTTTTTAGACGGTACACTACGCTTGTCCATTCGTTAGGTGTATGAATAACTACATGTATGTACTTTCGGTCGTTCTTGATAATAAAACTTTTAGTTGACGTTGAATAGGTTTTGGTAGTCTGATAAAACTTGAATTGATCTCTTATTGATTTATTTAAATACAGATTTCTTAAGCAACATTTTGTTTAACGCGTTTTAAGAATCTTTGTTATTACTGGGCATGGGTTAATAATAATAATAATAATTATTATTATTATAATGTACTTTATTTGAGTGTCAACTGTATTTAGCAGTAACGTACTAATTGGGACACTGTAAAGCGCAATTGAAGTCAAATCATAGTAAATTAATTTAGATGTTCATTTTTGTGGAAAGGGGAAAACCAGTGTTCTGTCCTCCTATGCCGGTACAGGAGGGAATAACCATTGTATTCTCTTTGTTTAGGAGACATTGGTTAGATGTTATGTATTGTTTGGTCTACGGTATCAGCTCTTGTGTACCGGTACACAAGGACAGAACCAAAACCAGAGTACCTGGAGAAAAACCTCTTGGAGCAAACTAGAGAACTAACAAACTCAGCCCACATATGATGCCTGGGCTGGGAATCGAACCTGGGCAAAATTGGTGGAAGGCGAGTGCTCTCACCACTGCGCCAACCCTGCTCCCCTGAAATGTTTACTGATAATGTAATATCACTGTTCCACAGATGAAGTTGTACACCAAACAGGGAATTGTCAAGTCACAAACTGAGTGTGCACCAAATAATGGATACTTTCTTATCCCACTGTATGACAAGGTTAGTTTCATGACTACATTCAGGTAATCATAGGCTTGTAGTTCAATTCTGTTAGTAAAATGGAGAGCCAGATTACCATTTCACCCAATACTTTATTATGCATGCTGTAGCCATGCTGTTTCATTCTTTGAAAACAAAAAAATTTTTTACACATAGAGCTGTACATGTACATCACCCTAGACGGTACAAGTATAGGGTGATATTGAATCTAGTCTATTTGAAACAACTAGGGATCACCTTTGTGTTTGTAAAGCTGTTAATATCATTGTTCAGGCTACAATATGCTCCAGGTATAGAGTTTTTCACTTGCATGACATGGTAATCATGTTGGTGGACCAAACAAACATATTTCTAATAGTCTGCATAGAAATAGAGTTGAACTTGCCCTTGTCCACCAAGATAGCCACCTTGTCATGACATGCAAACAGTATGTATGTAATATTATGCTAATGCCTGCAGTGAAGGTTTTATACAAATACAGTGCAGGTTTGACATGGGATTTACTCCAATGTAATATCAATTCATTTGCATAAACATTTCTACAAATTTGTACCTTGACAAAAGACAGATATATAATGATGTTTGTAATAACAATATTGATAAGAATAAGTTATTGTTATTATCATTATCCTTATTATTATATTATTATTATTATTGTTGTTTTTGTTGTTGTTGTTATCATTATTACTATTATTACTTATATTTTTATCTTACATGTTCTGTCTTTCAATTCTAGGGGACTTTTGTTTTGAAAATTGAACCTCCTGTTGGTTGGAGTTTTGGTATGTAAGCTGAGACCTATTTATGTTTGTGTTATTATAAATGCTTAAGTTACTGAAAGCCATAAACAAATGGATTGGTTTTAATATCACATGCTATCCTACAGTGATTCTCGCAGAAACTAGACTCACATCAAGACAAATGAGAACTTGTATTGTGAGGAATGAGACTCGCCTCGCGAGGACGAGACAGGAGCAGTAACTTAAATTTGAGCGGCACTGTATTTCAATCTTTTTCAGATCCTGCCAGTGTAGAGCTAAACATTGATGGGAGCAATGACAAGTGCAGCAGGGGAGAAGATATCAATTTTATCTTTAGAGGCTTTACAGTTTCTGGAAAGGTTATTCACAAATTTGATAGCACTCAAAGTTCTCACCCCAAGCTGTTACTGGCAAGTTTTAATTGTAACCTTTCGTTGTTAACAGATTATAAGTAAAGGGAGAGAAGTTGGTCCTTCAGGAGTAGAAGTTAGTCTTCATACAAATACAGGTTTGTATTCTGTGAAAATCACAGGTGTTACTGAACAGGTGTAAGGTCTGACGCTAAGATATTGGACAAGTTCAATTTCCAAGTTTATGGACTGTAGGGAAGGTCTGTAAACTGGAAAAAAGGGCAACATTCTCCTAGAATGGACCAAACAAGCTAGTTCAATAACAATTTTACAATATATAAACATAATCATAATGTTACCTTGGCAAATTTGCTTGAATCATTACATGTTAGTGCATGCCTTATTTTAAAGGAATTTGTGAAAAAGATTTTCCATAGAAGGAGAATGTAAGAGAGTAGACAACACAAGGGATGGTGTTATTACTGTACTTTGTTTTCTAATGTTTCATTATTCATTTGTTTATTTTGGAAAAGGATCAAAACTGATGAACTGCAGCCAGTGCAAACATGAAAGTGACCAGCAATGTTGCTAGTCACTGGTCCTTTTTGATTGAGCTGAGATGAAAAAAAAAATCTTTTATATTGAGTTATTGAGGTCCAGAAATGGAAACAAAAAGTATCTACCAATCACAAGTTATCATTTTTGTATTTAAGCTACATGTACTAACCTTTGAAATCTGTCAACCTTATTTTTAGATGGAGAGAGAAAGACTGTCACTACAGAGGGTGGCTTGTAAGTTACTTAATATTATTGTTTCCAATTGATTGACTTTTCTGTGTACTTTGCCAGCACACTATACAAACATTTGGGCATCAAATGTAAATTGTTTTTAAGTTTTGATATTTTATCAGTTTTAGTTTTGCACGTGTGATGCCTGGAACGTACAAGCTATTGGCTTCTCATGCTTCTTGGACATTTGAGAATGTAGGTTGAGTCTCCCATCATTATATCGCATACTGTATCTGTTGTTGGATAGCAAACTAATAAAAATTGAGGACTCTGAAACTATAGCATGTGATAATTATTTGTACGACCCAAAAGTTTGCTCGGGCTCTGTAACTTAGTAGAAAACCCGTGTCCTGTATTTGAGTTTTCATTTTGGCATTTGGAGGAATAAGGTTTACCAAAAAAATATTGGTAATCAGTGTTGCATCCAGAGCGCGTCATTGCGTCCTGGGACGCAATATTTTGCATTTGGACCCTCTAAAATACTAACAAGGGGTCCCTGTGGACGCACAAATATCATGCTTGAAATATATGCACATTTCTAAATTTAAAGCATGTAAACCATGCGCTTATTATATTTATCTTAACAATGCCACTATTTGTCACATACTCGACGTTGATTGATCCAACAAGAAAATGCTTAACAAAGATAGAATTCTGTGTGGCGTATTATTATTTATTTGCATCAGCATAACTTGAAAGAAAAAACATTTTCGCGTAATTTTCAAATCCTGATGTTGACAGAGTCAACGTTGTTCGGTAAACAAACTAGCGTAAAGCGAAAAGCCAGTGAAGTAAGTTCCGAATTGATCCCTGAAATCAAAGTCTGCAAGTCATTTTGATGCCAATGGCTCAGCGATTTCAAATGGCTCAAGGTCAAAGAAGGTAAAATGTTTTGTCCACTTGTATCGACGCGAAGAAAAACAATCCGCTTGGCACGTGCGGAACAACGAACTTCCGAAGATGAACACTGGAGCGCCATGCCTTCTGATACACAGTTGCTACAGATGACGGATTTTCGCATTCATTCGCTCCATCTTTTTTGAGTTCTGACTTCTCGTAACAAAAACTTTTTCGTTTGAGGGATCCGTAGCGTTGCGCAGAGGTAAAGGAAGAAACATTTACTTGGCCCAGTAATCGCAGTTTTCAAAATGGCGGACACCGACAATGCGATTTTTCACTCGTCTTCATCATCAAATTATGAGGTGATTGAAATCAATATTCATGATAGGACCCCCAAAATTCTGGTCTGGACCCCCAAATATTTGTCCAAGGGGTCCAGAGGACCCCTACCCAGTAAAACCTGGATGCAACACTGGGTAATTTATCCTGGTGCATGCTGGCTGTTTGTTAATTATTAGATTAGCCTGTCTTGCAAAGCAGGTCAAAATCTTAGGCTTTTTTCATGTCTGATTTATCAAAAATGAAAGGCTTTAACTCAAAAATAAATGTAAGTCACTGCTCTCCTACTAAACTAGGACTTCCATGCTAAAATTTAGCTGTTCCCAATCAAAATCTCCAAGTATGTGTACGAGACTTGTAGTTTCACTGTGTAGTCTGTGAGTTGTAATTTCATGTACATGTATCTGGTGCTCGCTAAAAGTTGCAAGAAAAATTTAAAACTTAGTGTGACACAAGGAACTATCAATACTTTTGTCAGGCAGTGTTATCTTGCTCAAGCACAGATAGTTGTTATAAATCATATGTAATAATAATAATAATAATGATAATAATAATAATAATAATAATAATAATAATAATAATAATAATAATAATAATAACAATGATAGAATTGGGTTACTAAATGAAAACACACGATTCCCTGCTGGGAAGGGAGGGAATCATGTGTGTTTTCATTTAGTAACCCAATTCTATATACCGCTCTACACAAATGTGTATTGAGCACTATTCAGCAGTGTTTTCTACAACTTCTCACGATTAATAACAATGATAATGATAATAATTATTGGTAATAAGTTATTTTTAAAGTCCATTTAATGTGGATTTTTCTCTTGCTAAACCTACTGGGTGGGTGTTTGTTCATTTGGAGAACATTAGTTTATCAAGCATCTTTACATTTCTTTATGGAAGGCTGAAACTGAAGTGAAAGTGATGTCCAGTAACATTGAAGTGCTTAACAGGTTGATAGTGTCAGGCTATGATGTCAAGGTAACTGTACTGAATTACAGCTATGCTGAACTCAAGGGTTGTCCAATACTCCAACACATTTATGCATAGTATTGTATTATATGGCCATAACAATAGTTCAACAATGCATTCTAGAACGACGCAATACAACACAATGCATTTCAATACAATGCTGTGCATAAATTCGTCAGAGAATTGGACAAGTATGCTGAACTCTACACCTGTTCTATCCAAGTGCAGTGGATTTCAGGTTTTATGGGACTTTATTGTCTGAAAGGCACATACAGTACTTAGCAACAAGTTGACTGTTAAACTCATTGAAACTGAGAACAAGTGGCATAATAGACATTGCTTATGGCATGAAAACTAGTATACATGTATTCAAAAATTGGGTTGATTCAGCGAAAAACAAAAATTTGCCAAAAACCAACTTATGGCCCTTTTGCATACAGCCCTTTGATTATTATTTTTAATGGTAGAAACAAACTAACCTGAAGCATACAACCATTTGCTTTTTTCTTGATCTCCTTCAGTGTACTGGTTTTCATGAAAAGTATCAGATTGGTCTTCCTTGTTGGTACTTTACCTAATCATCTGTCAAAAACTAATTGATAAGTTCTATTTTTAGGGTCATGTCTTGAGCAATGGTGAACCTATTCAAGATGTCACTTTTCTTTTGTTTGCGAAAGCTGTTGCACACCAGGTAATGTTATCTTCTTGTCACGTTTGAGTACAAACTTAATTTACAAAACAGCTGAAAACTTATTACTGTACCTTTATGCTACAGTGAACACAGGGTTTTGAAATCAGAATTGAAATGGGTGGCTGTTCCCATTTGGAACTTTCTGGAGTTGTTTTTCATTCTGATAGGTTTAGTGTTAAGTATGATTGAAGGTGTACTCCTTTGATGGGAATGGGAGGGGAAGAGTGAGATTGGATCAGGAGCAGAGGGAGAGGAGTAAGGAAAGGGTAAGAGGGTGGATAGATGGAGAGGTAGAAGGGAACAGATGGTGAGGGAGAAGGAGAAAAGTGGGGTAGATGGATGGGTAGAGAGGGGTAGATGGAGGGGCAAAGGGGGATAGATGGATAGATGGAGGGGCAGATGGGAATTGGTGGAGGGGCAGATGGGGATAGATGGTGAGGGAGAAGGGGCAGAAGGGAAAAGATGAAGGGGCAAAGGGGAGTAGATGGAGGAGCAGATGGGAATAGATGATGGGGCAGATGGAGGAGCAGAGTGGGATAGATGAAAGACAGAGGAATAGATGGAGGGACAGATGGGGATAGTTGGAAGGCAGAAAGGGATAGATGGAGGGGCAGATAGGAGTAGATGGTGGGGCAGATGGAGGGGCAGAGGGAGGGGCAGAGGGAGATAGATGGAGGGGCAGATAGGAGTAGATGGTGGGGCAGATGGAGGGGCAGAGGGAGGGGCAGAGGGAGATAGATGGAAGGGCAGATAGGGACAGATGGTAGGAGAGGCCTGATATGTTGATGGACCAGGACGAGGTTTTAGGCAAAACATTAAGGTTTATTGTACACAGTAAACAACTTAGCTTCTCATTCTATGAGTATCCACCACGTCTTCTTCCGACTGCTTTCAACCTGTTTTTGTTACATAATTGTCACCAAGTGTCTCGTTACAGATAAATTGAGGGGGAGAGGGGAATGGAGGGATGTACTTACTTCTTCCTTCTTCCTTCAGACGAGTGTCACGTAACAGTTTGTCAACATATGTCTGTGTTGGTCGCCCCTCTTGAAGTTGATCCATGCTTTAGGCACCATGTCACCAATTGATGTGCAGGAGACGCTTTGTCTCTGTATGCATGCCCAGCCAGTTTAAGCCTGTTCCTCGGGATAATACTTGACAACTTTGTGGTTTCCAAGGGATGTGGAGAGGGGGATAGAGGGATGTGGAGAGGGGGATAGAGGGATGCGGAGAGGGGGATAGAGGGATGTGGAAGAGGGGATAGAGGGATATGGAGAGGGGGGATAGAGGGATATGGAAAGGGGGATAGTGGGATGTGGAGAGGGGGATAGAGGAGTGCGGAGAGGGGGATGGAGGAATGCGGAGAGGGGGATAGAGGGATGTGGAGATGGGGATAGTGGGATGTGGAGAGGGGGATAGAGGGATGTGGAGAGGGGGATAGAGGAATGTGGAGAGGGGGATAGAGGAATGTGGAGAGGGGGATGGAGGAATGCGGAGAGGGGGATGGAGGGATGTGGAGATGGGGATAGTGGGATTTGGAGAGGGGGATGGAGGAATGCGGAGAGGGATAGAGGGATGTGGAGAGGGGGATAGAGGGATGTGGAGAGGGGGATAGAGGGATTTGGAGAGGGGGATAGAGGAATGCGGAGAGGGGGATGGAGGGATGCGGAGAGGGGGATGGAGGAATGCGGAGAGGGGGATGGAGGAATGCGGAGAGGGGGATAGTGGGATGTGGAGAGGGGGATAGAGGGATGTGGAGAGGGGGATAGAGGGATGTGGAGAGGGGGATGGAGGGATGTGGAGAGGGGGATAGAGGGATGTGGAGAGGGGGATAGTGGGATGTGGAGAGGGGGATAGTGGGATGTGGAGAGGGGGATGGAGGGATGTGGAGAGGGGGATAGAGGGATGTGGAGAGGGGGATAGAGGGATGTTGAGAGGGGGATAGAGGGATGTGGAGAGGGGGATAGAGGGATGTGGAGAGGGGGATACATGCTGTAAATGGAGGAGGAGGTGGGGATATTTGGAGGGGGCGAGGGCTAGGTAAAAGGGAGGTAGGTGTCATGCCTCTCCCTCTCCCTAAAATATGCTGTACATAGGGCTTCTATCACCCTTGATGATACATGTACATGTACTTAGTATTGATTTATTTCATTAATTGGCTATGTTTTCAGACATTGACAGGGTGTGAACAGATTCCTGCTGATGTTGCAGAAACTATTAAGAAGAAGACAGAGGTTGATGTGCCATTGTGTTTTGTCAAGTCTGGTGTTGATGGCTTGTTTGTATTTCCCAGTGTACCAAGTGGCGAGTACACTCTGGTTAGATATGTTTAATTCCGTATAGAATATAATATGTACTTATCTACTGACTGGCTATTTTATGATGTTTTTCAAAAGAAGGACAGACAGGGCTGTACAGGTCATAATATACTTGTAGCTCATATCAGTGGATCAATGATCTTTCTTACACAAACAAACTATGAACACAAAAATGGGCTTGCTCCCAGTTTGGAATGGCTGTATTGTAAATCTTACAGTGTTTTGCTAGAACACAACACAGGTACAGTATGGTTTGTACAGTGTTTGTGTTTGTGTTTAATTTGTGTTATTCTCTTTATTCTTTAGGTTCCCTATTACCAAGGAGAGCTCATAACATTTGATGTTGTTCCCTCCAAACTTACATTTTCTGTCAACTACAAAAGTGTTGTTTTGAAGGTAATTGAAGGTATTTGTTACAATTCATGTGTTTATGTTGTGTTTAACTTATTCGATTCAGCTTCTTAAATCATAATCAACATGCTTTCAACAAAATGAAATTACTGTAGAGAGGAACGGATACCACAATGGTTGCAGCCAATTAATATGAGCCCAAAAATAGTGACGCACACTGTAAAATTATTCTTGTTTTTTTGTACTTTAGTTGAAGCAGATACATTGCACATGAATGTGCTTTTCTGTAATTGTTTCTTATAAACCCATTCTAGACATGTTGATTTTCTGTTAGTGGCAAAGTTCTTACGTCACAACAGTAACGAGCAGTTGCTGCAAGCCCAGAAATAGTGATTCACACTGTAATCTTATTATGTTAACACTTTTGTTGATAAAACTAATGCATAATGATTATTTTTTATAGACTCCATTCCAGGTGCATGGATTTTCTGTTAGTGGGCAAGTTCTCACATCTGAGGTATGGATTCTAAAAAGGTTCAGTTTATGGTGAACTTAGTACATTTTGCTGTGTACATTACTTTAATTATGAACAAAAACAATGTCTTAAAGTAAAAGCCTCTGTTATTTTTAAACATTCAAAAATAAAAAGCATGAAAATTTTTTTTAGTTCACTATAAAACTTGAGAGAACTTTCTTTGGTGGTGTCAATACATTCTGTATATTCAATTTAACAAATTGACCTCAGTTTTTTATGCGTCTGTCCTCTTATTGATGATAAATTGCGTCATAACATTGTCAAAGTGTTGTAGATCCACGAGCCGATAGGCGAGTGGATCTACAACAAACTTTGACAATGTTATGACGCAATTTATCATCAATAAGAGGACAGACGCATAAAAAACTGACGTCAATTTGTTTTTTACAATAACAAAACGCGAAAAAGGTCAAATGAAGACTTAAATGAAAAGAAAACGCAAGTAAACAGCAAGTAAACTCGAAAAATGCTGAATTTTATTTAAATTGACGCAATCAGGGCGCAACTATTCTCAATAACTTTTCTCGCCTTCTCATTGGCTTGTGACAACACGTAATACAATTTGATTGGGTAAAAATCTGACTGTTTGACAGCTCACTTATCACGCGAAATACCTTGCATAAATTAAAATATTATGTGTCTGTACTCTTATTGATGATAAAAATTAGCCAATCAGCGCGCGAGAATTCGCTCAGTTATTGTAAAAAAGTATTTTTGCAGGTTTATTGCCCTCTTGAAGGTTCATGCAGTAGCTCTGAAGAGAATTTCTTTTCAATGTTGACGACATTGACTGGTGTTTCAACAATCTACCAAAGTAGAATCTTTGCAATTCTTAAGCTTTGCAAAATCTTTGCAATTCTCAAACTTTGCAGATTTGTAATACAGCAAAGCAATATTTTTGAAGAAAATCACCACAGCTTGAACAACCAATCACAATGTTGAACAGGGACATGAATACCACCAGCTGCCAACATGTAAATCACTTTCAAGACTGTGATGATGACTTGTGCTCAGGTTGTCAAAACATCAGTCAGCATCAACACAGTTCTACTTCACCAGAATGATCTAACTCCACAAACTACATTTGAGACTCCTGGGTTCGTCAAGTTTATTGTGAACATCTGCGAACAAACCCACTTTTTCTTACAATAGCATTTTTTTTTTAGTTCTTATTTTTTTCCAAAATCATGCTTGAAAGTTGGGGGTGCGGCTTAGGCACAAGTGTAGCTCATACACGAGTCTTGACTGTATATTCAAGGCTAATTTTCATTATATACTGTAGCCAGAATCAGATCAGTAAGCTTTTTCAGAGATTATTCTGTTGATTCTCTCTTGATTGACACTGTTACTGTCTTTTGGCCTTAAAACACAAGTGATCCATATCATCACTGCTTAATGCCTGTTCACCTCTTTACTCAATGTCATGGTTTTTATCTCCTTTTTTGTCAGTTCACTTATGAACTTATATTTTCAGGGACAAGGTATTGGTGATGTGAGCATTTCAGTTGATGGCGGCCCAAGCTCTGTGACAACTCAAGAAGGAGTATATGTTTTAAATAACATTACGACAGGCACCTATACAATTCAGGTGTAAAATTGTTGCTATTTACTTACACAGTTATTGCACATAGGGATATTGTATGTAATTGACGTGAAGGAGTGTAAATGTAGAGAAAATGATTTATGAAATAAAAGGTTGCTTAACTCTTTAACTCCTAAGGGGTACCCCAGTGACGAGTTAAATTGTATAGTGTTAGCCAGAGTAAAATCTGTGAAGTTACTCTTAGTGGTTAAGGGAGATAGTTTTTTGACCCTTTAACTCCTAAGGGTTCTACCTGTGACAAGTAAAATTGTCTGGCATTGTAGTGGCCATATTAAGTTCTACTCTTAGAAGTGACCAATTTGCTACTTCTCCTCTTGATGTCAACATATTGTCATCCTGATAAGCAGTGAGAATTGAGAACATTATCCAATCAATGATATCACAGTGATCAAACACAAAATACTCCACATATAGCATATTGTACTCCTTGGAGAGAATATCTTTCCTAATCTTGTGATTGAGAGGGTAGAAGGGAATAAATTTTTAGGCGTAATATGGTACATCTTCTTTGAAAGTTGAGCACAGTCTAACCTTGATTATCCAGACTCATTGGGGAACAAGAAAAAGATCTATGATAATATTGAAAGTCTGGATAATCGTGATTCAACTGTATTAGAGGTCCTAAGCATGCTGCATTATGATCTTTGTGTACACTCATAGAGCTGTAGTTATCTGTTCAAAGTATTAATTTTATCCTGTATTCTTTTTTTTTTATTTTTAAGGCCACTAAAGAGAACTACTTCTTTGAAGTAATCAAAGTGCAAGTGACTCCTAACACGCCAAGACTTCCAGTGCTTGTACCATCTGGGTATGTACTCATACAGTCTGTTGGAGAAAGTTACAATTGTACAATGTTATTTACATGTAATGTTATGATGCAAATTAATATAAGAAAGACCATATATTTGAACTGCAGAGTGACATGTAATGACATTAATTGATCATTGCAGTTATGTACACAACCTAAGCAGCTGTGAAATTAAAGCCTGAAAAAAAACTCAGGCCTGAACGGGATTCGTTGACAGTAGTTACTACAGTTTCAGTTACTACAAGTGAACATTTTGATCCTTCAATGGATTTAACTGATTTCAAATGAAACATCCAACAAAAAAACACATCATTCTGAAACAATCAGAACTTTGAGGAACAAGAAAAACTGAGCGAGCTCTTAGCATTGTTTGTCAGCTAATTTTAATCAATACTGCATCTTTTCAAATAATATTTATTATTATAATTTTATTATAATAAGGAAATCATGATTACCAATAATGTTATAAGTACATTTTTTTCTTGTTAGATACAACTTGTGTGGAAAGCTACATATAGATGAGTTCCCTGCTGGGACCAGCCAGGTATTAATAACCGTTTAAATTGATTCACCACCCTGTATGCAACAAGAAATCCATAACATAAACTTTGTTTAGGAGTGCTGAGTGTCTACCTTCATCTCATAATTCTAAGGCCATGTTTTCAATGTTTTAAAGGATAACAACTACACAAAAATGTCCTCTTGGATTGCCCAAAACCATCTCTACTCCACAAAGACCTTGAAGCTGAACACTCAGGCTTTGATTGGTTCTGTACATCCACAGAGTCATTGAACCCATCAAGAAGATTTTGAGTAGTCAAACAATGTCAAGATGGCCCCAAAACCTTCCTTAGTGGCAGTGGAGCCCTATCTTCAATGATTGCAGGGAACACCTAATACCTGCTTTAAAGAGCACTAAACAGCAGTGTTTCTGGTGCCTAATCTCTACTACCATCAAAGATGTTGCTTAGAAGCTTGTTAAATCATTATAGCCCACACTCTATTTAACTGTGAGGATGTATTGTTATTATTGCAGATATAAATAATAAAACACTAGAAAACACTAGACAGGAGTGTTGAAAGTGTGTGTAAAATATAGGTCAGGTATCCAAGTCATTGAAAGATGCAGAATAATGTCAGTCACATTTCATGTACATGTAATTGGTCAGAATTAAGACAAAACAAATCTTTATTTATTTAAACTTAGGAAGTTGCAACAAGTAAAAACTGTTATTTGATGTGCAGCCATGTTTATTCCATTTTTGCTCTTCTCAGATGAAAGGGCGTAAAGTTGTGTTGCAGACAGAGGGAGCTCCGGTGACAGAGAGATCAGTCTCCACTTCACTTGATGCTAATGGGAATTTCTGCTTCAGAGTGGCATCTGGCATTCATCATGTCCAGGTATTTTCTTGTCATCATTATAATTTTCATTATTATTATTATAATTATTGTTGTTATTATTATTATTATTGTTATTATTATTATTGTTATTATTATTGTTATTATTTTTATTTAATATTTTTATTATTTAATATTATTATTATTATTATTATTATTGTTATTATTATTATTATTAGCATCTTGTTAAACCCCACACTCCTTGAAGTGACCAATACACAATTTGTAATTGTATAAAACTGCGTGGAGTCTAATTCAGTCTTTAATCATATCAGTGATACAAAATCAGATGACCGCACAGCAGGATTTTGATTTGTTTATCACAAGTATGATTGGATGACACAAAGTCTTATTGCCAATTAGTCATAAAAATTACAATTTCTGAGAAAAGAAGAGGAGCTAAATGCAAGTTATGAAAGAAAATAATATTATTGTCTTTGTTCAAGGGAAAAAATTCTCCATTTTGAAAGTTCAAATTTAGGAGTCTGCACACTGTTTTTATGGTGATTGAAACCAACATTGTGATTGGTTGATTTAAACTACAACGTTGAATGTGATTGGTTGACTTAAACTGCAACTTGGAATGTGATTGGGTTTTTGAACTGTCCAATAACAAACTGCCTGGTAACAACTTGGCATTGGATTAATGTAAAGTAGGGGTTTTTATCAGTCACAATCGAGGAATTTGTAATTTTATGATTACTCTAGAATTTATTCCAACAAGCACCCACCTCAAATAAGAAGGTGGCTGCTGTGTAGGAGTGAATAAGAGGGGGGAATACTGTTACGGTATTTCTGCTCTATCTTCAGTTCCTTCAATGTTCATGTACACCTGGAGAGGAAATTATGTTGACTGATCGTCACCCTTCCCATTTCCCAGCCCCATCCCCCCTACACCCCTGTCATTCCCTTTATTTACATCCGAAGGCTTGTAATGTAATTTGAATTCAACTTTCCATTTGTGCTAGAGTTATCTAATTATTGCCGCATGATTATTATTGTAAGTAAAGCGCTTCAATACATATTGAAAATTATACTACTCATGAAATGCTTAGGTAGCATATTTGGTGAACAGCTGCATGCTAGCACTACTTTCACTCATGGTTTGAGTAGTGATTGTCATAGCTTCTTGGGCCAAGTTCAGGTAATGCCTTTTTGTGAAACTGTTCTATTCTTTTTTTTTTTTCTCAGCCTGTAGTTACACCTCAAGAAGCTTCACATGGCCTTGCGATAACACCTAAGGAAAAAGTTGTAAAAGTAACAAACAGCCCTGTTCGTGACATTGTGTTCAGACAATTCAGGGCAACTGTCTCAGGAACTGTAAAGTGCATTGGTGAGTGATGCTCTGTAGTAACTATACCTTCCTCTGTGATTTGCCGTTTCACAAATAAAACTATTCAGTTATGGAGCTAGAGAATGGAATACCTAATGAGTGGACTCAGTTTTCCGAATATTCCAGTTTTAATACTTCACTGGGAAATTCGTTGATTGTAGAATACTTAATTTTACTGATATATAAAATTGATTGGTATACCAAGTGATAGCAAATTCATAAAAATGATATCTGCACATTGTTACGATATGACAGACAAATATATAAATAAAGAAGCCCGTTTTCTCTGTCCTTACAGAAAAGAATTACAAACGTACTTCTGCTATGAACTCAACTATTAATTTGAAACTGACAATTAAAATAATTTGAGTAGTCTATAAAGGGAGCAATCGCTAACTTAATATACTCTAAGCGCCAACAAGCTATCCTTCAACTTTAAAACTAGATAAGTTCAGTCACCACTTGATAGTTTAACTCACAAACTCCTTTGAGATATATCCACTTGAGATCAAACAACTTCAGTTCTTCCTCGGATAGCTTCTTCAATCAAAGCGCAATCTCCAAATAACGCTTGACCACTTTAGACTAACTCTGAGCTTCCGTACGCAAGTGCTAAAGCTCTGTGATAATGTTTCTTATATATGTTCAGAGACAGTTCTAGAACATTCGAAAGATTTCAACAATATCTGTTTAAAGGTTACTTCACTTGTTTTCATCATGTTAGTGTGTTCTAGAATTCTCTAGAAGGAAGATTGCATGACTACACAAATATTGGCATACTTAATAGGTTCCAGAAACTTCTCCTCATTAGACATGTAATGTAACTGTCAGGGTAGCTTTTTTATCCATTTGCAACCCCTCAGTGCTAAATACCTCTAAATTGTATATAATAATTTTAAAGAAAATTATTTGGTCACTTGGAGGTATGAAAATTTCTCTTCTCATGTTGAAAAATATTTCACTTGTTCAATGTGCTCACCCATGAAATATTTTCCAACATGAGAAGACAAGTTTTTTATCTCTACATAGCCATGTAATATCCTCTATAAACCTGTCCAATACTATTAAGTTCACATAAATTTGCTTTGTAACAGATAAACATGTAAATATCCTATGCATTACTGGTATTTCCATCAACCATGTACACGAAACAGTCATGCTAAAGATGTGTTTTGGGTCTATGTATTTTATTTCAGGTGGAACTTGTAGTGGAGTGTCTGTATCTCTGCAGTCCGTAGCCAAACCAGAACAGTCTAAAAGGCCAGCTCCGGTATTGTCCCATTTGTATTTTCTCTTTCTATTACCAATATTATTTGTTACAATCTCTCTTCTAAATGATGTACTTTGTAACCATTCTTATGTCCATCTTTTGTCTTAGGTTATTGACACTCCTCATGGTTCCACATTTACTTTCAAAGATGTTTTTCCAGGAAATTACAAAGGTAGTAATAGTAGCTGTTATCACTTACAAACTAGCCTTAAGTGCAAGTAACTCAAAACCAGCAAAATTGTAATCCCTGTTGTAAATATTGCAATATTAATAGCCCTCCCGAGCTTGGTAAATTTACCAGGACTTTCAAAATTACACTGTTTTTGCTTGGAAATTGAAGGGAGAATTTAACACTGGATCAGGAGGGGTGATTTGGAAGGAGAATTCACCAAACTGAGTTCTAAGCTGATAACATGAGTGAATTTTTGAAGGAAATAAATTTGACGGCACCTAAAACCAATCAGTCCCTGTTAATGGACACCCACCTAATATAGACTTCATTTATAACAGATAGTTTCATTTGTCCCGACAAGAAGCTCATATATTTTCTCTAAAATTAGCCCGCTTAGTACAGCCAAAGTGTTGTTTAGGCCTTTTTTTTTTAATCACTTGGTTTACAGGACCACCGACGTTGAATTTCCCGATTTCAGAAAAAAAATAAAATTGAAAATTTTGTATTATTTTTTTCCCGCCGAACGTATACTTCAAATGTGCTTTTTTATTTTCAAAAGCGGAGAAAATAAAACCTCATATTGTCGTATTTTCCGAAATAAAACTATTCAAATGGCCAAGGTGTGTTTTGTTTTCATTTATTTTCGTGAGATGTAATAGTCTACCAACACAACCTCGCACCCAGTGCCGAGTTACACTCAGGACTGTAATGTATTAGAGCACCAAACTGAGCCCTAGGTACGAGGTTTGTGTTACATTGGCTACCAAACATCTTATTTTTCCCTCCAATATAAAATTGTACACGTTGCCTGAAAAAAAAGGTTGAATACTCTATTTTATTTTTATTCCCCCCCTCCGACATTAGTTTTTTCCAGAAATGTCCCATAAACCAAGTCATTAAAAAAAAGGCCTTATTGTCACCCCCGCTTTACAGACACTGCTTAACTGCACACTGTCTATTTTCATTGTCGTAGTTATCTGCTGCAATTATTATAGGCATTGTAACCTGCTTAAACTATGACAGATTTCTACTGCAATTTTCCTTGTAAAAGCGGTGGCAAAATAGCAAGACATGTTCAATTTTCATAATTCAATGATCACGAGTTTCCTTTAAGATGAAGTTGTTACAGTTACGTACAGTTAAGAAATAAAATGTTTTCTGGTAAAATGTCTGCCTTTGTCTTAACATGGATAAAACGTGTGTATGTGACACTTTCTTTGAGAGCCTGCTTAATACGAACACATAGATAATACGGATGTTATGGCATGTTCCCTTGGTGTCCATATTAACTGGGCTCCACTGTATTCAGAAAATATGTGGAGTCTGGTACCAAGAGATCTAGGATGCTTACCATTAGCCAGGACTGGCTGTCCAGGCGAGTCCATTTGTAAAGAGAATTATCAATCAGAACTGTCCAGCCAGATCAGTTTATTTCTACATAGCATGTTTAGAGACGACAGGTTTTTAGCAAAAACTCTCAAAAAAAGCCTACTTCATTTTCAATTTGACCTGCCCGGCTGGTCAGTTCTGACTTTTGGTAAGCGCCCCTAGACATGAAAAACCAACAGCCTGGAAGGCTGTAACAGTAGTACTGATTTCAAAGAATATTTTCTCTTTCAGCCTCTGTATTGCAGGATGCCTGGTGTTGGCATAACAAGACTTTGGAAGTCCAAGTCACTGAGTCAAACATTGAAGATTTGCAGTTTGCCCAATCAGGATTTATTTTGAAGTGCAGTCTGTCACATAACATAAAACTGGTGAGCATCAAAAGGCATTGCAATAGTTTGTCTCTTGACCCAAAAAGATATTTCTCTCTTATTACTATACATACTGTATCTTTGAAAAACTTGTTTGTTCGTGACTGGTTAAAAGCAGTGCATTTCAAGTGTAACACCAGTACAAAAAAGTGCAAATTACAAATCACATTTTTTTCATGTGTTGTTGTTACCAAGAAATAGTATGTTTTTCTTGTTCAATTTGTGATTTATTTACACTCATGATTTTTCCAAAAGCTCAAATTGCACTTGCAGAAGCAGCTCATGTTATTTAAACAGTTTAAAAACTCACTTGATGTGCAAATAAATTACAAATTTGATCTCGAAACCATGTGATTACCCTTATAAAGGACTCTGAATTTTTTTCATATTCACCCTCCTATATTTGTTCAGGATTTAGGGTTGTATTGCAGGCCGATTCTTAACCCTTCAAGTCCCAGTAGTGAACAGCATCCAATTTCTCCTTACAATATTCACTGTTCATTAAACATTCAGGTTATGAGAATAACAGTAATGATCAGCAAAAAAGGGTTGTATAAAAACAAATTCTCCTCACTAGTGCCATAACAAATGTAATTAGGAGAACAGTTAGGAGAAAACGAGTATGATATTGGGGCTTAAAGGGTTAAATAAAAAAGGCAGCATCAGTTTACTTTCACATGGAAGAAATGTATGGAGAACTATCATAGCTTAATTATTTAGATTTTGCTTTTCAGTTCTTTTCCTTGGAATCTCATGAGGAGGTGGTGGGTTCCTTTAACCTGACTAAAGGTATCAACAGATTCTGTTTAGCAGAACCAGGTAAGTATCTTTAATGCGAAAATTTACGAAAACTTTCTTCTAAGAATAAGTCTTTCTTCAGTCCGTGCTCAGAGTCTGAAAACCACCAGCACTCGAAAAGCGACAAGCGACACATAACAATAGCCAGCGACAACGAGCTGTGTAACATTCACGTGCTCCACGTCGTGTAACATGAGAAATCACGTTCTTGTAGTCACATGCACATGTGGCGCTAAGGGCTGGTTCACACTTTGACATAAGCATAAGCATAAACATAAGCATAAAAAAATATGTGTGAACCGGGATTACATAAGCATAAGCAGAAGCATAAGGAAATGGAAAACGTTCCATTCCTTGTGCTTCTGCTTGTGCTTATGCTTATGTAACCCGATGTAACCCCGGTTCACACATATTTTTCTTATGCTTATGCTTATGCTTATGTGAAAGTGTGAACCAGCCCTAAGCATTGAGAGTTGTTTACATCTACGGTAGTTTTTGACGTTTGTTCATTGATCCCGAGAATGTGTCGAAAGTTGAAATACGTACTGCTGAGATTGTTCTCGTTTTATAAATCTAATGTAAAAATTGCTCAAGTTGTTCGGGAATTGGTCTAGGGTTTAGCGACAGCGACAATACCCGGCTTCATGGTTAGGCGACATCGATATGGCGACAGGGCTCTTTACATTTAGCTCGATTATTTTCGCTTTCACATCTCTTTCATTTAGGTTAGTCAGTTGTCAAAGGTATTGTATTTGATGTCATTGGAGTACACTTTTTTTAGTCAGGAAAACAGGTTGATCTGTTTTCAGTAAACAAGCCAAAACTAGCTTCTCTTTTCCCGATGTGATCGCATATTCGCCTGACGCGTCGTTAATTTTACCTGTCGCCTGAATTAAGGTAAGGGCCTCAATGCCCGCAAATATGTTCTGGCACGCGCTTCCAAACAAAGATACGTACGGAATCTTTGACGCGAGCGATATTCTGCTGATGGAGCAATGTTATATTCACTCCAAGGGACTTCTCTGTTGTTTTGAATGTAATTGAAATCCTCGAGAGTTCTGCATGACCGATAAACGGGTGTTGTGCATGGAAATGCATGTGAAAAATAGTAATTATAAAGGAAACAGTTTTAACAAAAGAAATTAGCTTCAATTGTTTCTTCACCGAGGTATTCCGCGTCTTGTTTGCCACGGCGTTCGGTCACGTCCGTCCAAGATGAGGTTGAGGAATTCGTCCCACCGCAGTAAATTCGCAGCACAACACATCGGCAAAGACGCGGTTTGACCGCGTCCTAATGGGTAAATACTTTCAGGCGGTACTGTATGTATCATCATGATGGCAGCTGTTATAGAGTTTCTATAACACAGTATTTGTAACCTTTTCTCAGGAATCTACAACCTTGTGCCTCACTCATGCCACCAGTTTGAACAAGATGTCTACATATATAACACGTAAGTTGGTAAACTTTTAATGGATTATGGACTCTCACTGCAAGTTTCTTGCGTCATGATATAAAGAAATATTGCTTTGCTATATATATATATAATATTATTTAGTATAAGTACTCAGGTGATCATACAAATTCGTGCGCTCTGATCGGTTCGCTATCTTAGATTATCAGCTGATAATCACCTCGACGAACAAACTTTCTGCCAGTTGTTTGCGCTTTTGATGAAATAAAATTTTTTGTGTTGTATAATGCTTTTTCTTTTTTTTGAAATGATCGCCCGTGTATTCTAAAACAATAATTCACTTCGCCTTCAGCACTAAACATGGTGTACACTGGTGATTCTCCTGTCATATGAATGTAAAATGTAATGTCCTTGAAAATGGAACCCATGTCTTCAAATTTGTGTTGATTAATCGTGTTTAAGATGAGTGATTATTGAGCTTCTTCGAACCGAAGAATTTGTTTTGTTGTTTTATAACAATGCCACACAAAATGCTCTTTTAGTGAATTACGAAGGAAAATCTTTTCCTGCCTGACGAATCAGAACCAAGGCAGATGTGCATCAGCACTGTTGCATACCTACATCAGAGCAGATGTGTTCATTCCTCAGACTGCATTGTTTGCTTTGTTCATATCTGAATCATATGATTCTAGTGAAGGGGACATCTTGTTATGACTATAAGTGGGGTCATTTCATTTTAGTAGTGTCAATCCTGGTCACACAGAAATGAGAACCAGTATGAGCCCATTTGTGGCTATTTGCAGTTTTTGGCACCTAAAGAGTTGCTTGTGAAGCAATCAATGAATGATTGATTATCACGGCTTTGTGTCCATTTGGCTGACAGCAAAGTTGACTCTTTTGTGATATAGCATTAATTTAGATATTAATGCACTTACATTTTCCTAGGTCTGCTCCCATGTTGTTAACATTGACTGCAGTGAAGCATTTGCTTACTGGTGTTATCAGAACAGTACATCCAGTGAATGACATTACTCTTAAAATCAGGTAAGTCTAGTCTAAGGTTCAGTGTAGCTGTCTTGATGCGCCAGGTAAAATATCTTGTGAACTGTTTTGTTGGTAATGTGTTTGCAATCAGGCTCTGTCAAAAGAGTGATAATGCTGCACTATTCAACTTGTCAATAATGGTATTATTATTGTCCATTTGCTGAATGTGGATATATCAGTTTGAGCCAAATATTCTTTTGTTGCAAGGAAAAACCATGTACAGATGCATGTTAATTAATTTAAGGTAAAAATAATGGTGCAAACAAACCTTAATGCCCACATGACGGGAGCTTGTTACTCCCCACTGGATGGGATGCTAGTTTAATACCGGGTTACCCCCCCCCCCCCCCCCAAGTATTATATTACCAGTACTTATTTATACACCTGGGTGGAGAGAGACAGTGCATTTCTTGTCTAAGGAAACTATACAGTGCCATCATCCCGGCTTCAACTTTGGACCTCCCATCAAAGTCTGACATGCTAACCACTACATTATCATGTCTTCACAGCTCAACATTACTATCTCAAATTTACCCATCTCAAACCCAGCATATATCTCAAAATTAAACCCTCTAGAGATAACGAAATGTTACAGGTATTGAATTGTTAGAAATAACAAACTAAGGTAAAATTATAAAACAAAGTGGTTTGCAACTTGTTTTGATAGAAGTATAATGATTATTTTAGAGAGAAGAGAAGAAAGAATTAAATAATCATGGAGCTGGTAAAATCAGACTGAAAAGCGATGCTGTAAAGAATCCCACAATAATAACAATGCTGCAGTGATGGTCGATGCATATGTTGTGTTCTAGTTTTATCCTTGCTTTAAATTTTATTTTCCTTTGTTTCAAACTCATTGTCATACATTTTCATACCAAAAAACAAAGGAAAATCAAATTCAAACCAAGGGAAAAATTGAACCACAACACATAATAATTTATTATCTATTGATATGCAGATCTCTTAAGACCAAGGAATTAACCACAGTAGGCCCACTGAAACAAGAGTCAAAGGAAGAGTCAGGAGAAAAGAAGGGAGAAAGTGATTCAAATGTCACCAAAACACAGGACACTAAGAGCAAGGATTTGTTATACAACTTTTCACACTGGGGAAGGTATGGTAAAAGTGGACGAAAAATCTGGATATTGCATCAACTCTAAACCACAACTTACAACTGACCATTCTTGCCATTTTTTTTTTTCAAATTGGTCCTTGTTGAAATAGTTAATGAAATTATCATATAGCAGGATGTTAAATTTTGCATGGTTAATTTTTGCGAAAACCTTTTTTCGGAGGACTTAAATTTTGTGATATTTGAAAACCACGAAAATTTAAGTAACAATTGGTAGATTTTAATGATTTAAGGACAGGTTCTATCGTTTTTTAATAGTAAAATGTATGTAGCATTGTGTTATTTGTCAGGCAGCAAGTAAGGTTATGTTAATTTTTCAGGCGTGGTGAAGTATTTGACATTACACCTGTGTCATCCCAACTTCTTTTCTACCCTGCTAGCTATGTTGTGATAATCACTGGTAAGACCGTAATTTTTTTATTGAAAATATAAAAGTTGTTAGGCTATAAAGCAACTGAATTTTACTTGTAAAATGTTTTACATGCATAAAGTATGCATAAAATGAATAATGCATTCATACTATTGGAAATCATAATGCTATGCTTGATCTTGGAGCCTTTGTGTTGTATACAGTAGGTAATCAAATGAATTCAAGTGCAATTTGTGATAAATAACCACAGATAACTATTTCAAAAACTAAAGGAATAGTACAAGCTTGTGAGGCAAAGGTACCTTGTTATTACTTATTTTTGCAAGAACTTAAAACCAGGTTATCAAAACCAAGAGATTTAGTACAGAGGGGAACAGGCATAAGAAATGACCATATAACTTTTAATTACTTAGTTTCATAGGAACCTATTTTCACAAAGATGGAACAGGTATAAATTTTGCAAATTGTCCAAAAAATACATTATCAGGGAATTATATTTTGCAAAAATTGTCAAAGTACTGATTTCCATTAACAAATAGTCTCATAGTTGGCAAAACTGATTTTCACATTCCATTACACTGAACAAAACCATGTAATAAAAGTAAACTTTAAACAGTTTGATATGTTCCTTTGCAACAAAGTAGAGTTAAACAAGAGTACTACATGACACTGTTGAATTGCATATACAGGTGAAGGGTGTTAAAGCTGACTAAAAAAATATATATGCCAGGATATTAAATTTCATGTTTCATTTTTAGTTGCCCTTTTTTGCAAAACTTCAATTTTGTAATTTGGGTACAAAACTTGGACCTCTCTAGAAATTCAGTGCACTAACCACTACATTACCATGCTTTCCCCTAAATTATTTATTGATTGAATATTAAACTGTTGTCTTCTTTTGTGGTACACTTTTGCTTAAGACGACTGCCCAGCAGCTCAAGCAGAATTTCAAGGAAAACAAGGGGTATTTGTTGAAGGGCAAGTGACTCCGCCCTTAAAAGGGGTGGAGATTCTCATCACATCACAGAGTGACCCATCAGTAGTGGACCCAGACAGTGAAATCAGAGTGGAGACTGATGATCAAGGCAGATACAGGTGCACTGTTAGTAAAGGATAATTAAAGGGCTTGCCTTGCATGCCTTGTTTTGTAAATGAATGGGAATCTGATGTCAAAATTGCAGGACCTTGCTTATCACCCGAAGACAAGTCCATGTATGAAAAATTGGGTCAATCTGGCAAAAATTAAATTGGCCGAAAACAGATTTCTGCCCCTTTTACACACAGCTCTTCAATAATTATAACTATGCTTAGTATTTTTATTTGGGAACATTTTCATCCATTCCACCTTTTCCCAAGGTCAATTTTCTACCTTACTAAACATTAATTAACTGTTTCAAATCACCTCTTCCACTATATAGTAATCCAATTTTGATATTATTTGTATGATTTCTGATGAAATTGGAGTCTACTGGCTTCTATTTTGCAGCTAGTTCATGATCTATATGGTAGTGTGTAATTATGTTGTGGTTCAATTTTATCCTGGGTTTAAATTTCATTGTCCTTTTTGGGGGGAGGTAATGTATGATAATGAGTTTGAAACAAAGAACATTAGATCAAAACTAAGGATAGAATTAGACCACAACACCTATATGTAGGACAATGCAAAGGGAGGCATCTTCTTGTATTAAGGGACAAGTGAACAGGAACCAATAACAATTTTCCAAACAACCATGTGATGCAGAGTGGAAGAAACAATTTCTGTGGTTACTTTAACAAATATAGCACTGTTTTTACATTGTAACACTTGACTCCAAGTATTACAAAATCACACCAAGGTTTTTGAGGCAGAAGTCATAATGACATCACCCCTCAACATGTATATAATTTGCCAGCCCTTTATTTTCAATGTTGCAAAAATGACATTTTATGTCATTTTATTTCAGAGTGGGACCCCTTCATGGAGGCATAGAATACTTTCTAGTAAGTGTTAATTAAGTTTTTGTTACCTATACAGGGTTGTCACTAAAGGCCCGGGGCCAGGGCTTTCCCCCGGCTACTCGGAGCCTAACCCCCGGCTACTTTTGGAAAATGGTAGAAGTTGCGCTTCTAAAGCGTGTTGTGTGTGTGTTTGTGTGTTGGGGGGGGGGGGGAGTGCAACATGACCGCTTGCGACCTCCCCGGCTACTAACAACAATTACCCGGCAACTTGAAATCTTAGTGACAACCCTGCCTATAGAGTGATTTTATTAATGTCTGTCTGTAGTCTGAAGTAATAAAGTGCTTTGTTACAGTCATCGTAATGATATTTGCACTCTGTGTAACTGGATTTTTTTTCTGGTCTTATCTGTAGGCAGCCAGCAAGCCAGGCTTTGTTTTAAGTCCTGTTACTGGCAAATATGGACACTTTCAAGCATTGAAACTGGGTCAGATAGAAATACTGGTAAGAACTCTGGCCATATTGAATTAACAGAATGTAATAAGCAGATATTGTCAGTTACATGCTGAAGAATGTTGCCCTATGTGCCAGACTTCGTGGAAAGTCCCTCACCAGTATAGTATCATTTTCAGTTTCAGTTTCAGTTTCGTTCCCTCATTCATGTAACATTTAAGATGAACAAAAATAATGCTATGTGGCAAGAAAGTCTAAAACAAACATTGGGCATATAGGAATGGATTTCCTTAAGGTTAGAATTCCATTGTACAAAATTGTTACACCGATCAGCAAGAACAGCAAAGCATAGATCAACAAGCAAAGCAAAAATACTTGTGGATAAAAAATGAAAGAAGATGTACAATGATTTAAATAGGTAAAAGTAAAGAAAGCTATTAGAAGGATTTAGTTTCTCTTGTGCTATGAATGTTGAAAAAAGTGTTGGACCTTGGAAATTGACGGGAAAATTAATGTCTTTCAAAGTGTAAGTTGCAACAATCGTTCCAACCAACAGATAAAACTCCAAACTCATTTCATTTCATACACAAAATGATTTGACTAAAAATAAAGAAAGTATTCCTAACAACTATGAACAGGAATGAAACTATAATAAATGGAATTAAATGAAAACTTGCAGATATTTCCCCTTTAGTCAGAAGATCATGGGTAGAGGTATAAACGCTTCAGATTTGTAAATTGCTTCTTTGCCGTTCCTGCATTTTTTTTTTTTGAATTTGCATCTTATAAATGTCTTATATTGTAAGTTATTTATTGCCAAAATTCAAAACACATAGGCTGTGGTAGTGACGAAGGCAAATTATAAATACCACAAACAATTTGGATGGTGCCGCTGACAATAGAAAAACTGACAAGAATGCAACACAGAGCAGTAGGGCATATGGATAGAGCATACAAATAAATGGTAGAAAGAGATTCTGCTTCTGTAATAATGTTATATCAATGATTCTTGAGATATTTTTGGTTTTTAGCCCTTGGTATAGTGTAATATTGATTGGTACCACATACAGTTTGTATAAGTTAGTAATGCATCCACTTCTGCAAACAGGTAACAGATGAAGATGACCAACCACTCCCTGCCGTTCTTCTGTCTCTAAGTGCTGGACAGTTCCGTAGTAATAATGTCACCGTGGATAATGGAACCATGGTGTTCGTTAACTTGGTGAGTTAAGTATAATTGTGACATTGTACATGTATATCTTTGTTCCCAAAAAAAAACATGTATAAATTTAACATTGATTTTTGTGTGGAATTTTTTGTGTGTTAAATTTTAAAGTTCTGCTAAGGGTTGTGTTCTTTTCAGGGCCCAGGACAGTACTTCTTCCGTCCAATGCTGAAAGAATACACTTTCTCTCCTGCTTCACAGGTAAGCTGGTTTCAAAATATAATAACATTGAATGTATATCTGCAATATTGACCATGCGCAAGGTCAAGATGGCTGCGTATTGGCTAATTGGTTGCATAGTTTGCATTTTTATTGGCCGAGACTTAATTGAGGTTAATAAAAATTAAAACAAGAATGAGGCTGATATCCAGCCATCTTGACCAAACAAGCTTGTGCAAGAAAGGATTTATTATTTGGACATTTTAGTTCATTTTGTTTCTCGGGACAACACAGGAAATCCCAAGCAGGCAAGATAGGCCATCTTGCCTGCTCAGGTACTGTAGCCAATCTCAACTCAGGAGTTACCTCATCTTGCCCACTTGCGGAACCAGCCACATCATAAATTATAGCGGAGCTCCACAGCGGCTCGAAGAGCCGCAGAGCGGAGCCCCATAACTACCGTGCGAGGATAGAAATTGAGAAAACCATGCGTTTGAGTTTTCATGGTCATCGTGGCTAGCGGAATGGCTCGCGGGCGTGTGCGCCTAGCGACGACGACGACGACGACGTTGCCCCAACATGGCGGCCATAGTCATCCGGGATATTTAGAAGGTCTTAAACCGAAACGAGGCTTTGTTTTTCACGGCTTGCCGCGGCTACACAACCTACAGCCAGCAGTCTACAGCAGTCTACAATGTTTTGCTGAAGAAACGGATTATTCATAGCGGTTTTGGAGGAAACATTTTCTTCCTACAAGTTTTCAAGCGTTTTTGGAGGGACATAAGCATAAAGCTGAGTTCTTTCTACAAGTTTTCAAGCATTTTTGGGGGGACTGTGTGAGGAGCTCCGCTTTTAGGTTTGCCTAAATCTATTTAATATGGGTTATTGACCACTTGTTACCGTATATCAAGAGGGCTGGATAGTGGCCAAGTGCTTCCTTGCATTTTTAAGGACTGAGGTCCATGCTACCCAGAAAAAAAGAACAAGACAAATATCCAGTCATCTTGGAAGAATTTTTTTGTGAATTTCCCTTTCATTCACTTGCACTTCCATGTAGAAGGTAAGGATTTCTTTACTGAAATTTAAAAAATTGTTCACTCAAGGATCTTGTTCAATCTAATACCAAATTCTGTAGACTAGTATATCTGAAGAAGTATTGTGGAGATAGTTTGTAAAGAAACTGGTGCTGCCTCGGTGGGGAATTGAAGCACAAGAAAATGGGTAAATCAAACGAGTTGATTAAGTAAGTTATACCACCGTAAGGTAAAAGGGAGGTGCTGACGTTTCGAGCGTTAGCCCTTCGTCACTCCGACGAAGGGCCAACGCTCGAAACGTCAGCACCTCCCTTTTACCTTACAGTGGTATAACTTACTTAATCAACTCATTTGATTTACCCATTTTCTTATCTGAAGAAGTGTATGGTTCTCACCAAGGATATTACATGTACTACTCAGTTCCAGAAATGATCAAGGTGTGACTGTATAAATCAGGTAATGTTATAATTTGTTCCTCTTTCAGATGATTGATGTTGCAGAAGGCTCGACTGTGCAACTTCAGGTGAAAGGAAAGCGTGTGGCATTCAGGTGAAACAAGCTGCTTGCACACTTGTCATAGCACTCGGAAATCTGTAGTTCATCTCTTTCATTTATAACTGATCAGGGTCGTTCTTTGGCAGTCTCCAGATGCTCCAAATAATCAGCATTTTTCATTCAGCTTGGCTATAAAGAAAAAGTACATTAATTTTGTACTGTAGATGTTTCCTATACCCAAGAATTATCTACGACCTCTAAAGTCAGATCACTCTTATTGTCTTTCTGTGGGAGGTTTTTAGTTGGGAGTCAATGGGTTTTGCAAGGTTTTTTTTTTTTTAAGGCCCAGCCTTGTTCAATGCCCATCAAGCTTCCCATCCCCTAATGCTCAGTTTCTTTATCATGGCCAGTATTTCTCACCTAATAATAATTATACATGAAAATACTACTGGATTGAGATTACTAAGAACAGCATAGTTCAAGTGTAACACCAGTGCAATGTACAAATCAAACTGTTTTGCATATAATTATAGGAAATCATGCAGTTTTCTCATTCAATTTGAGATTTATTTACACTTTTCATTTTACCAAAAAGCTCAAATTGCACTTGCTGAAGTTGCTCATGCAATTTGAGCTTTTTGAAAAACTCTCACTTGTATCTGTCTCATCATGTGGGAAAATGTATTTTATTTAAAAGCTAGAGTGTTTGGGTTTGCAAGCAGCATCAAATCCAGTAGATCCTTTGTGAATTCCTCACCGGTTATTCTCATACATTTATTTTTGCTGTCTGTCTTTTTAAACTGAAGCATTCAAACTTTTTAATTTTTGTAATTGTAGCTGCTTCGGTCTTATTTCTTCTCTTAATGGTGAACCAGAGAAAGGAGTAGCAGTTGAGGTTTGTCTATCAATTATTATTGTGCTTTTGTAACCTCTGTATGTTTAGAAAACTGTAACTCAGTGTCCAAATCAAATCAGTAAACAACTGTAATGATAACAAAAAGTTCAAATCTTTGTGTAAAAGATTACTGGAACGGTTTGGTATTTGAAATACGTCTTAGTGTCAGTAATGAACTGTAGAGTTATGTAAAGTAATGTGACATAATGTAAATACAATTGAAAGAAGTCTTGCCTCCATTTTCAAGTTGACGATCAAAGCAGTGTGGACATTGTTCAATAATAATTAATCTGGTTTGATATTTGACAGGCTGTTGGTCTTGACAGCTGTGAATCGTTTCAAGAGGAAACAGTGTCTGATCAGGACGGGCAGTACAGGCTGAGGGGTCTTCAGGTAGGCTGTGAAAATGGTAAAAATAAGCTGAGATAGTGCATGTATGCTGTATCCATGGGATGAATAAGACAGTGAGATTGGAAATTCTTGAGTGATTGTGGTCAATGAGAGAAGCATGAAAAGGCACATGAGTGACCTGGCAGTCGTCCTCAATGGAAGTACAGATGTTCATACCCAAATGAGAGTATTAGACCTCTGCTTGAGTATTGTGGGTAAAGTAAAGAGTTTGACAGTGTACAGTACACACAGTCTCTGTTAAAAGAGATCTTGATTGGAGCCTGTCAAATGAGCAACAAATTTTTCATTCTTTTTCTCTGACTGTTGCATGTGCTTAAACATTTGCACATAGAACTTAATTTGATAGGTGTCTCTTTCAGCCTGGCTGTATGTACAGAGTTCGTGTTAAAGCAGGGGACAGTAACCCTCATATTGAACGAGCTTCGCCATCTTTCATTGACATACAGGTAACTGCATACAACTTAAGCATGACTAACTTAGACATAAGGCTAATATTAATTTTATAAACCACTACAGACTTGTGATGTGAGACTTTATCCTTAGCTTAACTATCAACCGTGAAAAACCTCAAACTAGCTGCCTTTTGTTTAAAAGGATACTTAATTTCCAATCAGATTAGTTAGCTAATTTGATAATGCTGATTATTATTATTTTCAACTAATAGATGAGTTTTCTCATTGGTTTTATGGTTACAGTCAGGTGAAATAGTTGCACTGCATATGGCTTGAGTTAATGATACTGATAGCAATACTAATAATAATAATAATGTTAATGATAATTATATTGCATCACTGTGGGATCACAGGGTGCATGAGAAAGACGGTGAAAGAAGGTGAAAAGGTTTAGAAATATCAGAAGCTATAGAGAAATAATTATTGGGAAAGTATGGGGGATCAGACACCTAGAAGTGGTACCTATAGTTGTTGTTTCACTTGTAGTAGTAACTAAAAGGTTAAATGCACGGCCTGTGAAGTTAGGAATTACCATCAGTATGGGATTGTTGCAGAAAACATCCTTGCTAGGAACAATAGTGATTCTAAGGAAGGTGTCAGAAAGCTGAATTAGGAGAATTGACCCAAAGAACCTTTGGCCATTGGCTATGGCTTAACTTCTTTGATGTAAAATTGGTATAGCATCTGCCAGAGCATAAGTGTTATGTTTATATAATAATAATAATAATAATAATAATAATGATAATAATAATATTTCAAAAATCAAACTTAAAAATTGGAATTAACAACTACAACAACAATAATAATTATAGTTTTAATTTGTACTGGTCCTCTCCAGACCAGAATTGAATAAATGCAGACAAGTAATTGCAATGATAATATTAGTTATAATTATAGTTGTAATAACAATATGTTATTAATTACTACAAAACAATGCATAAGTTTAATACATGTGTTAATATGAAAATCTTGCATCCTTTGTATTAAACATAATCTTGTTCTGTTTTAGGTCTCAGGTTCTGATCTCCAGAAGGTTAACTTGATTGTCTTCCGACATGTCAATCAGTTTGATATCACAGGAAATGTGGTTACTGAACGTCAATTTCTCTCATCACTTAAGGTAATTTAGTCCATTTTAGGTTTTCATCTCTACACTTAACTTTTTTGGTTTTACCTGAAGGAACGTTTTTGAGCCTCCATGATATCCAAGAAAGTTTGTGGGGGTGATTCTGAAATAACTAGCTTGATTGATATCTATTTTGTCATCTCCAGCTAAAGAGTTTAAAAGAATACACAATACACAATGATGTTATCCCATATCCCTCTGGTTATTTTGAAACAAAATACAAACTGGCAGAAAATTTAGAGCAATTCATTTAAAAAAAAAAACTGGAAATTCACATTTCAACCTTACATTAATTCTGAAAAATAAGGCCTACCTCTAATATTTATAAACCAAGTGGTATAGTAAATCTTGGGCATACACATTTAGGAACAAATAGAAAGAGAGCTCATTGCAGTGTAAGTGTTTTTTGTGTTAGCTGCTGACCATAAAACACTGTTTTTATTTTTCTTCCATTCAGTCGCTCCTGTGATGTTTGCTTTATCAAGCATACAAGCCTTGAAGGATTGCAAAAAGTCACTTAAACTCCCACAGCAACCTCTTGCAAATCATTGCTGAAACTGCAGAACAGTTAACCCTGTGACGAGTAAAATTGTCTGGCATTACCCAGAGTAAAATCTGTTAAGTCACTCTTGGGGCTTAAAGGGTTAAGGGAGATGGTTTTTTTAACCCTTTAAGCCCTGAGGGGTCTCCCTGTGCCGGGTAAAATTGTCTGGTGTGAGCCAGAGTAAAATCTATAAAGTCACTCTTAGTGCTTAAAAGGTTAATGGATTTGTGCCCATTTTCCTCTTGTACTGAGACCTTGAATTAAATTGGCTCATTATCTTTACTACTTAACTTGTGTTTCTAAGCAGGTTATCTCCTTTAACAGGTTGCACTATACCCAGAGAACAACCAAGATTCTCCAGTTTTTACAACGCATGTCAGTGTTGCAAGCTACTTCCAGTTCCCATCTGTTCCCAATGATGGACAGATTTATGTTGTTCGGTTGGATTCATCACTTTCCACAGTTAACTATCAGTATACCCTGCCAGAATCCACAGTTACTGCCACAGGGATACGAGCTCATGTTGCTTTGAAGTTTGAGCCAGAGGTGAGGTTACCAGCTTATAACTCTAAATAGTAAAAATAATACTAATAATAATAGTAAAAATAATAATACCGTAATCATCATTATTGTAGCCGTCGTCATCATCATCATCATAATAAAGACTTTGTTTATACAGGGTAGCACGTAATAGCCATAGGCTAACAAAATTGTGGCCCTGATTTAGTCAACTATTTCAAAGGTCAACCACAACACTGGGATCTACGTCTCTTACTCTTTGCGAACATTATTGTGGGATCTTTAACATCCAACAAGAACAGTGCTGTGAGACGGGGCCTATGGTTTATCGTCCTTATCTGAGAAGACTGGAATACATTTGCAGGTGCCATGATAAAGGCAGCACATTCTCCTCAATTATTTTAAGACCTTGAGTGTTGGTTCGGCCAAGGTTTGAACTCACGACCAGCCGCTCAACAGGCCAGCGCTTTACCAACTGAGCTAACTGGGTGGCAGTTATTACATGTATTACTAGAGACCTAAATATATACAACAAAGAGCCAATATTTTGGAGATGTTGATTTAACAAACAGAGCACTCTCTAGGACATCATTATGAAAAAGGTCAAATTATGTAGTATGCCTGATCTGTCATTGATTTTTTTTTTCCTAAACTATCAGTACTGCTAAGGAGGGTTTGTCATTGAGATCTTTCACATCAGTGGAAGGAGTCAGTATCTTGAGTTTGTTTATTAAGTTATACATTTATTTTCTTTCAGCAACGTAAAGCAGAACCTGAGCCAACTCAAGGCTCCATTCTGACGTTACCACTGCTTATGCTCCTGATCCTGTTAGCTTTCTACCATAATAAGGTGACTGTTTAGTCTTTTGCTATTCTTCTTTGTAGTGTCCCATTATCACAGGGATTCAACATTTTGGGTTACCTTCAGTATGCAAATATTGTGTCCTTTAATCAAACTGCACTGGTATTTCAACTCCCAGTGGTAATCAGCATCTAATTTCTCATTACAATATTCACTGTTCATCAACCATTCATGTTATAAGAATAACAAAAATGATCACCAAAAAAGATTTGTATTGATATTTGAACAAATTCTCCAAACTAGTACCACAACAAATAATGAGAACAATTAGGAGAAAATGAATATTGATATTGGGGCTTAATAGGTTAAAATCATTATGGAAGTACTCCTTGGCTTTGATAGGGCAGTATAACCACAACTTGTTGATTCTCTTAACAAGTTTATTATTGGTGAAAAAGGAAAGGACTACACAGACTGCACATGCTAGGAAAACTGAATATTTAGCTAATCCTGAGTGCACAGTAGTGGTAGTTGTAAGGGAAAGTTGAAACTTTTAATACTGTTCAACAGTACGCTTTCTGTTGGTGAATAACTATTTCTTGAGCGCGAAAAATGCTATCAATGTCCTAAAAGGATTTTAAGCTGTAAAATACAATTCTCTAAATTGTAGTCTCACATGACTGTAAAGTCAAAGGGGGGGATGAAGGCAGCTGTTTTAGGATTGGCTATAGATTAGAAGCTTGGTTATTTAAAAGTGATGTTTATTGTGTACTGTGCAGAAACAGAATTAATAATTCAAACTTGTTGTGTCAGGTGATTCCATTCCTTCAGCAAGCAAGTCAGATTGTGCAAGGAGTTCCAGCTGACCAGTTGCAAGGTCAACTCGACGATGCATTTAAGAACAAAAAGAAGGCTCAGCAGATACGAAGAAGATAACAAAAAATCCTTGTAAACTAGTGTTTTAAAATTTATTATTATATAGCTAGCTGTATTTATAATTCTTTGATGCACTATTTCCCTTGAGATCCGCAAAATACCTCCAGTGTTGATTGAGATCTAGTTGTTGTGTGTAAAGAAGAGGGAAGCTATTGGGAGTTCTTCATTCTTTCTCCTTTATCAGTGGATAGGACTAGTGTTCAAAAAGGAAAAAGCTGGCCCTGCATTTGTTGGAATGCACAGCGCAAGAAAGGACAGTGACCAAAAACGTACTATTAAACAATTAGATTATGAGCTCGAGATTTCTATCACGCATAGAAATTGAGAGCAAATAATCTAATTGTTTTAGTATAAATCTACTAGTCGTTCACGGACACTTCGAAAACGTGAAGAAGCAGCCGCCATTACGCTACTCACTATCTGTCACAGAATAGACAGTGGGTAGCGTAGCCAATCATAGCGCGGCATTTGTGATAGAACGCTAGTAGATTTATACTAAAAAGGAATGTACGTTAAGAGGGTAAAGAGGTGGGCATTTCCAAAAATTTGGTAGAAAGCATTTGTCAGTTGCAGCCTTATTTTGCAGCCTTCCTTTCCAGTGCCAGGTTGCATTAAAAGTTAAAGGCAAAAAAATTTGTTGTTGATGACGGTCCATGAATTACAGTGCAACTGCTCAAATCAAGGTCACCCAAACACATTTGGATCAATATCAGTTTCTGGGCAACCGTGCACCTACCCCTCCCCTAATCCAACAAGTTATAATGAGTTAAAAAGTTAGCGTTAATGTTGGTTTAGGGGAGGGGTAGGTGCACGGTTGCCCAGAAACTGATATTGATCCGCAAATTTTGAATGTCTGTTTTTGACGCTGAACAACAGATTTGTGGCGAGTTTCTACTGAATAAGATAATTCTTTTTCGATCTTGATGTTTTGTACAGTTATAGAGCAAATTATGTGCATTTTAAGCAAAGCAGAGATTCTACTGTTTAGGTACTCAACTGTGATTGGATAATTAATTTTGTACGAAAATTTGTTTGTGTGGCCTTGGTTTGAGTAGTTAAACCGTAACACAAATCAGCTTTGAAATAACTTGGGTTAAGACAGGATTACATTTCTATACTTGAGGCTTCCTTAAATTTTTCATGATTTCTTGATTGAACTTTAATTCTCCCTATTTAAAAACAATTTATTACTAAGGGTTGAGTGCAGTTACATGTATAACTGAAAGGCCTTCAGCTCATACTGAAATAGCCTGCATGGCTGTTCACTGCTGTTTCCTTTCCAGACAGTAAAAAAAGTGGAGGGGTTTTTTGTGAAAATGAAGCAACAGCATTGCTGCCTAATACTGCAATAAACTCTTCTGTTTTCAACTTAGGTCAGCCAGAAGGAACAGTGCAATATACTGTAACATGTTCAGCTCTAGACGAAAGTTTTGTTGTAATAAATTAAATTTTTCCTTCAAGTCCTCAAAATCCTCATTATATGTTGACTCATTTAAATTTTTGGTTTGGTTTAACATTAAATGTTAACCCAGGTCAAAGTTATAATAAAGTCTGTTCTTTGATATGTTCACGCATAGCCTTGTCAAGAAGAAAATTAAATAACAAAATAGAAATTATTTGGTAAAAAAATCTTTGTCCCAAAATTGTTTTAATGGCAATGAAATTTTGCATACTGCAGAGACCAGGAATATTACAAAGCACCTGTTTCTTTGTAAAATCTACTGTCCACTTGCTAGTCTTATTGCTGCATCCTGTAAATCCAACAAGGCTTGTGGCAGATCTATCTCAGGGGATGCAGCTCTCTCATAAGGGTGGCTGTGTTCAACTCGTTGTCTTCCTCTCATTATGGGCCCTCCACCATCTTGCCTACTGGCAACATTCTGCTCATGCCATTCGTATTGCTGGAGAAGATCTTGATACTGGTCCTCCCTCCTCCTTGTATCAGCATTTTGGGCTTCAACTTCTGAAGGTGAGCCATCTGCAGATGCTGCAGGCGATCCCACTGATGTTGAGGGAGATTCGCTGTACTCTAAAGGGGAGTTGTCAACATTCATGTCACTGTTTTCTTCAAACTCCTGCTCTGACATCTGCTGCGACAAGTTAACACTCTCGAAACGTACAGTTTGTAGACGACATATCCCATCTTCACATTCTCTGTACCTGTAAAATTGAACAGCAATGTACAAAGTAATGACACAGGAAGCTTTCTATCTGATCCTCCCTTTCGAAACAGAATGCTCATATGTTTTGTACAGTTATATACCAAATTATGTGCATTTTAAGCAAAATATAAAACACAAGTAGAGATTCTCCATATAAGATAACAGCTGATCAGTTAGTTCAGTTGGTAGACCACTGGACTACTGTGCAGGAGGTTGCTGTTCAAACCCCAGCAGGACCAACACTCGGGGACTTAAATATAATTGAGGAAAAAGTGCTGCCTCTGTAATGACATTCGCAAACGGCTAGACTTTCTAGTCTTCTCGGATAAGGATGATAAATTGTAGGTCCCTCTCACTATACTTGTTCCTTATAATCTCTGGGACGTTAAAGAACCCACACACTGTTCAAAAATAGCAGGGGACGTAGTTCCCAGTGTGGTGGTCTATCTCCACCTCTGGTTTCATGTCATGCACACGTACACATATTAACAAGCTCTAACGAGGGCTCCTTGGTGTCACATGTATAAATAGAGTATTGTAAAATAAAGTATTGTATTGTATCAGTGTTCTCCTTTTCAGGCGGTAACTGGTAAAATTTTCCGCCTAAAATGGCCTGAAATTCTTGACAATTCAACAGCTACGCGAGTGTTTTACCAGTTTGAAAAACTCTATTACCTGTTGTGCTGAAATAAAAGGAGAACACTGATTGTATTTTATTTTATCGTATAATTTGTATGAAAATCTGTTTGGGTGACTGTGGTTCAAGTGCTCACACTGTAAATAGTTAAACCACAAAACTCTTACGTCCACAAACCTAAATCTTGGATGACCAGCAGGCCAGCTAAACTTATGCTTCTTTTTAAGATGGCTGGTGAGTCCAGAACCTCGTGTATACCGCTGTCCACAAACATGGCACTCATATCTTGCTAAGTCAACACCCTAGTGCAATAAAAGATTGAAAACCACAGCACTTTGTAAGCAAATTTAGGAACAGTAAACTCAACTGGTAGTTATTTTTTCTGAGTTGAAAATAAACTGAGAACCTATTAAAAGGTGGCCTTTTCTTAAACAGTAAATCAACTCTGATAATAGAATATGGCATACATGTTTGTTTAAGGTACTGCAAACATGTGAGGGACTTTGAGAGAATTTTGAAGTTAAGTAATGGTCAGGCTAAGAAGCAGGCAGAAAAACAATAGCGCTCGGCAATAGAGTCAGTTAATTTTATGATGCTAATTGGCGCAGCGAACAAAAGCCAAATTTGGCCAAGAGACGGAAAATAAGGATATGGAAAAGACAAGGTCTAAAAATTACGTTTTTTTTAATTTCTTTTCATTGTTTTTTCGGGGTTTTTTGCTATTAGCCAATGAGACGAGGAGATTTAAATGGAATTAACAATTAACTGTTTGCACCTTTTTAATGAGTTTTGCCATAGGCCTGCCTACATTTTAGCCGAACCATTACTTAATGTAAATGCAAGTTGCAGGTGAGGGTTTCAGTATTACCCTTATAGTAAGTAGTTCGTAATTCTCCCAAACTCTCCCTAGAGCCATATTCAATTCCTTTCATAAAACCAAAGGCAAAAAATTAATTTGGTATCACAGCTGTATTCACACAACCTGATACGAAGATGGGTAACAAGCCAATCGGCATAATATACATATACTTATAACACTACTTGTATTTTATAAAGGTCAGCACAAACCAAGTTACTCTCTAGAAACAAACTTCAATTGAGAGGTGTACATCTTACCAAGTGATGGACTTTGTGGTGTCTCTTGACAGTCTGGATTGCTCTAGCACTAAAGTTACAACCTTCTACTTCACACTGGTATGACAGGACTGCATTGTGAAATTCTCTATGCCGTCTCAGATCTGACAGAATCTTACAGCTGAAAATAGAAATCTAAGTCATCATGCCTCTGTAAGGTGCTTGCCAGGAGTTACAGTCTGAGTTAACCAATTACTTGACAAACAGTAATACACTTTGTTACGAGGTGAGTACATGTACATATATGTTGTAGCTTAAAATGAATTTCAGGCCAAAATGTTTCCGAACTAGTTTGATTTGTTTTTCCTTTGTTTCAGATTATTGGAAGATTATGGAAATTAATCTGAAACAAAGGAGAAAACAAATCAAACTAGTTTGGAACCATTTTGATCTGAAATTCATTTAAACCTACAACATATATTCTGGAGGCCTTATCTAAGTGTAGGCACACTAGTGTAGTGGTTAGCATGTTGGACTTCAAATCAGGTTTTCTAGGGCTCAAACCCAGATGACGACACTGGTGTTACACAAAAATATTTCACACTGTTGCTCCCGCTGGGTACCTACATGGGTACTGCTGGGTTAACTGTCATAGACTACCAAGAGATCTGTTAAGTGCTTCATGCTACAGAAATTGGGATAAGTTTTTTGTTGAGCCTGAGGGCTTGTCTGCATGCAATAATAATAATGATGATGATGATGATGGTGACAATGACAATGAAAGGTTTAATAACAGCATTTTCCCAGAGTGGTTTTTCATCTGTTATGTCAACAGAAAAAAATTAAAATAAGCTAACTGATGTTAAAAAATTTACAATAGATAAAATTACAGTGATAAAAATGACAACAGAGATAAAAAAACTAGGCCTCCAGAATATATGCTGTAGGTTTAAATGAAATTCAGATCAAACTAGTTTGATTTGTTATTTTCCTTTGTTTCAGATTAATTTCCATAATGGGGTATATCTGCGTGGTTTATTTATGGCTTGAGCAAAATCAAGTTTAATTCCATGTTAATTTTTTTAAAACTATGGCAATTTCATATTGCAGGCCAAGAAAAAATGAAAGGCAAAAAAACTGTGTTTAAGCAGGGGTCCATCATTAGCCATGGACTTCTAGCATTTTATTAGTGCATACTTACGTGTAGTCACAAACATCACATTTGTAAGGCCGTTCTTCAGAGTGTCTAAACTTTACATGTTGCTTGAGGGCAGAAGGGTTAGGGCATGTCATATCACAAAATTGGCATTTCACATTGTTCACTGCAACAAAGATATAAAAATTAGCACTATGGACATTGCATATTTTTCATGCCCTTTTCCGGTGTTTAGGATGATTTCATCACCAAAAAAGATTTACAAGAGTTTGAGAAGATACTGAGAAATTCCTGTAACACAATACAAAATGGTTTCTGCAGTAATAATAATAATAATACTAATAATAAACTTTATTCATAAAACAACTAAAATATTTATGTACAACTATGAAAATAAAATTGTCAATGTGATAATAAAATCTTAAAATACCAATTTAAAGGGTCAAGGTCAACACCATTACTCACTTTCTAAAATTAGCAGACACACGCTTGGCTAAAGTTAAAGTGGCAGTCATCAATGAAATCTCCTGGTGGAATTTGAGGACCAGTGAATATTAAAGATGAGAAATTTGAACAATAATAACAGGGTTGTCACTAAGGGCCGGGGGCCGGGGATTTTTCCCCGGCTACTCGGAGCCTAACCCCCGGCTACTTTCATCCTTAAATTAAACCAAAACGTGTTGTGTGTGTGTGTGTGTGTGTGTGTGGGGGGGGGGGGGGGGAAGGGGGGACATGACCGCTTCCCCGGCTACTAACAACAATTACCCGGCAACTTGAAATCTTAGTGACAACCCTGATAATAATTACTAATAATAATAATTTGTCGACCTAACAGTGTTTTTGGATAAGCAGCAAGGACGGTGTCATATAATTGACACAGCGATACCCGGGGATGCCCACATAGAGAAAAAAGAAAAAGTTGGAAAAGTACCAGGATTAAAGAAAAGAAGTTGCTAAGTTATGGCATGTACATGTAAATGTTACTTTAATGCATGTAATGGTTGCCCAGGGCTTTGGGTATGGTGACGAAGAACATACAAAGAAGTCTTCAGAAAATAGGAGTAATTGTAAGAAAGGAATTGCTGCAGAAAGTGGCATTGCTTGAAACTGTAAGAATCTTCAGAAAAGTTCTTGAGGCCTGAGGCTACAGGTGGTAGCCTGCCCTCAATTGAATAATGACCAGTGAACATCAAAGTTGAGAAATTTGAACAATAATGATAATAATAATAATAATAATAATAATAATAATAATAATAATAATAATAATAATAATAAAGTTCTTGAGGCCTGAGGTTACAGGTGGTAGCTTGCCCTCAATTGAATAATGACCAGTGAACATCAAAGCTGAGAAATTTGAACAGTAATAATAATAATAAACATTTCCACCGACAGCTCAGGTCCATGGTAGGATAAATTAATTACACATACACACCATGATGTCGCATGTGATCTCTAAGGATCCGCTCTGAACCACACTGCTTTAGACAGTGAGAACACTGGAAACTCTCCTCTGCAAAAGGAGAAAGCACAGATGTTTACTCAAACCTCTTCATCCCAAAAGTGAGCAATATACAAGTTACAATCATCAATACATTGTCAAGATGACAGGTGATGAGAATTGAGAACTCGGAAGATTATCAAGTCAAGGACTATTGGTCTCACACCAAATTCTGAGCTAACAAAATTAATCGGAAGGTGTATGGCAGTCACTACAGAGAATTTCTCTTTATATCTTAGAATTATAAGGGTTAAGTTGGTTTTTATACTTAAGGAAAGCCCAATATGAATGCCAGCATCAACAATCCCAGGTTTTCCTACCAAAAAAAGAATTGGATTTCACCAATTTTTTATAATGGTTTGGATTAGACTGCCTGGCACCATAACTGCCAGTCTGGACAATCTCACCAACTGCCTTGTGCATCTTAACATGTTTAAGTAAACTAGGAAAATCTTCCATAGCTGACATTACCAATCATCTGGGAATTCTCTAACAGAAAAACATATCACTGGGCTTTGCAAATAACAAATCAAAAAATTCAATTTTAAAAAATAACTGAACACATACGTCCAGAAGAATTTTGCCGCACTAAATGGTCTATTAACTTTGTTCTGTTGGCAAACATTCCACCACAGACATTACATGCAAACAGCTTCTCTCTTGTATGGCTTCTGCAATGCTCCTTCAGTTTGTAATGGTTTCCAGTCATAAAATTACAGCCTGGAGGAAAAGATGCAAAACATGTGAATGAAAAAAGCACCAGCCTTTGGGTCAAAAAATAAATCCAAAGAAGTTATCTGCAAAGGGAAAGACATGGTTTCTTCTATACCAGGGCTAAAAATTGGCAGTCACACACCAGTGGCAAGTTAAAACTGACCAGGGCTACCAAAAGTTAAAGTTTGAATGCCTGGTGTGCGACTATGCTAATAAAGAATTTTGAAAAGTTGTAATGTAAATTATGCAAAGCACAAAGTTAAAATTAAAACTCAATATGTAGTTTAATTGGACTACCTTTCTCTTCATTTCTTTACCTGGACTCTAAGATCATCCATTTTAGTGAATTTTTAGTTTTGAAATGGAAATTCCGAGCCGTGTTAACAGTGATTTCATGAGCGATTCACATTCGCAACATATAGACGTTATTTTGATTTTGAGATTGCCATGTGACTCTCAGAAAAAATTGAGGGCTACGTCACTTTAGGATGGGCCACTAAGAATTCAATGAAACTGGCCCGACTGGCCACCAAGCACTGGAGTTAATTTTTAGCCCTGCTATACTGAAGGAAAATGCAGTGGCATAGCTGGAGGAGATTGGGGGTCCTGGGGTGCCTGTGAACCTCTCACTTCTCCATCCTCCTACCACCTCTCCTTCTGTTTTTTGCTTTGAGGAACTTTACCCATTTATGCAGCCACTTCCTTACTCACTACTTGATATCCAAACCAAAACACAGCTTGGATGTCAGCATGGCTATCTGGTAGGTTACCTAGGTGTGACAGTGGGACTCCCATTTGAAAATCCCCAGCTACAGCCCTGAAATACTGTCCTACAGTACGTACACTGTGTCATTTGAAACTTGGGCAAATTTCCGCACAGGTCCCCACTTCATTATACATGCAGCAGATGAATTGTTTAGGGTAATACACATGTAAACATTTCTTGTTATCGCAGAATGAAACAGTATGGCTACAGCATGCATAATGAAGTAGGGACCTGTGCAGAAATCATTCCGAAACTTGTTACACTTTGTTTGTGACTTTAACCCTAAGTCCCACTAGTGACAAGCATCCAATTTCTCATTACAATATTCACTGTTTATCAACCATTCAGGTTATGAAAATGATAAAAATGATCAGCAAAAAAGACTTGCATTGATATTTAAGCAAATTCTCCTCACTTGTACCATAACAAGTATATGAGAACAGTTACAAGAAAATGAATATTGATATTGGGGCTTAAAGGGTTAAGTGTCTAGTGAGGGGACACCACTTCCAACGGAACAAAACACGCCAGTAAAGGATAGCATTTATAAGACAACTGGTTTCGTTGCTAAGACTTTGACTTAACTGAGCTTACCAACGACTGGTTTATGCAAACTTGTATCAACGCAAGTCGTTTCTCACCTTCCCACTGGCAAACAACTGAGTATTTCTTTCGGCCACCCTCTCCCACTTCCATAAAAGTTTTATCCACTGCTAAAGCGTGACTGTCAACATGTCTATAAAATACCCAAGGACAGTTAAATTCCACACCACACTCTAGCCATTCACAAAGAAACGGTTCGGGAATATCCGGTAGAAGATTCCTGCTTTGACTATCCAAAGTACACGATGCTAAATGTTTTTCTTGTTGTTTCTTGTAACCCTCGAGCTTCAGTTTAGTATGAAAGGCGTGGAAGAAAACATGGCGGATGACATCGCCGGAATCTATCGGCGTGTCCCAGCCACAGTCCTTCCAACGACAACTGAAGTTCTCAAGTATCTGGGTAACACACAGTCCTCGGTAATAGCCAGGTAGTATTTCTTTCAAATGGCTTTCAACGTGTTCTCTAAACTCGTGAAACTCGCCACAAGGTGATTTCTGCTGGCAAGAACCCCATTCACAAGCAAGTACGTCCTCGGCCATAGAAAAAAAAAATATTTTCACATTTCTCTGCGTTCGTTTCTTCGCGGATCATGTAGTTTTCGCGCGGGTAGACGCCTCGTTTTCGCTGTTCAGCGGTCTATATAATGGGCATTACAAGACGCTTACTTGAAGCGTTTAGAAGTATTGGCGAAACAAAAAACATGTCTTTTGGAATAGAATGTTATTTGAACTTAGAGCAAAAAGGTTTCACAGGGGAAATCAAACTGAAGTATCCTTTAAATTAGATCCTTTAAAAATGAACTTAAGCACTTAAGGAAATAACACCAAGCTCACATTTCAAGCTAATCCAAAACTGATGTGATTTGTATCATTCATTTTTCCTTATTTTGATGGGCAGAAAGCTCTGACTGTTTTCAAAATCTCTTAAAGCAATCACTTTTCTCCCATTTTTTTAATGTGGACAAGCTGTATGTTTTTTCTACTTTAAACTTTTTTGACTTGCCTTCCACCTTTGGTCATGATATAACCATACCACGTAAAACTATATATAGTGCTTGAAATAATGAAGGCTTTCAGTGGTTTCAAGTTTGAATGCGTGTCCTTTATGCATCACCCTTATTTCTTACTGCACTTTTCAAAAAGTAAAACTTAAAAAGTAAAACATTTAACGAACCATCACTTAATTATGCAAAGATTTGTGAGGCCTTGCCTGTTATAGTACAGGACTGAGTACTTTGACAGCAGAATAGATCTAATCCAAGGTTAACTAAGGCATTAACATTAATTTTGGTTATTGTTTAAAGCGGGAGTCATTCTAATAAGCTCTGTATGAACCAGACTAATTTTTGATAGCTGAGATTAAAATCCAAATTTTGGTGGAAAGGTTGATGCCATTTGTGGTATAAAGTAAAAATATCTGTAATCTTCTGACCTTAATTTATCAAAGCTGCCAAGATTTTGTTGTAACTGAAATAGATAAAGAAGGAAGGATAGTGGAATCAAACTCTTTTGACATCCCTCCACCTACAATGCATGAAGACCAAAAACATTCTACTGAAAACACTCATGGTAGGCACCTTCAAGACTGCAAGAAAACGAAGGAAAATGACAGTATGTCATCAAAGACACTGCTTCAACCAAAGGTGCAGCCTTTAAGTATAGAGGTTTTCCTATACCTAGCATTTGTCAAATTGAATACACATAATGTCAGGTCCTGAGGGAAACAGTTAGTTTTGTTTCCCTAGAGTCCTGATGTTTCCTGAACATGGTTTGATCATGTGCAGTTGTATCCTGAGCAGGGCACAACTACTAAAATTGTATCATGCTCAGTGTACATTTGATTGTAATCAAGGTTACATGACCAAAAATATACCTGCAGTGGCATTCCCTGTCTAGTTGAATGGTAGCCTGCACAACAGGTGTGATTTTTTTGCATATTTCAGGGGAACAGTCTGAGCCGTAAATGAGGCGAGCGCGAAGGGTGGTTGCCCCTCGTGCACGACTTGTCTTCATGCAACTTGTTTTTGCCTCTGTTCGTCTGAAATATGCAAAAAATCACACCTGTTGTGCAGGCTAGTTAAAGGGAAGTTTAAGTAACAAATTCTGTTTTTTTCTGTGATGTACAAAGTGGTTTAAAAATAATTGTAGAGATAAATCCATATCAATTTATTGATCAGAAAATGTTTTACTGATGAATTCAAAATGCTGGTAATGTTCAATTAGATTCTGAAGGTAAAAACTGTTTGTTGATTAAGATTTCAGCTTCTTTCAAAGAGAGTGCACTGGCTGAACTGTCAAAGATCTTGAGCTCAACAAAGTTTAAAGAATTGACTGACTTCAGCACTTATGTACAATCCACTAAAGATTGCTCCAGGAAGTTATGTCTTGGTAAGAATTTATTTTGTAGCATAAATTATTGATTTATAGTGAGCTTGAAAAGGAAAGTATCCATACCAGTTTGCATATTAAAATGCCAATAGGCAGCATGAAGAAAACAAAATGGAAACAGTGGTAAGGCCCAAATGAAAAACTTTTATGAAATTACAACATTGATTCAGTGTCACTGGATAAAATTTTCAAAAAGCAACATCATTGCTAGTCCTTGTAACTGGCAAGATTTAAAGGGTTGAATTTTAGGTGAAGAAAACAAAGACCCCCTGTTTAAGGTTGTATTCAGGTACATGCCACTTAAAGGTGGCCTTGTATGATTTATCTGTTATGTTTTTTTTAGGAATTTTAAAAAGTAATGGCACTTTTAAATGCTGTTGGAATCTGTAATCAGTATTAGCTATGTGTCTCCAGGTAGCCCGGCCTGTCTTTACAGGAGGCTAGATCACATTTTGACACTTGAATAAAAATAATTATTATTCGTTGTTATTACTGTTATTACAAAGCAGAATGTATGACTGTATGACTGTATGCTAAAAGCTGGGCTAGGGAAGGCAAACAGGGCACATAATGCAACCTGTGAGCCACTGAAGTCCAGGAGTGTTTTCAGGACCACGAACAGTTTCTGGAGATCTGTGCAATACAGCACCAACACCAAGCTGAAACTCTACCAGAGCTGCATCCTGTCTACACCCCTGTACAGATCCAAATGCTGGCGAATGACAGAGATGGACCAAGACAAGCTTTGCTCCTTGCACACCACATGTCTATGCAAGATCCAACAAATCTTCTGGCCTCAAAAGATCTCCAATCAGAAACTCCTTCAGAGCTGCAACCAAGAGAATCTTGACACCAACATTACCAGGAGATGTTGGAGATAGATTTGGTGTGTGCTAAGGAGAGAGAAGGATTCAACCACCAAGACAACATTTCCCTGGACCCTGATGGCAGAAGAAAGAGAGAGAGACCAGGAACAACTTGGAAGGGGGATTGTTGAGAGTGTGATCAAGGCCATGGGGCAAACATGGGGTTCCCTGACTAGGTTGGCCAAGGATAAGTCGAGGTGGAGAGCCTTTGTTGTTGCCTAAGCACCACAGGGTGTAATAGGTAGATGATGATGATGATGGCTCTGTTAGATCTGACCTCTTGGTGCTCTGCATAAATTGGAACATTCCAATATACTTGAATGTCATCCAACTCGTAGAATACTACATTCAAAGCTGCATCATGTCTATAATTTGGCAATTGTTCTCTCTTTTGCTGATGATTAATAAATCTGGTCTCCTAGCCTCAATCTCATGGTCTGTTCTTACACTGAAATCCCATAACATCTTGCAATCCTCATTTTCAAGTACACTGTCCAGAAATATGGTCATACCACGTCTTGTTTCGGTATTATTATTATTATTATTATTATTATTATTATTAAATATTTCTATTATTATTATTATTATATCCTTGGCTTGTTTGCTTAGTCTCTAAAGCACTGGGTCCAAACCATAGGTACAAAAGAGTTCACTTAATTGAAAGATCCTTGCTGAAGATGTGGGCTGTTCCCAGGAGTGTTGTTTTGAAGCTTGTTCATGTTGAACTAGTTTTGTCTCTGTTTTCATTTTCCACATCCTGGCCATTTCAATCTCTAATTATTATTAATATTAGTATTATTTTTATTATTAAGGGAGTTTTATATTCATATCTTCCTTTTTTGCTGAAGAGTGAATCAGCATTGTGAGATAAACTCCTGTGTTGTTGCAGGTGCCAAAGCAAGCAAAGAAAGCCGCGCTGCTGTTCACATGAATGTGAGGTTGGCCTTTCCTCATCTAAAGACTGAAACAGTTCAAAGTAAAGAACAGCAGGTATTTCACTTAAGAATTAATATTTATACTGAGAGAATAGTGCAGCACCATCAGCTCCAACTCTGAGACAAAAGATCTGAGAATCCATTTCCAATCCATTCCTAATCTGAGATTACATTCTCCAAGCCTCAAACACCTTAAAGTACTGCACACAAGTTCTTGTAATGGTTGCAGGCTACATAATGTATGTAAAGGGAGTTCTGTCCACTGTACACATTATCAAATTAATGGTAGCATAGCTAAAAGATACAGTATTTTGTACTCTTTCAATTGCAACAATACCTAGGTCTGCCAGTAATTTTATAGTGTCCTTTGTTGCTGTTGTCTAGCTTATCATGCAAAGCTCCCAGACAATGAGCCACGCAACAGCTGAAACGGAGACAAGTAACTTTATCCTGCAGCAAATAATTTGAATAGAATTACTGCTGAATGATGTTTTTTTTTTTTTTGGTTTTGTCTTCCAGGGAGAGGCACCATTGATATACTCTTGCAGTGACCCAGTTTATTGGGAATTATTTGAATTGTTAACCGATAGAGGAGAAGTTGATAGGTTATTTTCACCTTGTAACCCATCTATGTTTTGTTGACAATAATTTTATAAGTTTTTCAGTGTCAGGTTTTTGGAAAGCCAATTTGTGATAATCTACAGTTAGTAAGCACAGGGCTTCATTACTGTTTAATCCCCAGGTGAGCAGTGCTAAAAGCCAACACTTCTGTGCAAAAGAATGACTCAATTGGGATTTCAAATTGTGGCTTTTGGGTTACAGATGAAGGTTTGCATGTGTGAAGGAATATAATTTACTCTATTGGGATTTCCACTATAGCAGGTGGGGTGCAGTGAAAGAAGGTTCTGTGAAGGGTTTATGAGTCTAGAACACTTAACACAGTGTTTCAGAATGATACACCCTGTGGTATCTAAGTAAATTATCTTATATTTAGTCATTATAAGGAGCTAAATGTTTGTTTAATTTTTTTGTTTCAAAGGTTGATTTGCTTTGCTCATTGGGAAGATAAGAATGTTCCTACCACCCTTGACATTGCTGTTCCTGCAGACAAAGAGCAACGAACAAAGGTACATCTCTATTGTAAGACCAGTGCCTTTGTTTGTGAAACATTGAATTTTTTGAAATTATGGACTACTACCTTTTAAAGAATCTACTTTCTCTTGTACCTTTCAAAGGCAAAGAAGGCTAGAAGAAAAAAAAAACAAAAGTCATCTTGTGTGTACTAACCATATTCTATTGTTTGTAATAATTTTCTTATGATTTGTCAGATTCACAGGTTGTTATCAAAGCATTTTGGCTCCTTTCTTGAAAGCAAAACTTTCAGCAGTTCCCACAAAATATCATGTAATGCTGAAAGCTGTATACAGGTTAGAATGAGAGCCAAGAGAGCACAGCTGTACAACAAGCCAAACCCCTCAAGGTATTATCAACATCGCTTTTAAAGTTTACTATAAGTAGAAATGTTGAAGTTACAAAGTTTCACAAGTTTCTTGCTTATATCATATATATCTAAAGTTTGACAGTGTTCTTTCAGATTAAATTATAGTTTTAATGGTTAATAGCCTGTTCTATCATTTTGAATGTGTTTATGGTAATAATTGTGTGAGATAGCATTGATTAATGGCATTGTTGCAGTACTGTGTGATAATCGCTGCCTGGTTGGTTAGCTCAGTTGGTAGAGTGCCGGCCTGTCAAGCAGGAGGTGGTGAGTTCAAATCTCGGCCAGACCAACACTCAAGGTCTTAAAATAACTGAGGAGAATGTGCTGCAGCACTGTTCTTGTGGGACGTTAAAGATCCCACTACACAGTTCAAAAAAAGTAAGGGACGTAGACCCCAGTGTTGTGGTCAACCTTTGTAAAGTTTGATTGCAATTAATTAATTACCAGGAATAGAAGAATTGATGTAAAGCGCCTTTGAACATATCCATATGAAAAACTGTGCATTAAAAAATCAAAGTGCTCTGTGAGCAAACTTAAGTGAGCAAAACTCGTGAAATAGAAGTATAATTTATTTTTCGAAGATAGTAGAAACTGTTGTGAGTTATGTGTTAAACATGTCATTATTTTTCAGACAGATGACAGATCAGTACACAGGATTTGTCTTGTGCAAGAGAAATATGGTAAGCACAAGTTATTTCTGAGTAAGCAAGAACTATTACAATTTAACTTATACCAAATAAATTTGTAGTAGTCTCTAAGATGTACTTTATTCTTTATTTAATTCATGATAAGAATGGGACAGATTGGATACCAAGTTAGTTACGTAGTCAAATCATAGATCCATTTCAGGTCTATCAAATAGAAAAAAGAGTCATTTTGAATTCTGGTTGGTTGCTATGGAAACTTGTCAGATGTTTGAAAAGTTTCACATTTTTTTTTGTAATTGACTTGTGACAGCTTTTTTGTCAGGGAGGCTTTTCCTGTAGCCTGCAAATACAGATGTTTTCCAGTACTTGATTCTCTGCCCCCCCCCCCCCAAAAAAAAAAACGTTTCTCTTGACAAATTTGATATTGACTTCCACTTTTGTTTGTTTCCTAAATGTAGGAGACTCTAGAAGCTATTCAACGACTGTCTTGCTGTCTAAACATCCAACCATCTGCCTTTAGTTATGCTGGTATCAAGGACAAAAATGCTGTTACTAAGCAGCACATGGTGGTCAGAGGTGTATCCCCTGAACAGTAAGCTTTGCACTTGTGTAAGAAGCAATGAGAAGGCTAACTGAGGCAATTCAAGGCAATGCTATTCTTTTCAACTACCACTGACAAAAATTCAACAAATTCAATATTAAAAATTATAAATGAAAAATTGAACCTTAAAAGTTATTTGATTTGTAGAAAACATTGAGTGGGATTCCATCAAGAATTAAGTGATACCACTATTATGAAGTCAAATGCAGCTTCGGAACAAACTCTTTCCAACTACCTCTGATCTTGTATCACCAACCATTGCATTGCTTCGCTGAAATGTGGCAAGAAGGGGTTCACTTAAATCTCTGTCATAAGTGTGGCATGTATTTGTGACCTTTACTAGTTTTAGAGCCTTTTTTTACACACCCTTCACATTTTATTGCTTGTCAGACAAATAGTTCAACATTTTGTAATTCTGGTTTAGAGAGGTTAGTTTACCTTCAGTACAGCAAATGGCAATGGAGACACGCGGAACAATAGCACCTCTACCATCATATTGATGTTGTTAATGCATTTAACATTCTCATTTTTTCTTGTAATTTTGGTTAACAACATTCTCTTTGTTCCTGTAACAATACAGTAACTTTATTGTAACTACATACTTTATAACGTCAAAATGTAATAAGGTTAAGTTGAAGCCACACATATGCGCACTAAGGCGACAGTGATAGAAGGGATAAAACCCTGTTGCTACCCCCCCAAAAAAAGATGAAAAAATTGATAGCAACAGGGTTTTATCCCTTCTACCACTGTCGCCTTAGTGCGCATATGTGTGGCTTCAACTTAACCTTATTAAATTTTGACGTTGTCATTTCAAGCCACATTAATTTATAAGATGCATTTTGTATATTAATTTTCAATCCAATTAAACATTATCTTTGAGTATTAGACTCGATGCCACAAACCTACCATGTTACATACTTTATAGATTGCATGCTATCCAAGGCCATAACTCTTTGAAAGGGATTCAAGTCAGTAACTGTAGAAGAAGAGTGTCACCACTTAGAATGGGAGAGCTGAGAGGAAACCATTTTGGCATAGTAATAAGGAATGTCAAGTTTGATCAAAATGATTGGTTTGTAAACATTCTGCATTGTTATATAGCTGGCGTTTTTTCCCGCTACAGCGCGCCCATTCATCGACTAGTTCATGGTAACATGACATCTAACAATGAAACTGTTTACCGCCAAATGCCATGATCGGACGTTAAACGGAAAACAGTTTACTGTTAACGCGAAATGTTGACCGCTGTTGCACATGATCCAGGGACGGCGGAGCGTATTTTGAAGTGGGGGGGCTGAAAACGAGCACCGAAGGCGCGAGTTGGTAGGGGGGTCTGAAAATTTTGAAATCTAGAGTCTCGGAAATCGTATTTACAACATTCTCTGCGACATACTTCTTGAAATAATTATCCTGGATATAGCGTAAAATGAAAGGTACTTTTAATGCTTACAGCAATATTTTGGAGGTTATTTCTCAGCCTTCCGTTCTCCAACGCTAACCTGCGGTTTTTGGACACAAGCTTCCCGTCTGTAGGAAGGAAGCACACGCTGAGAAAATGTTAAAAATACGTAAACGCGAAAAGTTTCCAACGAGGCTTGTATAAAGTTGTAGCTTAAACAAAATAAAATGTCATCCTCCTCAAAAGTGGGGGGGGGGGGCTAAAGCCCCCCCAGCCCCCCCGGCTCTGCCGTCCCTGTGATCAGGTCAACAAAGTGATTATTTATAACTTAAAATCAAACGAATTGATAAAGTAAGTCAAGTAAGTTTCTTTAGAAACTGTCCCCACATATTGGGAACAGTGAATTTTGCTTCCTTCGGGACCAGCCGTTAAGCGCTGAGTATTCCTTATTTTTCCTCATTCAATCATTTTAGTCTGAAATTCCCTTTACCCCTTCTGCTCTCAAGTCAAAATAACTATTCTCTTTACTGAGTTCCAGACAATTTTTTACGTTGTATTTTGGAGAATTTGCTATTTGATCAATCCAAAATCTTTGAGTTGACAATATTTTCAACCCTTGGCAATCTACCGACATTGTAAAAAGTACTCGAAAATTAATCACTTTTATCAGTGAAATTACAAAAAGAGATGTGTATATTCTGTTATCTGTTTTGCCTGGAACCCGCCGCCACCAGTGACCAGAGTTTTCTTTCAGTCAACGATGTCAGAGAACTACCCGCTCAAGTAATTGGTAATTTTCGATTCCTAGTTGCCGATAGGTCGACACTACTGATAGAATAATGTACGAGCCACTAAAACACTCGTGAAGGGAGTCCAAATCCATTAGGATACAGGTATGAAGTTCTTAGAGGGTCCCGAAGGGGTAAAATGGTGCCCTTGGAAAATGGGATTTACTGGGACTGGGATTCGATCACTGTGTATGGGAATTTTTTTTCCGAATTCTGCCAGTGGGAATGGGATTTGAGCTCTGGGAAGTGGGATTTCGAAAAAAAAAAGAAAAGATAGGCTAGGAAATAGGATTGGTCTTCTCCCTCTTCAGAACCCTCTTCTTACTATGGCTGGTTCATGAATCCGCTAACACGAAAATTATGCATTCCGTTTTAGTGTTGAAGATAACATTGATCAATTTCAACAGCATATTGAGGTTTGTTGTCTTGTTTCGTAATAATCATTAATAATTTACTATTACGAAATAAAGCAAAGCAGCAGTGACATCCAACCTGTCGGGTTTTGGAAATCCGAGGGAAAAAAATCCACATTTTTTGCATCGTAAGTTTCTCCTTTTAAATCGCTGTTTTGTTTTCGTTTTCAATACCATCTCGAATTTGGTTATTTCGGACCCCATTTTATCTCAAGCGCCTTGTTGTTCTAAACTCAAACGCTCTTCAATTACCATTGTCTTTCTTTTTACTGTAAGTTTAAAAAGGGTGATTTTAGAGGGGTTTTCAATCGGCTGTTATGAAACCAAAACAAAAGCTGGTGTCTTTCTAAATCACAGGAGACGCGTACAGTCCATTGAACAAATCACAAGGCTAATCATAGTAATTGCAGTTTCCTAGATTGTGATTGGTTAAAAAAAACTCCTATTCACCACAAATTCACTTGCCAAGTTGTTATCGGGCACTTTGTTATTGGACACTTTGTTATCGGACACTTTGTGATCGGACACTTTGTTATCGGACTCTTTGTTATCGGACACTTTGTTATCGGACACTTTGTTATCGGACGCTTTGTTATCGGACGCTTTGTTATTGGACACTTTGTTATCGGACACTTTGTTATCGGACACTTTGTTATCTGACACTTTGTTATCGGACACTTTGTTATCGGACAGTTCAATAAGCGAACCACATTCAAAGTTGTAGTTTAAATCAACCAATCAAAACTTTGGTTTCAGTCACCATAGAAACAATGGGCAGACTCCTGAATTGGGGCTTTCTTCAAAATGAAGAATTTTTTTTCCTTAAACAACATCAATATTTTCTTTCATAACTTGCATTTGGGTCTTCTCCTTTAACTTGTAATTTTTATGATGAATTGTTTGTGTCGTCTAATTTGGTGAGTTATCATACTCGCGATAAACAAATCGAACTCCAGCTCCACAGACCGAATTGGACTCAACTCAGTCCTTAGTTGCCATTACAAATCAAAAGTATGCCACCAACACTAAACGGAGGAAAACGCGTGCGCGCTCGTCCCGGTTAGTTGTAATTTTGATTCTGATTGGTTCACAAGAAGGTGCGAGATTTTTAACCAATCGTAGCTTAGCATAACCACTTGCGACTGTGAATAAAAAACTAGCCAGATATGAGAAAGTGAATGAAAGAATTAACAGGTCTGTTTTCATCTCACTTATAGGGTGCGGTATCACGTTTATCCATGAATGGATTCCTCAACTACTTCGGGCCTCAGAGATTTGGTTTGAATGACAATGAAGTGAATGCTTGTGACATTGGGCTGGCCATGTTGAGAGGAGATATGGTAACCGTTATTGTATCTTTGTATCTGTGGAACCCGTAGATAATATATGCTATCGAGTTTGTAAGTCCCCCGGGGGGAACTCCCAGAAAAAATGGGTAGGGGTGTGCGGTCCGCTTCCCAAAACCCTTACCCTATTTATGACCGAAATCTGTGATTTTCCCTACCCTATTAATGACCTGACCCAAAATTTGTTGCCCTTTTTGTGACCTGACCCGAAATCAATACAGGCCTTAAAAGGGTGAGAGGAAGGCAAAGCGCGGATGGAAGGAAGGGGACATGATGAAGTACCTTCTTCTAAGAAAAAAACTAATCAAAGACTAGAGTGCAAAAATCGATACCCTATTTATTACTAATATGGCGGCAAGATGGCTAAAATCGATACCCTATTTATGACCAAAACGACTGAAAAATCATACCCTCTGGGGCCGCACATACCTATATAGCCCATATAAGGGAATACCCCCGGAGATAAGTCCGTCCGTAACTAACAATAAAATCTCTCGGCAAAAATGGCAATCTCTCGGATGCTGTTCGATTTCTCCGATTCAGTTCTTTGGTCTCCGATATCTTCCGATTTCTTTGGCTATCTTGTGGCCTACCTACATAGAAGGCATTCTCAACTCCTGTCCTCTTTACTTTTTTGTCTTTTCCCCTTCTCTGCACAGCGAATTTGAAAGGTCTACATTGCTAACAGGCCAACTTGTAGATTCATGCAGTCCTAGACAGTCCATTTTGCACCCAAGGGAGTAATTCCATTTTAAATAATTTATTGCTGTTTTCTCGTGAGGTTAATGAAGAAGATACTTGAGGCCACACAAAGTGTTTAAATGTTGCATTTTTTTCCTGTAGACTCTGGCAGTGAAATTACTGCTCGCTCCAACAGAACAAGAACGCAATGATCCCGTAAATGCTGCTAAAAGGTGATCATTCGCAAACTCTAGTAATAGAACGTATGTATAAGATAAACATTTCACATACGAGTAGGAGCCCTCTATAGTGATTTTAAAGTGACATAAATCTCCAATACCGTTGCACAGCCAAAACTCTCACAAGCTAAAAACATTAAAATCCCGAAAGCATATAATGTGCTATGGGCAAGCTACGATTTCATTGTGTTGTATTGTATTGTAATGTGTTGTTGTGCTGTTTTAATGCCATTTCAGAATCACGATCCTTATGCTTCGAAACTGCGTTCAAATACGCCTATCCCAGTTTACTTTTCTGGGTAGGGCATGTTGCTCAGATACGTGCATGTGGGTGATTTTCATACCGTGACTTTGATTACTGATAATTCATGAGTAGTTTCAAATGTCTTGGCGTTCAGATTGTCCACCTTTCTACTAGCAATCAAGTTTGTTTATGTTCTTGCGTTTTTTTTTCTCCGTGCAGGTATTACTGCGAGACAGGCAATATTCAAGGCTGTCTGGATAGAATGCCAAGGTACAAAGTCCGTGAGACTCTAGTACTCAAAGCTCTTCACAGACATGGAACAGACATGGTTTGTAATTAAAAAATGTTGTTGAGATCAATCTAAGGGATATGTTATCGTACATGCAATATGCTAAAATGTTTATAAGGGTTTTGTCAGTTTGTCTAAAGCGTCACTTGCATTTTTGTGCGCGTCCTTGTAGCCCTTGTTAAAAAAGTCGGACTCCAGGAATGCTTTTGTCCGATGTTGTAATCACTCTTTTGATTACAGACCAGAATTCGACGCCGCTCAGTTCTTTAACCATTCAGATACACACTATCAGAAATCCATGAGATGAAGCGTGTAATACGCGTTCATAGCTTGTCCAGATGCAATATTGACGTTTCTTACGATATTTGGAAGCCACTTTCCCCAGTCTTTGATCTTGTTGGCACTGTTCTGCTTCCATGGCGCGTTGTAAACAACTTGCATTTGCAACAAACATCGATAAACAACTTGAATTTGCAACAAACATCGACGTCTCTGCCATGTTTAGAACGGAGGCGCGTAATTCCCAGTAGGCAACATAGTAAGGTCACTGCAACAAGAAGCTCGTAAGGAAAAGGAACAACGCTTGAGTGGCAATTTGGAGGAAGTTAAGAGTGATCTTCCTTATAGATCTAAGAGAGCTGTTGAGCTTGCAACAGAAAAAGGGGCCTCAAGTTGGCTGACGGTCCTCCCTCTAAAGGATATGGATTTTACCTTGAATAAGAGGGAATTTAAGGATGCTATCCACCTGAGGTACGACTGGGATATAAATGACACTCCATCGGTTTGCGTCTGTGGCGAAGTCTTTAACACCGACCATGCTATGATCTGCAGGCGTGGTGGCTTCATCATACAACGGCATAATGAAGTTCGCGATCTGGAAGCTGAAATGCTTAACATGGTCTGCTATGACGTTGAAGTGGAACCAGTCCTACAAGAAATCACTGGAGAGATGCTGCCCAGAGGTGTCAATAAAGCCCCTGACGCTCGCCAGGATATTCATGCGCGCAGTTTTTGGGATCGACAAAGTTCTGCCTTTTTTCGACGTGAGGGTTTGTCACCCCAACACAGAATCATATAAAGATCTCAGCCTAGAGCAAATATATCGCCAGCATGAAAATGGTAAAAAGCGCTCATATGCAAAGAGAGTTATGGAAATCGAGCAAGGGACATTCACTCCGCTTGTATTCTCAACTACAGGAGGAATGGCAGAAGAATGCAGACGATACCACTGCAGACTAGCACAACTTTTGGCAATGAAGAAAGGGGAACACTACTCCACGACTGTCGCTTGGGTCAAGACAAAAGTCTCCTTTGCAATTTTAAGATCAGCGATTCTGTGCCTCAGAGGTTCACGAACTATCAGAAGAAAGAACAATCTTAACATTAATGACATTGACATGGAAATAGATAAAGGTCAAGCACAGATGCAATAGTTATAGCGAGAATAATATGTATAGAATTTCTACAGCTTTTCTTTTCTTTTATATTCACTATTTGTAAAATTTTGGTTTTGAAATATATATTAAAGACGTAAATGAAATCAGATTTTTTTTACGAACAGAAATATGTAAATAAGTTTATATTTTGTAAATAGTTCACCTTAGTTTTGTAATATTTTAACTTGTGTACATAGAAGCTTAGAGCGTGTAAAAGCTTTTGGTGTTATTATGTAGGTAGGTTATTGAAATTTTTACTGACATTATTTCATGGGAAGAACTTTAGGAAAACAAAATTTGTATATATATATATATATATATATTTTAACCACATACCAGCAATAATAATAGTAATGATAATACAAAAGTACTGTAAGCCAAATGTTTTAAATTGTTATTGTTGTTATTATTATTATTGTTATTGTTGTTGTTGTTATTGTTATTATTATTGTTATTGTTGTTGTTATTATTATTGTTATTATTATTGTTATTGTTGTTGTTATTTTTGTTATTGTTGTTATTATTATTATTGTTGTTATTATTGTTGTTGTTGTTATTATTGTTATTATTGGTGTTGTTGTTATTGTAATTGTTGTTGTTGTTATTGTTATTGTTATTGTTGTTGTTTTTTGTTATTGTTATTATTATTGTTATTGTTGTTATTATTGTTATAATCATAACTATAACAAAATTCTCAAATCTGACTGGCTATCAACTGCCCTGATTTCAGCCTTAATAGGACAGTCAAATAGGACAGTACGCGTCATGCCTGAGTAATTGGACAGTACGCGCCATCACGCGCGCGCTTAAATTGTTTTTTTTTTTTACTGCTAGCAAAACAAATCTTGGATTTTCATGTGATTTGATTTAAAAAAAAGAACTTTATATATCAAAAAAAGTTTTAAAGTTATGATTAATTGGTAATAAGACTTCGTGTCGTTCAATTAGGTCTGCAATCATACTCGTGATTAAACAAATCGGACTCCCGCTACGCGGTCGTCCGATTTTGTTAATCACTCGTATGATTACAGACCGAATTGGACTCCACTCAGTCCTATTACCATTACTTATTATTATTGTTATTATTATTGTTATTGTTGTTGTTGTTATTGTTATTATTATTGTTATTGTTGTTGTTATTATTATTGTTATTATTGGTGTTATTGTTATTGTTATTATTGTTGTTATTATTGTTATTGTTGTTGTTACTGTTATTATTATTATTATTATTATTATTATTATTATTATTATTATTATTATTGTTGTTATTGTTAGCGACTAACTTGCCGTTTTGCCTTGCAGGAAGGATGCCGTAAAGCTCTGTTAAACATTCCGTACTCTATGCGCTTGCTGTTTGTTCACAGCTACTGCAGTCTCTTATGGAATGTAATGGCTTCCTATCGAATGAAACAGTGCAACAGGTCAGCACCTGTTGAGGGTGATTTGATCTGTGATAAAACATTCCGTCTGCATGGTCAATATTGTGAAGACCACGTTACCTTAGGGACCCCAGGCTCAGCCGAGGAGCAGACACCACAGCATGATAATGAGACTGTTGACGTAACAACTTCCATGTATGGAGGGAGAGACCACGTGAGATGTGTATCATGTTCAAATGTGGCAAAATACACCTTAAAAGATGTTGTCTTACCCCTCCCTGGCTACAACGTCCAATACCCTGCTAATGCTGTTGGAGAAAAGTGAGTGTTCTAACAAATAATACGTGCTGGTGTTTGCTTTCTTTGTTTTTGTTTGTTTGCTTGTTTTTCTGTATGATATTAAAGCAATAAACCGCAGTTTGTATTCTTTGTCACAATTGTATATTAGATACAAAGAAAGACTCCAGGCAGATGGATTAACGGTGGAAAGCTTCAGGTGGGTGTTTTTGTTGTCATTCCGTCTCCATTTTGGTTTCCTGAATTGAGTGCGTGAATTGGATGGACGCTTCTGCTATACTTCCTCTAGGCTTGTAACCGAAATTATACGGCTTCGAGATAAATAGTCCCTCAGCACCTATGCGTGCAAATTTGAGTTGAGCTGACTTGCGTTAAGAGCTCTCCACTAACCCCCCCCCCCCCCCGCCCTCTCCCCATTCTCCTCCCCAGGGGACGGAGACCCCGGATATCAAATATGAGATCCCGTTTCCGCGCGTGTTTGGTCTTCCAGGAGGTGGACAACATGAATTTGGTACTTATCCCTTGAAGGTCAAAAAGTGAACCTGCGATATTGAAGTATCAAGGCATCTCAACTGTGAGAGTAAATAAACTTTAAATGAAATTCGTCTTGACTTCTTGTTCCCAGGTTGAGGGGTCTTGGTATTAACGTACCTGGTGCCTACCGAAAATTGATCGCAACCCCCGCCGAGCTGTCCTGGAGCTGGCACTTTAACGAGTATGCGCGTGTGGGCAACCAAGAATCCGCTGTGGGCGGGACTGCGGGCGATGTTAAACGACTCAAACTCGGCAGTGATGAAGGCGACAGTTCAGACAGTGTGAAACGTTCTGTTTCGCCACCCGCGAAGGAAGCGTCAGAAAACTCTTTAAGTTCCGAGATGAAGCGAGATCCACAAAATTCAATCTACAATGACCTTAAAATTTGTTTTAGTCTTGAGCCGTCGTGTTACGCTACTGTGTGTTTAAGAGAACTGATGAAAACTTGAGTAAAGATCAATGAACTGTTTCAAGTGTAATGTGTACCATGTTTTTTACCACCATCAGTATGTGACTGCTGTTATAAGGTCTTTACTATTGGCTCAGGCTCTAAGAAAGGAACAATATAACTAACAAAAACGATAAAGCTAGCGCACGGAGAGGTTAAGTTAATTTTTCGATTTAGCACAGTCAGCACAACGTCAAATGACCACGTGATGACGCGCGGAATAGTCTGGACCCGATTTCCGGTGCCAATGTTGACGTTGTCGGGTCAAGGTCGCGTTTCGTTCACGACGGCAATTTCCTTGTTATCAAGTCGCGGTCACACCGTCTGGAGATTTGTGCTGTTTTCACGTTGAAAAGGTAAAAAAATATCCTTATACTTAGAGGGATATTTTATGATATGTTTTTTTGTATCTTTAAGCTGTTTTGATACCACGCTAAACTTTAAATAGCGTGACAACTCGAACAAAAAGTTGGGCTCATCCTCGGTGTAAAAACCTGTTACGCTCACGAGCGACGTAGAACAAAGGAAACAAAGGAGACAAAACAATAGAGACTAGGAAAATAATAGAGAAATAACAAAGAAAAACTTCACAGGATTTTACACCGAGGATGACCCAAAAGTTGTGTCAACTAAGTTTATCCAGGTGCGCTTCAGTATGGTTTCCCAGTCCCAATCGGTTATTTCCTTGGGCGCGAGCTGTCCTGTTAGCCGTGGCGTTGTCTTTGCTAAATCAGTCCAATAAGAGGCTTACGACGACAGCATCTCTGTTGCCGCGGATAAAATATCAGCACTCAGTGGCTTCATTAGCAGCTCTCAACAACAAGCATCCATTTATTTGCCACATTAAAAGAATTTTACCAAAAAAGCAGAATAAAGTAACTAGATCAGGCCAAAAACTAATCAGAGTAGTATAGTAGTGTCAAAAAAGATATAAACTTACAATTCTGGGTTGTAGCAAACAAAGGAAAGAGAGCAAGGGGAAAAGAAAATGTAACTACACAGTACTGAGCAGACTTCAATGTAGACCCCACCCCATCTGCCTTCGTCATGAAAACCTCTCTTGCTCTAGGAAAGGATGCGTCGCGAATCCCTGCATTCCGTAGGGAGGGCAGTGGATCATGTAAGCCTTTACAAAATATCCCGTGGTTACCTCGGTGGGGGGGGGGGGGGGGGTAATCGGAAGATCTAGGGATATTTTGTAAAGGCTTACATGATTCACTTCGCGTAGGGAGGTTACTCGGTGTAACTGTAGACGATAGGCTAACAAGGGGCGCTTTCCATTCAACAAAAATCGCCGGTTCAAATTGACACTTACGAAGATGCAGCCAAATGGCATTACTTGCTTACATTTGTAAGATCAAACTGTTCAAGCTGATGAGTAGTATGTAGGAGGAGTTATACCCACGTTGTTGTTGTTTATTGTTGTAATTTGTTGAAATTTTTGAAAAGAGCCTATTTTTTTATTAATTACTGAAAATTTTAAAAAATACCACCCAAAATAACATCAGAAAATTATCAGAGTGTTAATCAGGTGTTGCAAAAAAATAAAATGAAATTATGATTTAAAAAGAAGAATTAATTTACAAATTACAAATGGATAGACTTACTTATGTACAACTATATCAACTTGCTAAAGATTATAATATTAAAGGCAGGGCAAACTTACGGCGAAAAGATTTACTTTTACAAGAGTTGCGAAAAATTCCTGAACTCGTTGAAATGTATGATAATGCGGTACCACCCCAACCACCCCCACCACAAGTAGGTACACCACCAGGCTCACCACCACCCAGACCACAAGTAGGTACACCACCAGGCTCACCACCACCCAGACCACAAGTAGGTACACCACCACCAACTTTACCCAAACCTGAAACTATAAAACAATCTAAACCAAATAAAAAATCACCTACACCATCACCTGTAAAAAATATTCCTAACCAGAAGGAAAGACCCATTCCACTACCTAGAAAAAATATTCCTAACCAGAAGGAAAGACCCATTCCAACCCCACGCGCCAAAAAACCTGAACCAAATAAACTACAACCCTCAAAAACAATAAACAAAAATTCAAAAGTGACAGAAAGAATAAAGTTTTTTGAATCGCTTAAGGATACCAAACACTCGAAAAAACCCACAACCAAAAAAATATTCAAAAACTACAAAGTGGCAGACAGACAAAAGTTTTATGATTCGGTTACAGTTACCACTAATGAAAATTTACCTAATAAACAGCAAAGGAATATAATTAAAATTTATAAAGTGAAAGATAGAAAAAAGTTTTATGAATCTTTTAAAAATCTCACAAATAAAAAAATCATCAAACCAATAAAAAATATTTCTAAACAGAAGGAAAGACCCACACCTGCACCTAGAAAAAAGTTTAATAATCAGCCCAAAAATAAGCCGGAAACAGGCGAGAAAAAAGATAAGAAAATTAAACTAAGACCGCCAACAAATTTTAAATTTATTCCTTTTGGGAGCGAACCAGACGAGACGGTGGAGCAAAACAACATTGTAATAAATGCGGATCTTAATAATGACATATCACAAATGATTATGGATAGAATAAGACCAGAGATACAGATGAGAACAAGGGTTGTATATGGCTTCAAATCCAACATTCATCGTGGAAACGGAGAAATATCTTTTTACCCCAAAACACTTGATGGAGAAGGAACTTTTTCAACATTAAATGAAATTGAGGGGTATATTGAACGATGTGAAATAAAAAGACTAGATTTGGAGAACACAAAAGTATGGAGTACCGCGTATCTTCCAGCATCAGAAGTTGTAAAAACACCAGGTGTATATCAAGGTAGAGTTGTGTTTTCTGAAGTTCATGTAAAAATAATTCATACAAATGAACCTTTAATGGGTTGTGGGACTTTACCAGATTGGATAAAAAAAAAGAAATGTGTTTATGCTCTTGATAATTATGATAACAACATGTGTTTTTGGAATGTCCTGGCTGTTCACATGAACTGTCGTGATGGGAAAAATAGACCCGCGGAGAGAACAACCCAATTGGCTCTAAAAATGGCTCAAGAATTTTATGGTAACCCAAATCTGAAAGTTGAAGATGTACAAAGAACGAATCTTATTGAACTTGAGGATATCTCAAAGATGTTTCATATTAACATTAGGATATTTGAGCCAAAAGACCAAAAAACGTGGGTTCTGGTGTACGGTAAAGGTAGGATCAAAAAAGGATTACCAACTGTGGATGCTGGGCTTTATGAAGGTCATTGCTTTTATATCAAGGATTTGGCGCAGTTAACTAGTCACTGGGAATGTGCTGGATGTGAACAAAGATTTACCAGACATGATAATTATAATAGACATTTTGAGGATGAAACTTGTACAGGCGGAAAAACACAAGTAATTTGTAATGGTAAAAAATGTGTACCAATAATGAGCAGCTTGGAAAAAATATTTTATGGCGGTAATACCCAATTTAGTTATATTGGATGTAGATGGATAGAGAAACAGGCTGAACTTATAGGTGAACATATTCATCATGCTCTATGCGGGCATGGTGGTGAACGATGTGTTAAGGATGGTGAAAAAGAGCTTTTTTTGGTGGATGGTTACGAACCTGTGACTAATACAGTTTATCAATTTTATGGGTGTAAATGGCATGGCTGTCATTGTTCAAGTTATGATAAAATTAAATACAACGAAACTCTGAGAAAGGAACAGGTAATCAAAGCCTTGGGGTATAATTTAGTATCTGTTTGGGAGCATGAAAAGCCAGAATTAAAATATGTAAACTTTAAAAAGAAATTTTTTCACTATCCACATTTTATTGTTTGGGATTCTGAAGCAAGGCAACCAAAACAACATGAAAGGGTTACTGAAGATCTAACTTTCATAAATAAACATATTTCAGTTGCTATAGGTATCTCTGATAATTTATCGAAAAAACCAACCTATCTTGAGAATAGTAATCCAGAGGAGCTTGTAAAAGATTATTTTACTGAATTAGATATAAGACAGAAAGAAATTGTTAAAAAAGTGAGAGAGGAGTATCCCCTACCGGATGAAGATAGTATTCCAAAAAAAGTAAAAGAGCAGTATGAAGTGTGGTGTAATCAAGTTCCTGTTTTAGGTTTTAATTCCGGAAAGTATGATATTAATATGATTAAGAAACATTTTGTAAAGAGTTTTTCCAAGCTAGAGGGTAAAATAAATGTAGCAAAGAAAGAAAATAAGTATATGTACCTGAAAACTCCCCGTTTTAATTTTTTGGATATGATTAATTACATAGCCCCGGATCTATCTTTAGATAAGTGGTGTAGAGCAAATAAATGTGAGGAACAAAAACTTGTATTTCCTTATGGATGGTTGGATAGTTATGATAAGCTTTCTCACATTGGTCCTGTGAAATATGAAGACTTTAATTCGATTCTGAAAAAGAAAATAACAATCTCCAAGGAACAGTATGAAGAGTTTAAGGTTGAATTCAAAAAGAGGGGGTGTGTTGACATGGGGGATTGGTTGAGAGAGTATACCCTGGCTGATGTTATTCCTTTTGTAGAAGCTGTTGAAAAAACGCGTGAAAAATATTTCTGTGATGAAATAGACATACTGAAAGATGCAGTATCAATCCCAGGGATATCAATGAAATATGTGTTGAATAAAGCCATAAAAAATAGTAAGGGTAAGTATGATTTGTATGCTCCGGGCGATCCTTGCTATTGTAAATGTGATGTCGATTGTAAAAAACCGAAAAGCGGTAAGGGTAAATGTAAAAAATGTTTAGCGGTGAGAAAAGAATGTACTATATGTAGTAAAAATAAAGCTTATGATCTTTTAAAAACAGGCATGGTCGGTGGTCAGTCTCAGGTTTTTGTTAGGCTTGCAATAAAAGATGAAACAAAAATTAGACCTCATAAATATAAAAATCCAAAAACATGCAAACTTATCCGTGGTGATGACGCAAACAGCTTGTATCTATTTGTATCAGGCCAAGAAATGCCGTGTGGAAAAGAGGAATATATTGAGGTAAAAAATCCAACCGATACAAAATATATTAAAAAAATTTGCAATGATATTCTTACAGATAAATTGTTCGGTTTCTGTCAAGTGGATATTCACACACCAGATAATCTTTTGGAAAAATTTGAGGAGTTACCACCTTTATTTGTTGTAGATAGTGTTCCTGAAAATTTAATACCTGATCACATGAAACAATATCAAAAAGATACAGGTAGAAAAACTATAAAAGAATCGCTAAAATTGTTAAGTGTAACCAGAGCAAAGAAAATTTTACTATATACAACGCTAATAAAATGTTATCTTAAGCATGGTTTGGTAATAACCTCTGTTCATAAAATTATAAAATATCAACCAGGTAAGCCATTTGAGTGGTTTCCAAGTGAAGTAAGCGAGGCAAGAAGAGAGGGTGATATAGAGGTTATGGTTGAAATGTTACAGGAAGCGGTAAATGAAAATGAAAAAGATAAAATAGATACCATTATTAATAATTTGAAACAATTTCCCAATGTAGTACCCTTTATTGATGAAAATAAAGATATTGGAGTGTTGATTGAAAAATTACTTACAAAGTATGCTGGAAAGAAAGAATTAGGTGATACTTTTAAACTGAAGGGAAACTCATTCTATGGTAAAATGATTGAAGATAAACAAAAACACAAGAATACAAGTTATACTCAAAACGTGGATGAGGCTAATGAGGCTATTAGAAGCTCATTCTTTGAAGATATAGAACAGATAAATGAAACATATGAAATAACAAAACGGAAACGCAGTGTAGAAATAAATACACCTTATCAGTGTGGAATAGCCGTATATCAACTATCCAAGCTTCGAATGTTAGAATTTTACCACGATTTTATTGATTATTATTTTGACAGAAGTGATTTTGAGTTAATTTATTCAGACACAGATAGCTACTACTTTGGATTTTCGGATGAAAATTTGGATAAACTTGTAAAACCAGAACTCCGAGATGAATATTTTAGAGAAGGTAAAGTAAAATTCCTATCAACTTCAAAATATCACGACAAAACACCAGGGCTTTTCAAGACAGAGTTTGAAGGAAAAAGAATTATTGCTCTTTCGCCAAAATGTTATTACGCCGATGATGGAAAGGGGAAAACAAAGTTTAGTTGTAAAGGGTCCATACATTACCAAAACGATATGACGTGGAATAGATACTATGAAGCTTTAAAAGGGGCAATAGATAGGGTAAAAAACACAGGTTTTAGAGTTAATAAAAACGAAATTGTAACATATACTCAAGATAAATTGGGGCTGAACGCTTACTATGATAAACGTATTGTTGGAGAAGATGGAATTCACACAAAAACTTTGTATTAACTCATTTCAAAACAGAATTAGGGGGCAACTCAGTATCATAAGGTATAACCTGAAGTTCTTCCATCACAAAACCACGTATCGGCCCGTCTACTAAATAATACAAAACTGGTTGATTGGGTGAAACAACACTTCTAGAAATATCATAAACCCGAATACTCCATATAGGATCTGTAGCTCTTCTTCGTTCACCACCCTCAAGCTCGCCAGGAGCAAGTAAGTATCTAACTTTAACACCAGGTGGTAGTTTAACCTCATCAAGTCCAACAACTCGCTTATATTTTGGAGGATTAATATCAACCTCTTTCAGTTTTATAGCTTTTACAGGCTCTTTACCGGTTAATCTGGTTGGTGTATTATTCAAAGTTTTCAAAATATCTGGTAATCGCTTCACCCATACTCTTGACCTTTCATCACTAATCATTTCTTGTGCATATTGATGACTAAATAATCGTTCACTTAATGTTCTATTTGCTCTTTCAACAAATGCTTGAGCTCTATGGTTTCCAGCTTCACTTCTCTGGATTTTTACATTATGTATATTCGTAAGTTTTGTAACATCACCCATAAATTCTCTTCCAGGATCAACAATTAATGTTTTAGGATATTTTAATTTTCTGGAATATATTTTTTCAAAAGCTTTGGATATCTCATGACTTTCTTTTGAGGTTAATGGTTCAGCATCTTTGTATCTCGAGGCAACATCAATCACAACCAATGCATATCGATATGTTTTTCTTCCAACTCTATCATGAGGTAAAAATAATAAATCTGCTTGGTGAATCATATTAGGTTTATCTACAGTCCAGTGAGGTCTAGGTATATATTTTGGGGCTGGTAGATATATTTGCCATATTGCCTGTTTCTCAAGCCATCTTTTAGCCTCATCTTCACTAACTTTTGCTTTCTCAGCTAATTTAGGAATTGCAGAATATCCTTTCCAATATCCATTAGTTGAATAATATATTTTTGATAAGTAACTCATTTAAAGATTACTCCACCCTTCCTTAAAATAAAAATATGTCGCAAACTATATCGGAAAAAATTAACCCAAACAGGATTCCAAGAGAGCCACTCGGTTTGAAAGCAGAATCAACATTGAATAGAATTACACTAAATCCATCATCAGCTAGTACTGGAGAAACGTTATATATAAATATTCCAAAACTTTCCGAGAATTTAGTGATTGTACCTGGAAGTGTATCTCTAGTATTTAACTTGACTGTTGATGGCCATGCTGATAACACCCTCGTGAATAATGTAGGTAGTAACCTTGTATCCAGACTCAGGGTTCTTTTTGGAGGCGAAACACTACAGGATACTCAAAGATACGATCTATTTCAAACATATCATGACTTATTCTTAACAGCTGAAGAACGCGAGGATAGATTAAAACAAGGTATTTCTTCTGAAAACATGAGGAAGCTTAGGACAAATGCAGGTGATAAGGTAGACACAGATGCAAAGGAAGTAGCTCTTGCAGTAGTACACAACACCAAGTATCATATCCCACTAAATCATCCTATTCTCAACGATCATGGAGCTTTCTATCCAAAGGCATTAGATCATCAACTAATATTTGAGATTACACTTGCTCCAGTTCACGATATTGTTGTTTATTCTGATACGACCAAGCAACCAACTTATAAAATCACAAACCTTGAGTTGGAATATTCTTGCCTATCAAGTGAATACTTAGCTCGTGAGGCACAGGCAGCTTATCAGGTTGGTAAAGGATTCTTTTACGAGAATGTCACTCTACACAAAACTTTCACCATATCCAGACCTACTGATAAAGTTCCTTTTCATTGTATTATAACAGGTCCAACAAATTGTGGAAAGACAAAGTATATAATAGATCAGCTCCGAGGACCATTTCTAAAAGTTTTTGAATACATTGTTCTAATATGCCCAACTTATTCTAAAAATAAAACTTATCATAATTTTGCTAACAAAGATAAACATTTCTATGTATTATCACCTGATGCAAGTAATATAGATGAGATTAACGAGTTATTAACTGATTGTCAAACTTTATTCTCCGGAACAAATACACTAATAATTTTAGACGATTGTGCTGTTTCGAATGATCTGAAGAAACGTTCAAACAAGTTTATAGATCTAGCATTCTCTGGAAGACATCATGGTTTATCAGTTTGGGTTCTCACCCAGCAATTAACATCCATTGCAAAACCATTCCGTGAAAATGTAGCTTGTGTGGTCTCATTCCATAATCCATCACAGAAAGGTATGAAGATGCTTTTCGAAGATTATGGAGGTGATTTAGATTCTGAAACTAGTAAAAAGTTTGTACAACTCCTTAAAACTGAAAAATATTCTAGACTCTGTTTATGTTTACGTTACCCATTTCAATGTTATTTGGAGATCCCTTCGGTGATTTAAAAGAATCTATGTTTTATTACAAAATTAAAATATGACAGAAGTTGAAGATTATATAGAAGAACAGCCTGAGGTAAAAGATGAGGTAAAATATAATGATGATATCCCGAAGGGGGCCGGCTACGCCGAAGTTGAAATAAAACAAGAATCACTAGCCATTCTCGCATCTCTTGGAACTACAAAGGAATATTTGGGAGTTGATATGAGTCTAGGTGATATAAAAAAATTATCAGTAAAAGATGTTGAAAAATATTATAATCAATATCAGGCAGTATTAGGTAAGAAAATTAGTGGTGGATTAGTAGATTCATCTCTCCAATTAGTTTCACAAGTTATTTCTTACATGGTTTCTGTAGATGACATTGATGCGCTTTGTTCCGATTTGAAGAATGATGATTTGGTTAATCGTGAACTGACAAACATTGTAGGTCTCTTAGCATTAAAAGCAGGAAGATTGGCAGCACTTGCTAGCGGACTATTCCAGGTTGCTAAACACATTAAAATCAACAAAATACAAGAAGTTTCAAGGACAATTACAGATAATGCTAACAAAACTGAGCAGATAACTGAGCACAACTGATTTAAAGATTCTTTACTTTGTGAAATAAAATAATAATGTCAGAAGAAGTTGTTGAACAAATTACAAAGGATCCGCCCACCAATGTTCCCAAAAAGAAAGAGAAAGATCCTAAAAAAGTCGCCGCTGGTAAGAAATTAGCTGAATATAATAAAAAAGCAAAAGAAGCGTTAGCTAGGGAAATGAAACGTGAAAGGGAACAAGCAGACACCAAAAAGGAAGAAAATTCAAATGAAGAGGGTGAATCTAAGGCATGGATTCCAGAGCTATCTTTTACTACTGTTTTATCTATTGTTGGAATAGGGTTTACCGCATTTGATATGTTTATGAGGTACTATAAAAACAGGATACCGACTAAAGTTCCACCCTCAAATATTCCTACACAACCCTCCCAACCACCGCCTCAACCAACACCGAAAATAGCAATGTTATAAGGAAAGTAGTTTAAAGATTTCTTACTGATACAGTAAAAAATTATGTCAACTGAAAACAAACTTGTGAAAACTGTTACTGATTCAGCCGTCCTTATCGGATTAGCGGCTGGAGTTGGATATGTGACTAAAAAGGTTATGAAAGAATCATTTATGAACGATCCATCCTCAAGTATTACAAATTATGCTAAATGGGTAGCTGTATTGTCAGGTAGTATGTACCTAAAAACATATTTAGAGGATCAAAAGATTTTACCAAATTAAAGATTTATGGCAACAATAGCAATGATGGTTGGAGGAGCTATTTTGAATGCAACAACATTCGTTGGTGGTTCATATCTTGCAAAATATCTATCAGGTGATAAAACAGATGTAGAACGAATACGTCACGATAAGGCATTAGAAAAATATCAAAAAGATTATGCTGCATACCAGGAAAAAAGACAAAATCTTATTGATTGGCACTCACAACAGAAGGATGCAAAATATCGGGCATCAAAAAATATTTCGAAAACCGATGAAGCTTTGGAATTGTATAGTCAAATGCATGAATCAAAAGATGAAATTGAACCAAAATTCTCTGATTATTATAGACCTAGTAGCAATCAAAAGATGGGTGAAATGGTATATGTAGGTGGTGGTATGTTGGCATTGGGTTATATGGTTAGTAAATTCTTTTAGAGATAATTGTGTGATCAGTTTAAAGATTTCTTACTAATTGGTAAAAAATCATGGCAGAAGGTGGAGAATTACCAGATATTGACCCCTTTGGTGTGGGGGAAGAAAACGAACAAGAAGATCCTGATAATTTTGATGAAAATAGTTCACTACTTGGTAGAAAGCCCTCACCAAAAAGAGTCATAAAAACATCTACTACTAAGGGTGCAGGACCCAAAACCAAATCAGGATATACAAACCCCTCATTTAATGGTGGCTATGAAACTCAACAACTCGCAAAATTTGAGGAGGAACAAATTATAAGAGATGATTTTGAAAAAGAACTAAAAAATAACTACCCTAATGTAGACATATCAAAAATAATCATAAAATTGCGTAGAGATGATGTGACAGAAATTGTTATACCAGTTATTAATTTACCACAACAGGGGGCTGCTGATTATATTCTTGTAAATGGAGAAGTAAAACACATAAAAGGTGGAAATAAAGAACTACCCAAAAAATTAGTAAAAGCTTTAGGTAAAAGAGCACCCGAAGTTTTTGAAGAAATTAATAATGAAGTAGAAAAAAGAAAAGAATTGAACAATAAAGATATTGAAAGGCAAAAATTACTAGAAAATAAAACAGATATAAGTACAGAAGAAAATATCGAACTTGAAAATCTAGGTAGAGAAATTCCTAAAGAGAGAAATGAAATAGCTATCCGTGAGAGAGAGGGGGAAGGGGTGTGGGAGGGAATGAGATTAAGAGATAAGATAAAGTATATTTTCAAAAAGTACGGTTTTACAGTCTTTGCTGTTGTGAGTGCTGTAGGTGTAGTCATTGGTGTTATCGTTTCTAATCTTTCTAAAGGCCTAACAACATTGGGCAAAGGTGTTGGTAATGGTTTGAAAACTATTGGTAAGAAACTTGGTGAAATATTGCCTGGAATGGTTGGAGCGATTGTAAGCTTTCTGTTCAAAACAGCTGGCAAGGTCATTGGATTTTTAGGTAAAAATGCTTGGCTTTTGATAATGGCTGTCGTCCTATATTTTGTGGAACAGTTTAAAAATAAGAGAAAGTAACAAACCTGTTCGAATTTATTTAAAGATATCGTGTTGATCAGTAAAATATAATATGGAAGACTACAATAGAATTTATCCACAATTACCAATGAATGGTGATCCAAATAATTTCAGACTACAAAAGTCATGTGAAGTGCTACAAAATCTTGAGAAGGAAATTAAACATTATGAGGAAGTTAGAAAAAAGTATAATCGAGCGAGAGGAATATTTACTAAAATCAGTGTTGGTAGTGGGTTGGTTTCAGTTATCCTATCTGCAAGTGGATTGGGAACCTCTCTTACTGGTTTTGGTGCCCTTGTTGGTATCCCATTGGGAGTTGTCGGAGGTATTTGTGGGGGAGTATCGGTTGGATGTGGTGTGGCTTCTAAAAAACTTTCTCATAAAGTTGGTAAACACGAACAGACTGTTTCTCTAGCAAAAGCAAAGGTAAACACCATTCAAGACTTAGTTTCAAAAGCATTGAGAGATAACGTTATATCCGACCAAGAATTTTCTATAATTTTAGAAGAGTTGAAAAAGTTTGAAAAACTAAAACTAGAAATCCGTCAAAAATTTCGGAGAGATACAGAAAAAAACTTAAACATGTCACAGATAAGGAGAGATGTTCGTGCGGACATATTAAAGGAGCTAACCGGTCCCGTACGTTGAAAATGCAATTTGAGAAAACACCTTCAGGATGGAATTATGAGATTGGTATTAGGAAAGAACGGAGTTGATTTAAAAACATATTCATCTTATTCTAAACATAAGGAATAAAATGACGCTCAATGATTTCATAAAAAAATATCCAAACGCCGACACAGGCAAATTCATAATTGTAGCTGATCCATATGGTGGATTTATTAGGTGGAGATATAATGGAATGACTGTCATGTCTAATGATGATCCAACTGGAAAAACATGGACTGATGACCTATCACCTCATATGAAAAGACTTTTATGGAAAGATTTAGGGTTGGATGATTCTGAATTGAGTTCATGCCCAAAGAGTTTAACTATGACTAATCGATCTTATCCAATACCAGCAATTGATTTTGATGACTTTACAAGTGACATAACAAAAATGCTAACCTCACTAGATATATATGTTTCAAATACAAAGAAATTCACAGCAAAGATGCGTGATGTTTTTACCAATCAAGTTGTGACTTTCAAGTTTGGTAAACAAAGTAGAAAATGGTTGAATGCTCCTGATATGAATTATTGGCCTCAACAACTTAACTTTGCAGTTTGGTGTGCAACATCTGGTTGTGGTATAAGTCCTTTTGAAAGTCTAAATTACCCCAAAGTAGTGAATAGCTTCATTAAATTTCATGTGTATTTCACAATAAGACGGATATTATATGAATTAAGCCTTCCCTTACCTGATGAGCAACCCTTTGTAATAAATAATAATCCCTATAGTAAAGTTGCATATCAACGATTGTGCGCTGAATTTGGAATTGCTAATAATTCTGACTTTAGATGGAAAGGTGGTAGAAACGGTGGATTGGGAGATATATTCCTTGATTATGGTTCTGGATACAATGGGAGAGGTGGTGGATATCAAAATGTACATATTGTAAGGAATTATGATGTTGAAGCAGATCAATGGCCTGGTGAAGGTGGTAAATTTGCTGATGAAGGTGGTAAGAAAGAAAAAGGTAATTTAATTTCATTTATCCGTAATGATGACTTTGCTGATTTCAAATATGCTTGGTTTATCCCAACAAGTGGACATGGACTTACTAAAGCTGGACTTGGTAGATTGAATCGATCTGCTGAAGCTTTTGTTTACTGTATATTGGGAGCACAAGTTAACACAAGAAACTCGATTTATGGTAATGGTGGCGGGGCGATAGAGACTCAACAAGAATTCTTGGCTTTATTTGAAAGTAGTGTGATCGAGAATGACATTTCTAGTTCTATCCAAAGGTATCAATTAGCTGTACAGGAAGCGAAATTACGGCTTGATTTAGCTATTGCTCCTGGTGTGTGGCTAATGCCTAGTAATATGATAATCAACACTGAAAGCGTGACTGGTTTTAATAATAAACTTATGAAAGCTAGTAGCGATATGAATTTTGGAGTGAATAATTCCCTAAACACTGAAGCAAAACAGGTTGGAATAAGTCATAACATGGGATCTTCAAAGGTAAAGTTACCTCATATAGCTGAGACAAGGGAAAACCCCGGAGGGAATCCAAAACCTTTACAAAATGAAACGAAACCAAAACCAAAACCCTCAACTCTGAATGAAAAGTCGGACGTGACCACACAACATGAAACCAATATATTAACATTTATAATTATCACTGGTGGGTTAGCGTGGTATCTATTTCGGTAGTTCATGAGTATTTCACGTGATTATGATTGTTTGTAAATTAGTGCTCACGTGTAGAACAATAGATTGCATACTTTTACGACATAGCAACAAGCAAAATGTAAAGTGGATTTGAAGTTGAAAAGCAGATTTTATGTTTACTTTAAAAAGGTCGGTTTCTAACGTCGCTCAGGAATGTGATTACGTCAATACAAATTTTGTTTTTGTTAAGGATAGATTATTGAAATTTAAAGATGAATATGGAGTAATCAAACAAAAATGTTGAGCATAACCATGTATGAGTCTGAAACTAGGGTGTATTTGGATCCTCCACTTAAAAATCTTCGGGAGATACAACTCCTGGATTGTAATATAAAAACCAAAAGATTGATTAATTTCAAGGATCAACAGATATTGTTCAATGATGAGAATCAGCCCCTCATAATAATTCAACCCGGCACATATTCGCTACGTAATATCCAATCGATCTTTCTTAATGATACTGATAGGGCGAAGATAACAATAATTGAGACTGATACTGTTGACTATCTATATTCCAATAAGAACTTCAACATAAAACTTACGAGAGGGTTACAAGTTGGTTTGGGGATGCCTGAAGTTATAAATCCTGGTAAATTATTCCCCATAAATATACAGATTAAGGAACCACTGAGACTTATGTGTAGTATAGTAGATAATAAGTCGTCATATATGAATAACACTAAATATGGAGAACTTGTGAAACTCTCACCATCACACCTACTTGCTAACATACCCTCACATGAATATCCAACAATTCCAGTTCAAAAATATGAGAGCCTAATAAACCACTTCGATTTAAGCATCTTAGACATTGAATGGAAAAAACTTGATCTGAAGGGTTCTCCCATAACTTTTAATTTAAGATTTAGATAAATTTTTGTTATGTAACACTTACTTGCGTTATATAACTTAATGTTTTTGTTGCGGCTCTTTTGTTGCGCGACATTCTTTACAATGTGCCTTCTGTTTGTTGTGTTCACATATTTGACTTCCTTTGCATAATTTACAAAAACTTTTTTGTTTTCCATGAATACATATTCCTTTACCTTTACAGTCTTTACATATATACCTCTCCCGTTTATGCTCACAAATACTACTACCTTCACATTCTTTACAACGTGATTTCGTTTGATTATGAGGGCATATTTGTGATCCATTACACTCTTTACAGTAATATTTTACCTTTCCATGATTACATATATTATTATTGATAGTATCTTTTGGTATTAACTTAATAATCTCCTCGTCTGTAAATTTTTCCAGCGCTTTAATGAAATCTGCTTTACACATTCTGGATCGTCCTTTAACCCATTCACTCCTGGGACTTTAAAGCGCGACAACCCCTCAATTCCCTGGGAGTTTTGGCCTAAAAATTTTCGTTCGCGAACGCGTGAAGTAAACCATATGCGCAGTAATCCCAAAGACAAGATCAAGTTTTCAAACAAACTTCCTTTTGAAGTGGAATAAATAAGCGACTAGAAAATGTAAAATAAATGCTGTTTAACCAAAGGAATTGATACAAATGGTCAACAGGACTATGGAAATCGAATAATTTCTTTACCGCGCGACAAAAGGCACAAAAATAAATATTTCACGGGTCGCACAAAACACATGAGAAAACAATGATCAAAGCCAAAATGGGCAAAACCACGATTTCTAAATACTGTTCCTTAGTTTAGCTAAAGTTTATTGAAGTTTTCTTTCAGATAAATCCGGTTACAAACAGAGGCGCATCAATAATTTCAACGTAAACAAGCCGCAAGCGCTTCGCATCAATAAACATGATAAAGGAAATATACACTCTGTACTTCACATAAAAGACACACAAATGAGTCTCCAAATCAAGTTAATTCAAAACATGAAAGATAAATGGTAGCCAAATTATGAAATGGGTCAATCATGAAAGAACTGAAGCCAAAAAAACTGGCAAAAGGAAAACCCAAATGCGTAAATGCGTAAGAACACGCAAATCGAATTATCTCATCAAATGAAATTAACCACTGCCAAAGGGTCAAAAAGGTCAAGCAAACAACAATCATTTTCAAGAAATAAATACTCTCCGAATCCATTAAAGTTGTCTTCGCTCTCTGAGTTCCCAAAAATTAACGCGACCTCGGAGTCAATTTCAGAAGCCGCCGCCATTGTTTTCGCAAAACGTGTTGGCTTGCGCTCATCGGAAAACCCCGACCTCGTGTTGTTCTCATCAGCTGTCAAAATATGCGCAAAACACGGCAAATGATTGGTTTATTACCTGTCAAAGTCTCTATGAGGACAAAAGAGCAAATAACACTCAGTAAGAGTGGGGAGAGGGTCAAGACCAGCGGCCATTTTTACGGGCGGTTACGGGCGGTTCAGGGAATTCGTGTGTTGTCGTACACGGGCGGTTACGGGCGGTTCAGGGGCGAATGGGTTAATTTTCAACTCTTTAACAATATATTTAAGTTGTACATAAGTAAGTCTATCCATTTGTAATTTGTAAATTAATTCTTCTTTTTAAATCATAATTTCATTTTATTTTTTGCAACACCTGATTAACACTCTGATAATTTTCTGATGTTATTTTGGGTGGTATTTTTTAAAATTTTCAGTAATTAATAAAAAAATAGGCTCTTTTCAAAAATTTCAACAAATTACAACAATAAACAACAACAACGTGGGTATAACTCCTCCTACATACTACTTGATGCATAATGCCTATAATGACAGCCTACCTGTACCACTAAGTGACAATATATTTTTAATAAAGTACTCGTCAAGAAGATCAAAAACATTGCTATTCCTAGATTTCAATCTCGCTATTTAGCGCCATTCTCTGGAATGCAATTGCATCCAGGCATCCAGACGTAACTCATGCTGAAGGTTGGACTTTAGACTCTAGACTGAGAAACATAAAAGTACTAAGAGATTTCCATTTCAAAGAACATCCTCCTCAACTGTTAATTTTAGTAATGACTATTTTATATATTTCTAGAATTCTTAGCATTTAGCCTGAAGAGTATTAAATTCTATCAAATCTACAGTTAAATCCTTCAGAAAAGTCGTAGAAGAATCTTTTTTTTTTTGCTTGTTGCTATTCCTAATCCGACTACGTTTGCTGCCTTGCATAGGGTTAGCCTAGGCACGTCCAGCGATTTTATCGATATTCTACGTAGTTCTCTTTTATGCAGTCCTCATAGCCAACTGTCAAATCAAAATCTTGTAAAGATAACAGCGATAGAGAAAACGGCTGACAGAGAAGCAGCGACAAATCCACCTGTGATATGCGATGCAGTGTCTATGCCTGGTGTAAGTTTGTTACACTCGTCTCCCGTGCAGCAGTACACGCACATGTAGTATTCACCGGATCCAAATTCCTTCTTTTTGTCATAACACTTGTTGCTGCAACTACGTCGATAAAACACGGGGTCTGACGTGCAACCTTTAACGAGGAAGGGGTTCTTCTCCTCTGGGCTATCTTTCAAAACCAGTGTGAAACACTTCTCGTCGCATGACTCTGTGTCGGGCGAACTCTTACGGCAATCGTTCGAGCTGCACGAAACACAATCTTGAGCGGAGTCTGTGGCTTTAAAATTCCAGACCACCAGCACCAAGAGTATCAGAAAAAGCTTCATGTTTTGGCTGAAAATAAGAGTTTTATACTTGACTTCTGCCTTCAGTTCGTGTCAGTTGGGACGAAAACTATCAAAGATATGATAACGAATATTAATTGCGCAAGCTATCGACGCCTTGCTCCTAGCCTACGTGTAGCCGCACCCTCCCCCCGAAGGAAAAACCGCTGTCACACTACCATGGTACAGCAACAACGAGGAGCCAACTCGCGAGACTTCTACGTACAGAGAAATATTCGAGAGAAATGTAAGGAGAACAAGGCTAACAATTTCATGGGGTGCGTTTTTTTGGTATGATCCGTTTTTGGATTTGTGATTCGAGATCACACGGCTCATGGCGCATCAAAGAAACCAGGAGCCCAGGGTCACCGATGAATCCACACTGAATAAGGATTCATCGGTTCCTTTGATGTGACATGATCCTTGTGACCTCAGATCACAAATCCAAAAACGGATCATACCAAAAAAACGCACCCATGGTGTCTGTGCGTGAATCACGCGAAGTCAAAACACAAGTTTTACTTTAATTATACAACTATCTATCTATCCCATCTATCTATGCTATCTATCTTTTTTTCTGTCTAAATGTTGTGAAATATGTTATTACAGGGACGGCGGAGCGGGTTGAAAACGAGCGCCGAAGGCGCGAGTTTGTAGGGGAAGTCTGGGGCATCCTCCCCCCAGAAAATTTTGAAATCTAGAGGCTCGAAAATGGTATTTTCGACATTCTCCACGCATGAGACCCGACACGCATGAGAATAGTACCCTGTATGGTAGACTTCAAAAAAACCTTTGAGTTGCCAAGTACAGAAAAATCAACATAAAGCTTTCCCAGCCAAAACCTTAACATGTTCCAGTGTTTTCTCTTTTTTTCCTCTTGGTCAGAAGTTTACTGATTAATTTCAATTGCTAATTACTTTATTCTCCAATGGTAAAATATTAAACTCTCCAGGGTCTATTGAATTGTGTCACTCTACAACTGAAGTGAAACGGTTTTGCTAATGAGTTCTTAACATAATTGCTTCCTTCTGAGGTAACCTTTGTCCAGTTTCCTTTTATAGCTATTTTAAAGTTAAATTGGTTTTCCGCACAACCCACTCAGAAATTTACATTATGTCACGACGCGTTACCCTCAGTAACATCTGCATATGAATTTGTATGCAAAACAATAGGCAGGAAACCCATTGACCTCCCACAATATCGCTTTTTATGGAGTCGTATTACTCTACTCACAACTTCGGAACTTCAAGCCCCCATTAGGAGCTTTGATATATATCGTTTTTTTCTAACAAATTTAAACAAAAAACATTTAAATTACAAAGTTGGCTGAAACCAGGAGCCCCCAACACTGCTGAAACTGAATTCGCTTTATCTACTGACAAGACAGATTTGCCCAAACAATCTTTGCTTATAGCGGGGTCTTATAGAGTCAATCAAAGAACGGCTTAGAATTCAACTCAATATTCCGTTCTAAGTTACCCTGCGAAATCCATCCCCCCCCCCCCCCACCCCTTCCCCGCTTCGGACGCCGGCTACGCGTATATTTTAGTACGTTCCTTATTCTAAAAAAAACCTTTGCAAGTACCAACAACAATGCAGAAAATTGGCTTCCTATATAAATCATGCACTCTAGAAAATCTACAATTCAAACGCTTCCGAACACTGCCTTTTATTTCGTTGGATTATTTTCGGTTGATACGTTATTCAATTGTATCCGGTATTATCACCATATCACTTTGCCTTCTTTGGCCAAACTCAAACCCTGTAACGCGAGATTTGCACCGGAAGCCAGCGATGACTGCATAGGTGGCGGTCACGGCACTCGCCCAAAACGTGTCATTTGACCACCACGCGATGAAACGTTGTAGTCTATAAATTTATTTACACCGTAAACGCTTTTCAAAACATACAGCAACAGTATACATTAGCATGGCTTGGAAAATTGGATATCAACTGTCCCTCTCAAAAACTTGTATTCAATTCACGATGGTGTTGGTTATAGTGCATTGTGGGTGGTGTAGTCATCCACAGGTCCCATGTCAGCCATCTCGCGGACTTGTGGGTAGTATGAGCTCGGTAGTTGTACATGTTAATCAGTACGCAAACGTTTCCGTTAACTTCCTTCACGAAACACATCCTTTGTCCAGAAAATCGTACAGATTGGAGAACGACGGAGAAACACATTCTCTTGGAAACGATCTTCACGCGAAATTCTACGGTAAAGAAGTGTGCGTTTCCACTACAAAGACAACTATTTCACATCAAAGAAAAGTCAATCAAAAAAAACATGTAACCTGTGAAAAAGTTTGTTTTGGTCTCGACCAACGAGTAACGCTGATAACTAACTCGTCCTCTGGTGGCCGCGTATGGCCTAGACCGAAAAGTATTTGCTGTGTGTGGAGTCGGCAGATATTTGTGGAACTGCGCATGTCGTTGGTGGGATCGCAATGCGCGAAATGTGAGGCTAGCGCATGTCTGAAGGGAAATGTCACAACCACACAGTGTCCCCCAGGTGACAGGTGCTTTGCTTTGACTTTGGAGGGAGGCGCAAGGTAAGTAAATTGTCTCTCCCAACTCCCACATAGTGCATGTAGGCTTGGTACTCTCCTACTTGGCTAGTATGGTGGACTTCTGGTAGATCAAACCAAAGCCGTGAAGGCAAAGTTTTAATTGTTTCTTAAGTGATGGATTCCTATTTTCTTAGATAAGAATCGTAACACACAAGGATGCTTAATGCCGTTCATACCCCCCTCCCCCCCTCAGTTAGGGACGGACCATTAGAAAAGTGATTTGGGGGTGGGGGGGTGGGGAAAAAAAACAAAAAAAATTCATGCAAGGGAAAATGCCAAGAAAAAAAATTCATGCAAAGAAGAAGGTAAAAAAAAAATTCATGCAGAAGGAAGGTCCAATTGTGACTTTTTCACACGTAGTAAAAAAAATTCGTGCAGAGGGGTTCACCTGAAAAAAAAATTCCTGCACAAGCAGTGAGCGAAAAAAAAATTCGTGCAAGCTGAAAATTCCCCACACCCCCTCCCCCCCACATCACTTTTCTAATATTACAGGTGAACCCCTCTGCACGAATCACAATTGGATCTTCCTTCTGCATGAATTTTTTTTTACCTTCTTCTTTGCATGAATTTTTTTTCTTGGCATTTTCCCTTGCATGAATTTTTTTGTTTTTTTCCCCACCCCTCCCATCACTTTTCTAATGGTCCGTCCCTTAGATAAGAATCGTAACGCACAAGGATGCTTAATGCCGTTCATGTCCCACACCCTTCCCCCACCCCTCCTCAGTTATGGTGTATAAATGGTTACAGGAACTCATAGCTCTGCTACAAGCGATGTAGTGCTGTAGATAAACATGTGGATGGCTAAGCCTCTTATCTAGTGAAATGCAGGTGTTACAACAGTTGCAACTTCACCCAAACCGTGAAGCGCCGATCTATTGGTGTGGCTGGCCTCCCGTGTATCACTCGACTACTCACGGGAAGAGTTGCGGTAACCTAAACGTTGTCATTCACAAGAATAACTGCTGGACGACTTGTCTTTACACTTTCTGTAATGATCTTGAGATAACAATCTGTAGGGTGCGTACACAAAATATGACTACGAGTAGAATAGGCCAGAAATAACGAAGAAAATGGCACCTTAGGGTTTCACTGAAAAGTTCTTACCGTTTAGGCCTTAAAACGTTGGTCCTGAAGATCCGATGGGCATTGATTACATGGATACAAACTCAAAAAACTACTTGACATAAAACGAACTGTAAAAAAAAGGCAAACAACATGGCCGCATGCAAATCTGGCGTGGCTGCTTATGCGGTATCCACCGCTGACCAACTTTTCTGCATAAAGCTGCAGTAACAATTGGGCTTCCTCTGCGCGTGTTACTTCTACCTTCCTTTACGGATATTATTAGTTGAGTTCTGGGATATCGTTGAGTCGGTCCAGTGGTCAGCCTTTTAGAAATGACTTAACTAAGTAATTAGAAATGCTGACTAAGAGGTCATGGAAGTTATGGCTTTCTGACTCAGCGCTTTGCCTCGCATGTTAGCTGAGGCCGGGCGGATAGATTAACGGCCTTGGCATGCGGTATTGCATTCATGCCACATCCCAGCCTGGGGTTACTGTGACTCACCGAATTTTGGTCGTTGCATTTTCAGTCCCTTGCCAGTGAGATTTGGGTGCACCAGCGACAGCTCATTCCGAGGCTACCAGTGCAACGACGTCTTCAGGCAGCAAGTGGAAGTTATGGGGTCTACGATAAAAAGGACTTTGCTCGCTCAGTGCTGCACTGGGCACGAGTGCAACAAGATGGAAAAAATTTTGATAAACAGCCATGAAAAAACGAAGGCAGTTAAAAACCCCGCTGAAAAGGTTGAAGAATCCGAAAGCAGCGCTCACGTGACAGAGAGTTCTGGGATTGTGGATTTGACAAGCGATACACGAGTGTCTGTAATATCTGTAACACTGACATTCTTAATCCTTCCATCCGTGATGTGAGGAGCAATATAGTTTCACTCACACACTTCACACTTCACTTACACTCAGCGAATGAATGAATGAATGAATGAATCAATGAATGAGCTTTGGAGTGATAATTCCCATTAATTGTCATCATAGACTCGGTTAACAGTATGTAGCAGCCGCATCTGTGCACAGGTTACCCATTTCTCTCCCAAGATCTAAGTATCTAATTCTCATTCCTGACACTTTTACACTTCTTTATATTTTAGAAAGGAGAATTCAGCACACATTTCTCACGATGGTGAAATACTCAATTCTTCTCGACTGTTTGCTTAACAATGTTATTTATATCGTTAAGAGAAGTTAAACTTTCATCACATATGGTAGAGAAAGGACTAACCATGTGCTAAAATTGTGAACAAGAAGTGGAAAATTGATCACTTCTTTTAAGTATTTTTGATATATTAAATTTTTTATCATTTTTATTGGCTTTTCAATACACTACTTAAGCATGTACAGCTACTCTTCAATAATTATACCGGTATTTAAGTAGTGTGTTGAAAAGGAGATGTTAAATATTTTTCCTTTTGTACAAATATCAGATGATTAGCTTGCACTTACAAATGAAGAATCACACAATACAGCAACTTCAGCTATTCATTTACTTTTAATCGTACAAAGTCAATTTCTTGAAGGTCTACCATTCACCTACATGATGTAGTGACGTTACACTGGCACAAACACAATATATACGTACTTAAATAATTCTTAATTTTGCGTTTCTTAGCTTTTTCAGGATATGTCACAAAAAAGAGAGAAAGGCAAAAATATTTCCACGAAATACGCTATAAATATGTACATAGATTATTTAATTGAATTTCTTAGATATACTTTATTGAAAATGCATTTTATTATTGTTAGAGCTCACCCGAAGTGACCTGACTTAAAAGTAACATCTATTATTCATTGCATTGATGTTTTGGAAATTCCAAATAAAAAGAAACCCGTTGGGTACCGGAACACTTAGTTCAATTTTGAAATTTTTCTGAGCGATGCCCCTACACTTTTACGACGTCTCTCAGTTTTGTCTGGAAAGAATATCGACTCAACTGTAATGATTATTCCGGTCTGTGGCCACTTCCGATCACGTGACTCGTGGTGTGATTTTACGCTATGCACGTTTTTATTTTCCTGCATTTTTGTCATGTTGAATTTTTTAGCTCTTCGAGGCGATATTATATTATTTAAAATATGATAATTGTTCATTGACTCGACATCAACTACCTCGTTTTCCATTACAGTGGTTTTCATTTTACTGTAAAAAGCTGAAATTTGTGATTGTTTTGGGTTTATATTATTACGACACATGATTGACAACAGAATCTCGTACCACTTTCTATACAACCAATCAGAAATGAAACTTAGGCCATTCGTGACGCTCTCCAGGGTTTTCCCGCCCTTGGAGTTGACGACATTTCTTTGTTTTGAATTTTGATTGGTTCATTAGACTTGAGGCTGTGATTGGACGGAGCAATTACTTTGATTCTGGTTTTACAAACATGAATCGCAAATCGCTGGAGCTCTTAATACGCGACGCTTCAACATTAATATCACCGATGTCATTTGATGGTCATTTTAGTTGCATAACCAATTACCAACAATTTCTAACAACCAATTCTTCACTTCCGATACACAGGACTGAATTTCTCCCACCATGCACCCTGACCCCTCAACTGCATCCATGGTAGCTCATTTTCAAGTTTCTTTGATACTGACCCTTGATCGCCATGTTCCTTCTTCTTCCTTCCTTCACAGCCTTTGTGTAATATAACGACTAATCATCAGTTAAGTTCAACTTTAACTTTGAACCTCCAATAATAGAATGGGATCGGCTGACGGAAGTACTCAGTGCGCGTCCACATATCTTGTTCATCAAACTGTTTTATGGTTTAATCCTTGTTATGTCTCTCAAAAAACTGGCGAAGCGCATTGTCATAAGCCTCTGACTCCCTCCGTCTGCTCTCTTGCACCTCTGCTAATTTTTGCTTTTTCAGACGCTTTTCTTCCTTTCTTTTACGAGCCTCCGCTCGTCGGAAAGCGATCATGCCAGTCAGCGCTCTCCCACCTCTAGACATGGGTCTCTCACATATTACACAATTCACTTCATGGATATCGCCGTGTGCACCGGTCAGTGGTTTTCCATGCTTGCACATGCGCACGGCTTCAGGTTCCTCCGGAATGTCGATGCTTGATCCTTCAATAACAAATGAGCGATGCCATTTTTACGTCGTAGTTTATTTTCAATGAGGCAAAGTTTGGTGGTATGAAAACACGTTAGCGAAATACAAAAGAAGTCTAGAACCGTGACCTGTTCAAATATCAGAAAGAAAAATTTCTTTACAAAAAAAATTCTTTGGAAAGCTGGTTAGGTGAATTTTATGTTTTTCTTTAATGATCCACAGAATGAATATTGGCAAGAGAACACGAAAAGACCTAAGCTCCTCTGATTTAAAATGTTAGGTATTTTGCGCCCCTCCCATCCTTGGTATGGAGCTAATTTATTCAGGCAAGAGAACATAAGGGCCAGAGACAGGAGCGAATCACCCTCCTGCAGAGAGGAATATACTCCCAATCCAACTCTTGACCCACTCTTGGGATAAGAAAACTGCATAAAAGTTCTTTTTGGACACAGAAGTATGGTTTCCGAGAGGTCCGCATGGCTCATGGTAATACTCATAAATGCTCACGGCGTGCCTTGCAGGACTCATGTTTGTAAATTCCGCCTAAATAATCCATAATTACAGAAACTCATACATTTTCAAGGGCCGCGAGCGGCCAGTAAATACAGAAGGATTTAGTTACAGCAGGAGCCCATTACCAGGAGCGTGATTGTACGGTACATCCTGCCATCAGCACAGTCACAAAAGTGTCTATTTTTGGATCCCGATTTCCTGCGAGAAGCAATTACCATGATGCCACAGAAGCGAAAAACATGGCGGACAAACTATTGGCACAGTCCGTTTTCCCTACTTACGTGGTCCAAGACAGCTTTAACCATTCCTATCTTTACGACAAAAAAGTCGATCGTGCAATAAAAGCAAATTTAATAAAAGATATTACTAAGCTTCAAACCGTGTTTGAATTTCTGGCATCCTTTTAAATCGACTTGAGCTCCTTCAGTCTTATGAGTATTCAGTGTGAGCCATACAGCGTTTTCTTGCACGTTACTTTGTCCAGTGACGTAATAAAATCTCACATTGTGATTGGTCAGAAAAGACACCCTTTGTTTGTTTCGCGGAAAAAGGAAATCTAAAAATAGACTCTTTTGCGGCTGTGCTGATGGCCAGACCCAGTATGGGAGAATCACGCTCCTGGTAATGGGCTCCTGGTTACAGTGGAGTCATGTGGACTTCTCGGAAAACGTACTTCTGTTTCTATAAATAACTTTATTTACGATTTCATATTCCAGCCGACACCTCGAGTGTCCCTCTCTGTCCCTTGTGTCCTTTTGGCCTAAGTGAAGCTATGATATACAAGTACCTTACCTTGGTATGGCTTCACCATTACCAGCCTGGCCTCTTGTGGTTTAGGTGTTGGTACTCGAAAAAACATTGACAATAAACCGACACGTGATTGACGTCCACCAATCCTGCGCGCTTGAGAAGAGCTGCTCTGCTGGGATATCACTCTGCCAGACACCGCATCTTCGGGTTCTGAAGTTATAAAGAATAAAAGGCAACAATAAATTTTCAAAATACTAGTGAATGTTATTCTGATCAGAGGAAATGAGGAAAGTGAAAATGTGGAACCTGAGCTGACTTGAAAAACGTTTCGCAAAAAGGGCGTCAGTAATCAAAGCGCGTTAGCAAGGGTCGATTGAAGTATCAATTTTGAGTTTTTCTTTTTTACCCAGAGGTTACAATAAATATTCTAAAAATAAAAGGTGAGTATAGAAGATAGTGTTTCCCTGACTCATTCAAAAGTCAAATATGTGATGTATCTGAGAGCCGACCATTTTGCAACCTAAACATCCATAAAAGTAAACAAACAAACAAACAAACTAAATCGCTGTGTTGTATTAGTTGTTACTAAGTCTAGCTGTAAAATGGTTAATTAGCTTTACGAACAGAAGAATATTGATATTTTAAACATAATGGGAATTAGTAAAAATCTACTTGTAGACTAATGCAAATGCCGCAATCTGATTGGCTGAGCTTCTGCAGACTATCAGCCAATAGACAGCACTTGGTTGACGATCTTTTTCAAAATGACGACGTATGCGCGCTTTTAGCGAAGTTTCGCAGGAAGATTGAGTATTTTGGTGTTTTTTTTTTCACCGACACATGATTTCTATATTATGATTTTTACTAAAACAATTAGATTATGAGCTCGACATTTCTATGAGGTGATAGTTGATTCAGCTTTCGGCGTCATCAACTATCACCCCATAGAAATCTCGAGCTCATAATCAAATTGTTAAATATTGACCCTGGCAGTGAAGCGGTGGACTAAGTTTAAGCCGATAATTAAAAAGGAAACAGAATTGTAACATACCAGGTTGGCTCGTATTGGCCGCGGAGCTAAATTGCTGGCCACCAATCGTTGTCGCATTGTCACTGTTACTTTTTACAGACTTTAAAGTCTGAACCGATCTGAGTGAGATAGTAGCCAAAGATGACCGCTTGGAAAGGTTCTCAAGCGAACTGCACAGGCCGGCATGCGCAAGACCCGGCCGGTGAAAACTGGCGGTATTCAAATTCGGCAGGGTGTTAGGGTGTGTCACTGAATTTGCTCCTAGAGGGACCACCCTCATGTTATTCGTACCGCAACAAAGATAAGTCAAACTTTGCCCCATTGTATGATTAAAGCAAACAACTACCTCGAACACTGTGATTGTTGTAAATGATGTGACGTGACAATGACAAAATTTTGCGCGATTTCAGTTGTGACGTATACGTGTTTAGCGTTTTTTACTGTACGAAACAGACTTGATTCGTCGTTAAATTAAAAAAAATAATATCTCTTAAGGAAACTAGCCTAATTCCTTAAAGTTTATAAGAATTGTCGCGTTGCCCATTTTTGCTTCTCTAAGTGTATTCCTTTACTGACCGCAAGCTGTCAGCTCACACACGCGCGCAATATTTTGAAATGGCTCTTTTTGCTCGAATGGAGTAATTTCTCGCGTGCGAATTAGTCAGTGTTTATACCATTATCATTTGTCGTATAAAGCGTTTTCACATGACGTCACATCAGCCATATTGGTGTTCCAAAACAATGAAACGGCGGCCATGTTGGTGTTCCTAACTAATCCTCTGGGAGTTGAACTCTTTTCTTATGTAAAAACTTTCTTTTGTTCCAAAAAATTTGCATGGCTGCTGGCCACGTGAGTGAAAACGCTCTATAGACGCTTGCCATTGAAAAAAATAGGTACGCAATGCGTACATGTGTCTCCTGCGAGGTTGAATGTGGGTTCTAGTAGGTATGCGCGTGGCTGTTACAACTGAAGGATAGATTAAGAGTTGGGACTACATATGTTGACGAGCTTGGAAATGATGTTTAAGATAGAAGGGAGGAAAAAAAGGTTTGGAAAGCTCTAAAAGGTTCACAGGTTGAGTTTGAGGGTTCTGGATTGAGTTCAATGTCACCAGACATTGACATTATTTTTTTCTCGAAACACAAAGTTTATCCTGACAAAAACTGGAGGTATTAGAATCTGAAAATGACAAAATTGGACAACAATTTGAAACTTGAGTTCCAAGGAACCAATCTGATCAAATGAACTATTGCGGATTCGGCTTTTGTTGTCAAATTCTATAACTGTAGTGCTCAATGAGACCTTATTATTAAGACCCCCACGTTAAAATTTGCTGAAGAAACAAACGCTTCTGTGTTCATGTATCATATAAAAGTTTAACGAGCTGCTATACTTCTTAGTCTGGATGAAGTTTGAGTCATATTTCTGAGAGATGATTTTAGTCTTCTTCGAACAGTTCGTTTTCTTCATAAACTTCAAAATCTTTTCAATATTTATCCTAGATTGTTCCCGATTGCTACATGTAAGTGTCCTAGCAGTGTAGCCTCTTCCTCTTTACCTTATTGTTGTTCTCCAATCGTAGTTATCAGCATCTGTGTGATGCACATAAAACGCCATTTCACATATGTTCTTGACAAAGATAAAAAAGATGTTCACTCATAAGGGAGAGTACCAAAAAAGATTACTCGAACCCAAGTTATCTACGTCAAATGGCAAACAACTTTGTGCGAAGTAAACTGGTTGAAATATTTGTGATGCAAATTTGCAATTCTCCGCATTTCCTTACTTTTGAACTGCACAATACAAACATTCATATAATATATAGGCCAGATTTTCAGAGAAGAATTGAGGATAAGAACGGTTACTAAGACATGAAAAATTTAAAAATAATGTGAACTTAAAAATTCTGCTCGAGCTGGAGAAACAACCGTGCTGTTTAATTATTGGCGGTGTGTTTATGACGTCACCATTCACGGTTTTCGCAACTCGTCGGCATCACTGATCACTTATCCATCACAGGTTAGTGTCTATCTGCGCAAGTGCAGTAGACACAAAAAGAAAAACAGTTCCAATTAGTTTACTAGTTGTTAGAGTGAAAAATTACCCCCAAAA
>OX453274.1:34297713-34412713 GCA_949710005.1 Ricordea florida | reverse complement strand
TAGCAGTAATAAAAATGACGTGAAATCAAATATCCTTTTGGAACTTATGAAATCTCCTTTTTGTTAAAAATATTTTAAATCAGTCGTAATGTGTAGACTGTATTTTTTGAGACAGATTTACAGTACATGTAATTGTCAGTGCAGAAAGATTAAAGAGTTTCAAATTTTGTTTTTTTGATCAAATTTGCTTCTTTTCATAAATAACCACATGTCATTGCTGTTAGATAATCACTAATAATGACGGACATTAGCATTATGCATTGTCATCTCAGTGGTACGTTGTGTTTGCTTTTCAATTCCAGTGCATTACGTTTCATGTAGAGTCTATGGATCTTGGTTTCCTTGTTCGTGTATTACATCAAACAGATGCTGGAGTTAAAGTTACAAAATTGGAAATGCGTGTAGTAAGACTAAGTGGAGAGGTAACTGTGCTATAAATAGGTTGGTCAGACAAGTTGATAAAGTGAGAGGGTGTTTACATGATAGCAAATTAAAGCTTGCCCTGGCACAAGTCCCATACCAGAATGACTGTTTGATTTTTTTGTTTTGTGTTTACAAGAGACTATTTAAAAACATTCATGAATTGAATTGAGTGAAATTGTGCATGTTCTATTCATTTCATATGGTAGATTATGCACTCATACAAGGACAAGATTCTTGCTCTGTCACAGAATCCAGGGCAAACTTGCTCCAGCATGATTCACATAGTAATGACTGTCTCTGGAAATATCATTTGAACAAATACAGAACCATAAGAGGGAATTGTAATGAACTCTTGAGGAGTGAAAGCCCTGGATCCACTAAAACTCCTATAAGTTATACCACTGAAAGATCATAAATGTACATGTAGAAGAGATGGACAGTCTGACTAAAGTTTGATGCTAGTAACAACACCTTCTTTACCTTCTCATGGTGGAATAACTTTATTGATATACTTGCAAATCCAATAAATGTACTGGTACCAGTACTTATTGTACAGCATATACTGTACAATAACAGTCAAATTTATAAGCACACTACCCATTGTTCTATCCGTGATTCTGGGTATCAGTGGTTAAGCACAGTGTATTTATATTCATAACAGTTTTTAATTATACTTTTTAAGGTGGCTCTACACCTCAGCACGGCTCCGTCAAGGCTGGAAATGAGTGCACAGTTTATTGGTTTGCCAGTGATAGCACTGTCAACAAAATACGTAGCAGAGGTAAATATATGCTTTAAGAAGGTAAAAAGTATAAAAATGTTTTGACTTTGAAAACAACCTTTTTGAAAATTCTGTTCATCATCGGGGCTGAAAACATCAGTATGTTTGAAAACGTTTGTTTCTTTGCACTTTAGAATTATTTGAAAGTTTCACCTTTTTAAAACTTTCTTCCAAAGGAGCAAAGACTCTGTGTTTCATACATGTACATTGTATGTAATGGTAAATTTTATAGGTACTGCTCATTGTAATTACTGTAATGTCTCAAACATTTTCACATTTGTGTGACTTGTCAAAATTCATCACAGTGCACAGCCGCTTAACTCGTCAAGTCCCAGTAGTGACCAGCATCCAATTTCTTATTATTTCATTTCATTTTATTGTTTTCTCAATACAAAGTAGATAGAATAGAGGTACAAGAAAATAAAATGGAGAAGGGCATGATATTATTATAGTAAAAACTAATTAGTGCCCTGAACAACATTTAATAATTGTTATGTATAGCTCATTACTAAATACAAAAATAACACATGCACACACAACAAAAAGACACCACATAACACACACACACACCATACAAAGATACATTATGGCATCAAACATTAGGAGATTAATACTGAGCAAAACAATATTTGGAAACTGCTCCTTTAAAAAGGATTTTCAATGGGATATTTCGAATTGAAAGAGGAAGATCATTCCATTCCAAAAATATTTACCAATAATGGTAGGACAGAATTTTCTTATGTTTGTCCTAAAGTGAGGAAGGAATAATTGTCAAGAAGTTGCAGTCCATGTGGAATAATTATGTTGCTCAGAAACAAGGGATATTGGGAAATTACATGGCTTGTCATTAACAAAGATGAAAGATGATCATATAGAAATAAATAAGTGTACATTTTAACAATGTTACAAAATTTCAATAAACGTAAGGTAACATACTGCATGGAGTAATATGATCTTGTAAAAGAACATCATTGATAATTCTAATTGTTTTGTTTTAGAGTCTTATAACCTGCAATAATGGGGTTTTGTAATTATTACCCCACAATGTACAACCATATAACTTAGATATGGCTAAATAAGAGACTAATAAATACTAGTTAAACATTGACTACCTAGATAATGATTTACCTTTATCATAACGTTAATACACTTGCTAATTTTGTCACAAATATATCTTATAATTATGATCATGCCAGGATAAGTGATAATTGATGTACTGTAAGTACCTAAATACCTCAGTCTTGAGTCTTGTTCATTACAATATTCACTGTTAATCAATCATTCATGTTGTGAGGATAATGGAAATGATCACCAAAAAAGAGTTGTATTGTAATTTAAGAGAATTCTCCTCACTGGTACCATAAGAAATATATGAGAACAGCTAAGAGAAAGTGAATATTGAAATTGGAGCTTTAAGGGCTAAATGGAGGGATATCCAAGGATAATCTTCTCTTAATGTGATGTTCAGTAATACAATAAATTATGAAGTCAGGAAGTTTTAATTGTTCATAAGCTGTGTATGAAGAATGTGTGCTAAAATATTTTGAGTGCAATGATACTGAAAATGATGACCTTTTCATGACAAGGAAATTCATAGATGCAGTATTTGTCTCCTTGGCTGGTATCTACAGTGTATAACTTCTACCTTTTTGATTTCCTTGAAATCACTCTCAGGAACAGATCAGGTCAGGTCAGGTCACATCTCTGCACCAAGCAAAAGTTAGTTATTGTTTGTATTCTTTATAAAAAATGCTTCATGCTCCATGAAATTGATTGTGCAAAAAAACTGATTAAAATTAAAACTAAGTTAAGAGACTTTTCATCTAACTTCTTTACTATTTTTAGTAATATTGTTTTTGGCAGACAATAGCACTTTTTCTTGTATATTCTACTTATTTTCAACTGATACAATAACTATTGGAATGTTAAAATAATGTTTTTATGTCATGTAAGGTGAACTGAATGTACCTGCCAATTGTCATCTGTGATACCAGCTGATTCAGTAATACTTAAAATATGAAAAAATTCATGAAATTATACTAGTCAAATGAAATTAAAAATTCACAAATTGTGTACAAAATTTGTTATTTTCATTATTGCAACATTTTTCTCTGGTATATTCTATACTAGTTACATACTGTTTCATGTATTTTAATTTGCCATGTAAGGTGAACTGAATGTACCTGCCAATTGCCACCTGTAATACCAGCCCATTCAGTGAGAATTGCCACATAGCCCCTCAAAGAATCTGCAAAATGAACTAAATATTATAAATAAATATAAATATTATTTTACTTAGTAACAAACATGTTTTTTGAGGGCTAAGAACTGCAATGTAAAAATTTTACATGTACAACAACTTTGTACATTTCAAGTGATGAACTAGAGTTATTTTTTTTTTCTTATCAAACTGTTGTTTTTCCTGAGAGAATTGTGTGTTGTAATTGACAAACATATCAGGGTGTTCTAACATGTGCATTGTGTTGTTGAGATGGCTATGCAGGGGTTTCAATAGAAGCCGGCAACCGGCGAATTTCGCCACCTACTTCCCAAATCGTCGCCGCCTACTTTCTAACATTAAATTTCTTTTTGGTCCCTTGAGTTTCTTGAGTCACAGAATTTCTCACCTGTTACGGCCGCCTACTTTAATATGGTCAGCCGCCAACTTCAGAACTTATTGAAACCCCTGGCTATGAAATGCTTGAGTTGTCATGTGTGCAGGTGGCTTGTTTGCTTCACCGGTTCTAGCTGCTTCTGTTATCAGTTTGAGTTTCTAATGAAACTAGTGCTGCTTCAGGGTGGAATTGTAGGATTTGGGTTAACAAATGAGTTGGGAACATGAGTCGGTGCCATAACACAATAAATAGGCTGACATTTGAGTGTTCTCGTCTTCAGAGTCCTTTGACGGAGTGAAATTTCTCTCTGCTTCTCTGTTGATGTAACCACCCTGGTATGACAACTTCTACCCAGGTCTCTCCCTTGTTCCTCCTTTCCATCAACATTATTCTGTGATTACTGGATGCAGTTTGGTGCTTCAGTCTAATGAATTATTTACACCTGGCAAGACTGCCGCATGGAAGCAAGTTTTTTGTGAGCCTTTAACAGCCTCTTCAGTTTGGTTTTGTGACTTTATTGTTTTCTTCCAAACTCTTGACTCCTGCCATGGGACAGGACTCTTCAAAGCAAGGTGATTCAGTTGGCTTTTTGTTGAGAAAGCTTTAAATTTGACCTGCTGTAGGGACAGTGTTACTGGTTGTGATAGTAAGGGTCAGTTGTTGAATGTGTTGTGGTTTGAAGCAGGAGTTGGAAATGACGTTGTGGAACAAACAGAAGAAACCAAACTTCAGTGTGTTATTAAGGCATCCCCAGATTCTTCTGATGTAATTGAGGTGAGCAGTTCAAGTCAGTTTGTTTGATATCACACATCCTAGGCTTGTACTTGACAGGTACATTCTACACCTTGCTGTTATTATCATATCTGAAAAAAAATATTTTCAGTTACCCTGTTACCTTCAAGCAAGGTTTTGTTCCAGCTCTGCATCAAAATTTAAATGACAATTTATAGCAGGTTTAAGTCATAATTGTATCTTCCAATTGGTGTTTTAATATTATTATTATTAACCTGGACTGATTTACAGTGTGCTTTCAATGTACGTAACAAATTTGATTCCGAGACTGCATTCTGAAAACAAAGTATTTGTTGAAATGTGTAATGTTTCAACATATAATAGAATGATCACATCTTCTGTGAGGTGCGTTCATTTAAACTTGTAGTGGTGATTGGCTGTGATTGGTAAATTAATATTATTTTAATAATAGAGTGTGTATTCATGTAAAAGATGTTTAATTAATTCACCTTATGGTACAGCCTCCCTTGATGTGGTTTTTTGTAAATTGTAATCCTGTAATTGTATCCTGATCATATATCTTTGGATGTGAAGTATAATGTACATACTCATTATTTATGATGTTCCTTATCAACAAGCTTGTAGATACGTTTTTGTATTGGTCTTTATGTATCTTATGTATCTTGGAAACCTTGGCTTACAAAGAGCTTACTTAAATATCTAAAATTGCATTCCTGTCTTTAAATCTGAAAACACTAGCTTAGCACAAAACTACATGTACCAACCACTTTGTATACTTCCTGCCTTTTCTAAAATTTTTGAAAGAGCCATTTGTAATCGCATATTTCAATTCTTGTCTATAGTGACATGTTTTTTAAACATCAATTTGGTTTTCGTCCTGGCCACTCTACTTCCCACTCTTTGATAGATTTTGTGAACAAAGTCACTAACACTGTTGACTGCCAAAAATATTTGGCTGGAATATTTCTTGACTTATCAGTAGCCCTTGGTACCATAGATCACGCAATACTACAATCAAAATTGGAAGCATGTGGCATCACTGGGACAGTCCATCAATGGATAACTGACTATTTTCATAATAGAGTGCAATATGTCCAAATTGATGATTCTAAATCCGATGTTTTGAGACTAATGTGTGGCATACCGCAAGGCTCTATACTATAGCTAGGCCCCCTCTTTTTTATTATTTGTATCAATGATCTCCCAGCCTGCTCTAGCTCTAATGAACTCGAATTTATATTATTTGGTTATGACACCAGTATAATTTTTTAACATAGTGACCTAGATGTACTTAGGGGTACCTCCCATTTTAACGACCAGCTCCACAATGTTTCAACTTTGTTTAAAGCCAGTAAGTTATCAATCAACATTAAGAAAACAAAACTAATGATTTTCAGACCAAGGCAAAAAAAATGTGACAGATTATTGTAGAAAATAATGTACTTGAATAAGAAGAAAATACTAAGTTCCTTGGAGTCTATATATTGATGAGCATCTTATGTGGAAAACTCATGCTAATTTTATTGCGACTAAGATTTCTAAATCTTTCTGGTTACTTTCTGAAGCTAATTACTATTTGCCGTCAAAATCTCTTCTTATACTATACTATGCACTTATTTATCCATATCTTACTTACTTCAATATAATTTGGGCCTCTACTTATGTTACCAACTTGCAATGAAATTTACCTGCTACAGAAAAGGGCAGTCCAGGCATTCTCTTAGGCTGGCTGTTAAAGGCTTCAAGTAAACCTCTTTTTGCAAATTTGAACATTCTTGATGTTTTTAGTATTAACTTCCTCGAAGCAAGTTCTTTCATGTACCTGTGTCATAATGACGCTTTACCTATTGCTTTAACTCTAATCTTTCCAACTAGAAATCAGATTCATCAATATTCAACAAGATACATGGCCTCTGACTTTTACCGATCTCATACCTGTGGAACAAATATTAAAAAAAATTTTGATCCTGTTTCAATATGGAATTCATTACTGAATAACATCAAAGACTTTTAATGTATTCAAAGGTGTGATCAAACCATTTTTAGGGGTCAGACAGGATACAATCTAATTACCTTAACACCTTACATCTATATTTTTTTCTAAACACACTAATATATACTTAAAATAGTTTTTACATGTCTTTTTTCTTTATTTTTAAATGCTGCCTACTAGTATTTAAATTGCCTGGGGAGGGTAATCTCTATTCCCATAAGCTCTGAGACTTCTCTGAGACTTCCCCACCGCAATCATTCCTTCCAAGTTGTATGCATATTTTAAATTTAATATGAATTAGCCCATTTATTATCTTTTCTATTCTTCTTGTAATTTATTCTGTGTGGCAAAATAATAAAATAAAATAAAAGTTATTAAACCAAATTGTGTTGTGTACAACCTTTAGTCACCCATGCAAAGGTTTGATTTTCTGTTGTGTTCAAAGACAATTTAATAACAGTGCTTTGTTTGTTAACTTGCCAGAATGTCTTCATGGTCATTGCCTTTAATAGACCTTCTTAGAAGTCTCAATGTTGTTTCTTGCAATCTTATTTCCTATTAATTATCAATGTATGAAATTACTGTAACTTTTCCGTGCAATTTGAATATATTTTCAAGGAAATAGCAACGTTTGGGATGCTGAGTTTATCATCATGTTCTCTAGTTTAGGGAAAGGACACAGCACTCATATTCATTTCTATTTTTAAGTCATTTTTCAATTCAGGGTTAAAAGTATTAATTGTTATATTAATTAATTGCTGTGTTATGTGATTGATCAAAGAATCATCCACCTTTGTAACAACCAATCAGAAGCAAAACTAAAGCCATTTGCAACAAGGATACACATCCACTATAAACAGCAGTGTCAAAATGTTGGATCTGTGACCTAATGTATATTTTTAAGTTACATTCATTATTTCAAGCCAGCATATCATCAGCTACAGTCAAACCTTTTTATTTCGAACTCCCCACTACCTCAAACTCAAACTTATTTCCCTTGGATTTTTTTTCAGTCATTTACTATCCGTTAACTCAAATCTTCACTTTCTCAAGCTATTTTTTGTTTCCCGTGAGAGTTTGAAACAGCGAGGTTTGAATGTATGTCTTTTATGATATACATGTTTTTCCAGTGCTTGGCCCTGATGGAGCAAATTTAGTTTTACTTCTGAGTGGTGCATTGGACTGGTTGAATTTGTTGAGATTGTTCTGCTTTCCTTTTGGTTTTATTGCAGTTGACAAAAATGTTGTGTTCATGTCAACACATGGTCACTTTATGAAGTGTCTTATCATATTGTATTTACGCTTTTTGTATTATATTGTTCTAAGTTTTTGTATTGTTCTTGTTTCTGATTTTCTCCTAACAGGAGAATGATGTAGACGCTGGTGAAATTCAAGAGAAGGTTAAAGAAGTTATCTGTAAGACCATCACCAACATCCCTCTTGCTGAGGCTACTTCAAAGGAGAATCTTTCAGAGGCAGTAAGTACTGGTACAGTCATCAGAGCTAACTTACTTCTCCATTCAAATGTGCATACATGTGCTATCATAATGATAAATATTTTTTGGTATTTGTCACAGAAAGTAAAATCATTCTCTTTGATTTATAAGTTTAGTGGCCTAGCTGCATAGCCAGCTGTACTTCACTGTACAGCTTCTTGAAGACAACTCTGTAAGCTTAACATGACAGTTGAAGAGCCGAAGGCTTAACTGTCTTCTCTCCAATTTTTGATGTTGTTTTTTTGGCCTGTAATTGGCAGATTATTGCATGTGGCCTTCGATTCTCTAGAAAATAGACTGCTCTGCATTTTTTTTTACCATTTCCCCCCTGTTTTCCCTCTAGGGAATCAGGCCACATGCAAGAAAATTAACCAATTTAATTTGAGACGTATGTGTAGTTTATACCCTCCATATTGTAGAAACCTTGTTGTTTTTCATGTAACTTGAGTATTAAATAAATAAGTATGGTGCTAATACTCTGTATGGATTTAAAACTTAGTAATGTATGGGATATTTCTGGCACACTTGAAGAATTGTAAGGACTAAGTGCAACACAGGTCTATGAGGATTTTTGTTTAATAGTACCAATCTAATTTTTCTTGAAAGCCTTCAAATTATTGCAGCAAATATTACCTTAATTATACAGCCTGTATTAGACTACCAGCTAAAGATGGGTTAGGGTGGGAGTTTTTTTTTACACATATTTTTTTATGTGGAATGGAAAGAATACACTGCTAGCTGAGATACTGTAAACAAATACAAGCATCCTTTATTAGCGTACAGTGGAAGTATTTGGCTTGTTTATTGGAAGAATGAAGTTCACTCTCAAAACTGCACAAAGTCATACACTGTAGGACCTTTTATTTCCTCTAACAAGAAAGGCTGATTAAATCCCTTTTGGTAACAAACTAAGAATGAAAGATTCTGTACTACAAATGTAGTATTCTAGAAATCAGAACTCTGGCTTTTGCATAATTTAAGTGTTGTGTGTATGCATGGTCATTTGCTCATGTTTGTGAGTGGGACATTATTTTTATAGGGACATTTGCTGTAGTTTTATAATTTGGTGCAGAGTTCTATTTGGCAAGTAACAGCAGCAATCGTTTACCTCATGAAGTAGTCTGTTCTTCATGGTTGGTGATTCTTTTAATTAAAATATTTAAAACTTTATTAAAATTTTGCAGATTTGTCTGATCAAGACAGTTTGTATTTCATTTTTAAAGTGCACCTGCATCTAGCGGAAAATCGATTTAATGTCAATTATTTTTGGAAGCTCCATAAATTATTTAAAACTGTTTTTTCTTTAAAAAGTGTTCCTTTTTGCCACTACCTTAAGTTTTTGTATAAAAAAAAAGAAAAACAGATTTTACTTTTTAATTGCAGCCCAATATGTCTGACAATGACATTAAAAGCAGATGTTTTGTGTACCCTTATGTGCTTTGTCTTCACAGAGTCATTCAAATGAGTTTTGTGTCTTGAATTTGTGTGTATAAATGTTCATGTACGATAGTACCAGTGCTTCAACAATGTTTTAATTATTTAATGTTCTACTTGTTTTAGTGCACTGTTTAAATGTTTTTCAACATTTGCAGCTTGGAATCAATTAAAGCAATATTTCAGAACATTCATTGAAAACACAAGTGAGAATTTAGCACCTGCTCTATTCTTGTGATGCAAATTCAGTGTTTTTGAATAATTTATGACCAAATCTGCTTTCTGTGACTGCTAGCCGGATAAGCGTATTACATATTTAAATGATACGAAATACAGTCCTTGTAGGGACTTATTATGGCTCTCAATGTTTTGTTTCCTTGAGGTATGAATATTCATCTGTTATTTTGTCTCCTTTCATTTTGTGTATGATCTTATGAGGAATGGAACTGAGTGAAAGCTCATAATTAATCTAATGTGAAAGTGCCTGTGAAAGATTTTTGTCTAAAGCTTGGTGATGTTTGAAGAGGCAACCTTATAGCCCCATTTACATGGTATTATGTTCCACTCTGGTTGAAGATTTAAAACAGCAAAATGAAAACCTCTCTGGTTCAGGTTGAAAACAACTATTTTGTCAGTGTCCATGTATATGTATTTATGAATGGAAGAAGCAGGAAGGTAAGAAACCCTTGTCTCAAACTGTGATCTTTTATTCTCCAAGTTATTTCATGTGGTCTTGATGTACCATAAGAGTTGACTGTAAAACAGTGTCATGCTACAAAAACTCACATGTAAAGTTGTGTGCCCAGATTGGAGTTATTTTGTCTGTAGATAGGGAGTTTTTGGATTGTATTATTTATGAACCAAAGGAAGAAGTGTTTCTCTCTTCACTTAAAACTGACTTTATCTTGTCATTAAACAAAACTTTTGGTGATCGAGTTACTTGTATGTGTATATGTTTGTATGAATTTTGTTGTATGATTACAATGGTTCTGTCTTTATTCCCATTAAATTTAAAATAAATTTTAAGCATATTCTTCTTTAGGAAAAATCATTTAAAGTAGTGTTAAATGTATTTTGTTTGAAATTAAAACGCTAAATTGGCTGGTGGTCACAGCAGGGTGTTGTTGGTGCCATATTCGTTGGTGTGACTTCATGACTGTTTGCTTGTCAAGGATCGTATTTTAATTTTTTTCTTTTAACTGACACTGTATGTCATCTGGAATTATTATCTCTACACTAGGATAACACATGTAGCTTGGGTTTGATGAAGTTGGCAATGTCATATAGTATATAATTTGATTTACACTTTGTTTGATGTTTTCCAGGCTAGTCTGTGATATTATTGTCAACAGTAATTTCCACATGGTAAAAAGTATATGTATATATGTTGTGGTTCAATTTTTTCCTTGGTTTAAATTTTACCTTCCTTTGTTTCAAACCAATTATCATACATTATCATACCAAAAAACAAAGGAAAATAAAATTTAAACAAGGAAAAAATTGAGCCACAATATAAAAATTATACACTAATCCTGAATGGTTCAGAGATATAATTCAATCCATGGATTGCTTTACAGATTTTTACAGTACTGCTATTACATGTCATAAATTATGGTTTTTTTTTGGAGTTCCAATCTACCATTTGAGATTTTTGCAAATGAACACTGATTAGCTTAGACTATTTTTCAAAAATGTTTTTTTCTTTTTTTTTCCTCAAAAATCAAATTGTAAATTGGTTCACACCCATATATGCCATTAAGTACCGTAACAGTGATTAAAGTTAAATTTAGCCATAGTTTTCCTTTTAGTATAATTTATTTTCCTGAGTGTTTCAAGTGGGTATTTAAGTTTTGATTCCTCTTTTGAAGTAACTGATAAGAAGGATTCTTCAGATAGTTGAAGGTAATAAATTTAGGGTTTGATTTTCCTTTACTGAACTTTTTCAGGTTCTAGTAATAAGCATCTCTTCCACCCAAATTATCATTGTAGAAATTAAATTTTTTTAACATTGAAAACAATGCAAGTTAGTCAACAATTTTGGTAATTGTTAGTTATGAGTGTGTACTAGTGATCTTCGAAATTTTCTAATTTAGGTCAAGTTCATGATTAAATGTTGTGTGCATGCACTAGTTATGTCAAACAAGAACTTATAAACAATGTTAAATATTAGAATCCATTTTTTTGTGTACTAAGCCCCAATATCAATATTCATTTTCTCCTAACTGTTCTCATATATTAGTTATGGTACTAGTGAGAAGAATTTGTGTAAATATCAGTATATCAATTTTTTTGGTGATTATTTTCGTTATTCTGATAACATGAATGGTTTATAAACTCTAAATATTGTAATGAGAAATTGGATGCTGGTCACTACTAGGAAATTGTTAACGGACTCACCAATCAACTCTGGGTATACATGTGGACACGTTTTGCAAACCGTTACAGAACTTTACAGGAGTCTTTCAGCCAATACCATCATGGCTAAACCGACCAGTCACGTTTAACAGATCAGACTTATAACATCATCGTCTGACAAACACTATTCACTTGACTCTGAAGATGACTTCTGCTCAGGTTGTCGAAACGGCAGTCACCAACAACAGTTCTTTTCAGAACCACCCTCACCCGGGCGATCAAACTATATGAACTACTGATACTCCTGGGTTCGAACCTTTTACTACGTTACAGAACTGTTTGCTTTCACTTAGTCAGTAAGTACCGGTAGTTGCTAAATAAGTAAATTGAACTCAGTGTGAAAATTTGTGGTGTAGACAGCAGTGTTTTTTTTTTTTACCCTATTGCAGTAGGTGTATGCTGTGGCAACTATCCTATCACGGGTATATTACGAACTCACAATATGACCAGCTCCCAGTTGGCTTGATAGCTCAGTTGGTAGAGCACTGCTCCGGTATCGCAGAGGTCATGGGTTCGAATCCCGTTCAGGCTTTAACTTCACAGCTGCTTACATAAGTTGTGTACATAACTGCGATGATCAATTAATGTCATTACATATTACTCCGCAGTTCAAATATATGGTCTTTCATATATTCATTTGCATTATCCTATCACTGTCGCTGACCGCTCAGATGTCATGTGATGTCATGTGCCTCTTGGTACCTCTAGGGCAGTGCTTTCAATAAGATTTGAAGCTGGTGGCTACCTGATGTTAGCACCCAGCAGAGTTGACTAAAGTTTCTTTAAATTATTTCTTCATAAGCACATTAACACAAGAAATATAGCCGGCGATTTTGAAGAGAGAACCTGCTGGAGCTCTGGGGGGGGGGGAGGGGGGGTGGGGGGAGCGGGGTCTTATTGACAGCACCGCTAGGGTGGGTGTGGTCAAATGAGATGTGAAAATCATTTATCTTGTAAGGTGATGTTTTGTAACTATTTTTCAGAGCTCTCACACATCTAAAGAGAGGCTTGACTCACCTACAGCATTGTCATGTCTTGGAGAAGAGGGACAACTTCTTGTCAAAGGCAAGTGCTGATATCTGTGTAAATCAGATTGCTCTCGAACCTCTTTTAGTGACCCCCAGTTAGGTGATCCCAGAATTTCTTGGCAAAGTGGAGAACTTCTTGTTTGAGGTGGAGCTTCTTAGCTGTGTATAATTTGTATTTTTTACTGTCCAGCATCTATTAACCGACCAGGTTTAGTCTATCCCATCGACCAGCTACCCTCTACAGGGTTGACAGCCAGTTTGTAAGTAGGTGAATGTAAGTGCAATACTATTTTGCTGATCTTGTTAGGAAAAGTGGCTTACTTTTTTATTGCAGTAGTGAATTAAAAACGTGCCCTTGTTTTGAACTGAAAATTGTTCTACAGTAGATAGATCAAGGTGCTCAGTCTCAGACGAATGTGCTCTCTTTAACAGTGATAAAAGCAAGTGGCCTGTGTGGCAAAGAGAAGAGTGGTAAGAGAGCTACATATCTGTATACAGTGTATGTTTTTGCTATGTGCAATCACTTTACTTTTTGTTGTGATCATTACAGTGGAGGTGATTTGTTGAAATGAATATTTGTTCCATTGAAGTTCAAATGGAAAATCACTGTATTGGCTAGCCGTAATTCAAGTAAAAATCTTAAGGTTCACTTTGCCTAAGTACAATAAAAAAGTTGAGGAATGCAGACACTTTTCATATTGAGAGGGTCCATTTCTTGATACCTTATTCCACACCTAATAATAATAATAATAACAACAATAATAATAATAATAAGAATGAACTTTATTTGAGCGTCATCTGTATTTAGCACTAGCGTACTAATTGGGGACACTGTAAAGCACAAATGAAATCAAATTAAATCATATTAAGTAATAGTTCGGCTAAAAGGTAGGCAGGTGTATGGGAAAACTTGTTGAAAAAGGTGTGAACAATTCATTGTTAATTCCATTTAAATTGCCTCATTTCATTGGCTAATACCAACAAAACCCTGAAAAAACAATAACAAAAAAATTAAAAAATGTCATTTTTAGACCTTGTCTTTTCCATATCCCTATTTTCTGTCTCTTGGCCAAATTTGGCTTTTGCTCTATGCGCCAATTAACACTACAAAATTAACAGACACTATTGCCAAGTGCTATTGTTTTTCTGCCTGCTTCTTAGCCGGACCATTACCTAAATGAAATCAAATCAAGTGTTGGTTTTTGTGAAGAGGGGAAAACCAGAGTACCCAGAGAAAAACCCCTCAGCACAGAGTAGAGAACCAACAAACTCAAACTGTGTAATTTAGCTATAACAGACAAAAGCGGGGTTAAAGCAAGGGCCTCCCTGGTAGTTTTTTGCTTTAGAAGTGCTATGTTAGTCAATAAATTCTGAAAAAGGTCGATTATAAATTGACCCTAGCAGTGTTTTCATTTATTTTTTTTTTTTTTTTCTGGCGGAGAAATAATATACTGTACCATTAATTTTATTGAGAGTACATGCACATTATTACCTTTCCATGGATTGTAGCCTCCCTATATAAAGCACAATAGGCCATGCCTTTGAAAATTAGGTATTGTGTGACCTTTTGAAGGTTTTATTTTTCATGGTTTCAGGACCAATCAGTCCATACTGTATTGTATCCACCAGTAACCCATTACAGCGCAAACGAACAAGCATGATAAGAGACAATGACAGCCCATTCTGGAATGAATATTTTACATTGTATGTAACAGCTTTTTCATTAAAATGGTTTGATTTGTTTGAGATATACTATAGAATGTAACTTTTTGTCTGTCTTCATATTTAAGTAGTAAAAAAATTAGTTTATTAGTGCTTTTCTAACAGATTTTTTTGCTCTCTCAATATTCTCAGTGAAATATCCCCTGTAACCAAGGAGATAACAGTTGATATTTATGACTATGAAAAAACCGGGAAAGGTAAATGCTTAATATTTTATACCAATAGTTTGGGACGATCTTTTCAAGGATATGATAGCTGTCAAATTAAAATTGGGCATATAATTCATGGTAGGCCACCATATAGTCAGTTTACAGGGGTATACAAGGGTTTACAAGGATATACCTTTGTAAACCCTTGTATACCCCTGCAAACACTATATTTGGTGACTATATGGTGGCCTACCATGAATTATATGCCTAAAATCGTTAGGCACTATTACAGTTTATTATGTGGCATTTTGCGTAATCTGATTTGCTTGCTATTTCGAGATATTCAACACCGTTCACCTCCTACAAGGTGGATAGTGCCAAGGATTCTAAGTGAGTTTAATTCATCTTCCAACAAAAATGGCTGGCATCAATTCTTGCTTTACAGCAGCTGTTTGTAAGATATGTGATTGTGGTTGCGTCATTGGTACATGTATATACTAAATCAATTGTTATCTTTAATTGTGGTATTAAAATAGTTGTTTTAGAAATACCCTGTCACTGTTAGTAACCATAATTTCAGAGAACAATAATACTTGCATTAGCCAGGACTTTCAATAAGAATTTTAGTAGCAGGAGAATTGTGTACAGTAACAGGAGAATATTCTAAAAGCGCTCCACGTCTAAATTAAAAAAATAATTAGCTGAGGCCATCTAAATTTGGCCAGAGAATTCTTTGTAGTAGCCAGAGAATTCTTCATAGAAGACGGAGAATTCTCCGATCTCCGATACCTAATGAACACCCTGTTAGCTTGTAACTGTTAAAAGAGGATTCACCAAGTGCAGTAGCAATGGTTCATGCTTATCCGCTGAAGTTTTGTTAGTCACAACTCACCTTTTTCTGAGTGTAAATTTTATGAGCTAATAATTAAAATTTATTATTTTAAATTTTAAATTTTCTAAACATGTCTGATGGTTGTAGTATAGAAATAAAATTTTTGTAAATGCTTAACTTTTGTTTGACCAGATATAAACAGTCATATGGATGACACTGAACAAACAGAAGAACAAGGTGAAATATCCATATTAAACAAACATTTTCAATTGAAACTAGATGAAAAAAATGTAATTTGTGTTAAATTTGTCTTCTGGATTCAAAATGATGCTGCAAACCTTATTCAAATGAACTGTTGCTTGAAGTAATTATTGTTAAGACAAGGTACCAGTTTTTTGTAGTTTGTATAAACATGATCGTTGTGACTGTAACAATTTATGGCTAAATTCAACTCGTTGTTTCTTTGTATAAAGGTTTAAAAAGAACAAAGAAGAATTTTGAAAACATGATGTGATTGCTCGTTTCTTATTACTGACCATAATTATGTTATGCATTTGTAGGTGTGATAATCCATTGTAGAGACCAAATAGGCCACATAAAAATATTTTAAATTTAAACAATATGTACAAGATACATTGTTTAGCAGAGTTCATTTTGCTGGAATTTTGATAGTTTTCCATTTACTTTACTCTACATAAATTGACATAAATTGACATAAATTTGGTGTAATAAACACATGTTCAGCCTTGAAGACTTTCCTTATAACTTTGCTGATAAGCACTTTTTAAAATGTGTCCAGTTTTAAAAAATACCCTTTAAAGCATGAATAAATAGAATATATGGATCAATATCAGTATCTGGGCAACTGTGCACCTACCCCTCCCCTAACCCAACAAGTTATAATAAGTTAAAACGTCAGCGTTAATGTTGGGTTAGGGGAGGGGTAGGTGCACAGTTGCTCAGATACTGACGTTGATCCGAATAACTCGGTTCACATCGCATGCACCTCCTTGACGTTTTTGTTGCAGAGTACCCCCCCCCCCCCTAAACGTGCAAGCTCAGGCAATGAACAATTTATGTACAAATATCTGTACTGTTAATTGCCTGTCTAATGTTACCTAGTGGACAGGTTATGTCACAGTCACAAAGTATGAACTGTTTGTTTTTGAAGTAAATGTTGCCAGCCATTGTTGAAAGCATAACTTAGGTTAGGTATTTTTGTTTGCCAAGCAGATGATTATCTTGGCCAGGTGATTGTACCGCTGTCTACTGTAAACAGAGACCAGACCTGTCGACTGATCCTGCCCATCCTGCCTAAATCATCTAAGAGTGATCACTCCAGAGGAGACATCAGCTTGGAGGTAAGCATCGTTATGCATCCAACCCACTTACCCAACGAACCATCCATTCAACTACATATCCAAACAATACACTCACCCAGCCATTCATCCACCTACCCACTCATTCGCCTACCATCCATTCACCACGTCACCTACTCACCTAGCCACCCAGCCATTCATCCTTCCGCCCATCACCTTCCAACCATTTACAACACTTCCACGACCCACCAACCAATGTACCAACCTAAACAACCGTCCACGAACTCACCTACTTGTTCACCAACCTAAATTAGTATATACCACACAAGTAAATAGTGCATTTCGCGCGTTCTGAGTGGTTTACTCGGAGGTGATTAGCAAAGTACTATTCATCTCTGAGCAGCCGAAGAGAAACAAAACGGCCTCCCGTTTCGGTTTCCGAAGAGGAAATTATTTCAATAAACATTAGTTATTTAGCTTGTGTAGTATATACTAAAACAATAATTTACCTCAGTGTTGATGAAAATAGGGGATATTTACCTCCACTGCGGTGCGGCTCGGTAAATATCCACCACCATTCACCTCCACTTCAGTGAATAATTGTTAATTTTAACATAGATACGTTCTTATGCGCGCTCTGATTGGCTGGCTAGTCATGTACACGATCTGGGCGCTCAGTGATGCGTTGGCATCTGGCAACAAATGTCGGGCTTTTTGCGAAAAATACTTTCATTTTTCAAAACAGTAGCAACTTTTGCTGAGCTCGAAGACTAGTTTCCAAACTTTGCATAAAATTCCAATTTTGTGACCACACATTTGCGATGGTGATAACGACAGAGGTGAAAATATGATAAAAAGTCGGAGTCACGAATACGAAACACCTTCTACAACTCGGCTGCCGAATTTGTCGGAATAAAATGTACAAAACCGACTCCAAGATGAAAAGTCCGTACGGACAAAGAAGACTACAAATCTGTTTATTTCAAGCCTTCATTAAAATTTTTGTTGCTTTTGATAACCGTTTTCTTAAAAATTCTTGAAATCCACGTTTGTTAAACCACAGATTTCTAGCTGTAGTACGCACGACATTGTTACAAGTAAGGGAAGGTACGTTTTTACTTGGGGGGGGGGGAGGAGGGCTGGGGAATTTTGGTATTTTTTTCCAAAACAATCAGTTGGCCCTCCTTCGCGTTTTAACAAAAAAACTCCTGACCCCCCCCCCCCCACCTTTAGGTGACTGACAAAAGTGCGACCCTCCCCTCACTACTGCATGGTATCTTCCATGCTGTAGAAACCTATCACAATTGCTCACATGAGGTATGGCCCTCCCCTTTTGGTGCTAACTTTCACTGATGACCCTCCCCTCTGAGGCCCCAGCCTTTCCCCCCCCCGCCCAATAAAAAACGTTCCTTCCCTAATATCCATACGTGTTCATCGCGTCACTGTTTATCTCCATTTTCTTCCCTTGTTTTTTTAGTTTACGTTTGATAAGGAGGGGAAAGTGATTGATGCAACTCTACAACTTGCAGGTCTAAAACCAAAAATAAGTTCACCCGGTAAGTATGATTTTGTGGTGTTATAAATTGAATCTTGTCATTGCCCGCGAAGAAGATTTGATGATATAAGGAAAAGTTACACCTTCGCTATTCCGGGAGTGAGACGTTGAAGAAAATACGATGTCGCTATATGGCTGGTAACTGGTCAAGGTGTTAAAAATATTAAATGACCGGCAGCCCGATATTTTTTTTAAAATTATCAAAGCAAAGAATTCCAGCTAATCCAAACCATCGTTTGTCGATTAGGAAATATCACGCGATCCTGAAATGAATTTATAGTTCTCAAGCCTAGCGCTTGGTTTATGCTTTCATTCGACCTGTCACAAAACACGGTTTCGTTTTCTGAGCCCAACATAAACCAAGCGCTGGACTTGAGATCTATAAATTCATTTCAGGATCGCTTGACCTCCCCTTGACCTTTCCTAATCGACATACGATTGTTTGGATTAGCTGGAAATCTTTGCTTTGATAATTTAAAAAGAAAATATCGGACTGCTGGTCATTTGGTGACCGGTTACCGGCCATATAGCCACAGCGATAAAAATATGTGGTCGCAGCGCTTTTCTCCGAGATCTTTCTCATTTAAGCGGTGAGAAACAAGGCACAAAGCGATTAGCATGCACTGTTCTGTAGAAGTTTCAATAACAGTTAGCTACCGCCGGTCATAGTTAGTATAGTGCTGCTTATCACGGCCATCTGTTAAGATTTTATTTGTAAAATTTGCAGAAGATTCACAACAATGACGACAACAATGACGGAAGTTTCAAGGGTGCTTCTCATTAAGCATAATAATATACGTGCAAAAATTTCAACGCGCTGATTGGCTCAAAGCCATATTTTTGCATGTATATCGTTAACATGTAATCAAATGACCTTGGATACAATTTTACAAGCACTCGTAAATTTTTCAGGCAACAAATTGCACTCGCCCTACAGGTTCGTTTAAAAATTTTTCAGTCTTTGAAAAATTTACTTGTGCTCATTTATTCCAAAATGCACTCGAAACTATTGATTGCCCACACAAACAGCACTCTTTTTTGATGGCCAAAGTGCTGGAAATTGCGTTTCTGAGCTTATAGAATTCACAGTTTTCTGGGTGAACGTGGCCCCAGGACCCCCTGTATATTAGAGAGGGGGCCCCACAGCCCCTTAAGTGGTCACACCCAGATTCTGACTTTTCTCTTCTTTTTTGTGTTGCTAGACCCTGAGAGCCCTAGTACGTACAGCGCACCATCTATTGGGTCACCTGTGGCCTCATTGGTGAATGGAAGTGATCATATCTCTGAGTTAAACGGTCACATTCCGGTAACTGCCAAACGGCACTTTGAGTCAAGTCTTGATGAACTGTCACAAGAGATTGAGGCTTTTGAAGCCATGGAAGGCAGACCCAAACAGGTCGAACCACAGAAGAAGGTGGAGATTGTCGACTTACCGGAACCAGAAGTTGAGCCCGAACCGGAAGCAAAACCCTTTTTTGTGCCACCTCCTCCTTCACCGGAAGTGACAGAAGTGGTAACGCCAGAATCTGTATTGTCACGCGATACTGAACCAGAACAGGAGCGTGACACAAATCTGCCTGAAGAACCTCAAGAAATCCCTACTGAGGTAGTATACTTTGGTGATGTCACTACAAATATGATTCTAACAATGCCTGGTGAAGCTAGTGATTGAGAAGTAGCACTCAGTACCAAGAGCGTACTCTAAAAATGCAAATAAAAAGTGCAGCTGAATTGCATAAATGCGGTGCCCCTGCGATCTATGAATATTTTATAGCGCCGTGGGGTTCCTGTAGCTCTTTTGTGGTGTAAACGTCGTTTTTACGTCTCTTACGTACCTTTGAATGCTTCCACAAAGCCTACCTGTTATCCTAGATCACAAATACTAGATCGTTGTTGTACCACCGTCATATGGCTTTGTTTTGAACTGATAAACGTGCTTTAAACGTTGGGGTGTTTATTGTGGCTTATGTGTTTGTCCTTTGGTCAGGAAAACCCCACCAATATCCCCGAAGATAAGTCGGTAGAGGAACCCGAGGACAAGGAAACGGAGACTGAACAGGAAAATGTTGACACCGAGGAAACCAAACAGAGAGACGAAAAAGAGGAAAAGGAAAAGAAAACGGTAGATGAGCAGGACGAGAACAACGAACATGCAACAGAACTAAATAGCAAACCAAAGCTGAGGAGATCGTTTAACCTGTTCAGGAAAAGACCAGTTAGTATGACTGCTATGGATAGAAAGAACGATAAAGGAGAGGGGAGAATGTTGTCACGTGATAACCCAGTCAGACACTCGTACCATGCAGGGGACCTGCCTGTACCTGAATCGTCCAACTTACGTGAGTTCCCAGCCCTGTTCAAAATGTGAAGATATGAAATGTCATATATTTGAACTGCAGAAGAAAGATTCAACACGTGAAGGATCATCGCAGTTATGCGAGAAACTTAGACAGCGTACATAACTACAACAATCCTTCACTTGTTAAATTTGTAAAAAAATGTACTGTGGTGTGGAGAGCGTGCAGGTTTTTCAACCCGAAAATGTTTCAGTTATGCGTTTGCAGACCCGAATTTTTTCTACAATAGTAATTCATCTTGTAGGTTGGGAACGAAAACGTCTTAGTCCCCTTAACTTTGCCAGAAGACAACTGGATTATTTTCATATAGGCATTTGAAAAGAACAGGTTTGTAACTTGAATGCATCATCACCGGGCGCGAAACGTTGTCGTAGCTTTTGTGAAACGCACGTCACAAACATGTCATTTTATATTGACAAAGTTTGCTGTGTAGAAATTCCAGTTTGATGCAAAATCAAGGACTCTTTTTGAAATCACCCATTGGGGAGGTTACTTCCTGATTATTATTGCAACAGTGGTGCTGTGTAATGTTTAGCAGTAAGTTCTCTGTTTTTTTTTTTTTTGACAGGAAAATCAAGCAGCCAGTCATCTCTTCTTAGTTACTCTCCTAATCCTTACTCCACTCTGGTTCTTGAGACTGTAAACAAAGGTGAAAAGAAGTGAGTCAGTTTCCAGTTTTCTATGGCACATTTATATCACCTTTTTTTCTTTCATTTCCTTCACCCACCCACCCCTCCCCCCCTCTTTTTCCCTCGATCGAATTGGCGTGCATTTATGACGTAAGCCACTGATCGCCATCTGATTGACTACTCAAAGGGTTTTATCGATCGAAAGACGGCTTTGAAATCACCGTGCAAAAAAAAACAAAACCATGACAACATGAATATTTGTTGTTGGATAGTCAGCCATTAAGTTATGCTAGAAAAAATTGACTTGCATGAAGAAGCTGGTTGTGGACTTCAACCCTCGTGTATTATCAGCTCGATAGAAACGTCAGAAAGTTATTGTTAATTATGTGGTTTTGGTTCTTTTATCATAACAAACACACTCTCCGAAGCGGAAGATTACGACAGGCTGACATCAGATAACTGACTTTGTTTGTAATGATAACTTCCGCTCTGGTTGTCGGATCACCAGTCAAAGGCAACAACACAAGACACTGGGATAATCAAACAAGTTGATAAAGTAATTTGTACCACCGTAAGGTAAAAGAAGGGTTACTGACGTTTCGAGCGTTAGCCCTTCGTCAGAGTGAATGAGATTTGGAACGAGTAACCCCAGAATCCTGGGTTCTAACCAATAACTGTTGTAAAGTTCTGTTTATTTAGGATTGTATATTTTGTGTCTTTCCATGTAGATATTCCCATATTCCTCCTGTGATGGCAAAAAGAAAGGCATATGAAAAAGGAGGAAATAAACTGCACATTTACAACAATCACATCTTTACAGCTGTTCACTTTACTGGAAGGTACAACGGTTGTTTTACGTTAGCTTAAATACTCAAGAGAAAGCTAGCTAGCAAAAATATGTTTGTTCTTGAAGCATTTTGTTTTCAGTAACATAAGAGATTTGTTACGATTAGTGTATTTTTTGCTGGTATGTGACAACTCAGCAACCGTGGCATTTTGAGCTATCTGATTGGCTCTCCACCTCGGTACATTCAACACTATTCACCTCCTAGGAAGTGAATAAAGCAAGGGCGTCTGCGTAATCCTTGCACTTGTGAGTCTTGGTTCAAGATTAAACAAAATGGCTTCGAAGCGAAATGAAAATCGCGGCCGTCGATTCTCGCGTAAGAGTTGTTAACGGGAGATGTCACTAGGAATATTGAGCAAAACGCGATCGCGATGAAACGTTGACCAGTGTAGGATCAAACAATAGCGCAAATGAATGACTCATTGAAACTGCTTGTGCAAAAAAAGTCCGGTAAGTCTCTTTGTTGTAAGAATTACTCTTCAACAATTAATTGTCCACACCTCGGCTGTCGTTGTCGAGTTTGCTTAAGCTCCCTGTTGAGGTTGCTTCATTGGTATATACTAAAACAATTATTCTCTTCAATCTCGGTGATTAGTGGCTTTTGGAATATTCTGCTATCATTTACCTCGATTTCGGAGATTAATTGTTAAGTATTCCTAACTATCAAAGGCTTTCATGCTTTAGCATCTGCCGGCCACGCCCTACCTCTCCTTAGTTCCCCCCCCCCCTACACACACACACACACACACACACACACACACACCGTAGCTCATCAATATATCATAATTGGTCTGATCAGTTTTGAGCCGTATCAAGGTTGGAGTAAGTGAGCTCTCGTTGTGCATTCTCCGTGTAGCTTTTAACACTTTTGATTGACAGCTGTCATTCTTTTTTTTGCACTTAGTCCTCCTGACTGCGCAATTTGTGAGAAGCCCATTAAAGGCAAGATTGGTAAGCAAGGATATAAATGTAGAGGTAAGCTGTTTGTCGTCTGTTCAGTGGTCTCACTGCATATTTTTGACGGTGATGTTGTAATGTGATTAAAAATGTTGGTAAATTTGAAGAATTGTTACCATTTGGACGCTTACACTCACAGAATGTAAGATGGTGTCACACAGAGAGTGTCATTACGAGACAACAGTCATGTGCGCCAGTGATGCTGTTCAACACCTGAACATGTAAGTATGCAATAAGACTCATCTCTTTGTAACGCTTGAAAACCTCCCCGTTAAATCTCGGGGCAATAATCAAGCAGGTCCAGTCGAGTCTGTGAGATAACTTTTAGTCTTCTAAGGCTCCTTATTATGTCTTATCTGGCCTGTGGGACCTGTCATTTCAAGAACTGTTTCTAGTAAAGTAAACGTATAACTTGGCAACACCAGGCTTTTTCGAACCAAAGTAATTTTTCGCGCCAAAACTGAGGCCCCATTAGGGGGGGTCTGAATATCCCGTATCCCATTAATTCCTGTAGTTTGTATCCCTATAATTCAAGTTAATACTGATGACGTCACTGCATGTGATAAGTCCGATTACCAAATAATGTAAAACATTTTCCGGTGCGGGTTTCATACTTTAAAATAGAAATCGTTTAAAAATAGGGTTTGAAGGATGACTACAATGTTTTTTCTTAGGGAAATACATTAATTCGCATTTTCAAGTACTTTGTTTTACTTTTCGCGTCTTTCATATTGATCAATTAACCTGTTTTATTCTGTCAAAAAAGAAAACTTTGACGTTCGATATCCCACTATCTCTTTTCTAAATATCCCGTATCCCTTTAATTTTTCCCCGAAATATCCCGTATCCCTATAATTTTTTTCGCAAATATCCCGTATCCCTAAAACCCCTAATGGGGCCTCAAAACTGCGGGCTCGAGCAAATGGATCTTTTCATGTGACTGACGGGAACCACTCCGCCATGTCTACATATAAATTGTGATTACTAGGCTCTTTCGTGTTGTCGGCGAGAACCAAAAGCACTGACATTTTTTGTCGCCAAAAATTGCAGTCCGCGTTAATGGGAAGCGACGTAAGTCGTTTAATTAAGGGATTAATGGTGATTCCATTTCTACTCAGCCCCCATTTAGTGCAGTAATGTTTTTGGTATTGTACTTGTATATGTATGTTTTGCTTTCGTTACCTGTCACAGAATAGATAGAACGTTAGGTTTTCAGACTGAAGAATATTATCCTCCAGTTCCTCTGTCTATACTTGTTATTCGTGTTATTCAATCAAAGTACTTGAGAAATACAAATTAAGTGCACTGAGAAACAGACTTCCATCCAAGAGAAGATCAACTCCTTCAACTGCAATACTCAATGGGAGATCAAGCGCACACAAAATCTTTCCACGAACATTAGGGTCCTATAGGTGGAGCCTGGGTCCAGTGTGGCGGTGTGGGGTCTGTGGACAGCAGGCCTGGCTGCTGTGGTTGGTTTTAAAGTTGCTTGCGCTGCAATGATCATCGGGATAGACGTCAACCCTGACAAGTTTCCCAAAGCTTAAGAATTTGGTTAAATTGTTCAGTGCCTGGCTTCCTATTGACTATTGCTCTTCAACTGCACTTTTCATTGACACTGTACGTGACGTCAGCTGAAGGTTTGCCAGTGCGCAAGCCCCAAATCTTTCTTCCATGTCCTAAACTGAAAATGTGTTGTGTTGTTGATATAGTATTTGTTATGATGTTGTTTCGACATGACAGAGTTGCGTAACTCCCGTTTGAATTTGGTTACTAAACGCTCTGTGTTGTAGCTTGATGATAAACATGAGCCAACTAGATGAACATCGGACAACTAAATCTACACAGGCGATATTTGCACCTGTTACGACTAGAAGAGACGTGAATAAAAACTTAAGAACAGTTTTCCGCAAGATTAAAATGTAAAAATTGTAGTGTAAAACAATTAAACCACGTCCATGAACATACATAACACTGAACATTTATCACTCAGTTCCAGGTCCTTCAACAGCACTTGACTAACACGTGACGGTACGGCCTGACGTGACGAAGGTATCACGTGATAGACGTAACCAATAGACAGACTCTAAAACTGCTGCACATCCTCACATATGAATCTTCTAAAACATTAATCTTCTTTGTACTCTTGCTTCTTCTAAATATCTAGTACGAAAATGCCGCAATTTGTTGGCCATAAATGAGGTGAAGGGATAAGGTATATCAGAGGTAGGCTTGATCAAATTTTAAACAGCTAGCTAACCTCTTTTAACCCATTTCCCACTTTTTACTTTTTACATAACATAACATTTTTGGTTAGTTTTGTGACTGTTTTCGTATAAATAATTTGCATTGCATTCTTGCTGCTATGGTGACAAGGTTGGGGGGGACATCTTGCAATTATCCTGATTAGGAGAGGGGGTGGTAGGGATGGAAACCGGTCTTTGGTCTTTTTTTGTTGTTCGTTTATTGATTAGGAAGGTGGAATTATGATAAATGGAGATGTAATTCACGAACAGTTAAGCTAGAAAATAGTCTGTGACTTTTTTGGTAAACTGACGCAAGAATGCAATTACAGAATATTTATACCATTAAAAATGCTTTAACTTAAAGGTTAAATATCCCGGTTTTTTTTTTAAAAAAATACGTAGACTAAATTTATTAAATTATTGGATATTTATTATATGCCGCCTGGCTGAGCACTTTTGAACTGCCGAATGCTTTGCTTTTACGTTTCGTGATTAAATTGATAAATATGAATGATTTTAAATATAACTAAGTTCTATAACAGCTGAACATAAAATGGATAAATAAAATGCTTAAGAAATCTAAACATTTCATGGAAGTAACTCATGATTAAGTATTTGAATTGAATTTGCGCCTTTTTGAGCTTGGTTGTACTTTAACATGTTGACGATGTACTGCTTTATTTTTTTGACAGAGAATATGTTGGCGATACAGAAGTTTAACAGAGGAAAGACGATACAATTTATCCACAGAAATCATTACAGCTCAAAGCTTTATTTAGCAAGCGAAACCACAGAAATTTCGCCAGAGCAACCTTAAGCCAAAAAGAATGGACACTAAAATTGAAGAAAATTTAGCAGTTTTACGGGTTGAATCCAGTCTAAACTAAGACAAGAGAAACATAATTAATTGTCGTGACTCAGTCTATGTCTATACTCTTACTAATTTCACTCTCAAGATCTGAGCAATAATTCTCCTTAGGTGTCCCGTACATTTCCTTGCATGTCAGTTTGGAGAGTTTGGTGTGAGATCAGTGATTTACTGTCCTTGAGTTTATTGTTTTCGCCACCCTCATTACCTGAGACAATGTATTGATATCAGGAGGAGAGGTCATATATTGATCACTTCGCGATTAAAAAAAAATTTCCCTGGTGAAGAAAAGAGCGTCTAATGAAAGCGCTGACTCAGCGTTGGCATAGTTTTTTCTGTAAATCAAACAAGATATTTTAATCGCTAACTTAAGCTGTGTAATAGTTGCAATGGATAGCTGTTTCCATAAGCGCGTTTTTTTTTGGGAAAAAAGAAGTATTTTTTTCTTCTCCTTGTTTTACCTAAGACTTCGGTATTTCCCATCGTTTCTGAACGTGTTTCCAAACACCTTAAACTGATCGTTCCACTTTTAAGATCTAAGCTGTAATTCTCCCAAGTGATTGCCATTCTTTTTCTTACTTGTTAGTGTGGAGAATTTGGCGTTGTATCAATTCCAAATCCTTAAGTTTATGTGTTCAATTCTTCTCAGCTCTTTGCTAGGCGGTGTATGGATAAGTTACGCATTGATCACGTTTTGGAGTGAGAGCTTTTAAAACTGTGCACTTGGAGCAGAAAGTGAAGATGTTAGCTTCAGTCACTCGTGATATGCTTGGATTGTTTGTTTCCGCAGCTGTGAACCTCTCTTGACATATGGCGAAAAGCCTTTTGAACCGAAACAAAAAAGTCCCAGATTTTAACCTTTTCACTCAAAGATCTTGAATTGAAGAAATGGTAAATGTGCAGCGTGCAACCATCGAGTTATGGACGCACACGGGAAAGTTGCCAAGCACGAAAGAAGCGTATGTTGCGTTTACCATTTCTTTTATAACATAAGATTTCACAACGTTTATACTGGTTAACAATGTGACGTCATCATGCAACCCATAGGCAAATAACCGGCGCGCATTAGCCAATCATAGCGCGCACTTTCCCAAAGTTATGTTATTATGCGTGTTGGGCTGGTTTGTACGTTAAAAAACAACACACACATTCGACAAACCCCGATATGCAAATGAGCTGCGGGTCCTTGAAGTGATCGGGGGCTTAGAGAAACGGGCTACAAATGTTTTACCTCTGTGCGCTGTAGTGGTTTGTCATTGGTTCTCCTAACATCTTCAGCTCAGGGCTGTGCACCCACTTAATAAATTAGTCATAGTTGGAATGTCTTATAATAAGACTTAAATTATATCATATTTAAATAGCTTGGTACAAACTATCTAGTGAAACACTAGCTCTTCCAAAACAAGAAAAACCAACATGTGACTAATTTAATTTCTATTTATTTTTCAAGAGCTTAATGATTACTTTGTAAATTAAATTATAAATATTTGTATCAACGAATCGAAAAATAAAGAAGAGCCCTCTAGGTGACAAAATGCCTCGTGAAAATATACTTTGTCAGTAAATGAAAAAATCTTCAAAATAAAACAAACTTAGAGCTCTAATTTGAGCTCACCTACGGTGTAAAAATCTGGGAAACTAACAAATAAAGTATTTAGGACCCGTTTCTAATTCACTGTAGGAAGCGGCAATCCTCAGATAGTTGATTTATATTGGCTAAGAATTTCCCGCCAATTCCCAACCAATCAAAAATTAATGAGACTTGAGCCAATCGCGAGGATCTCACGCGTATTCCCGCGCTTAGGTCCCAATGATAAGAAGTCAGTTCTGATTGGTTCATCGGATTGTGTGTCTGTTATGATTGGCCAGAGTATTTTCTTTGGCTTGGGTTCTACAGGAGATAAAAGCAGGTCGAGACAGAAAACGAACTATATATGATTCCGAAGTAAAAGAGAAAAGTCTTTACACGTTTATTTTCGCCGAAGAAAAAATTGACATTATGTTACCGCTTCCTGTGATAATATATCTTGTTCTGGATGTCTTAATTTCCTTATTATCTGAACAGTACTGTCCAAGATGACAAGAAAAGTTAAGTACAACTCCATGGTGTACAGAAATGTCACTATCGAGTTGTTGTCTTGTGTTTGTAGGTTCTTGTAGACATGGTACAACGCTACCGACACGCTTTGTGCATTGACAGCTATTATACACAACCCATGGTAAACCAAATTAACCGTTCTGCAGTGATAGCCGTTCAGATGGACGAGAAAAACCGTTAGATTTGTTGTACATAACATGTTGTGTATTGTTTGTGGAAGTCCATGCCACTTCATCGACAGAGGCACAACCGCTGAGCAAAATAACAGTCTCGAGTATGCTGGATTGTTCATTCCCAGACTTCCCTTCAAAAAACTTGTCAGGCTTGATTTTGGTGGATTCCAGGCCTCACGATTTGTAGTGCGACACGTGATAAGAAAGAGAGCTGTCGATAGGACGCTCCATACACACCACGAAAACTCCAGAAACATGGCGTAATAGGCGGTGTTGAAATCGTACTTTGCACAACGCTGAAACCTAGCGGAGAATTCAAACAATACTAAAGCTTTTAAGGTAAGGAAGAATTAATCTATGAGGAGTGGGTGAGACCATAAGTAGGGCTTGTCGTTACGTGGTCGTAAGTATAGACGAGTTACTTTCTAAAGAAACTGGTGCTGTGTCGGTTGGAAATTAAAACACACAAAATTATTTACCAAACGAGTTGATAATTAACACTTTAATGACTGGTCCCGAGAGGAACAGTGAATTTTGTTTCCCTTAGAATCTCAATGTTTCCCGAGACGAAATTCACTGTTCCCCAAGGGACCAGTCTTAAAGTGATTTGTTATATAGCAAATCAAATGGGTCAAACCGGTGGAAAACAAATAATCACTTTATAGACAAATGAGGCGACAATGCTTTGATCACGTGCAACAGCGGTTAACATTTCGCGGGTAACAGTGCACTGTTTTCCGTTGACGTCATAGTTTTCGCAATGTAGCCAGCTCATGGCATTTGGCGGTAAACAGTTTCATTGTTAAATGTCATGAACTAGCGAATGAATGGGCGCGCTGTAGCGGGAAAAACGCCAGTTATGAAACAAAGTAAGTTGTACCGGCGTAGTATTTAAAAGGGTGCGGACGTTTAGAACTTTCACTCTTCGCTCTGACAAAAGGGTAACGCTGGAAACGTCAGCAAATAAATGTTGCACAGTGCGAACTGAGTATAAAGAAATTAGTAGTTCCATGTCGGTGAGAGAGAGAGGGTAGTATCAAAATCGAGCCAGCTCTATTGTGGGTATAACTGAATACTACCACTGTACCTTATAAGGGATCCTGGGTAAAAATGTCCGGTCACCAACAGATTGACAAGCAGAGGAACAACAGGCAGACAAACAACAATCGACACAAAAGTAAACAGCAGTTCAACAGCTTTCCTAGGAAAGACAAATAGGTCAGATGAAACTTATTGAACCAAACGCGCACAATAACGTTCACGTAGTTTTAACAGCTTAATGACAAAAAATTACGTTTTCATTCACAGTGCTAATATATGACCTTGCCTCGTATTTTCCAAAATTATCGATATTATACCTGACGCGGGCAGAGATGAAACATTAATCATAAAAATTACAATTTCCTCGATTGTGATTGGTTTAAAAAACTCCTATTTTCCACTAATTCACTTGCCAATATTTTATCGGACAGTTTGTTATCGGACAGTTCAATAAGACAATCATATTCAAAGTTGTATTTTAATTAAATCAACCAATCACATTCAAAATTGTAGTCAAAATCAGCCAATCCCAACCTTGGTTTCAATCACCATAGAAACGGTGTACAGACTCCTAAACTGGGGCTTTCTTCAAAATGAAGAATTCTTTCCCATGAACAATGACAATATTATCTTTCATAACTTGCATTTGGCTCTTATTCTTTTCTCGCAAATTGGAATTTTTATGATTAATTGGTAAGAAGACTTCGTTTCGTCCAAATCGGTCAGTAATTATATTCGCGGTCGTCCGATTTTGTTATAACTGGGCTAAATTGGTCACTGGTCTAAACGACACGCCGATTTTGTAACTTAGAAGGTTAGTTCCGTTGATATGTAATCATCTTATGATTACTGGCATATAATATAAGAAGAGATATGAGGTGACGGGGGGGTCATCACGTAAATATTGAATAAAGAAGGGAGGTCACTTGTTATTAACATGGCGTGGAGGGATGGGGGGCTTATAGAATGTTACACCTTTGCAAAATATTTTCCCTCCCCCCCCCCCCCCCACTAGAGATAAATAATGACCGGCCCTTAATTATGGGACTTATGTGGATGAGATAATATCGAAGGGTATCTACTTAGTACTAAAGAAACCGTTTTGTTATCTTTGTTTCTGTGTAGTGTGCAGTGTTTATTGTCTTTTCGTATCTTTGCTTAACATTACTTCGTGATCACACCATTCGCTGTGCTGCTGTTGAAAATAATTATTGTTTAATAAACCATTCAATGTCTTTTCCAATTTTTGTTGGACGTCATTTCGTAATCGAACTTTGCTTAAAGTTTCTAACCTCACAACCCAGCGGCTGATCATCAATAGTCCTATACTCACTTTCGCTATCAAGTTGGGAATTGTGAACCTAAAGAGCAGAAGGACAGGAAAATGTAGGCAACAGCTGAATGAAAAAGCAAACATATTGTAGAGGCAGGAATTGTTTCAGGATACTTTGTTACCAAGAAAACGTGTCAAATACGAGCGACAGTGTGATCACTTAGAAAGAACCAGGAATAGTGGTTTCACAATAATTTCGAAAGGGGCTCATGCCAGTACAGTGGAGGCACAGTAGCGTAGTGGTTAGCGTGTCGAACTTCCGAGCAGGAGGATTGGAGTTTGAGCCCTGGTGCTGGCACTGTGTTGTTTCCTTAGACAAGAAACTTTACTCCATACTGTCTCTCTCCACCCAGGTGTATAAATGGGTACCGGCGATATAATGCTGGGGGTAGCCCTAACATCCCATCCAGGGGAGAGCAATAATGCTCCCAGGTGATTCATGCTACTGAAACCGGGATAAGCTGGGCCTCCTGTGGCACCAATGGTTCTCGGGTGGCACCTGCTATGTAATGCTGTGGGTAACCCTGCGTTGGACCAGCATCCTATCCAGGGGGAGTAACAGTATTTCCAGGTGATTCATGCCAGTGAAACCGGGATAAGCACCGTCCGTGCGGGCCTTTGGCTCGTGTGCGCCTTTCTTTTACCATGCCCAATAGCAAATGTCATTTATATAAAAATGGTCTGTCCATTTCTGAAAACTGTTTTTCAACATGTTTTTAAGGTCAGATATGTTCAACCTTAAATTTGTGGCAACTGACAATTAAAATTTCACCCCCAACAATAGTCAGCAATGTTCAGTAATGGTTATACATGAGCGTAACCACAGCGACAGCAAAAAAATGACTCCGGCGCTGTCGCTGCCAAATGACAACCATACCAACAGCCTGTTACGCATATGGTGTTAGCAAACAAGATACAGTCAGAATAGAACTGTTTAAAACCTCGCGCCAAAACCGCGTTCTATTCCCACTCTTTTCTCGATCCCGACATCCCCGTTGCCGCTGCGATTCCCGGTGCTCAAAGTCCCTATTGCGTCTAAACTCGGCCCGACTCTGTTCCGGAGCTGCTTCGGGCACATTTTTCTAGAGACACAAAACTTTCCACCTACCTCACGAGATTGATGATGTAGCGAAAAGTAGTTTCTACGAACCCATGAAAAATGACATCAAGTACAAGCCACGGAAAACCAATGAACAACTGTTGCGCCTTGTTGTACGCCCTGAAAAATGCACTTAGTAAATAAGTTTAATCGGCTGGAATTGTGAAGAATTCCGTTGAGGAACCATATTACCACATTACATTAACTTAAGTTTGTTTCTTTGTTGATTTAACCAAGTTGCTGTGATTATTTTGAATTTGATGCATTTTAAAAATCTGAGTATAATATGGAATAAATCTTGTATTTTACACTGCGGAACGAAACGTAATTAATGCCCTTTGCAACCAAATAGGTTTCCTTGCACTGAACTCTGGGTATCAATATTAATTATATCTACAACCCCTTGATGTGAGCAAACGCGCGCTCTGATTGGTTACCTACTCGCAGGCTATCAGCTCATATCCCATTAGTACCGGCCATCATGGAGCAATGATTCCTTGAACTAGACTGGGAGAAATTCAAGTCTTGCTTCAAAAGAATATACCAAAATATACTACCGAAGCAAATTAATATGGATGAAATTATTGGACGGTAAGCGAGCAAATTATATAGCGAAATTGACACGATTTTACTTGCTTATTACGAACTAGAGTGAGATTCTTACAAACAGCCGCCACTTTAAAACATCCATGGAGCCTGTAAAGTGAGGTTTTTTTTTTTTACTTCTGCCTACTTTAATGCTCGGACGTACTGGTTTGCTAACTCGAAAAAATTAACAAGTTCATTAAAGATATGTTTAAGAACAAGCCGGACTAGTGTTTGAAACTTTTTTACACATCGGGTCAACAACTGCAAAATGGTTCTGTTTATAAACAATAACAGAGTCAATTCTTGTCGTGCAAACTAATTCCATTTTCTCAATAAAACAATTATTCCACTCGGTCTCGTCGTTCATGAACTACAACCAACTCGGCGATACGCCTCATTGGCTATTAGCTCATGCACGACTCGATTTCGTGGAAAAATTGTTTTAAAAATATCATTATCACTGTTATCATACGCATTACTATTGTTATTATTGTTATTATTATGTATTCCGTGATGTCACACAACGTTTGGCGGTAATTGCGTGACATTAATATAGTTGTACTAACCTTGCAATCATCACAGCTTTGGAAGTCACGTACTCCACAGGAAACGCGAGAGTAGAGGCCGGTGGTAGAGGTATGATCAATGATAAGAACACCTAAGGACAATGAACAAAAGACACTTGTTTCTTGAGCAATGAGACAGCTAGAGTAAGTAAGAAAAAAGGTTTTAGTAATAATTGAGCTGTTGCAGCTGGACGGCTAAAAATTAAATTGCTTAGAGTCCTTAAATCGGGTCACGCTTTTAACGAAAGTGTATGGTACAATAGATTTAAGTCAAATCTCTTCTAGCCTCTCTCCAGATATACTGTGCAAGGATTTTGAGGAGGGGACTGAAAAACCAGACAGGGGGGACATCAAGTAAAAATAATGCAAAGAGAGGGGGCCACAAGTGAATTAAAATTACTCTTATTACAGGGGGGCCCTAACTTTCATTTTATTTTTCGATCAGTCAGACAGCTTGGAAATGGGCGGTTTTATCGAACGTTCTTACGAGGTGTTATTTGTACCAGATGCAGAGGTCGAGTGTGACCTGACAAGAAGTAAATTCAGGTAGTTGTAACGTCGAACAATTTTGTGAAGCTCATGTATTTAAGGAATACAATATATTCCTTGCAATATATGGTAGACACACCAATAGTATAGGGGGACGGTGGCAGTGGTTATGATGGTGTAAGAGGAGATTGTAAAAATTATCAAGAGATCAAGAGGGAGTTGAACTAATTCTGCTTTGCGAACGTGGGCGCACTACATAATAATTTCACCTTTGAAGCTCATTTTTCAGCCCCCCTTCCCCCCTACTGATTATTGTTGCTTAGTCCCTACCCTACCCTACCAGGTGCGAACCCCCCTCGCTCCTGACCCTACCTATGTTGTTGCACCCTATTTCTTTCGCACCACTCCTGTATTTGATCATATAATAGAGGGCAACTCCCTTTACGACGGGTATCGACCAGAGCAGACTGTAGCTGCCCTTCCTAAAGAAGTGTCCGACTTATTGAGAATCGAGATCACGTGTCAAAGTTTCCTGCTTGAAACGTGTCAATTTACGCAGTTCGAAATCTATATTTGCCACTGCATACCATCGTCCTTATTTTCGTTTGAATCTTGATTTTTTCACTGTTATTGAAAGAAAAAAAAAACGTGTCTTTATAATTCTTGGCACTGTTTTAAATCTTCCGTCCCGTTTGAACCGATTCCATCATCACCATCCTATGATTCCATAACGAAATTTCCGGAAATCGTGATCACTCCCGATTGCAGACACAGGGATGATTCGCTCCTGACAGACAACACTACAACACGTGCGCTTTCGACTTGTATTACCCGCAGTCATTCTGTCAGGGGTATGTGCCATAATGTTTTGCAAAACCAATACCTATTTTTCCAAAATGCTGAATTCTCTGATCTGTTTCGCTGGAAAGCTTTTGCCCGGAAGAAGGAATCTACAAGTGACTTGTTTGTTTATCTGTTTTCTTTCTTTCTTTTTTTTTTTTACGCTCCGCATAATGGCTCCTCAAGTGGAGGCATGCTATATTCCAAAAACAATACACTGTTGTTAAGGAGAAGTGACATATAATAAATGAATGATTCTCGCTATTCTGTAAGCAACATAGTCATTTGCAAAGATAATACCTGATATATTTCCCACTATTGTGAGTTTTGACAATGTCGTGAGAGGGTATTGATAAATCTTCAGCATGACAAAGATATGCTTGAAAACAATTCCTTCAGCTCTGCGCTAACAACAGAAGTATAATTTGTGTTGGGGTGTGTTTCGACAACCAAACAACTGCTTGAGTTTATCGTTACGCGAAATTTAAAAATAGAAGCGTGTCAGCTGAAAGTCACACTTTCTTTTTGTTTGTCACATTTTCGTTCAACAACGCTAAGTGAATCAGCCGAAAAGTCCTCATCTATCGCATTCCTAACTAATCTGCCAGCTCATATATATTCAATGATGAAGCATCAGAATGCTTGGTAGAGATTTTTGATTCAGTCAGATACTATTAATCTAAAGATCCCTCCATCCTAGGTATTATTTTGAAACTGTAAGTTTTGCAACAAATTTCTTACCGTCAGCAATGCAGTGTTGATGTTTGGCGCACCATGGATGAACCAGGCTGTTAAAAAAATGACAACGAAAAGGATATATCGGCAAAGGAGGAGAACAATAAGTTGAGTGACCTTCCCCAACGCCATGGTTGAACATTGTGCAGGACACGGTACGTTTTTCTGACAATTTTTAAAGACAAAAAACCCTGCTGTGCCCCACGAAAACCATTCAGAGTGAAGTATCGAGATTCTCTGGGGAGGGGTGAAACCATTCTCGTCCTTCTTGGCGCTGGCCAAACGAAACGCGGTCTCTAGAAACGACAAAAATCCTTGGTATCAACGAACGTTTCTCACTCATTTAATCATTCATCTAATTTATTCACTTCCATTCACACACTGCTATGGTTCCACCAATAGCATGGCTCTAAACCTCTCTATCTAAATTGTTCGTAACCCACAATCCTCTCATTCGCTCCGACGAAGGGCTAACGCTCGAAACGTCAGCACCTCCCTTTTACCTTACGGTGGTATAACTTACTTAATGACTCGTTTGATTTACCCAATTTCTTGTGTAACAATCCTTCCAGTTTTCTTCGCTCGATCACAAAAATGATAATAATCCTAACAACAAAAAACAACATCAATGATAACGATGGCAATGACGATGGCGATAACACTGACGATGACAATAATGCACCTATCAATGTTAAGCCGGCAGGGGGGGGGGAGGGGAGTCAGGGCATGGGGTGGGGATTTGATTGTCTTTGTTGGCCCTGGGGTAGGGCATTTGACTGACCTTGTTCTCCCGGGGGAGGGAATATTTGAATCTTTCTTTGCCAGCCTTGGGATATTTGACAGCGATGTGCAGCCCGGGGAAAGGAAATTTGGTTGCATTTGACTGCAAATTTTTCAAAAATGTCAAATCCCCACCCCATGCCCTGACTACCCCCCCCCTCCCCCCGCCGGCTTAACATTGATAGGTGCCTAATCTCAAAAACAATGGTGAAACCCCGTGCTCCACCTGTCCCATCCCGTGTCTCTGGCAATTATTCATAAACTAAAAATTCAATGGTTTCCTCTAAGTCCGCCCATGCAGGAACCACACATTTGAAGTGCGTGTGGTAAGGTGGGGGGGGGGAGGTTGAAGGAAGGACAGGGGCACCCCAGAATACCCCTCTCTACCCCACCCTCCTTCACAACTACACACTTGTCCTCTATTTTCATTGAACTGAAATGACATGAAAATGTGTGCACCGAAGTGAATCGAACTCCATTTAACTTGAACTTGAGCTTGTTCGGGTGCTTGAAAATGTATACTGAAACAAAGTTAAAATTCTTAGATATAATTCAGCTGTTCGGAGCCCGTGCCAGATTTTTCTTCGTGGAATAGTCTCACTCCGTCATGGTGGAAATGACGAACACAAAATACATAAAGAACATTTCAAGAAAGCTTTACTTCTTTTCATTTATTATTTACAAAGACTTCAACTTAAAAAGTACAAATCAGCAAACGCAAATAGAATCCCTGGCCCGCCTGAGGTACTACAATGTTTTCTAAATGATGTTGTTACCCCGGGATTGTTCCTATATTATTTTGTTTGATTTTGTACGTGTTCATTCTTGCAATTGAAAATATTTTAAAACAAATAAACACACGCTTGTCAAAATTCTTCAAAAAGTGATATCAATTCCTTTCCGTCAATTATTCTCAGCATTGTTGATTGATGCTGTGCGGTTAGCGCCGTTGTGCAAACTGAATCCAGCCGTTCATTGTTTCCTATCTTTTCTTCAAAACCAATTAAGCCCAACGTCTACAATACACCTTTTTGTAAGAAGGCTGCTTATTTTATACACGGCCAAAAAATTACCATAAGCCGGATTTTTGTACAGATTTGGAACACAAGTCATGTGTTGGGAATCTTCTTTGCATTTGTGACAGATTTTCCACCTGAGACGATTTGGCGCGTGGTAATGCCGCGGTTACATTGAACTAGACGACCAAATTTAACTGTCACATTCTCGACTCTGTTTTATTGGGACGTTAGTTTCAACCAAAATTGCCTGCTATTTGCGCAACAAACAAGGCTCGACTCTCACAAACTGGAAATTCAACAAGAACCTTGTCAACAGATTTTCTCGGCCACGGACAACACAGAGTCGGTAGCGTCCAACTGTGAACGACCAACTCAAAAATTTGCACCATGTCTCAGGGAAATCTAACTTCGACCGGTCTACTTTGGGTTTTGTTGTCGTGTTTAAGTGCAATGCTGGCTTGTACGGGATATTATCTACCATACTGGATAGAGGGTACAGTTTATAACACTACGGTCTACATTGGCGTATTTCGTCGTTGTAACTACTTGGTAAAGGGAGCCGACGGTTTGACATACATCGAATCAGCTTGCGGGAAGTATGCGACTTTCCAGGACATCCCTTCGGAGGCATGGAAAGCAAGTACAGTCATGATAGGCCTCGGTTGTGGATTTCTACTACTAGTTGGACTCACGGCGGTTTTCTCTTGTTGTTTAAAAGATGTCGTTACAAAAACCTCCGCTCGCGTCGGCGGTGTTGTGCAGTTTTTGTCGGGTAAGTAAATTCTTTGGCCTTTTTAAAATACAACAAACATTGCTGCGTAAAACACATTAAGCAACACGTTTAATTAAATTACAGGTCTGTTGAAGTACTTAGGACACACTTCTTTAACACCTTCCATGTTTACATAAAGAGTGTTTCATTTTATTGCAGTGACTTCGTTCATTCAGTAATTCGCTAAATCAAACCCAAGCCGCTAAAATGTGTATTTCATCTCGAGTGTAAGGCAGCACGCGCAATTAATTCGTAAGTTTGTGTCACATTTGAGAGCATCTAGTCAACAACTAAAGAGAACAGAAAAACAATTAACAGTTATAACAACTTTTTACCAGTTTATTGACGTGTCTGAAATGCCAAGACTTTGGTCTTTGGCTTTTAGCCTCAGAACATAGCTGTCATTGAGATATTATTAGGTCCGCTGTTTTGCGGTTTTAATTGAAAAAGGCGTTTGAAAACGAAAAGCACAAATGCTTGACATATCCGCCTTGTCCAGAGGGTTCAGTTCTGAGGTCATTTCAACGGTTTAATTCTCTCACAAATAGTTCGAGCTTACTTGCTAAGAAGGCGATGTTGTAGTCCGATTTAAGGTAACATATACTATTTTGCAACATGGGGTATCACAGATAAGTGGATTTCTTCCAAGAAGAAACAGATAATTTCTGACATGTAATCTTTTAAGACACGATAAATATGTGCACACACAAGTGTTCCATTCAATCACTTTAGCGCTGAATTTATAATAGCCCAACCGCGCTGAAATAACGCATCGTTTGACTTAAGGTTTTGATGCATCGGGTTAACCCAAATGTAGAGTCCCAAATAACCGTATTTGTTGACCCATTTTTTAGCTAATTATACACGGGAATGAGATTTAATTGTTATACGTAAATCCTAATCAATGCTTTTGCCGACATCAACAAAGTCGTGGGGTCGGAAACCAATTAAGTTCTTTCAAAAGAATTCAAAGCCTTCGAGGCTTTTTGTCCGGATGTTTAGATATCACAAGAGTACGTAAAACTGTGAGTGCGAGTGTTGCCGAGAAATTGTTAATATCATATCAAGAAGACGCTGTAACTGACATATATGAAGTGGTACTACATTACAGACAACAACTACATGTCACTTGGCATGTTATTCAATACTTGGTTGTTTTAAAACTCTGTGTAGTAATTCCCAGCACAACTGCCATACATTTTCCTCTATGAAATAACGAAGATGGTACCTTACGAGCCTGGAAAATTTGTGAAAGATGAATTTTTCGGCCCCGTCACAGGGAAAATCGGTGAAGGAAATCAGAGAGGCCCTATAAGGGGTTTTAGGGATACGGGATATTTGCGGAAAAAAATATAGGGATACGGGATATTCAGACCCCCCCCCCCCCCCCCCGAGCCTACGACCTTCCAATTACTAATTCGGACGCTTTACCACTGAGCTATAGGAGACTCGTGGTAGCAAAGCCATTAAACTAGGTTCATAAGACAAACATCCTGCCAGTATTGCTAGGATTCGAATGTCAAAGTGGAAGGGTTGTTACTAATTAACATGGTCAATTTTGAACCTAGAAAATTTGTGAAAAAAGTCCTTGTCGTTGCTGTCGCAAGTAAAGCAAATCCGAGATCTCATGACCGATTACTAGTTCGGACTTTCTACCACTGAGCTACAGCTGAGACTCGTTCCTTATAATGTGTTAACTTGCAGAAATTGGTGCTAGATCGTTACATTTTCCTTGAGTAAATGGTTTTCTAAATTTTCGACAACTGCTTATTTGACGGTGTACTAATACTGGAGGGAGAGATTGCGTATTGACAGGTAATGGGCTCCTGGTATTGATCATTTCTGGGAGTGAATAACCTCTAGACTGTCTGCGGCTGACAATGCTATTTGAGTAGCTAGTGCTGACATGCACATAATTTGTTTACGTAAAACAGCTCGGAGAGATGGGTCATCCAACGCTTTCCTGTATAAATGATTCTGTTTCTTTAAGCAATAAACCGCAGTTTCCATGTGTTTACCGGCGTAGTAAACCATGCGAGATGTTGGGAGGACACAAGGAGAGCTGGTAAATCACGAGGCGCGGGCTGTTTCTCTTTTCTATGGGTTTACCGGCACATTAACCTTTAGGTTTTAGACCAATCAGCGCGCATGTAGTGTCTGAGTTATTTTATAAAAAAGTACCAATATAACTGGAAAAATTTCAACGTGCTGATTGGCCGAGAACACATCTATTAATCCCAAATAGCGCAGAAAGTTGATGAAATTGAGTGCAAAAACGTGCATTCATAATCAATTGCTTTCGAGGACAATTTGAAATAAATAAGCACTCGCAAACAACGAATGACACCCGCCCTACAGGCTCGTGCAGTTTATTTAGTCTTCGAAAATTCACTTGCGCTTGTTTACTCCAAATTGCACTGGTGGTGCGTCGGGACAAAATTAAAACACAAGAAATGGCCTTAACAATTGGGTTGACATGACGTAAGTTCTTATCGTATCTTTGATAAACCCATTTTAAAAATCTTTTAACAACTAAATATACTTTTAGAAATTGTTCAAACGGCATAGATCTGTTTCTGATTAACCTGCCATCAACTGAGGTTCTTCTTCACATTTACCACTGAAAAAATTTGCTAGAATCCCCTTGATTGACACCAATCATATAATGGATACAATTGTTTCTATTATGTTTTTTTTTTATTGGCTGCCAGTCCGAAATTGATGGGTTTAATCAACGATAACTGTCTTTGAAGGCACCTAAGGGACTGTTTTAAATCGAACGGTTCTTTATTACCGGCCTGTGTAGCTACTTTGCGCGTAATATCACTAGGCCTTGAAAATGCTTCAGATAAAAAAAAAAATCATCGAAACTGGAACTATTTTCGTCAAAAAAAATTATCGTTATGTCGTTTATCAAGTGTACATGATTTTCTCGCCCTAAGCGTTTGGAGTGCCGCTTTGTGAAGATATAAAACCTTGCCTCGAGCATCAAATCGCTGTTTAATTGCTGGTTAAGCTGTCAGGAAGTTTCAGCAATTTTGGATTATTTAAGTTAATTAAAATCCCGTTAAAATAACCGAGATCACATCCGGCCGAACTGTTCAAAACACTGCTGTCTTTCTCCCTTTTATAATTCACTGCCGGTTTTCACCGGTCAAGTCTTCCAGTTTTCGGCTGATCAAGTAATTTTAAAATAAAGTGTAGTGCCTTTATGACTATGGTGATCAAACACGAAAATTTTTACAGAAAAATAAATTCATAACGTCAAGAAACCGTGTAATGATATTAACAGACAGACTGTCTACGCAAACAATGACAACTGTAGTGAGAATATGGGCTTCACGAGTTGCGCATTTTCAGTACGACCTCTGTAACAGAATAAATGTGGGATTCTGATTTAGAGAATACGGTAACAAGACAAAGCAAAACTCGCTGAAATCGCTCTGAAATGGCCAAAAATGTCACGGGCACGCAGTAAATTGGCTAATGGAGTACTGATGATAGGATTATGGGGATCCTGGCACATTTTCATTACGATTTCATTTCGATTTCATTTTAAGCACAGTGCTAGCAAATTTGGTGGATAGTATACAAAGCTTATGTGAAATTGCCAGCAGGTGGGCCGACAGGCGGAGCGAGCCTAGCGAGCGGAGGGCGAATTTGCCCTTGAGGTAAAGTCTATGCAAAGTCTCAGTCAAGCGAGGGTGGGTACCCCTCTGTGAAATTGTTAAGTTTATGATAATGATACAAATCTGGCACAAAAACTATTTTGAAATTGGAGATGGTTGGGATCTGGCACATTTTATGAAACTGATACTAAGCCTATGTGAAACCCCCCTCAGAAATTTGATGATGAGGATCTGGCACATTCGAAAAAAATGATTTTCAAAAGAAATAAAATACCTATTTAAAAAGAAGAATCATTACACAAAATGGAACAAGAATTACGGAGATTAAATGTACCGCAACTAAAATTTATTGCAAAAGAGTTGAAAATTATAGGAAGGACTAGAATGTTTAAGGATAATTTAATTAATGAGTTGGAAAAATTTTCAGATGAGGATATTGATAAGTTAATTACAAAAGCTATTATGATGTATAATTATCCCTGCGTACATGGAATTAAAAAATATTTTTGTAAAGAATGCGGTGGGTCACAAATATGTACTCATGAAAAAATAAAGTACCAATGTAAAGAATGCGGCGGATCACAAATATGCATACATAGGAAAAGAAAATCTTACTGCGTATTATGTGATGGGTCACAAATATGTTTTCACAATTATCAAAAAAGTTTTTGTAAAGAATGCGGTGGATCACAAATATGCGTTCATAATAAACAAAAGTATCATTGCAAAGAATGTTGAAAATTGTGTTATTAAACCCTTATTTTGGTTTCATAACAGAAGAACTTAACGAAATAGATATTTTTAAAAATGAATTTTAATTTAAAAGATAAAATAAAAAATAAAAGATGGAAGGTCTAACAATTCAAGAATTTATTGAAAATGGCACACTTAAATTTAAGTATTTTAATGAAAAAGAATTGGAAATTGATGATTTCATTGATTCAATGAATAAGGATTTGTTAAAAGTAATATCAAAAAATTATGGTTTTTTAGATAAAGATAGTCCGGCCGATATTAAAATTATATATTTTGGTAAGAACGATGGCGAAATGTTTATCTACTATTGGGAAGATGATGAAATAGATTTTGATAAGGGCCTTATATTATTTGATGAAATTTCTGAGTTATTAATAGATAAAGCAAATGCTAGTTATGAAAGGTATAAAGAACAAAAATATTTTAGGGGTATTTATAATGATGAAGATGATGATGATGATGAAGATGATGATTATTATGCAAATAGTATGAATGATTTTATTATTGATTCGATTAAAATCACATTATACAAAGATGCCCATAAGGTATTACACAAAAAGAAATTTTATAATGATTTGCATAATGATTTAATGGCCGTAGCATGGCACCCATATAGATATTTAGATTGGTGTATCGATTTTGAGGAATTAAGAGATTTGAAAGAACGTTGGGGTGAATAAGATTAATATTATCTAATTATGTTATATAACTAAAGTAATAGTTACATAACAAAAAATTTATCTAAATCTTAAACTAAAAGTTATGGGAGAACCCCCAAGATCAAGTTTTTTCCATTCATTGTCTAAGATAGTTAAATCGAAGTGGTTTATGGGACTCTCGTATTTTTGAACCAGTATTGTCGGGTAATCCTTTGAGGGTATGTTCGCGAGTAGGTGTGATGGTGTAAGTTTCACAAGTTCAGCATTTTTGGTTTTGTTCAAATATGAAGACTTATTATCCACTATACTGCACATAAGTCTTAATGGCTCTTTAATATTTATATTTATGGGATATATTTTACGGGGATTTATAATTTCTGGCAAACCCAAATAAATTTGCAAATCTCTAGTAAGTTTAATGTTATAATTCTTATTTGAAAATAGATACCCGACATTATTATTCCCATTTATTGTTAACTTTAGATTATCCGTATAATTATGAAAAATTGACTGAATATCAACCAACGAATATGTGCCCGGCGGAAACCTTAAAACGTACCCCTGTTTTTCATCAGTTAACGCCTGTTGGCTCTTGAAATTAATCAATCTTTTGGTTTGCATATTACAATCCAGAAGCTGTATCTCCCGAATATTTTTCAGCGGTGGATCTAAATAAATCCTACTTTCCGGCTCACACATTGTAATACTTAGCATTTTGTTTTGATTACACCATGTTCATCTTTAGATTTATATAATCAAAACATTATCGAAATAAAAACCAGGATAATAATCCTCCGGTAAGAATTAAAACAATAAGATTATTTTGATGAGAAGATTTTTCTATATTACTAACTTCTTCTTCATTGCCCGTTTTATCGTTTTCACTTAATTTAGATTTCATTGGTTGTGGATTGGTATTTAATAAAACCTTTGATGTTCCTAAACTATTAGGTATTCCGACATTTTTTGTTTCGACATTTATTGAATTATTTTTCCCAAATTTCATATCTTCTGTAGCTATTTTCAGATTATTATTGTACCCAACCACACTTTCTGTATTTATAATTAAATTACTTGGCATCAACCAAACTCCTGGAGCTACTGCTAAATTAAGCCTTAATTTAGTTTCCTGTACAGATTTTTGGTAATTTTGAATGGATTTAGAAATATCATTTTCTACCACACTACTTTCAAATAATGCTTTGAATTCATCTTGCGTTTCGATTGCCCCGCCGCCATTACCCACAATAGAATTTCTTGTATTAACTTGTGCCCCTAATATACAATAAACAAAAGCCTCAACTGATCTATTTATTCTCCCCAATCCCGCCTTTGTTAATCCGTGGCCCGATTCTGCTATAAACCAAGCATATTGAAAATCTACAAAATGATCATTTCGTAGCATTGATACTAAATCACCTTTATTTTTTCTTCCGCCATCATCGTAAAATTTATTTTCAATGCTAGGCCAAATATTAGCTTCTGTATCATAACCTCTTATAATCCTGACATTTTGGTATCCCCCGCCCGTTGCTTGTGCGGCTTCGCTCCCAGGAACGCTTCCGGGGTCTGCGTATCCTTTTCCATAATCAATAAATACATCACCAACTCCATGGTTTGCGCCGCCCTTAAATCTAAAATCAGCTAAAGGCTTATTCCACCCTTTAAAATCTTGATTATTACTTAATCCAAATTCTGCGCACAATCTATTATAAGCATTTTTGTCGTATTGATTATTTTTTAAGGAAAAAGTTTGTTCGCCGGGTACTGGAACTTTCAATTCATTTATTATTCTTCTTATTGTAAAGTAAATGTGAAATACAAAAAAACTTTTAATAACTTTCGGGTAACTAAAAATATCACTTAAACTTACACCGCATCCAGACGTTGCGCACCAAACCGCCATGTTTAATTGTTGCGGCCAGTGCTTAATATTTGGTTTACTTAACCAAGCTCTGGCTTCTTTTCCACTAGTAAACCCCACAGTTTGATTTTTAAAAACATTTATCATTTCTGCGGCGAAATGATCTTTTTCTGAAACATATATATTTTGATTGGTTAATAATTTTGTTACATTAAGAGCAAATTCATTGAATTTAATCCCAGGTATTGGATATGTTTGTTTTGTAAATTTTAAACTTTTGGGAAATGAACTTGTCTTTACTTTATTTTCAATCCCCAAATCTTCCCATAATAATGTTTTCAAATTATTAGAAAGATTTTCTGTCCAAGTTTTTTCAGAAGGATCGTCATTTGACATAATTGTTGTCCCATTGACTTTCCATTCAATGTATCCCCCGAATGCATCATTCACAAATGTAAATTTTTCCAAGTTAGCTTTTGGGTACCTAGTTTTGAAATCATCCAATAACATCTTATTCTTTGTTTTCCAATTTTTCTGATCTTTAGATTAAGAATAAGATGTAAAATCAATTAACCTCTTTTCTAATGCCCGCAAAACAATTACAACCCACATCAGTTCTTTCAAAAGAAATTTTTAACCAGCCGGATTGGTTAATTCTTTTAATAGATCTTCTCGAACTTTCTTCCTTATCATACTCATGTTGAAGTTTTTTTCTGAATCTTTTCTGAATTTTTGACGTATTTCTTGTTTCAGTTTTTGAAACTTTTCCAATTCCGCTAAAATTATGGAAAATTCTTGATCGGATATAACATTATCTTTCAAAGCTTTTGAGACTAAATCGTTAATTGTGTTTAATTTTGATTTTGCAATTGCAACGGTTTGTTCGTGTTTACTAACTTTACCAGAAAGATTTTTAGTGGCAAAACCAAATACAATTGAGAAAACCCCAAAAACACCTCCAACCACACCCAAAGGCACACCAACTATAGCACCTAAACCTGTGAGAGAAGTTCCTAATCCGCTCGCTGATAGAAGAACTGAAATAAATCCGCCAGAAACACTAATTTTTGTGCATATTCCTCTTGCTCTATTATATTTTTTCCTCACTTCTTCGTAATGTTTAATTTCCTTTTCTAGATTTTGCAATACCTCACTAGATTTTTGTAGTCTGAAATTAATTGTACTATCTCCGCTTTGTGTTTGGAAATTATTATTAGGTATTTGAGGATAAATTCCATTGTATTCACCCATATTGTATTTTACTGATCAGTGTGATATCTTTAGACCTCTTTGAGGAAATCTACTTTCTCTTCCTTTTTATACTTTCCACAAAATATAGAACTACCGCCATTATCAAAAGCCAAGCATTCTCACCTAAAAATCCAATAACCTGGCCTGCGGTTTTGAAAAGAAAGCTAACTATTGCGCCAACCATTCCTGGCAATATTTCACCCAGTTTTTTTCCAAGAGTTTTCAAACCATTTCCCACCCCTTTCCCCAAAGTAGATAAACCCTTTGAAAGATTAGAAACTATTACCCCAATGATTACGCCTACCGCACTTAGAACAGCAAAAACTGTAAAACCATACTTTTTGAAGATATACTTTAGTTTTTCCCGTAAAGGTAAATTTTTAATTATTTCATCTTTTCGACCCTCAATATCTGATAATTGTTCTTCACTAGAAATTGTTTTATTACTAAGTCGTTCTTTTAATTTATCAATCTCTGATTTTAATCGCTCATTGCTTTGTTTTAATTTTGATTCATTTGATTTACCCTTCTTATATTTGTCTATTTCTTCTTTGTATAATTTTACCTCTTCCAAAAGTTTTTCCGCTTGTATTTTTAATTCCACATTCTGTTTTACGGTTTGATCGAAAAGGCTTTTATTTTCTGCTTTTTGTACTTGTTGCCTCTCAATGAATTCCCTAAGTTCTTTTTCTCTTTCCACATATCGTTCAATCTCCAGCGGATATACTTCTGCTGTTGCTTTAAACCCATGCAATGCATTATCTAATTCCTTATTTTTCTCAATGGTTTTCCTCAATTCTAACTGAGAATTATTATATTTTTCCAACATGCTTTCATAATCTGCACCAAGAGCTTTTCTAAATGTTTTTGGCAAATTTTCTGTGTTACGAACGTCATTTTCATCAACTAATGTATGCCACACATTATTACGGGCGGTACTTAATTGTCCTTCTATACTTCCATTTTCTCCAAATCGAACATTAAATGAGCTTTCATTTGGCTCGTAATCTGGGTAATATCGTTTGAGTTCTTGCCTAGCTTCTCTCATTCTATCATATCCCTCATCTCTTTCTCCCAGGTTCATTCTTTCTGGCGGTTTTTCCCATTGGGTCCTGTCTCTTGATTGGTTATAATCATCATAACCAGGGTAATCTCGTTCAAGGGATGTAGATGTGTTTGTGGTTTGGAAAGTTGTATCATCCCAATCATAATCATCATCATCATCAGTTCCTTTTGGAAAATCTTCCATTGGTATTTCTTCTGCCATGATTTTTACTCATCTGTATGAAATCTTTTAGATCTACTAGAGCTTATTAAAAGATAAAAAATTTGATTTAAAAGATAAAAAGAATAAATAAAAAGAAATAAAATGAGCAAAGAAGAAGAACAAAAATATCATACTAATACAATTAGTAATATTGATTTAGTAAAAGCCGGTAAAAAATTTGGAATAAATATGAGCCCTCAAGATGCTTGTAAAATTTTAAGTGAAATGAAAAGAGAACTTGATTCAGGTAGAGACTTTGAAGAATATAAAAGAGAAATTAGAGCAAAAGTAACTGAAAAATATGGAATAGAAAATGATAATAGTATTAGTGATGAAGAAATGACGAAAAAAATAGCTTCGAAAATAAATAAAAAATAAATCATTTATGTTATATAACTTATTTTGACTAATGAATTACAAGTTATATAATAATTTATAATATTTTACTTACTGCGTAACCTAAACCTAACATTCCAGCTCCGACATATACCATTTCCCCAGTCTTTTGGCCATCGCTTGGTTTGTAATAATCAGAGAATTTTGGTTCAGTCATTTTGCCGTACAATTCAAAAGCCTGATTTGTAGTCGAAATATTTTTTGTTGCTTGATATTTTTCATCTTTTTTCTTCATTTTCCAATCAAGCATTTTTTGTCTTTTTTCCTGATATGCTTCGTAATCTATTTGATATTTTTCCATTGCTTTATCGTGCCGTATTTTTTCTGTATCCGCATTGCGCCCAGATAAATATTTTGCAAGAATATTTCCTCCGGTAAATGCTGTTGCATTCAATACCGCCCCTATCGCCATCATTGCTAATGTCGCCATAATTTTATTTTGGTAAAATCTTTTGTTCCTCTAAATAGGTTTTTAGATACATGCTTCCGGATAGTACAGCAACCCATTTTGCGTAATTTGTAATACTTGTGGATGGGTCGCTCAAAAATGATTCTTTCATTACCTTTTTGGCTACATACCCAACCCCGGCCCCTAATCCGATAAGCACCGCTGAATCAGTTACAGTTTTCACAAGTTTGTTTTCGGTTGACATGATTTTTTACTACGTTAGTAAGAAATCTTTAGATTACTTTTTGGGATTATTCCATTCCTAAAGATTTTGGAGTTAGATGCAATGGAATTTTTGAAGGTTGGGGTATTTGAGGAACTTGTGATAAATCAGCTATCCTATTAGAATATCGGGCGGAGCCGGATTCAACCCTTGCTTTTTCCTTATATCTCATAAAAAGATCAAATGCTGTAAACCCCAATCCAATAACGGATAAAACAGTAGTAAAAGATAACTCTGGTAGCCATGATTTGGCTTCTCGGTGATTTGATTCATCATTTTGCTCTGTGTCCTGCAGGGTCTCTTCTCGTTTCATCTCCCTAGCTAATGCTTCTTTTGCTTTTTTATTATATTCAGCTAATTTCTTACCAGCTGCGACTTTTTTAGGATCTTTCTCCCTCTTTTTAGTATCTTTATTTTCAGGTGTTGGATCAGCAGTTATTTGATCTACTTCAGATTGTTCAGACATTGTTATTTAGATGCTACACATAAGTTTTTAGATCTGTTTAATATACTGTATCAACGCCTTCAGTAGATTGCTTAGTTTCCTGATTAGTTGTGCCACCATTAACTGGTTCTTCTCTTGAAAATTGTTGGTTTTTGTTGAATTTAACGTGTTTAGCTACTTGAAATAGCCCGCTAGCAAGTGCTGCCAGCCTTCCTGCTTTCAACGCCAAGAGCCCAACAACGTTTGTTAATTCTCGATTTACCAAATCATCATTCTTCAAATCATTGCAAAGAGATTCTATATCATCAACCGGAACTAAATAAGAAATAAGTTTTGAAACTAATTGAAGGGATGAATCTACTAATCCCCCATTAATTTTCTTACCCATTACTGCTTGATAACGATTAAAATACTTTTCAACATCTTTTGCAGATAATTTCTTTATATCACCCAGACTCATTTCAGCCCCCAAATATTCCTTTGTTGTTCCCAAGGCGGCGAGAATGGCAAGTGATTCTTGTTTTATTTCAAGATCACCATTATCTTTTACCGTTTCTCCATTAGGTTGGTCGGTATTTTCTTTAATATAATCTTCCGGCCCTGCCGGGGAGAGCTTCGCTCGATCAACGTTTGTCATATTTGTTAAATCACTTCGGGAATCTCTAAATAGCAATTAAATGGATATCTCAAACTCAAACACAACCTAGAATATTTTTCAGTTTTCAGGAGTTTTACAAACTTTTTACCTATTTCATTATCCAAATCTCCGCCATAATCCTCAAAAAACATTTTCATACCTTTCTGGGAAGGATTATGAAAAGTAACAACGCAAGCTATATTTTCCCGGAATGGTTTTGCTATTGAAGTTAATTGCTGAGTTAAAACCCACATTGATAAACCATGATGCCTTCCTGAAAATGCTAAATCTATAAATTTATTGGATCTTTTCTTCAGATCTGAGGAAACAGCGCAATCATCTAGAATTATTAATGTATTCGTACCAGAGAATAAAATTTGACAATCATTTAACAATTCATTGATCTCATCTGAATTACTTGCATCTGGCGATAATACATAGAAATGTTTATCTCCTCGGGCAAAATTATTATAGGTTTTATTTTTAGAATAAGTCGGACAAATTAACACAATATATTCAAAAACTTTCCGGAAAGGGCCTCGGAGCTGATCAATTAGGTACTTTGTTTTTCCGCAATTTGTTGGTCCTGTTATAATACAATGGAAAGGGATTTTATCTCGTAAATCTTCCATGATTTTTTGTATCATAACATTATGTTTTTAAATTATCAGGTTCTTCCCTTTGGTCCGCGAAGCGGGGAGGCGTGTAAGCGCCGATCAGTACTTAATTGATCTCAAACTTGAATTCATAATCTCCATCATTGCATCCGCTACGACGAACATATGACAAGTTACGGTTCCAGTTCCTCCTTGTTTCCTTTTAATTTCTACTTTTACACCGTCATGCGTATTATTTAGAGCAAGTCCGCCGCCATGAATACCATTATCTGGATGAGTTCTAGTATCAACCCAAAGAGCAAACTTATCCGCGTAAAATTCTTTTTCTTTCAATGAAATTTGTAAACCATCATCCCTATGAAATCTTTTTTTCACGGATTCCCAAAGATCGGACGGAATCATTCCCCTAGAGTATATTCTATTTGGTACGCCATCAACATCAATTTCAACGGAAGATATACCCGGATTATAAAAATTTTCAGAATCCCTTGCTCCTGCAGCTTGAGGTATTAAAAACAAAAACAATATTCCTGTCATTGATCTTCTCGGTAAATTAATATGCTGATTAATAACACCGTCACCGCCAATGGAAAATGTAAAAGTTTTATGCAGAGTAATATTTTCATAAAAGAATCCTTTGCCAACTTGATAAGCTGCTTGTGCCTCACGAGCTAAGTATTCGCTAGAAATTGAAGAATATTCTAACTCTAAGTTTTTGATTGAATATGAGGGTGCTTTAGTTGTATCAGAATAAATAAGAATATTAGCGATTGGGGCAAGCGTAATCTCAAATATAAGATGATTTTCCAACGCTTTCGGATAAAAAACACCATGATCATTTAGAATAGGATGATTTATTGGTATTCTATACTTTGAACCATGAACATTAGCGAGAGCAACTTCTTTTACATCTTGTGTTTTTGCATCCCCAGATTTTGTTCTAAGTTTTCTGATATTTAACGAAGAAATGCCTTGTTTTAATCTATCTTCAAGCTCTTCTTCGGTTAAGAATAAATCATGGTATGTTTGAAATAAATCATATCTTTGAGTATCTTGCAATGTTTCTCCTCCAAAAAGAACTTTTAGTCTGGTTACAAGATTACGACCCAAATTATTCACAACTGTGTTATTAGCATGGCCCTCGACATCCAAATCAAAAAGAAGAGATACGCTTCCGGGCACAATCACCAAATTCTCGGCTAGTTTTGGAATATTTATATATAATGTTTCTCCGGGACTGGCTGTGGACGGATTTAGAGTAATTCGATTCAATGTTGATTCTGCTTTTAAACCAAAGGGTTCCTTGGGAATTCTGTTTGGATTAATTTTTTCAGACGTCATTGTAATTTTATAAGATACTTTAGTTAACCTTTAAACCTTTTCTAACTTAGAAATATGTTTTAATAAACCCTCTCTCGCCTCAGGAATTAAAATCATAATATTAAAAATTTGGTCGCCGTCTTCCATATATAGAATTTTTTTTCTAATAATTTTTTTCATAATGTTGATTTGGTATTCGGTAAATTTCATTTCTTCTTCCTCCTCTACCATTTGATTTATAAGATAATTGTTTATTTTTAAATGAACAACGAAAATATGCTCACAAAAATATATTATTCCGCTGAAGGATATTGGAAAGGATATTCTGCAATTCCAAAATTAGCTGTGAAGGCTAGAGTAAGTGAAAATGAGGCAAAACAATGGTTAGAGAAACAGGCAATATGGCAAATCTATCTACCTGCCCCAAAGTATATACCTAGGCCTCATTGGACTTTGGATAAACCAAATCATATTCACCAAGCAGATTTATTATTTTTACCGCATGATAGAGTTGGAAGAAAAACATATAAATATGCGTTAGTTTTGGTTGATATCGCCTCGAGATATAAAGATGCTGAGCCATTAACCTCAAAAGAAAGTCGGGAGATATCAGAAGCTTTTACAAAAATATATTCTAGAAGATTAAAATACCCCGAAACATTAATGGTTGATCCGGGGAAAGAATTTATGGGCGAAGTTAGTAAACTCATGAATTACCATAATGTGAAAATACGGAGAAGTGAAGCTGGTAATCATAGAGCCCAAGCGTTTGTGGAAAACGCAAACAGAGTATTAGGAGAAAGATTATTTAGCCATCAATATGCGCAAGAAATGATCAGTGATTCCCGATCAAGGGTATGGGTGAAAAGATTACCAGCTATTCTAAAAACTTTGAATAATACAAAAACGAGAATAACCGGTAAAGAGCCTGATGATGCTATAAAACAGAAAGAGGTTGATATTAAACCCAAAAATTATCGGCGGGTTGTTGGGCTTGATGAAGTTAGATTGCCGCCAATGGTTAAAGTTAGATATCTATTATTTCCCGGTGAACTTGAAGGAGGAGAACGAAGAAGGGCCACAGATCCTATTTGGAGTCTCAAAGTTTATGATATTTCAAAAAGTATGATTACTCCTAATCAGCCCGTTTTATATTATTTAACTAACGGGCCTAGACGAGGTTTTGTAAGGGAAGAATTACAAGTTATACCTTATGATACACAATTACCGCCTGATTCTGTTTTGGTGAGATAATGCCCATATGGCAGAGTATGTATTCCATCTTTACAAATTATTCTCTTATCATCATCGGCTGATAGTGCAACTTTATTGACAGTTTCAGTATAAACAAAATGTTTGTAACTTCTTATTACTTGCATCTCCCTCATCTGCTTTACTTTACTATCCAAACATTCCTTGTAATCATTAAAGCTTATTGTCTTTTTTACTACTGATGACTTTACCCCCTTGTCCTTTTTTATCTCTTCACCCCCATCCAACCTGTACGAGTAAAGCTTGGCTCGTAAGCCAACAAATTCGGTGATAATTTTTCCGCCGGCCTCATCTTTAAACTTACCAATTACTTTTTTGTTTTTGTCAGTCCAAATACCCGATCCATGTTTTTTAGGAAAATTACTTGTATCAAACCTTTCCATCACATCTGGGGCAATATCCTTATAGAAATCCTCGGTTTCTATATCATATACAAGACTATCTGTATCTGTCATAAGTAATTTAGCTTTTTCGCCATACTTTGGTTTAATATAATTATAATGAAAGTCATACATCATTGCTTTACTTATATCTAAAATACACATTCCTAAGTAAATAGGTTTGTTGTATTTTATATGTGTTTTATTCATATGTACTACCATAAGATTTTCAGAAAAAATAGTACGGTGATTATAGTTTGCTTTTGTTATTAATTTTCTTGCTTCTTTCTCATTAGTAACCAATCTTATATCAACCCTTTTTCTAAGATTTTCCATTGTTTTACCAAATACAGAGTTGTTCATGAGTTTGAAGAAATCTTTTTCAAAATCATTCTTTGCTTCGGCCCTGCATTTAGTATTCAAATCTATGTAAGATTTTAACCATTTTGACTCTTCAAATTTAATTCCTCTATGAATCTTTGTTACTTCTAATCCTAGACTTTCATAAAGTTTTAATGTTTCATGATGAACAACATAATTTTTCTTATTGTTAAGATTTGGTATTAGTTTCTCAGCCCTATTTACCTTAATTCTTTCCGGAGCAATCGGATAGTCACTATGTAAATCATGAAGATGTCGAGGATATTTTAAATCAACCTCTAATATACATGGTATATTTCTCCAATTTGTTTTCTCATTTTCACTCATCCATTTTAAACCATGAGTTGGTAAAGCTTCACTCATTGCCCCGCCATATAAATTGTTTGCGTCGAGATATTCTATATAATTTGCTACCATTTTAGGGTCATATTCTTTCATGTATTTATTGTTAGCTTTAGCATATCTGTTTGATATCTGTGATATACCCCCTCTAACACCTTTCTCAATCATAATTAGCATATCAATGTCATTTATCATCTCTAATTGAACCTTAGTTTTTTTCAACATAGCATCCCAAGCAAGCCCTGGCGCTGTATAATACCAAGCAGGATCTAATCTATAGGTATTTTGACAAACATCTCTAAAGTTTTCAAATACATCAGCTAATAATAACACATCAGACTTGAGATATAGATCAAGGTAATCTCGCATTGTTTTCATATTAAATGTTTCCCATACCTTTTTAGCATGTTCATAATCTTCATCTGAAATATCTTCGCCTCTAAGTTTTGAGTAAAACTCTTTCTTCGGCGGAAGTTGGGTTTCGTTTAATTTATCAAAATCATCAAGCCAATCATAAGGGAATACTCCCTTTCTCATTAATAACTTTAATTCTTCACCTTAAAAATACTTTGTAGTTTCATGTAGGTTTTTATCTGACGGATTAAGACACCTCCCTTTTATTTCACCTTTACAAACGCCGCACTTCCCGCATTTAGTAAGATTGCCAGACAAATTATCAAGGCTGGATGGCATAAATTTTAATGAATCTATGAACCTGATATCTCTGATAACATCTTTCATCTCCCCGCTTTTTTTATCTTTGAAGGCATCAACCACAATCTCTTTTGAGAAAGAAATATACTTTTCCTCATTATTAGGTATAAGTTTTATTTTACCTTCTGTTTTTGCAAGATTATTAATAAATAGATGAGAATCATATCCTGATAAATTGTGAATTATAACGGGGAAGAATTTTGGGATCTTATAATTTAAATTGCATTCCTTATGTGCTGCACCTCTGTAATTTCCTGTAAGATGGCAATGATCTATTACCTTATCTTTGCCCAATTCTTTCTCACAGATATGGCAATGAGTTGCGTTTTCATAGTTTATTTTTTCATCTTCAGTCATATTCTTCTTATTAAACTTTTTGAATCTTTTTACATTATAACTAATGCATTTTTTATAAATTTCCTTAAATTCTTTCTCTAGATATTCCACAAATTTCTGTGCAACATCATCTTCGGGTGATTCAGCAGTATATCTATAAAATCGGGATTTGCATATTTTTTCATTAAAACTCTTAATATAACATCCGAAGGCGACCGGTTTGTGAGCTTGATATTTATTAGTGTAACTCTTATTTTTATCAAGCAGACCCATTTGTTTTATTTTGTTCAAAACACACTCAAAGTCAGCGAATGCCACAAAAGGCACTCTCATTTTTTTCACAAAATTTCTAAAAGAAAGAAAACATGGGCTGCCATCTTCATTTTTTAGCATATCAATCCTTACTTCATTGTACAAAAAACAATATCCTTCATGCTTTTCTAATGATCTTTTTAAGTGAAAATGGCTAAAACAATTATCACAAAAGTACAACTTACATTTGCGATTAGTAACTTGCCTGCGTATAAGTGCGGCAACATTCTTTATTAAAACGAAGTGTTTTTTTGGTTCTTCATCTTCGGTTTCTTCTGTTAATAAAAGTAATCTGATCAATTTAAATCCTCGTTTACTACTTCTTTTTATAGGATAAACCCCTATTTTCTCATCATATCCATATATAGCAATATCATAATCATTTTGGTTTTCAAAATTAACAATATCTTGAATTGCACTTGGAAAATTAATTCCATTCCAATTAAAATTCTTTGATTGTTCTTTCAATTCTTTAGTTATTCTTTGTGGATTTTTATCGGTTGGATAAACTGCTCGTGTTACACACCACTTGAAACATTCATCATCATTATAATTCTGTGGATTAATAATCGCATTCCTATTTAACAATTCTTTTGGTAATGGAATATAAGATCCACCCAAAAGCGGAACAAAACGATCTATGAATATGTCAAAAAATAGTATGCGATAGAATGTCCAACCAGATCCATAATTCATAAAATTTTCAAATAATACAAGTTGTTGATTTGTTAATCTATCAAATAATTCTGATAAATCTGTTGCCTCAAGAACAATTTCTGATTTTTCAGAAGGAAATGATACTTTACAATATTCAATTTGATCTGTGGTAAGATTTTTTTGCTCAAACATAAATGAAAATATAAATTTAGTCTTCAATGATTTTTTTGATTCAACTCTCTTTCTAATTAAATCCATAACTTTTGGTTTTATTTTATGTAGGAATGTCTTTTCATCATTCTTTTCATTTCCTTCAATCCTATAGCTTATATAATTACCATTAATAGCAGATTCATATTCTCTTGGCGTGAAATCTTCCACATTCTCATTTCTTTTTGTTTTTGGTCTTGCACCCTCCTTCTCGTAATCTCTTTTTGGCGGTTTTATTTCTTTGGGCTTATTTACTTTTTTGTATCTTTCTATAAATTTTTTAGCTAATTCTTCTGTTTTATTTTTTGCTTTTTCTGGAATGTATGGTTTCACAAAATTCCAAAACTTGTTTAATACATTTCCCAAAAAGGGGGTTTGTTTTGTTTTTGGTTTGGGTGGTGATATATATTTATTAATATTTATTCTGGGTTGGTTTGGTGGGGGTGGGCCCGGTGGTGTTCCCGGTCTAATTATATCTGGTGAGCCGGGTGGGGTCCCTGGCATTGGTGGGGGAATATTTAAAGGCGGTAAATTTGGTTGTCTTCTTATCCTAATTGGTGGTGGGTTAGTATTCGGAATTGGAAGAGGTAAATTTGGTTGATTTATTGGTCTCATTGGCATATTACGCAGCTCACCAACAATTCCAGCAATATTATCAACTATTTCACGAATATTATTAGTTATTTCGGGTATATTAATCAATGCCCCAATAAGTTCTGCTTTATTAAACGCCGATCGTCCTCTAATATTATACCATCTAACTAAAGATTTTAGTTGCGGTACATTTAATCTCCGTAATTCTTGTTCCATTTTGTGTAATGATTCTTCTTTTTAAATAGGTATTTTATTTCTTTTGAAAATCATTTTTTTCGAATGTGCCAGATCCTCATCATCAAATTTCTGAGGGGGGTTTCACATAGGCTTAGTATCAGTTTCATAAAATGTGCCAGATCCCAACCATCTCCAATTTCAAAATAGTTTTTGTGCCAGATTTGTATCATTATCATAAACTTAACAATTTCACAGAGGGGTACCCACCCTCGCTTGACTGAGACTTTGCATAGACTTTACCTCAAGGGCAAATTCGCCCTCCGCTCGCTAGGCTCGCTCCGCCTGTCGGCCCACCTGCTGGCAATTTCACATAAGCTTTGTATACTATCCACCAAATTTGCTAGCACTGTGCTTAAAATGAAATCGAAATGAAATCGTAATGAAAATGTGCCAGGATCCCCATAATCCTATCATCAAGTACTGACAAAGTACGCAATTATTATTGGCATTCTTGACTTCTGAATAGCTTTTAAAATTCCCATACAAACCGCAATTATTAGGGGCATTGTTGACTTCTTAGGTTAGAAGGTTAATAGGTTTTGAAATTTCCACACACATGTTACTTATTTTTAGCGGAGCTCCACAGCGGCTCGAAGAGCCGCAGAGCGGAGCCCCATAACTACCGTGCGAGGATAGAAATTGAGAAAACCATGCGTTTGAGTTTTCATGGTCATTGTGACTAGCGGCATGGCTCGCGGGCGCGTGCGCCTAGCGACGACGACGACGACGAACGACGTTGCCCCAACATGGCGGCCATAGTCATCTGGGATATTTAGAAGGTCTTAAACCGAAAGGAGGCTTTGTTTTTCGCGCGCTTTTCGCGGCTTGCCGCGGCTACACAACCTACAGCCAACAGTCTACAGCAGTCTACAATGTTTTGCTGAAGAAACGGATTTTATTCCATAGGTACTGAGATTTACTCCTTATAAATCTGTGTGAGAAAAATAGTCTGTAAAAAACTAGAAGCAATTTGATTGGTTGGACCATTTTCTTCACTAGTGAAAAAAAGTGGTCCGACCAATTCACTGTTCATAGAGGTGGGATCAGTTTTGGCGCCATCAACTCGGCAAAAAGTGAGCAATAACGGCTTCTTCCTCAGCGTCGTCTTTGAGAAATTCTAGGTTTGCAGATACAGCTTCAGTCGAGGACTTCATACAAGATCAAGAAAATAAAAATACGAATAACAAATCCGAACAGCCCGTCGCTTCACTGAAAGAATTCTTGACGTTGAAAGGCGAATCAAGGTCCGTAGAAGAAATTCCTTCAAACGAGCTCAATTCAGTTCATGAGTGAATTTGTCCGGTAGCAGTGGGAAAGAAGGAAAACAAAGATTATGAGCCAAGTTCGCTGCGTTCTCTCTTTCGCAACGGTTATTTGAATAAAAAAGCTACGGATTCAGCATCTCAAAAGAAGTGGTGTTTGAAAAAGCAAGAGCCGCATTAAACTGATCAAAACAAAAAGGTTATTTTTGCATTGTATTTCCCGTACACAAGACATTCCTGAGTCATTCATGAGTCGTTTTAAAACGTTTTTAACTGTCTTTGGTTCTTATACTTCTAGCGACATTTCCAACAGTGTTTAAAGTAGAATTTTCCAGTTCGTGCAATGTTTGTATCATTTTCGAGAAGTAAATTTTGAACGCATTTTTAACTTGACTGTCATGTTTATTCGGTATGCTCCAAAATAAAGCCTGCTAAGTGCGTTTTGCACCTTGTTGTGGTATCTTGATTTTTCTAGCCCAGCGTGATTCATGATCAGTTAGTAGTATTTTGTAAGGAGTAAATCTCAGTACCTAAAAAATAAGCAAATTACTTCATGGTTAGTTCGCCCGTACCATTTTTCTTCACTCGTTGTGAAGAAAAGTAAACTCACTCGTTCGCTGCGCTCACTCGTTCGTTTTCTATTCTTCACAACTCGTGAAGAAAAATCGTCCGCCCTCACTATAAACCATGAAGTAATCTCTATATTCATAGCGGTTTTGGAGGAAAAATTTTCTTCCTACAAGTTTTCAAGCGTTTTTGGAGGGACATAAGCATAAAGCTGAGTGTCTCAGATTTTTCCTTTGTTAAAGAGCTGCCTAGCTGCTTTTGGTGTTGCTTTAAAACTATTATAATTTTGCTGACCAGGTAATGGTTCTTCCGTTGAGTCGCGAGCTAGATGTTTTTTTTTGACGATTTATTTGAGCTATCGAATCTTCTTTAAGTAGTTGCGTACATCAGGCGTATTTAATAACTTTAGTGACAACATTTTCAATGTGTGAGGGTCTGTGTGAGGAGCTCCGCTTTTAGGCTGGCCTAAATCTATTTAATAGACCGTATCAAGAAATGGTCTATTGTTCCGGCCCAACATCACGGATTAAGTATTACACAATAGGCGTTTTGTTGTTGGTAGCGCTGAGGGACTTTTGCCGAAGCTTAACGAAAACCTCGCGACCTATCGGCATGACAATTTGGCTACATTGTGGGGAGTGAGGAGCGTAAATTTGCACTCAAAAGATAAATTACCACTGGGGTACCCTAGAGAACGATTGGCGTTTGTAGTGCGCACGGGTCGGTTGTTTTATATTATACCACCTTCTTAATTTTAGATTTAATCTGCCTGGCTTAATTAATATCCATACTTTGCATGGTGTTTGGCGTAATCGAAAGCCTTCTGAAGAACAGTTGAAAAAAAAAAAGGTTTGCCCTCACGGCTGTTCTAGCAAACATTGTAACTGATCACTGTTCACGATTCCCGCTTTTCGCCTCCACAAACAATAGAAGGCTAGTCACTGTAATTAAGAATTATAGTGGCGTGTGCCTCTCGTGATTGGTCTCCGAAATAGAATTTTATTTTCGTGATCACTGGCGCTGCATGCTACATTTCAACGATTATCGCAATCGCTGTAACACATTAGTCATATCGACCACGTGCTAACTACCTTGAGAGTACAGTATGATCACGATGATTTTCTGCTTCAATACGAAAAACCTTTCAAAGCCTTTGTTTAAACAAAAGCAGTATTTAAATAACAATCTACTGACGCGGGGTAATACAAATCTTTGCCGCTTCAATAGAATCACTTTCGACTAAATCACGCGCTTACAGTATCTGCGACCACTGAGTACTCGAAATGGCTTCCTTAAAAGAACTGCAGCGCATTGATTGGGAGCTCCTTGTTAGACTGTGAGAAGACTTCGAACGGGCCATGTTGATCAGGTCGTCAACACTTGGGCATACATTCTTGTTGAAAACCGCTTGGCAGAAAATGAAGGCCTTGTCATGTTATGAACTATGGGCTCTGGAAACAAAGTTTTCTAAGTGATGTACAAGGGCAAACTAAAACTAATACTAAACTAAAGCTAAACTATTGCTTGTAAGTAGCTTTAAAGAACTGAATTGATGAGTTTTAAACTTGTCTTTTATGTGTTTTAATCAATTGAAGCGGATCGAAGTTTGAATAATTATCTCACACAATTGTTCCTTCATGCCTTTGAAAAGACGCCGCTTGCCTTCTACGTTTTAACCGACCCGGGATTTCAGAGGGAAATGTCATATACCAAGAGATAATAACTATTCTCTCTAGCATTTACTTCACTTCACTTCCATCGTCAACCGTAGTCAATGGAGTGTAAATGACTCCAAGTTTTGTAAAGCAACGCTATTGTTGCTATTCATTTGAATGATGTTAGTTTGCTTTCGAACGCAAGAAACAATCTGGGTTGTTACTCTCTCTCTCTCTCTGCAAATGCTGTAGCCTTCATCCGTTTCATAGATATAAAAACATATAAAAAGAAACCAATTAAAGCCAAGATTTTTTCACTGGTCTTCGAAGAGCGCACCCTTTTATGTTTTCATTAAGGGAGGAGTTTATTTAGCTTATAATTGCAGACTAAGTTCTTAACACAATGGCTGGAGGAGTTTGTAAACTATTCGCTGTTTCAAAGGAGGTTTTCATAGCGCGCGTGCACTATTTACTGTTTGCAGGAGTTGAAAGTTACAAACTAAGATCTTAAGCTGTTTATGGGGCGAAATTGGAATGCTCTAAAATTTGGTTCTGCTTCAGTTTCAAGCAACAACTAATCAAACATTGTCGATCAACCGTTAATGAGAGCAACCATGGTCCCTACCGGGCATCCCACGGTAGCCACTTGCAACGGAAAAATCTTGCACTGCCACCTCCCCTGGGGAAAATTTGTCTTAAGTTCAGTCTTTCCGATGATTTGAATTTCCCGCTCGTATGTTGATCGGAAAGTTCATAAGCTCCCCAAGGCATTTTGAAGCTGTTGCCGCCATTGTCAAAAATCACCATATAAGGTCAAAATTATCACTGAACTAATCACTTAGTAGTCCGCTTTTCTTGATACGTCCTGATCTTGAACTTAGGCCACCTGTAGATATTCATGACTTGATAAGCAGATGGTAAAAGGCCGTCATGATTCAAAATGTGCTTTCATACTCGTAAAGTGTAATTCAATGGCCGTCGTCTTCTTGCATTAGCCTGCAAAGCAGGCGTATTTTGGAGCGCGATCCATGAATTGTTTTCAGGAATAACGTTGTCCTGCCATCTTGGACGTTGAAACTACCAGAGAGTTGGGACGAGTCAAAAACTGGTTTTAAGGGAGAGGCTGATGGGTTTGAAATAGGAGAGGGGGAGGGGGAGGGGACGAAAAAATCTCCTCTCGCCTCCCCGCCCCTCCCCCTTCAATCGCCCCTCCCCCTAAGTCTTTCCCGTTGCTTTTCAAGAAGGCGGCCACGATCAATGTACCTCCGAGTTTTCGTTAAAAAACGCCTGCTCTGCAGGCTATCTTGCATTGGTCCTTGTTTTTGACCTTGAATTTACATTTCTTTATATATCTTCTATGTTCTCCTTTCACGTTACTCCTGAAGTTACTCCTGTCTCCTTCATCTGTGTTTTATTTACATATTTTTTCGAACAACCGCACGCTCATTCGTATCTGACAGAAATCTCTGGGGAAGAGGGGAACCGCACTTTAAATGGAAGTGCCCTCTTAGAAGCGGAAGAAACAAGGTCTAGCTAAGTATCAGAGAGTGAGTAAGTAGGGAACACAACCACACCACCATACCCTCATCCGCAGGATGCATTTTTTTTTTCAAACTTTAATATATTTTTTTCTTCATTGACAGGTTTTCTGCTTGCCATCTCGTGTGGCATCTACCCCTCCGGGTGGGGAAGCGTCGAATTCAAGCAAACATGTGGAGAGGAGGCTAACTTTTACAAACTGGGAAACTGTAAATTTGGTTGGGCATTTTTTGTGTTTGTAGCCGGAACTGCGTTGGCTTTCATCTGCGCGGCTTTGTCGACGAAAGCAGGAAAGAGAAGATCACGACTGTACACGCGTGCTAATGTGGAAATATCTAACAGTTTTATTGTGTAAGAGTCAAAGGAACAATTTCAGAAGGGTAACCTGTTTCACAGTTGTCAAACCGGTTGGACCGGCTTATTGCTGTAACAACTGTTTCCGGCTGAGCTTGCCTTGATCTGTATAGTATTGTCACAACTACAGGGGATCAGTTTCGTATGTAATCATCGCTGAGCTCAACCGGACTTTTGGACAAAACTGATAAGAAGATTGGGCCTCTCCGAATTAAACATCAAGTGTTGTCTCAAGGAGCGCACAAGATTCCTGTTGCCGGAGTTCACGGCGAGACCAAATAGACAAGGCGGTTAAGAAATACTGCTCCTTCTGAGGTTCTGATCAGGCTTCTTGTAGCCTAAAGATTTTTTGCGCGTAATCTCCTTTCTTTGAGGGGTGGGTGGGGGCTTTACTAGTCTGCTACACATACTGTAGGGGACAAGGGGCTACCGGTGAAATAAGCTACAGGTATAAAAAGATGGAATGTATATTAAAAAAAATTATGTTTTCGTGTAGTTAATAAAAACAGTGCTCGGACGTCTGTATAGGAAACCCTGATAGCTTGGTGGTGAAGAAACACCATATAGGATAGTTTTTACATTTTCAATCCACAGGTTAAACTTTGACCCGCTTCAGGTTTTTATTAAAGCAAAATACTTAGAAGAACATGTCTATAAACGAGGCCCTGTTAGGGGTAAATTCCGACAAGCGACATGGCCTTGAAACGGCGACACGGAGGAGCTGAATTGACGACGAACGATGAGCCGCTCACGCGAAATTACGACAGCGACGTGAAAAGGTTTGAAACTCAGACGGGCGACATAAAGAAACCCCCTACAGGGCCTCATAAACTTCTGACCATATCAGATGGGCAAGTATCTCCAAATTTAAAACAGAAAAGCAATAATTATGTAACATGAACAAACTGTGTGAGCAGAAATTACAGCAAAGTAGATTCAAATTCATTGCCACCATAAATACAGAGATCACTGAAGGAAACTGAAAGTTATCTGACCATGAAGCAGAAATCTTTCATAGCCCTTTCACTTCCAAGATCTGAAGAGTAATTCCCCACAGAATAACTTAGTGTGGAGAATTAAGTGTTACATTAATATAACATCTCATAATTTTCTCATTTCTCTACATTTGCTTGCTTGACAATGTAAAAAGTTGTAAGGATAAGTTGCAGATTGGTCAATTGTGGGAGTGAAACAATTATGATCTTACATCATTTACATGCTATTCCAGCACAACATGAGATAGCACATGTCCACATTTCCTTGGGTTTATGAAGTCTACTAGCAACAGCATTGAGAGTTTGTCCATTGTCTATTTTTCTAGTGGAGCGTAGTTTAGCAGTTTTTCTATCAAATCCACATGTGAAAGGAGCATTCTTCTGCAGCAGTATCTTTTCAGTCCTAAAGCATCAAGAGCATCTCTGAAAAAGAATACAATGTAGGATCAGCAACACACAACAAGGACTAAATGGGTTCAAACTGCAGTTGTTTCAATATAAATGTGTTCTAATAAAAATCTCAACAACCCACGGCTTTTTTATGGCAGTTAATAGAATTTCACTTAAAAAACTTGGAATGATGACAGAATATGTGGCCATTATTACAGAATTCCTGGTTTTTCCCTCATGACTGAGCATAAAATGCCTTTGACATAAAGCTTCAGAAAAATGACTTCTGTTAATAATTTACTGAAGTGAACACAACCTAGCCTTACAGGTGTAGGCTATTCACATTAGGTTGTATCAAAATGGGCTTGATTTACATCACATTACATGTATATTCAACCAACTTCTACAGAAACAGTTTCATACCAAAATGATCAGATACCAATAAGTGCAAGAGTGCTGTAAACATCTATAACCAGCCCTGTTACTTTACAATTAAAGGTAATGTTGGCAAGGTTAGTTGTGTTTCACTGCTCCATTAACTGGAATTTTGGGGGGTCCCTCAACATAGCATGACAACAGTTTTTCTTGGCGGGTGAAACTAGAAACTTGAGCCGAAAAAACTGGATGCTCTCGCAGGCTACCCTCATCACTGCTTGTTAAGACTTTCATTAACCAACTCCTGAACTCCCAAAAACATTTTGTCTTTGCAAACTCTAACTGTAGGAAAAGCCCAACTACTTGGGCGTTATTACTATAAGAACACTTTGGCACCTTAAAACACTGCTAGTCTTACCCCTCTGTGTATTCAGCTTGAAGCAAACCAAGATATGCTTCCCACTTGTTGCCAATAACTTTGCCACAGGTGAAACAACGGATTGGAATGATCATGACGGACTAAATGGAAAGTAGCAGCAAGTTCTAATGGTGACACCTTCCTGCAACAAAATTGGCTAAATTTCCATATAACCCTATGCTTTTTAATGCATGCTGTGGCTGGATAATTTGTCTAGGGTAATACACATGAAAATTATTCAACCTTTGAAGGACGAAATAATACAGCTAGAGCATGCCTGATGATGACATGTATGAGTTTAAAGGGAAGTATCATCACAAACTCTCATAAATCTTGGCTAGTTTTCAGTATATCCCCTAACTTCACTATGCATGCTGCAAGCTACAGCTGTAATGATTGGGAAATTCAGTACCAGGGCTAGATTTCCAGGAATGATTTCCGCACAGGTCCCTACTTCATTATGCATGCTGTAGTCATACTGTTTCATTCTGCAATAACAAGAAATGTTTACATGTGCATTACCCTAAACAATTCACCTGCTGCATGAATTATGAAATAGGGACCTGTGCGGAAATCGGTAAGATTTCCTCACAGGTCTCTACTTCATTATGCATGCTGTAGTTGAATTGTCTTGGGAAGTGCGCGTGCAAACATTTCTGAAAACGAAACCGTACGGCTACAGCATGCATAATGAAGTAGGGACCTGTGCGGAAATCATTTCCGAAAATCTTGCCAAGTTTAAATTTACAGTACTAGGGACACATGACTGTACGTCGTTAATATAACTCTCCTATCCATAGTAACTATAGTTAAAATCACAATACTAATATCTAAGGCTACGAGGCAGTTTTGCTTTCCGATGCTACTAAGCACTGTTTATTGCACATGGCTACCTCTTCAGAACAAGCGGTCTACACGTAGGAACATACGAACGCGAAGTTTCAAACCGTACTCCAATAACAAAAAGAGAATTTTGATTCATTGGAGCCATAAAAAAAACACAGTTTCTAACAATGGCAGAATACAGCACTTTAAACAGACAATTCTACGTTACCTACCTCAGGTTTCTAGTTCTTCGCGAAAAAATGTCGAGGATCGCGACGGAGAGCATGACTAGATCCCAGTGCCTCACTTACTTTTTTGAATATTCCCGCTAACCTCTTATTGCGGGCTCTTTACTCTTAATTTCATTCGAAAATGGCGGCCAGAGGGGTCGGTTTTGGAATCTCTTCATTACTTTTGGGTTCTTGCAGATTGTGCAAGGTTTGTATCGTTTTTAATTCATTCCTCTATTAAGCTGTCACATGGCGAAAATAATATGTAGTTTTCAGTTGTTCTCATCGTTCGGGAACTCTGTCGTGAATAGCTGCACGCTGCAGCCCAGTTAATACAAACACCATCAGATTAAAAATAAGATTCCCGATCCTTCAAAACCGTACCAGAGAAAAAGGTTAAAACTTTAGTTTTTCTTAGTGTGTGGGATTTTTGTTATTTTTCTGATACCACTTTGAACTTAATGTTGTTAAAAAGGAAAGAGTTAAATTTAAAGGGGGTATGCCCGATCCCCTGGAAATGAATAAACAGCTCGTAATGAGGGAACATCCGGCCATTTAAAGTTTTTTGGCACAACAGGCTAACTTACACTGAATGAATTTACAAAATTCTAGCGGAACACAGGATCAAACGCTCCAGAAACTTAGAAACAGAACCCATCGTTAAATTTTAAAGGAAATAAGAAGTCAAAGAACAAAATTATCGTGGAAAGTCGTTTTAAAACATAACAAATTGTGAAAAATGTTTGTTTCTTTGTATGGGTTGAATGTTTTGCTGACAGCGGCTTTTTAAACTAATTTTGCGAATACTCATTAGATTTATTGATTTATTAGACAAGACTTGTCCACAGCCCAATCTACATAAATTACGAAAACTCTTTCGCGCCCAAAATGTGAGTAATGTTCTCCCTAGTAAGTGCCGTACACCTCCTTTATATATGATTCCATTAGGCGTTTATGTTGGGTCTGTTAAACAGTTTCAAGCTCCTAGTTTTCTCAACCCTCATAATCTCTGTGCTAGGCAATGTATTGAAATTGCAAATAGGATTTTCATGTTAAGAATAACCTTCTGGTGTAAAAGGGTAATTAATCGGAAAGATTTCCGCTCAGGTCCCTACATCATTATGCATGCAGCAGATGAATTGTTTAGGGTAATGCACATGTAATAATAATGAACTTTATTTGAGTGTCAACTGTATCTAGCACTGACGCACTAATTGGGAACACTGTAAAGCACAAATCAAATCATATTTAATTAAATTAAATCAAATCAAATCAAATGTTGGTTTTTTGGAGAGGGAAAACCGGAGTACCCGGAGAAAAAACTCTCGGAGCAGATTAGAGAACCAACAAACTCAACCACATGTGATGCCGGGGCCGGGATTAAAAACCGGGCTACATTGGTGGAAGGCAAGCGCTCTCACCACTGTGCCAACCCTGCTCCCCAACTTTTTGTGTTATAATTGCAGAATGAAACAGTATTGCTACAGCATGCATAATGATCTATGGATCTGTGCGGAAATCATTCCAATTAATCTACTAAACACAACGATAACTAGATGGGCACTTGGTAGAGCGCATACCTCCACCCCGCCACATATGTACACCTGATATTACACTCATCTGGATCTGAGATCCGGAGTTTAATCCGGATAAATCCCAAACTCTAATCGATTGATCCTGGGTATATTTGCGACCTTTCCACCAAATTTGGTGCAAATCCGTTGATTAGTTTTTGCGTAAAACGATTAACAGACAGACAAACAAACAGACAGCCGTGAAAACATAACCTCCTTGGCAGAGGTAATGATAATAATGATGATGATGAAGGCAGTGACACTGAGCTGACAATGATCATGAGTGTGACAATGATAATAACAATAAAAATTAAAACAAGGATATTATAAATTAGAATGGTGATAGTTATAAACGCAGTCACTTGTGTCAACTGTAAAATGTTTATCCCACAATCTTCCTGTCTTCGTCAATAGTGTCAAAGTTTGCACTTCAATGGATATCCTTATTCCCAACTCAAAGGATTGCATACATCAAGAGTTACGCATGACCAGGTCTGTAGAAACTGTAATTGCTCCCCTTCTCTACCAACGTCTGAACATTAATGTTTATTTATACTGAATGCCACTACCCCTGTAATGCAAGAAAGCTATCTTAGTTTAGATCAGCTCAGAATTTCTCTTTTAATAATTTTCTCCATTGCTGTAAGTAGAAAGTGCATGGTAATCAATTGTGAGAGTAACTAGACTTATAGCAAAGCAAAGTTGGTAGACAGTTTGGCAACACATTTAAGCATTATCTAGCTGAAGACATAACAACATTTTTTCTCAAATTGTTAGAAATTAGACGTTGAACAAGTCTACATAGAGTTGAACATTATTCATATCTGCTATAATCTATTCCAGTCTCTCAGAATAAATGTCCCTTGATTTCTTGTTTTTACTCCTGTACTTATGATACTTTTTAATGAGTGTTATTTACCAGTTTCTAATGTCATGTTCTCCACAGCTGTTTGACAAGATTTTGATTGCTAACAGAGGGGAGATTGCTTGTCGGGTGAGGCTGTGATTTTGAAAATAATAATTATCACAATATTTTGAAAATCGTTTGTACTATGGAAGAGGTAGGGAACATCTAAAAATGGGCCTGTAAGAACAGGATGAAACTTAACCTAAGCAAGACCTTGGAAATGGTATTAAAAGGAAAAACAGCCAAACAAGTGCCTGGTGTGTTATCTTCAATTTAGTTCCATGCCATACATAATAACAGTTTGTAAATGTTATGGTTATTTACAGGAAGAATTGAGGGCTCTATTTAATAGCAAAATTAAGTCATTATTTTTGTATGCAATTGAAGTTTGGGGAAGCGTATTAGAATATAAATATCTTAGCCAAATTAAGTTTTGTAAACATGCCCATAAATATGGTTATTTATTGAATTTTACACCCTTTAAAGATTTTCTGCATGCCAAAGATAAATTAGTATAGGAACAGATCACAAAAATAGTGATCATTGTCTACGTGATCTACTTCCCATGAAGAGGGGAAGTTTGCTTTGTCCTCACGGCCATAATTGCATTTTACCTTGTATTTGTATGGAATGTTTTAAGCAAACTTTTATTAACAGATGTCTTTTTAGTTATATTTAAATTGCAACTAGTTTTCTCTTTTAGTGACAAAGTCTTGTAAACCTTGCATGTTTGGTTTGCATGTGAATGTTTTTGTGTAATTGATCAATAAAGACTACATATATATAAATGATATCAGTTCTTATGTAACATCTTTAGGGTCTCAAAATTTTTACAGAATGGAAAATCATTTCCAAACTGCCCATTTTAAAGTCATGGGGAAATTTTTTCTTGCCTTTGTGTTGTGAAGATCAAACAAAATGTGTTTCACTTATATCAACCAGTTATTTCTTTGTTTTTGAAATAATGTGGTTTTAAATGCAAAGAATGACATGGTAAACTAACCTGTTCCTAATTGCAGTACAATTCTTTGGTTTTCAGGTGATGAAAACATGCAAGCATTTAGGAATCAAAACAGTTGCAATCTTCAGCGAGGCAGATGCAAATGCTGTAAGTGTATAATAAAATTCAGTACCTCCATATCTATTGTTATGGACTAAAATGTACTGCTTATACTATATATAACATGTTGCCATGTTCATTTCAAATTTGCTAAAGAACACTTTAACACAATGATGTTAATTTGAAAATCCTCTCAAACCAGTTACTGGATCCTGTTTAGCACAATGTACCTATTGTTGCTTTGTATTCTGTGATGTGTAACTGTATCCTATACACATCACAGAATAGATCCTATAGTTGAAGTCATTAAATTAATTAACTGTCAAAAGTATTTGAAGGAATAAAAGTTGTTTTCCTTTTGCAAATCTTAGGCTTTGAATCATGATTTTATGCAGACTGAGTGTAAAAATATTATTGTGTTGTTTTTAGCTTCATGTCAAGATGGCTGATGAGTCTTTCTGTGTCGGGCCACCGCCAACAAACATGAGTTATCTGAACATAGATGCCATCATGGAGGCAATAAGGACAACTGGTGCACAGGCGGTAAACATGATTCTAGCTTGCAGAGTAATGCTTTTAACATCTTTCGAAATAACATTTATCACGGCTGGAAATGGCAAGTTCATGGTTTCAGTTGTAATCAAAGCCTTATACTTTTGAGGCTAAATCATTTTATTTTGTTTGAAATTGTGTAAATACTGAAAATATAAAAATCCCTGTTTTTTTGTAATAAAGTTTTACGTGTGATGCAAAAATGATGAATTTTATATATGTTGTAGTTTAATTTTGTCCTTGGTTTAAATTTTATTTTTCTTTGTTTCAAACTCATTATCATAAATTACCATACCAGTAAACAAAGGAAAATAAAATTTGAACCAAGGAAAAAATTGAACTAAAACATATACATGTATGTTTTGAAACATGTGCCAATAATTTTTTGTATACTTCGTTTTAGTCCTCTTTGATGGCTCCCTCAACCTGGCCCATTTTTTTCCTTTGGTTCTCTCTTTTTTGAATCAATGCCTGATAACTTGAACCTTGTGCTAACTCAAACCAAAATCAGTTTCCCTTCGGAGTCTGACATACATTTACTACAGTTTTAGTCTTGGTAACTTGCAACCTCAATAACTCAAATCTTGCTCCTGTGAACTTGAAGCAATTCTAATGTTTCCGGTCAGGTCATTTTTACAAAGTTTTACCCTCAATAGCTCAAACCACATATAATGTCAGTTAATGTGTGCACATGACTAGTTAAGACAAACTGTGTACTGTGGCCCAAATTGTTGAGTTTATTTTGAAGCAGCTTTGTGATCTCTGTCCTAGCTTTTCGTTTTTGTATTACACAAATCATATCAGTCTAGTTCAGGTTTTGCTGTTTTAGGATACACCTCTTCATAAAGGGTTGCTGCTTTATTCCTTCTTCCTGGTCATTTGTTCTCAACTTCTGATAACTCAAACCTTTTCCTATTTCCTTTGAAGGTTTGAGTCATTGGGAGTCAGTTTGCTTCACATAAACACGCAGTTATTGAGACTTCTGATTTGACCCAATAATGTTAATCCATTATTAGGTTCACCCAGGATATGGATTTCTTTCTGAAAACAGCAAGTTTGTTGCAAAACTGGTGAGGCATATTTATCAGCTTTAATCATGTTGGAGAGTGATTGTACAGTAGATCTGAAAGCAAAGTGATATAATGATTGACGTTATGATGGTTTGCTCTTAACCTTCTAAGCCCCAATATCTCTAGTCTTTTTCTCTTAACTGTTCTCTCATATTTGTTGTGGTACTAGTGAGAAGAATTTGTTTAAATATCAATACAATTCTTTTTTTAGTGATCATTTTTATTATTCTCATAACGTGAATGGCTGATGAACAGTGAATATTGTAATGAGAAATTGTATGCTGGCTACTACTAGAATGTAAAGGGTAAAGACTTAAGAATAAGGGCTCATTGTTTGCATGGAAACTGTCATGCAATAGGAAACCAATGCCCTGTCCTTATTTCTCCATTTTGGTAGTTCACGTTACAAATAAATGACATAGAATAAAGTAAGGAATTTGAAAAACATTGATTTTGGCCAGCACTGGCTGGATATGTGTTTATTATGGTAGATTCTCTGTCTAGGTAGACAGGAAAAACTCTTGTTAGGTCTTTTTTCTATTCTTAATTTCTCACTCAATCAATTAATCAGTCAATTAATCAAGTACTCAATCAGTTGCTCAAAGATTCAGTTACTCACTCAATTATCAATCAATCAATCTCAAGTCAATCAGTAATTGATTGAATAAATAATTAAGTATTTTAAATTAATTGATAAATTAAGGTGTATTAGTAATCAATTATTGATTAGTCAACAATAGAATCACTTAATCAAAAAGTTATTCAATAGTGCCATCCATTTTTTTTTCCAGGAAAAAGAAGGTGTGACCTTTATTGGGCCTAATGCTAAAGCCATGCAAGCCATGGGTGATAAAATCCAGAGTAAACTTATTGGCAAGAAAGCTGGTGTTAACATCATTCCTGGATTTGAAGGAGTTGTCAAGGTAAAGTACGTGTTTTATGTTTAACTGCAGTCAGACCTTTAAAGACTGACTGTTGCTTTTTGTGATTTAAAAGAAAAGATGACTTAAGTTATCATAAAAATTCAATTTAGAATATTGATAATAATATTAGTGATAATAGTAATGATAATTACCACTACCTTTTTCAGGATGATGATGATGCTGTTACAATAGCGAATGAAATTGGTAGGTGTATTTAAGTAATAAACTGCAGTTTCTATGGGCTTACTGGCATAATAAACCATGAGGGATGTTGGGAGAACACAAGAAGGGCTTGTAAATTACGAGCCGTTGTTTGTACATAGTACCTGCATGGAACTATCAGTTGTGGAAACGTGTTAGTGCAGTGGTGAGTGTGTTAAGCATTCAAGTAGAAGGCAAAGGGTCCAGTCTAGATGATGGCGCTTTGTTGTTGCCTTACACAAGAAACTTTACTCGATCCTGTCTATCTCCACCCAGGTGGACGGTGATAAAACGCACCTCTTTAGGGAAGCTTTTTATTAATTTATTAATTTTAAATTTTTATCACAATAATTACTGGTATCTTAACATATGTTGTATATTTTAATTTTATCATACTATATTTTAAATAATTAGTAGTTAGATACCCTGTATTAAATTATTATAGATAGAAATCATGTAATGCGTGTTTGATCATTTCATGGAAAGCGCGCAATATAAGAATTAAATTATTATTATTATTATTATTATTGTTATTATTTAGGTCATATTACAGTATGTGTTAAGTGAATGTGTTTTTATGTACTTAAGTGGTGACTGTAGTGTGCTTTCTGTTCTTAATAGGTTATCCAGTCATGATAAAGGCGTCTGCTGGTGGAGGTGGTAAAGGGATGAGAATTGCTTGGAATGACGAGGAAACAAAGTAAAACATCAGAGTCTTCATTTTAAACATTTGATATTTACAAGAAATTCCATACACCTTACTGTAACCCTTTCACTCCCAATCCGTTCTTGGGAGGGAAAGGGTTAAATGAGTGTTTAGCTTAATCACATGCAGATTTTTAGTTATTTTGCTGAATAATTTCTTAACCAGGGAAGGATTTCGACTTTCTTCTCAAGAAGCAAAATCAAGTTTCGGAGATGACAGACTGCTAGTGGAAAAATTTATCAACGATCCAAGACATATTGAGATTCAGGTGACTTACAACGAATAATTTATACTGAAGGGTTCCCATTGTGAAATTTTAGTGTGATACTGAATTTGTTGGAATTCCAAATATTAACTTGAAAATTATACAGATGTAGATAGTAGAATAAGTGTTAATAAAAATATCTTCCTTCATTTTATTCAAGGTGTTAGGAGACAAATATGGAAATGCAGTGAGTAAATCTCAGATATTTGAACCTGAATTTTTGCTTGTAAGGGATATTGTTGTAACCCATGTCTTTTCCTGGATTTTAAGTATTTTTCAAGGTACCTGTAGCTGCAGTGGCTATTATTATTATTATTATTATTATTATTATTATTGTATCACTGTGTTGTAGTTATAACACATTGTACGTTTAATAAGTGAACGCTTATCACAGTTATGGATGCAACTTAAGCAGTTGCAAAGATAAAACCTGAAAAAATGTTACGCTTGAATGAGAATCAAACCTATGACCCTGCGATACCAGTGCAATACTCCAACCAACTGAGCTATCAAGCCAACTAGGAGCTTGTCATTTATGAGTTTGTTTGTACTTGTAGAGGATGAAGATGTGAAGTTGAATACATGAAATTTTCATTTATTCACTTTCACATTGTATGTTATTGTACAACATTTAAGTGTGTTATTGTATTGTACCTTTAGGTTTATGTGAATGAAAGAGAATGTTCCATTCAGAGAAGAAACCAAAAAGTCATTGAAGAATCTCCGAGGTGAGCATTTAGATGTAGTCATTATGATGAATAAATATTTCTTATCATTTATGCTCTCAAGAAAGGAAATGCTTTAATGCTTTATTTGTTACAAGAATAATTGATTTCTAATTTTTAGGGCAAATTAACGTTTTTTGTTTTGTTTCGCCAAAGAAGTGATTGGAAAAGTAATATTATAATTATTGTGGGGATAGTTTCTAAAGAAACTGGAGCTGCGTTGGTGGGGAATTGAAGCACAAGAAATTGGGATAATCAAACAAATTGATAAGGTAAATTATACCACCATAAGGTAAAAGGGAGATGCTGACGTTTCGAGCGTTAGCCCTTTGTCAGAGCAAATGGCAAAGGGCTAATGAGGGGCTAACACTCCGACGAAGGGCTAACACTCAAAACGTCAGCACTTTCCTTTTACCTTACGGTAGTATAACTTACTTTATCAATTCGTTTGATTATCCCAATTTCTGATATTACTGGTATAATTGCACCATTTGCACTCTAATTAGTGCTTAACTAGCTGAGCAACAGAGTGTATGAGGATCTTTCTTGCAATTGTTCGATTTAACTTTGTTTATTTAGCAAATGTGATTTAACCACAAAAATGAACAGACTTGAATGTGATTTTGACCTAAAAAGCTCTGTGTTACTGATGCTCGTCCAGCTGAGCCATGAAACCATTTCTGACTGCTACAATCTTTGTTAAAATACCTTGGCAGTAATGTTGGATTATATTTCCAAACACATTAACTTGGGGATAAAAATAGTATGGTTTTTTATTGGTTACCCAACATTGTGAGGGGTGGGGCCATTTGTTCTGAGGGGAATAAAGTGGCCATGTCAACTTTGCCTCTGCTAAGTCATAAATGGTAAATTAATTTTGTTCTGCATTATACTCAATTCAGTACATGAATGTGTTTGTGTTTCAGTCCATTTGTTGATCCACCTATGAGAAAAGCTATGGGTGAACAAGCTGTGGCTTTGGCAAAAGAAGTTGGATATGACTCAGCAGGCACTGTTGAATGTCTGGTTGATTCAGACAGAAATTTCTATTTCTTGGAAATGAACACACGTCTACAAGTGGAACACCCCATCACTGAGATGGTTGCAGGTGTTGATCTTGTGGAACACATGATCAGAGTAGCTGCAGGTATACATGTTGTAGGTTAAAATGAATTTCAGGTCAAAATGGTTCAACATTAGTTTGATTTGCTTTTCCTTTGTTTCAGATTATTGGAGGATTATGGAAATTAACGTGAAACAAAGGAGAAAACAAATCAAACTAGTTTAAAGCCATTTTAACCTACAACATCCATACATCTGTACATTTATAATACCAAGACGTTTTTAGATAATATGCTTCCATACTGAAACCTATGTTATTAGGTCCTTACCAGAATGTTCCCATGTGATTGTTCTGTTCCCCAGCTCAGTAGCAAATGAGGCTACTGGTATTGTTAGAACTCATATTGGCTGAGCTCTTTTTGCTGTTTAATTGACCGAGATGAAGACAAGGTCAATAAAATAAGAACTTGGCAAATATGCAGCCATCTTGACCTCATGCTTCGTCAATAATTTTTTTTCTGCCCACAGGTCTTCCATTAAGCATCAAGCAGGCAGATATCCCAATCAATGGCTGGGCAGTGGAATGCAGAGTTTATGCTGAGGTATGTCTACTAAACCTTTCTTCAATTTTAGTAAGACTGTAGTGAAATAAAAGTGAGCTGATCAATACATTACTGCTGAGTAGCTTTCCCAAAAATGATGTATGTAGATGAAAAGTTAGAATTATTAAATTGATAGTGCCACAGTATAGTACTGTTCTGTTCTGTAGCTTTACAAAGAATGGTCACACTGCATGGTTTGATCCACAGATGAAAAAATCTGAATCACTACATAGTAAAACAAACAGTACCACAGTACAGTACTGTTCAGTAGGTTACCGAAGAATGGTCACACGGCATGGCTTCATTCAATTTTTAGCTAAGCAATTGCTACGAAAGTGTATTTGACAGATTCCTAGTTCATATGTGAGCCAAATGTTTTCTCTGCAGGATCCCTACAAGAACTTTGGCTTGCCCTCTATAGGAAGGCTGTACAAGTATATTGAACCAACGCACCTACCAGGCGTAAGTGCTCCTAAATCTCAGCTGATACAAGTGAAAAGGAGAATATTGCAGACAAGGGTCTCTTACGATAGTTCAGAAGAGTTATCCACAAAATGTTTATAACGGAACAGACATAGTTTGATGCTAAAGAAATTGGATAAATCAAACAAGTTGATTAAGTATTTATCCAATTTCTTGTGTTTCAATTTCCCACCGACGCAGCACCAGTTTCTTTAGAAACTATCCCCACAATAATAGTTTGATGCTAACCTGGTTTAAAATAATGAATATAAGTTAGAAAATAGCAAAGGAACGACCTGTCGTTTCGACACTCCTTACCAATAAAATCAACTTTCTCTCCAACGAAAGTGCGTTGACGTATGCCAAAATTTTATTTTTTATTCTTGTTTAGTATAAAATAATCTCAGGTGATTATACAATGGCTGCCAGTCGTTCGCGCGCTTTTGATGAAATAAAGTTTTTTTCGTGTTGAACAATGCTTTTTCTTTTTTTTTTTTTTTTTGGAAATAATCGCCTGTGTATTTATACTAGAACAATTATTCTACTGTTTGTATCTGACCAAATTAGATGCAGTAAATCATCTAAGTATCGCTTCCCTATTCTTACTATCATGTATGGTTATTCAGATCAGCCTGTACTCTATTCTATTCTTGTCAATATGTAATTCTAAGTTATTGCTGTATACAGAGTTATTGTTGTAATATATTTAAAATTTGCCACGAAATGTGAAAAAATGCATGCGCGAATGTTGAGTTGGCCTGACCACTGTATTTTTATGATTATTTGTAGGTTCGTTGCGACAGTGGCATCATAGAAGGAAGTGAAATAAGTATTTACTATGACTCCATGATATCCAAGGTACAGTTTTTCTGCTTCAGGTTAGTCGAAATCCGATTAGCTCCAATCCAGGATTGGAATAATAAACAATTTCAGGATTGAAATAATAGACAAACACGACTTCGACAAGGTCAACACCGGTGAAAAATTTTAGTTGCAGTTGCTATCGTACTGTTGGCTGCAGGTTTTTTTTACTATTTCCATTTTTCTTTCATGTTGTAAAATTTTCCATTAGTTACCGTTCGTATTTTTTGTGGCGAATTTCACAAGAAAAGTTTTGCCTTTGAACACTGGCGTGCTCAATAATGGACATTTCACGTTGTTTTTCTGCGGACGGGAAAGAAACCTAACAGACGGTATTTTGCAGGTGCAGTTTCATTGTGTTGTTCATTAGCGCTATTGTTTGGTGCCGTCCTTGTCGACGTCGTGGTGGTGGTTGTGCTTTCTTTGAGCTTTCTTTATCGAACTTTCTAAGTTTAGCCCTGGATTAGCGCTGATCTGTTTGTACGTTACTGTCTATTTGTTCGCTGGATCTTCTTTACTTCAACCTGTTTTACTGTTCCGCAGTTGGTGACTCATTCAAGAACAAGAAACGAGGCTCTTGACTTGATGAACAAAGCGCTGGATTCCTATGTGATCCGAGGTACTGTAACGTGCCAAGGAATAACCTACTTATAACTTTTTCTTTTACTTCATTTCATTAAAACAGTAATTCAACAGAGCAACTATGGCAGCAGCGCTTACAGCTCCAACAATATTAATTTTATAGTCTTAGTTCTTAGTTTATATGCAAATATAACATTACCGAAAGCGATTACGATATGTTTAAAAGTGGCGATAGTGCGCTATGTACATAATTGATACCAACCCTTTTGACTCTATTTATAGTATATTTTTCTTTACAAAAAAAGGGCTTAAAAAAGAACTGACATAAGGTGAAGGTGACAAATAACAGCATTGTTCGAACATGTCTACAAAATCTTTGAAAAAAGTATACAGAATTTATGAAAACGTAGTGTCGCGAATAATAGCGGGAAATGAAGAGCGTAAAAGTTTGAAAATGGTATCACAAAGGTTATTTCTGATTGTTAATTAATTTTAGTACTCATTTGAATTAATCATTTTAGGTGTAACATACAATGTGTCGCTTCTCCGTGACGTGCTCAACCATCCAAAGTTCCGCCTTGGCGAAATAACCACCAAGTTCCTGCCGCTAGAGTACCCTAGTGGATTTAAAGGTAAAATTGCGTCGGTTTTGTTAGATGTTGTAGCGATTGGCTAACTCGCCAGTTTAGTTCTGTGGCCAATAACTTTGAATTTGGGTTTTCCGCAACTGTTTTCAAATCGCCGGAATTTAAAAATTCTGCCGAAATATCATAGGAATTTGAGTGTGGGTTAAGTTTGCGCGAAGCAAACATGTTTTTCAATATTGTTGTCTTTTCTTTTACAGGCCACCAGTTAACAGATGAGGAAAGAGATGAACTGTTGGCTGCCACGGCTTATTTCTTCGTCCAACGAGCCCGAAAAGCAAGGGCGTTCAAAAACCAACCAAAGTAAGCAACACGAAGTTAGTTAGAATGGTCACACTCCATGGTTTGATCCACAAATGAAAAAGTTAGAACCACACTGTATTGTAAAACAAACTAGAAGAAAGAATGTTAAGAATGGTCAGAATCAAACAATGTAACTGTACAATTCTGTTCCGTAAATTTAATTGACCTCGTGTGGAGTAGAAGAATTTTACGCAAGTTCATAACTGTATTGTATTATTGCTTTACTTAATTTAATTACTGGCGTTTCTTTGAAGGTTTGACGATGTAAATTAAACAATTTAATACTACAGTACTTTTTTAGTAGGTGAAAGAGCATCGCAGTTAATATACGCAAAGATAAGACAAAAGAAATTCATGTTTGAACGGGATTCGAAACAATGACCTTGCGATACCGTTGCAATGCTCTAACCAACTGGGCTACTAAGGCAACTGGGAGCTGGTCATTTGTGAGTTCATAATATACTCGTGGAGGATGGGAATGTGACTGACCAAGTGTGAATTAAATAATTACAAAAGGCTGTACAAGTATATAACTCTATTATATTTTCCTACCTTACTAAATATGTTTATTGGGGTTTCTTTGAAGGCTTAACGCTGTTAGTAAGACGCAAAAGTCTTGGGAATTAGTGGTTACCTTACAGAAGAAAGATTATCCTCTTGACGTTAAAGAGAAATCAGATGGAAGCTTTGAGGTCAGTGGAGATGCGAACTTTTAATGATGTGTCAGTAATATTTTTGCTTTGGAGGGCTTTGTGAATCGGAACCCTGGCAAAGGCGCTATTACCACCGTTATAGATGTTGTGGTTCAATTTTATCCTTGGTTCAAATTTTATTTTCCTTTGTTTCAAACTCATTATCATCAAATAACCATGACCAAAGCAAAAGAAAACCAAATTTGAACCACGGATAAAATTCAACCACAACATAGACATTGAAGATAATACATGGGCGCGCAGAGAGAAGAAATTTGTCATCGAGTGTTGAACGAGTGACATTTTTCAAGATACGGAAAGAAATTTCGTCTCTCCGCGCGGCCATGTAAACTTTCTATTTATTACTTAAAAGTTAGTGATAAACCCTGTTGCAGCAATTCGATGATAACACAAATCCGGGAGTGATATCACTTGTCGGATACTTCAAAACCATGTGGTCACAAATTGACTTATCATTAGGTATCAGTGACACAATGTAGTTGGCGCAAAAATGCGTTGTGGTTTGCAAGCCAGTAGATTGTGCAGTAAGGGAATACTAACCGAAACACACGTAATTCACTCAGACAATAGTTTAAATCAGCAATCAGCTTTAGGAGGAGAACAAAAGAAATTCAGAAAACGGTTTACCCACGGTCGTGTTTGAGCTGTGTCCACCCCCGGCATGGAAAGGGTAAAGTGGGAAAATCCACGACATCACTCATGTGTGATATCCAGGGTTGCCACGGTCAGGAAAAGGTCAGGGAATTTTGCAATAAGTCAAGGAATGTCTTAGTTCTTGACAAAGTTAGTGAAAGGTTAGGGAATTTTTTTCGTTTCAGGGTTCCACAACGTTTTGTAAACCAGTCGATGTGTAATGAGGTATGCGTTCAAATGCAGTGCTTTTGGTCAGTGGTTTTTCTTGTGAATGCTCTTCCAAATAAGGAAGAGAAATCCGAGGAAGCTTGGGAACTGGTGTTTTCCTTCGACCACTTTTATCAAAGCGTTGTAGAGTGTGGTGTCACCGTGTGGTTGTTAAATTGTTTTGAGGTCAGTGAAAAGTAAGGGAATTTTTTTTGGTTCTAATGAGTGGCAACCCTGAATTATCAATTTGCTACCACTAGGTACACTTCCAAGTTTTATTTAATAAAAGTGGTTCTTACGCAAGAACTTTCCCCTTGAACGTGCATCCACCACTCCAAACGCGTCCTCTTTCGCGTCGCGTTCGCCTTGCTCACTAATGGTTCAATTAGTTTGCGTTGAGAAGTTAGGGAGGTTGGTTGTGAACAATGTAAAGGAGGAACCCCTCTAGACTATTGTGACTTTGAATGAAAGAAACTTGGAACACACTCAACAAGCGCGTAAAAAAAACAAGTACAATAGGAACCTACAGGCTGAAATTTGAATAAAGTACCATGCATATGAGAACCATTTCAGCCAGCTAAAACTAAACGGATTCTTATGTGAAAAAAGTGGGTGTCAAAATGAGAAATTAGTGGCGCATATCAAGTACCCCTAGTTGCTTTACGTTACGGACACCGGGACGAGTCCTGGCGGCGTGGGCCACCTGTGGCATACTGACGTGCATTTGTATTCCTTATTGTTGCAGGTCCACACTGAAGGAAGGAGAGTTGAATTCCAAACGTCTTCTGGTTTATCTGATCCAGTGTTTGCGGCCAGTATCAATGGTCAGGAAGTCTTGTTACAGGTCAGTGAAATTTGGAGGCAATCTCCTATGTCCCACATTGATGTAAAAATGCAGATTCTCCTTAGTGGGTCCCTTACATTTTATATAGCACAGGTAAGGAGAGTATGTCAATAATCAGTATTTCACGACCCATTTACATTAACATTCAAATTCTAGCAGTATGCAAGATGTTTGTCCCATGAACCTAGTTTAATGGCTTTGCTCCCACGAGTCTCCTATAGCTCAGTGGTAGAGCGTCTGAACTAGTTATCTTTACTTTCAAGTCCTAACAGTATGCAGGATGTTTGTCCCATGAACCTAGTTTAATGGTCTTGCTCCCACGAGTCTTCTATAGCTCAGTGGTAGAGCGTCTGAACTAGTTATCTTTACTTTCAAGTCCTAACAGTATGCAGGATGTTTGTACCATGAACCTAGTTTAATGGTCTTGCTCCCACGAGTCTTCTATAGCTCAGTGGTAGAGCGTCTGAACTAGTTATCTTTACTTTCAAGTCCTAACAGTATGCAGGATGTTTGTTTCATGAACCTAGTTTAATGGCCTTGCCTCCACGAGTCTCCTATAGCTCAGTGGTAGAGCGTGCGAAATGGTAATCGGAAGGTCGTGGGGTTTACTTCTGTTGGGAGAACGAAGATTTACTTCGTGCGAGTTTGCGTCTGACAGTGCTGAAAAATACATATTTTCAGTTATTTAGCACGCTCAATGTGTTTTTTGTGCTACAATTTCTTACCAACGCAGCACCAGTTCCTTTAGAAACTAACGGAGTTATAATTTGTCATTTAGACGGTGAAGAAAGAGGGGAACCTGTTTAAGATCCAGCATTATGGAACAACGGTAACTGGCCAAGATAGGACAGAATAGTAAAACAATACGATATGAGTCAAAGAGAAAATAGAAATAGATACTGAGGCATTAAGATGAAAAACAGAAGTCTGTAATGAGGTAACAATGCTACACGTGTCACGATGTAAAGTAACTTTTATTATGTCATTAAATATGTGTTGTTATAACATAGCTTTGGGAAATCGCGCGCTATGATTGGCTAATACGTGCGATTCATTTGCTCATGGGATGCATGCTGACGTCATGTTGTGAAGTTTTGAAGTCTCGTGTTATAAAAGAAATGGTAACTCAGCAGCTGTGCAACCATCGAGTTATTGACGCATGCGGGAGGTTGCTAAGCACTCTAGAAGCGTAAGAGATGCTCTCGGCTGCGCCTTGAGCATTTCTTGCGCTGCTTTAGGCTTAGCAACCTCCCGCGTGCGTCCATAACTCGATGGTTGCACGCTGTAAGTTTACCATTTCTTCATTGTCCAAGCTTGTGGTAAAGATGGCAGCACCTTGGCCGAGTTGTTTCTGACCTTTTTATCGACCGAGACGCAAAGGAAAGGGAAACTCTTAATACTTTGCGAGTTAGAGCGCTGTGTAATTGTAGTGATTGAGACAAGAGGGTACAAGGACAGAAAGATGTCACTACACAATAGCGAACCCATAATTTACCAGATTAAATGACTTATTGACCATGGGAAATCAAAGGGAGTTGAGGAACAAACTAAATTCACTTCTGTTTGTGATCACTTCACAGTACAAGCTTCGAGTGCACACGAAAGAAGAAGCTGAGTACATGAAGTACATGCCCGAAAAACTAGAAGTACGTAACAGTAAAGTCATCCACGTACTCACCTACACTCCAGTAGAGTCCATCAGAGTCAACTGGAGTTTCAGGAAGTCATAACTAGTGACAAGGACACTGCACATTTAATATACCTCGTTCGTTAATGCATGACCCGGGACAAGTACGCTATACATGTAATATACCTCGTTCGTTAATGCATGACCCGGGACAAGTACGCTATACATGTAATATACCTCGTCCTTTAAGCCATGACCTGAGACTAGGACGCTATGCATGTAATATACCTCGTCCTTTAAGCCATGACTAGAGACTAGGACGCTATACATGTAATATACCTCGTTATTTAAGCCATGACTAGAGACTAGGACGCTAGACATGCATTTTATTCTCCCACAAATAGAAAACCTATGACCCCAGTGGAATCTAGTCGTGTGTATTGGACAACCCTCAACAAGCCTCTCGTAAGCTAACAACAGCCCATGCGTGCGACGTTCTTGTTCATTATAGCTCGGCCAAGCGTCTGTAACAGAGCCCTTTATGTATTATTGTGGGACTCAGGGTAGTCCTGGCAGTTGAAAGCAAGCTGCTACTAAAAGGAGCCCTGGAGAAATTGCAGAGAGAGAGATGAGAGTTTTTTCAACTTTAACTGTAGAACAGAATTATTGTTATGAAACGTCATAAATTTACAATTCGAAAACGAAGCTTTGTTGTGAAATCTAAGCGTCGGATTTTTTTAGAGGCTGTTTTTTTCCCCAGTAAGATCTTTTATGTCTTTCTTTGTTTGTTGCTTTGTTTAGGATGACATGTCGCCATTCCTCAAGTCACCAATGCCTGGCACAGTGGTCTCTGTAGCTGTTCAGGTCGGAGACATGGTATGTAAATATTTATAACTGCAGTTTTAAAATGCCGATGACTTTGAGCTGACAACAAAGAAGTTATGGCAGTGTTATAGTGAGAGGAGAGTGTAAGAAAAACTGAACCGCACATGCTATATGTTATACATAGTGTAATATTCCCTCACTAAACCACAACCGAATGAACCATAATTTGTCAGTTTAATCCAAGCTCAACCACCACAGCACCTGGTTTCTAACTGTTACGTTGTTTTTGCTTGAAACTACTGGAGGAGCGGTTACATAGCTGACACAAACAAGACTATTCTACACTTAGCTAAGTAATTCCCTAGCTCTCTAAATGCAATCAGTCTAGTATTTGATATTATCTTTTTTTCGCTCCTTATGTACCCATTTTCTATCACTAACTACTGCTGTTTCTGTTTTTTGTTGTGTTTTTTCTTTTCCAATCTTTTCATCTTAGATAACTTCCTTTTTCTTCCCTTCTGTGTGACGCAATCCAGTTTAAGCAAACCACTCACCTCGTAAAGTCTTTACTATTCTAGTTTGTCTGTACAGTCTTTACTATTTTAGTTTGTCTATACAGTCTTTACTATCCTAGTTTGTCTATACAGTCTTTACTACTCTAGTTTGTCTATACAGTCTTTTCTACTCTAGTTTGTCTATACAGTCTTAACTATTCTAGTTTGTCTATACAGTCTTTTGTACTTTAGTTTGTCTATACAGTCTTAACTATTCTAGTTTGTCTATACAGTCTTTACTACTCTAGTTTGTCTATACAGTCGTTTGTACTTTAGTTTGTCTATACAGTCTTTACTATTCTAGTTTGTCTATACAGTCTTTTGTACTTTAGTTTGTCTATACAGTCTTAACTATTCTAGTTTGTCTATACAGTCGAAGCTCCCGTAAGCGACCGTGACCACATCTGATTTTTAAATATATTTTCATGTATGGCTTTACTTAATTATAACCGTTTACATGATTCAAGGTACACGAAGGACAGGAACTGGCTGTTGTAGAAGCCATGAAGATGCAGAATAGTTTGCACGCTGGTCTGTCTGGCACGGTAAGATATATTGGTGTCACCACTGGAGGTGTTTCCTGGGTAATACGCTTGTTTTGAATTACGTAAAACTGGACACAGACAAAAGAACCGTAACAATCCCTGAACGTATTGTAGTTTATAAAATTACTCAGATACTTCGCGCGCGCAGATTGGTCGAAAACCTGTGGGATAATTAAACACAAACACTTGCATTAAATTAATTAATTAATTGATGTTGGGAGAACACTCGAAGGACTTGAAAATCACGAGCCGCAGGCAAGTGATTTACAAGCTCTTCTCGTGTTCTCCCAACATCCCGCGTGGTTTATTACGCCGGTAAACCCATAGAAACTGCGGTTTATTGCTTTTATAAACTAACTTAAAAGAAAGTGTTTTCTTTTCTATGGGTTTACCGGCATATTAAGTTAAGTGTGAGAATTCAGTTTCGATATTGAAAATGAAATCTTTTTCAGTACTCACACACTCACTCATTAACCAACTTACTCCTCCACTCACTTCTGAACTCACTCACAGATCCACTCAATTTTTCATGAACTAACTTACTCCTCCACTCACTTATGAACTCACTCACAGATCCACTCAATATCTCATTAACTAACTTACTCCTCCACTCACTTATGAACTCACTCACAGATCCACTCAATATCTCATTAACTAACTCACTCCTCCACTCACTTATGAACTCACTCACAGATCCACTCAATATTTCATTAACTAACTTACTCCTCCACTCACTTATGAACTCACTCACAGATCCACTCAATATCTCATTAACTAACTTACTCCTCCACTCACTTATGAACTCACTCACAGATCCACTCAATATCTCATTAACTAACTTACTCCTCCACTCACTTATGAACTCACTCACAGATCCACTCAATATCTCATTAACTAACTTACTCCTCCACTCACTTATGAACTCACTCACAGATCCACTCAATATCTCATTAACTAACTTACTCCTCCACTCACTTATGAACTCACTCACAGATCCACTTAATATCTCATTAACTAACTTACTCCTCCACTGACTTATGAACTCACTCACAGATCCACTCAATATCTCATTAACTAACTCACTTCTCCACTCACTTATGAACTCACTCACAGATCCACTCAATATATCATTAACTAACTTACTCCTCCACTCACTTATGAACTCACTCACAGATCCACTCAATATCTCATTAACTAACTCACTCCTCCACTCACTTATGAACGCACTCACAGATCCACTCAATATCTCATTAACTAACTCACTCCTCCACTCACTTATGAACTCACTCACAGATCCACTCAATATCTCATTAACTAACTTACTCCTCCACTCACTTATGAACTCACTCACAGATCCACTCAATATCTCATTAACTAACTCACTCCTCCACTCACTTATGAACTCACTCACAGATCCACTCAATATCTCATTAACTAACTTACTCCTCCACTCACTTATGAACTCACTCACAGATCCACTCAATATCTCATTAACTAACTTACTCCTCCACTCACTTATGAACTCACTCACAGATCCACTCAATATCTCATTAACTAACTTACTCCTCCACTCACTTATGAACTCACTCACAGATCCACTCAATATCTCATTAACTAACTTACTCCTCCACTCACTTATGAACTCACTCACAGATCCACTCAATATCTCATTAACTAACTTACTCCTCCACTCACTTATGAACTCACTCACAGATCCACTTAATATCTCATTAACTAACTCACTCCTCCACTCACTTATGAACTCACTCACAGATCCACTCAATATCTCATTAACTAACTTACTCCTCCACTCACTTATGAACTCACTCACAGATCCACTCAATATCTCATTAACTAACTTACTCCTCCACTCACTTATGAACTCACTCACAGATCCACTCAATATCTCATTAACTAACTTACTCCTCCACTCACTTATGAACTCACTCACAGATCCACTCAATATTTCATTAACTAACTTACTCCTCCACTCACTTATGAACTCACTCACAGATCCACTCAATATCTCATTAACTAACTTACTCCTCCACTCACTTATGAACTCACTCACAGATCCACTCAATATCTCATTAACTAACTTACTCCTCCACTCACTTATGAACTCACTCACAGATCCACTCAATATCTCATTAACTAACTTACTCCTCCACTCACTTATGAACTCACTCACAGATCCACTCAATATCTCATTAACTAACTCACTCCTCCACTCACTTATGAACTCACTCACAGATCCACTCAATATTTCATTAACTAACTTACTCCTCCACTCACTTATGAACTCACTCACAGATCCACTCAATATCTCATTAACTAACTTACTCCTCCACTCACTTATGAACTCACTCACAGATCCACTCAATATCTCATTAACTAACTTACTCCTCCACTCACTTATGAACTCACTCACAGATCCACTCAATATCTCATTAACTAACTTACCCCTCCACTCACTTATGAACTCACTCACAGATCCACTCAATATCTCATTAACTAACTTACTCCTCCACTCACTTATGAACTCACTCACAGATCCACTCAATATCTCATTAACTAACTCACTCCTCCACTCACTTATGAACTCACTCACAGATCCACTCAATATCTCATTAACTAACTTACTCCTCCACTCACTTATGAACTCACTCACAGATCCACTCAATATCTCATTAACTAACTCACTCCTCCACTCACTTATGAACTCACTCACAGATCCACTCAATATCTCATTAACTAACTTACTCCTCCACTCACTTATGAACTCACTCACAGATCCACTCAATATCTCATTAACTAACTCACTCCTCCACTCACTTATGAACTCACTCACAGATCCACTCAATATCTCATTAACTAACTTACTCCTCCACTCACTTATGAACTCACTCACAGATCCACTCAATATCTCATTAACTAACTCACTCCTCCACTCACTTATGAACTCACTCACAGATCCACTCAATATCTCATTAACTAACTTACTCCTCCACTCACTTATGAACTCACTCACAGATCCACTCAATATCTCATTAACTAACTCACTCCTCCACTCACTTATGAACTCACTCACAGATCCACTCAATATCTCATTAACTAACTTACTCCTCCACTCACTTATGAACTCACTCACAGATCCACTCAATATCTCATTAACTAACTCACTCCTCCACTCACTTATGAACTCACTCACAGATCCACTCAATATCTCATTAACTAACTTACTCCTCCACTCACTTATGAACTCACTCACAGATCCACTCAATATCTCATTAACTAACTCACTCCTCCACTCACTTATGAACTCACTCACAGATCCACTCAATATCTCATTAACTAACTTACTCCTCCACTCACTTATGAACTCACTCACAGATCCACTCAATATCTCATTAACTAACTTACTCCTCCACTCACTTATGAACTCACTCACAGATCCACTCAATATCTCATTAACTAACTTACTCCTCCACTCACTTATGAACTCACTCACAGATCCACTCAATATCTCATTAACTAACTTACTCCTCCACTCACTTATGAACTCACTCACAGATCCACTCAATATCTCATTAACTAACTTACTCCTCCACTCACTTATGAACTCACTCACAGATCCACTCAATATCTCATTAACTAACTTACTCCTCCACTCACTTATGAACTCACTCACAGATCCACTCAATATCTCATTAACTAACTCACTCCTCTTCTCACTTATGAACTCACTCACAGATCCACTCAATATCTCATTAACTAACTTACTCCTCTACTCACTTATGAACTCACTCACAGATCCACTCAATATCTCATTAACTAACTCACTCCTCCACTCACTTATGAACTCACTCACAGATCCACTCAATATCTCATTAACTAACTCACTCCTCCACTCACTTATGAACTCACTCACAGATCCACTCAATATTTCATGAACTAACTCACTCCTCCACTCACTTATGAACTCACTCACAGATCCACTCAATATCTCATTAACTAACTCACTCCTCCACTCACTTATGAACTCACTCACAGATCCACTCAATATTTCATTAACTAACTCACTCCTCCACTCACTTATGAACTTACTCACAGATCCACTCAATATCTCATTAACTAACTCACTCCTCCACTCACTTATGAACTCACTCACAGATCCACTCAATATCTCATTAACTAACTCACTCCTCCACTCACTTATGAACTCACTCACAGATCCACTCAATATCTCATTAACTAACTCACTCCTCCACTCACTTATGAACTCACTCACAGATCCACTCAATATCTCATTAACTAACTCACTCCTCCACTCACTTATGAACTCACTCACAGATCCACTCAATATCTCATTAACTAACTCACTCCTCCACTCACTTATCAACGCAGAAATGTCGTGCCATCTTTTTCTCAGAAGATTGTATGAATTGTCGTGATAACCTTATCTTTACGTCACAGATTAAGGCTGTTCATGTCAAAACCGGGGACAAAGTTGGCGATGGTGACGTCATGGTGGAAATTGAACATCATCCTGACCAATAAACAGCGCTCATTTGTAATAACCAGGGATGAACGATCACGTGGTCGTGGAACGGTCATGTGTGTAGCGAGGTTATTGCGGTAAAAACGAAGCAAGAAATTCAACTGTGATTTTAGCTTCTGTTTACTCGCACTTCTGTGTGATTCGTGTAATAGAGTAAATTCGAGACCTCTTTTCTGCGCTGTCGTATCAACAGTGGTTTTTAATACTGCCGGAACAGTTGTGAATGTATGCATGCTCAGAAGCAAGTAGTTAATGGTTGGGAGTTCTTATCGGTACTGGACCGTTGGTTTTTTACTGAGCAAGGGTTGGACAGATTCCAGCAAGCGGTTTGTGAATTTTCCTAAACGATAACACAAAAGTAGTATCCTGTTTTTTTTTAATCATAAGAAAACTGGGATTTTCCATTGTGAACGTCCTGTTTGACACGCGCAGGTGGAGCCTGGTTTCGGTGATATTGATAATTGCGATCCCGATAACTATATCATGTAAGCAGTACGAAAGTTGACATCTAAAGACATCCAGAATACCACCGCGTTGACGAAATTATTTCTCAAATTGCCTTTACGTATATTCAAGCTTCCTTCCTCTTCTTAGTTGAAGATCCAGTGGTCCGTCTTTAGCTGACTTGTCAACAAGAAGTGGTTCATTTTCGTTAGGTTCAGTAGTGTTTTGTCCCACTAGACGACGATGCACTGAACGTATCTGAAATAAGATTTAACTTCAAACTATAGACACCCTTCGTGACAGTGTTTTTTATTTCCTTACTTAGGTAATGTAATTAAAATAAATTAGTTAAAACGTGCGGCAAGAAGCTAGAGTGTAGCACAGGTTGATGAAAGCAACGGCCATTAAGTAAAACACTTAGTGTTCTGTAATTCAAGTAATTTATAGTTTCCGTGGAAAAACGTAAACATTTAAATAATGAAAAAAGTGTTTTCATAATTTAAGTCGTAAAGAATATAAAATAAAATACGAGGAAAACGAGTATTGAAGGGTAGTTTCTAAAGAAACTGGTGCTGCGTCGGTGCGGATGACGAAGGGCTAACGCTCAAAACGACAACACCTCCATCTTTTACCTAACGGTGGTACAAAGAACTTTAACAACGGTTTGGCTTTGCCATAACTAAATGAACTACCAAGTACGTGACTGTATGTTAACTATCCCTTGGACGGGATGTCAGTCTGTGGAAGGCACAGAAATTGAGTTTACCAAACGAGTTGATGATGGAGGGTCTACGACCGTAAAATAAAACAGTAAGTTTCCATTAAAATAAAAGTGTCGGCTTCCTTTAATCTTACGATGGTAGAACTTAGGGATGGACCATTTCATTTTTGAGGGGTGGAGTTGGCCAATTTTGTATTGTTAAGAATTTTTTTCCCCTTTGGGCTGTGCAAGAATTTTTTGTAGCACCTGGGCCTTTTTAGCACTTTTTTGCCCTTAGCCCACTGTGCACCATTTTTTCTCAAAAATTTTACTGAATGGGAATGTTTTTTGGTAATTGTCCGACCCCACCCTCTCTCCCCCCCCCCCCCCCCCATCAAAAGTAAATTGGTCCATCTCTTACCTTATTTTGTGTTCCAATTTGACACCGATGCCGCCTTATGGGTCAAATCATTTGAACAGAAATACGACAACGACGGTAGCACGAAAGTAACTGCGTTATAAGTCTGTGGAAGGGTTGCCACCGAACCTCGTTTAATCAATCTCCGGGGTCGAGAGTGACGGTGTTGAATCGGAGTAAAGTTTCTCCTCACTTGAAACAAAATAGAGGAATAAACAGCTTGATCCACAGGTCGGCCGATCTAACGTCCTGTCATCCTGTATATTAAATTCTCGCACCACGTTCGGATGAGTTCGTCATTTCCTTGTCTGAACTCCGGCAGCCCGACTTGTCTTCGTCAGTTACGAAGCTTTCATTCACGTAAGGTGAGTCGCCTTGTTTAAACTTCACTAATGATTTGCGCCTGTTTTTGGCTTTTCCTCGGCCTTCCTTAGATCTCGCGTCTTCACTAATTATCGATCCTGGAGGAAGCGTCTCCAAGAGTCTTCTCAGCTCCATCAGCTGTTGCTCTCTCTAAGTGAAATTAAAAGGTAAATACCACTTGCAGTCAAGGAAAAGAAGAGAATTTGTCGGAACAAGTAAAAGCTACTGAACAGTACTGTACTGCGGTACTGTGTGTGTTACTATACAGTGTGGTTCTAACTTTTTCATCTGTGGATCAAACCATGCAGTGTGACCATTCTTTACAAAGCTACTGAACAGTGCTGTACTGTGGTACTGTTTGTTTTACTATATAGTGCGGTTTTCACTTTTTCACCTCTTGATCAAACCATGCAGTGTGACCATTCTTTGGAAAGCTACTGAGTAGTACTGTACTGTGGTACTGAGTATTTTACTATACAGTGTGGTTTTCACTTTTTCATCTGTGGATCAAACCATGCAGTGTGACCATTCTTTGTAAAGCTACTGAACAGTACTGTACTGTGGTACTGTTTGTTTTACTATACAGTGTGGTTCTATCTTTTTCATCTGTGGATCAAACCATGCACTGTGACCATTCTTTACAAAGCTACTGAACAGTGCTGTACTATGGTACTGAGTATTTTACTATACAGTGTGGTTTTCACTTTTTCACCTGTTGATCACGCCATGCAGTGTGACCATTCTTTGGAAAGCTACTGAGCAGTACTGTACTACTGTACTATACCGAGCCTCATACATTGTGGTTCCTAAACTCAACAAGACGATCTAAGATCGTAAGTCGGGCAACAGGTAGACGTGCTGTTATGAGTGTTGACCACTTATGGTGCGGAGTGGTTCAAAAAAGAAATGCTAAGGGTACCAAGGTCCTGGTTTCCAACGTGGCATCTTTGTTGTCGTTTCCTCGAGTTTCATCGCGAGGCACCTTGTCTTTATCAGCAAATGCTCTTCTGTCACCCTGTCTACATTTTCTGTTCACTGGTAACTCGTTTGATTTCTGGTTTGATTCTAGTGAGACATTCGCTAAATCATTTGATTCTTTTGCTATTTTCAGTTCGCGGAACGACCCGTTTCGAAATATACGCTCATTACACACGCCATCTTTTAGAGTGGGTCTACCGCGAACGGTGTGTGGGTCTGTATGTTTGAGCGTAGAAAAGATGACACCATTTGTTTTCGACATATTCGCCATCGACTTCGACATCGTAGAAAGAAGGTTGCGCCCTTATTACGTGTCTGCGGTATTCCCCATTGCACGTGACTGCGATTTGCGATGAAACTCGAGTGTAAACCTATAGTCGGTTGCCCGACTAATAATACGTAAGCAAAAAGATAAAGTATGAGTCAAGCGAGCACAACAAGATTCAAGATTCTTTTGAGAAGCTATATCAAGCAGTTGATACGTATGGTGGATCATGGATCAAATATATTGAATCTCGCCAAAAATACTTCAAGGTATATCGATTTTCAGATCTTTATATCTTGATATGTGATGAAACACTGCATCTCGTGTTTGATACATCACATCAAACTTTGCTGTGCCATCATTTTTTTTAAAACGCTACCGCAGCCTACCGACTTGGTGCATGTTCTAAGAACTATTTTTTCTCGTCTATGCCGTTGTATATATTTAGTACTTTACTGTCGCTCCAACTTTTTCTGCAACCCTAACTTATACTTTACCTCGGCTAGCATTTTCTTCAGATGCGAGTTTTCCATTGTCATACTAACAGCGTTTTTATCCGTGCTGGACAGAGACTCTGGAATATTAGCTGTACTTCTGCGAGTTGTACTTGCTTCGTTTCCTCCATCCGGTGACCACAATTTCGTTACCTGCGGAATTATGAAATTAGGTGGAATAATGAAGGTCGTATATTTTGACCCTGGACTGAATCTGTAAAAGATGTATTTTCCAGCACTGTCACGGGTAAACTCGTTCTCTCAGGCCCTGTTTATATGAGCCCGGGTTGAAGGGTTGTCCCGTCCACCAGGGTCAACTTAACAGTCTGCTTATATGAGGTTTTTGAGCGGGCGGTGGGATACTTTTGGCATATGTTTACATGAACATGGGCTCATATTTTAAGTGCTGAGCCTGCTTCGAAAATGACCAGTGTCCCGGGACCAAGGGACAAACTGTTTACATGAAGAAAGTTGGCTCGAGTGGAAGGGATGTCTCGCCTCGGCTACGTGAGATCTCTCTGGTAACAGGGACAACTCTTCTTCACAGGACGTCATATTAACGGGTTTTTTTTGCGTTTGACAAGGCGAGATATCCCTTCTTCCCTGGGAAACTTTACTCATATAATCGGGGCCTCAATAGGAGTCGAACTTACGACCTTTCGATTACGAAATCGGGCGCTCTACCAACATGTGAACTATAGGAGACTCGTGGGAGGAAAGCCATTAAACTACATAGGTTGGTGCACAAGCATCCTGCATACTTCTAGGGTTTGAATGTCAAAGTGAAAATGTTGTGAAATAATGAAAAAATAACGTGTTCAGCAATACAAAAAATTGTACCGAATGTTGACTTCAAATCTTCTCGAAACGTGTTGAAACGCACCTTGGGTAGAAACACGAAGCAGAGGGTTAATGTCGTACAGAAGATAGTGAACACTGCTGTGATGGCAAACGTTGCGTTCTGGTGGCTGCGAATGACAGATGTGATGGCCACGCCCATGATGGAGAGTAGTACCACATTATACACTGACATTCCTATCAAGACAGACACAAGAAATTAATGTACACACCCCTGTTAAAGAGAAACAAGATAATGATCAGAATTTACTGAACAAAAAGAATCAAGAAATTGATTAGAAATTGATGTACCGGAAGATTCAAGAAATTGATCGGAAATTAATGTACACAGTCATAGCGGGAAAGATAAAATGTTGTTCACAAATTAATCTACACACTCCAGTTGAATTAAAGAGACAAACGAGAAGTTGGTCTGAAATTAATGTACACATTACAGTACACGAAATTGGTCATAAATTGAGGTACGAAGTTACACTCCAGTCATATGAAGGGACAAACAGGAAATTGGTCAAAAAATAAATGTGCACTAAGCTCTTGTCGAAACGAACAGGAAATTAGTCAGCACTGAATAAACACACTTTTGTTAGGAGACAGAAAATTGGTCAGAAAATCAGTGTAAACACTATTGTTGAAAGAGACACGAGAAATTGGCCAGATATTAATGTAAACATGGCTGGTCAAAAACTGATAATTATTGACCGATATCCCTGCCGAAATCAATCAGAAAACAATTGAATAACTCCTGCCTATTACAAATCTCTGCCTGAGAAAGCCTTGATTCAAATTACGTTTTTTCTTATTCTCTATTCACAGGCTACTGTGAAATCTCGCTAATTAATTGCACTTTCATAAATATAGATTGCTCTACTGTATTTAAAAAAAATTATACATGTAGACTAACCTATATAGCGAGAGTCGTTCAATGCCGGGATAGTAACGGCGCGAGTTTCCCAGGCCAGAAATACCCCAAACACCAATAGGAGGCCTTTAAAAGCATAAACAGCTCCCAGCCAATAAGAAAGGTTCTTAGATTCGCAGTGTTCCAGCATCGGGATGACTTCTTTGTCGTCCTCCAGGTGCATCTGATGTAAGGAAGGGTAACCAGGCAGTTTCGAATTCAATCTGTGATTTATTTGCACAAGTGAGGTTTTTGAAAAGATGGAATTGCACGAGCTGCTTCGGCGAGTGTAATTTGACTTTTCTTGAAAATCTCACGAGTGCGAGTAGTGAAATCACAAATTTAACGAGAAAATTGTATGATGAATTGTCAATATATTTATTACGGATTTAGAATTTGCACTGGTGCTACACTTTTTGTTCTGATATTGCATTTTTTGCACTGGTGTTACACTTGAACTGCACTGCTCTCAGCCAATCGAGTAATATTTCAGAGATATCTTAAGAATTACAATTATGAATAGAACAATGACTAAAGAACAAAATATTGTAACAGTGTCCACCGAAAACGTGGTAAAAGAAAATTAGCCAGACCTGTTCGTCAAATGATTCATAACCAGTGTGCATTGGTTCAATTCCGGTCCACAGCGAAAGAAGCAGGACATCCAACACCATAAAAATGCTGACCATTATGAACAAGTGCTCGTCACGAATTACCTAGAAACAGTTCACAGTCAGTAAGAAGCAGAACACGCTAAAATATACGTTGCGTATTTCTCTGGTGTCGTCCACGTGCGACTTGAAATTTAGGTGGGATTTTTGTAATGTTTTGGACCCAGGAATGGATTCCACGCTTCACAAGTTAGACGAAGGGACCCCCAACAAATTCATCTAGTACCGTGATCAACACGAATCTTCTGCTAAATATATTCACATATTTTAATAATTTTTGTAAAACAAACGGATAGTGATTGAAGTTCACTACTCTACAACTTTATTGATATGACACCAACCACGGAAGCGTGTGACACAAACGAAAATTACTACTTCACTTGCAAGTAATCAAAGGGGAGTTACTAGAATTTCTATAAATGACCACTGACCAAACTCCGGCCTTCGTCTGTCGGTAAAATAAAGTCATGCATCTGTGCGGGAAGTGCTTTCAGTTAAACTCACCTTCTTTTTCGGTGTTATGCTTTTGAAGATGGCATGGACCCTCCAGGTCTTGGCGAACATGGCACCAAATGCTAGCGTGAATCCAAGAGACATGATCCAGGCTCGTGCCTTCAGAGAACAAATAGGCAACAGACACGTGACCGATAAGCAATGACCTTCATGGGACGACTATAATAAACAGGTCCTGGTTACTATAGTGACTTGCACCGGATTAAACAGCCTAAACTGGTCTGTCTCTTGGATATAATCCTAATCATGCATTAACATCATCATTTATCGCATGGTTCATTCTTAAGTGCTGTGCGTAGTTCCTACGGATTCTTAAGGGACGGACCATTAGAAAAGTGATGGGGGGGGGGGGGGTGGGGAATTTTCAGCTTGCACTAATTTTTTTTTTCGCTCACTGCTTGTGCAGGAATTTTTTTTCAGGTGAACCCCTCTGCACGAATTTTTTTACTACGTGTGAAAAAGTCACAATTGGACCTTCCTTCTGCATGAATTTTTTTTACCTTCTTCTTTGCATGGATTTTTTTTCTTGGCATTTTCCCTTGCATGAATTTTTTTTGTTTTTTTTCCCCACCCCCCCCCCCCCCCCTCCCCCATCACTTTTCTAATGGTCCGTCCCTAAAATAGCATAACTGGTGGGAACAGGCTAACATAGCGTCAAGATTATTTATCATGTGCTCTTAATAGAAACCTAGTGCTCCTACAATCTGCATAAATGTCTTGGATCGATTGTCCGAATTCGTTGTTTTGTTACAGATTTTGGGGATTAAAAGAATTATACCTCCCCCCACTTCCGGCATGTCGAGACGTGAAGTGCTAATCACAAATACAGATGATTCTTAATTTTGCAATTTCACTTTACCGAACTCTTTATTTGATAACAAAACCACTGAACAGGAACCAACCAGTCTGAAAATGAAACTAACAAGTACGCTGACAAGTATTGAATCAAATCAATAACTAACCAATACAATAAATGACTAATCGATGCAATCGATGACTGATCGACAAGCAAAAATTTTGTCGCCTATCGATTAGTCATCGATTACTCATTGATCATCGGCAATGATCAATGACTAATCAACTGATCACCTATCGATTACCTATTGATTACTCATTGATTTAATTGTGTCATTGATATCATCGATTGGTTATGTCTGGTATTATATGAAACGTAATACCTTGGTGGTAAAAAGTAACATCGTGTTTGGTTGGTGTCACAACATTTATAGAGGGGAGGGTGAGAACTTAGATGGAGTGATTGCCATTTGTTGTGAAGGGGAAAAAGTGCCCGTCGGTCCAACAATCTTTTGGTAAAGATTGTGCTTCATACGACACAAAACGGGAGATGCCTCGTCTCATCTGACTCTTGCGCGATTTTAACCTCTTCCCTGTTTACTTACGATGGATTGTAAGGTCCTTCACAGTAAATAACTTACGATGCACACTTTTCCGTATTGACTGCTAGACACCAGTCCTCCGTCCAAGCCGAACAGGAACACGGACACGTAAGTCATTATACAGCCCACCACGATCAGATTATTCAGGCGAGGACTGGACATCTTGATTATTCTGAGAAAACAAACAACAAACCAAGATTATTTTTAGCTTATTTTTTGGCTTTACCCAATCTGTTTTATTCACTGAATTTTCTTTGGCCACTGTTCAGCTTCATGGATTTCTAACTCTGATAAACGCGGACAGTGGACAACGACTGAACATGGATCGGGTAAAACCAAAAAATAAGCTTAAATTATGTCTACAATCGATCGCCAAAGAGTGCATAACATTTCAAAAACAAGAGTTAGACTACTCAGTAAAGAATGATTAAAGAAACAAAGAGGACTATTTTTACAACAAACTGGGTAAATCAAACGAGTTGATTAAGTAAGTTATACCACCGTAAGGTGAATGGGAGGTGCTGACGTTTCGAGCGTTAGCCCTTCGTCTTACGATGGTATAACTTACTTAATCAACTTGTTTGATTTATCCAGTTTCTTGTGTTTCAATTTCCCACCGACGCGGCACCAGTTTCTTTAGAAACTATCCCCACAAGACTATTTTTAGATTGTAAATTTGAATTCGATAAAACGCAGAACTACCCCTCATTCTTGCTCTTGTTTCAATTCCCATAACACATTTGCCCTTCAAAACGTGTTAAAACGATAATGGTGAGATTCATGTTTGTCACATTGGTGTAGTTGTACGGTTTGCTCTAGCAAATTCTCCCAGCGGCTGGATAAATCACGATCGCTCTGAGTAATAAGGGGTCTGGGCTCGACTCTTGTGATTGTAGTATTTTGCATATAAGAGACATTTCGTGGCTATGCACATGAATTTAGAGGATTAGGACTGGTATTGTAATATGGCGTGCTCGCTTGAAGTAGAGTAAATTGTGTTGAGTTTATTTGTGTTTCTCCGCGTGTTTATCGGCCATCATCACATACATCTTTCAAACAAATGTTTTCTGGGCAATTTGGCTTTATGACAATGGGCCTTACAAGTCTATACTGACCAGGGGGAACTTGAAAGGAGCTCTGTTACGCCATTCATTTATCAATGATATTTAATTACAACCTTGCTTGGCTATTATATGAATTTAAAGGAAAAATCTTGAGACCAATCGGAAATGTGAAACAGCAAGCAGGCAACAAAGAGCTTAGATGTATCACGGTTTACGTGAAGAACGATCAGTGTCTCTTATCTACAGCCACTCACCTTCTTTCACGATACAGGAAGTTAATCAGGAGGAAAAAAGCTCCCAATAGAATTCCCATTACAGCCGCAATCGCCATAAACGTATAAAGAGCCTTAGAAACGGATTTTAACTCGTTCACTCGGACTGTGCGGTCACTCGGTGGGCCAGAACCTTTTGGCAAAAATGAGAAAACCTTAGGGTGCGATTTCTGTACGATTTCTCTGGACTATTTCTGATTTACGTCAAACTCTATCTGTTAACCATCGCTACTTCTTTTCTGTCTCTCTTGCTCTAAGTTTTTGTTATTTGATTGTTAGGCTATGTACCCCTAAAACTTCCCCTAACAAAATTAATCATAGATTAAGACTATTTTTCCTCAGGGATTGGGGGTAGTAGATTGTTTAATTGTTTATAACAATTACAAGGTTCTCGGTAAGCCTTTTATTTGCGAACATTTTTCAGCGAAACAATATGTCTGTTGTAGTTCAATTTTTTCCTTGGTGCAAGTTTTATTTACCTTTGTTTTTTTTGGTATGGTAATGTATGATAATGAGTTTGAAACAAAGGAAAATAAAATTTAAACCAAGGAAAAAATTGAACTACAACCTGATGTCCATTTGTGCTTCTTGCTAGCAGCTTCTTTCCCGTATTCATATCACTTTACCTATTTATAGCCAATGACTGGATCCTTCATATCGCATTTATCCTTTATGTTATTCACTCACCCTGCCATTTGATTGGCGTCCGTCTGTTCATCATGATGGAGGCTGTTGTAACATCATAAACTCCAACAGAAACGCTTTCACCATCTCGATAAATAGGACAAGGAACATTATAAACAGCATGAGGAAATGAAGATTTAAGACATAAAACTCCTTGTACAGGCTTACATAGATCGCACAAACACGAGATGGAACTGTACGTGCTGGAGAATTCTCCCAAACGCAACGAGTTTAATATAATCATCTACAAACACAGTAAATAAATTTTATCTCTTTTCCAAAAATACATGCCACCGATCATTTTGAAAGTGACTCCAAAACCATTTTAGAAAACAGTCCTAAGAAAGTACGCGCGCTGATTGGTTAGAAATCGTGTTTCTATAACTCGATAGAAACACAGAACTAGCACGAGCTGTTGACGTAACGATGACGCGAGCAAAGAGAATTTACATTTTGATAGTCAAAGCTAACAAGTTGCTTTTCTTTTTTTCGTCGCGGTGTTTTCTAAAAGAAATAGAAAACATGTTCTTCGTGTTTCTATTGAGTTATAGAAACACTCGTGAAAGTTTGGGAGAACTCGAAAAAGCTGTGGAAACACTCGCCTGCGGCTCGTGTTCCCACAGCATTTCTCGTTCTCCCAAACTTTCAATCGTGTTTCTATAACTCGATAGAAACACGGTACATGTTTTCTATTTCTTAATTAAAACAGGCTATTATAATCACAACTATTAACTATTGACTGCGTGCACTCCATTTCTTTCATTTTGTGAATCGATATCAATATCAACATTGTTATCATTATCACTATCGTTATCGTTATCATTACCTTGCAATTGTTCTATTTGTATGAATCCAAGTCTTTCACCATTTCTCGTAAACGACACACGGCCCTACATCAAGATAGACAAGTATTTGCTACTTAGATACAATCAATCAATAAATAAATCAATACTTTATTTATACATGTAACGCCTAGGAGCTGTACAAGTTCGTTCAAAATACGCACGTGTGTGAAATAACATTCACAAAGGCCAGACCAAAACACCAGGATCTAAGTTCCGTACACTTCGCGAACAGTGTGTGGGTTCTTTAACGTCCCACGAAGTTATACGAACAAGGGTTGTAAGACGGGACCTACGGTTTATCGTCCTCATCCGAGAAGACTAGAAAGGCTAACCATTTACAGATGTCATTACAAAGGCAGCACTTTCTCCTCAGTTATTTTAAGACCCTGAGTGATGTTCCGACTGAGATTCGAACCCACGATAGTCCAGTGCTCAACCAACTGAGCTACCGGTCGGCGGATACAAATACAGAGGTTTTAGATGAAATTGTAACACCTTCTGAAAATACGAAAAATTCATGGTAAAGTATAATGAGTGATGCAGTGTTAGCTAGAGTAACTATCCAAAGATATTACACTGCAGGACAACGACGGCATTTTAACAAAAACCTGTAACTTGTTACAGTAAGAGCGAACAGAGAGACGGCTTGATGAGAAATGAACAGAAAACTGTGTCAAAGTATACCGCCTGATAATCCTCAAACTGGGTCTTGAAAGATGAACGAAAAGTCAAGAAAGTAGGCAAATATTTTTTGTTACATTATGTCTGATGTTTCGTTACGATGATAATTGAGAAAACCTTGATTCTTTGTGTGATACTACACTCTTAAAGGATTCGGTAAATAAAGCGCATTGTGTCCTACGTCACGTGGCCTAGCTGGGAATCGAGCCAGGGTGATTGTTGTGCGAGCTTAATGTTCTAACCACTGCGCCACGCTGGTTGCCCGCCGCCTCCACCCTTATAATAATAATAATGATATTTATCCAGGGAGCCCACTCGCCTTGGCGGTTTTCAGTGGGGCCCTTCGATCTGGACTATCTTATTCTGGTGCGTTGTGCTTGCGCTCTTGTTTAGCCATGTAGCACTAGTTTCCTGAACACATTTCTTCCTGCGTCGCGAATGGAAAACAGCATTGTGGTGTATGACGTAGTTGGTCTCGTTTTCATAACATGTAACACGTGATTGATCGGCGTAAAACTGCGTCTGGGGCTGCCGAGCTGAATTTTCCTCGACTGAACAAATTTTCGTTGAGTTTTCTTTCTCCGATTTGGTTTAATCTCTTTCGGAACAGCGAAATACGCTACAAGCATATACAAGTATTTCCCACTGGAAATGGACTCATTTCCACGGGTATATTGTTTAGTCTGTGATTTAGCAAAATGTCTGCAGATGGGCACTCCTTCTGTCGGCCTGTAAAATGGTATTTAAAAAAATATATTTGAACATATCAACGATATATTACCGTTACTCCCAGGAAGCTAATGTTGTAGAAAGCATCTTGGATGATATCAGCCATTTCATTGTCCATATAGGTAAAGTTCTCTAGATATTTGCCTTGGCCTAGAACAAGCAACAATAAAAAAAACGAATATCTTAAACCAACCCTATCTACTGTAAATACGACGTGAGTGAGACAAAAGGCATCAGCTTTCTTTTAGGCGTCATAAAAACTACCTGCCAATTGCTGAATTGACGCGTTTAATGCTAGCGCCATTGCCCAGACCGCGTCGTAAGCAAAGGAGGACTCGTGACGAGCGTCAAGGCCGGTTAAAGCTTTGAATTCCTTGGCGTATTGGTGAGCTGTCTAGATTGGAAACAAAAAAATGGAAGATCTATCAACAAAACAATGACTTTGTTCGCCACCCAATCAACAAACCAATAAAGCTGTCAATCAATCAGTCAATTACCTCGCCAGTCAGCCCGTCAGTCAGTCAATCATTCAGCGAGTAAGTAAGTCAATCAGTCAGTCAGTCAGTCAGCAACTAAGTCAGTCAGTAGGTTAGCCTTTCAAAAAACATGTTACTTAGTCAGTCAGCCAGTCAGTAAATCTGTCCAAGTCAGTCTGTCAGCCAGCATTCAGCCAGTCAGTTAGTCAGTAGGGCATGCCCAGTCATTTAGTCGGTAGGGCATGCCCAGTCATTCGTTCATCCAGTCGCTCATTCAGCCAGTCAGTCAATAAGCCAAGCAGTTATTTAGCTAGCCAATTAGTCAGGCAGTATGTCAGTCAGCTAGTAAGATAATCAACCAGCCGAAAATAGTAAGAATAAAATAATAAAAATGAAATAGTAATCTGTCTAGATGGAAACGTGCTGACCAGCTGTAGGTCAGAAAGTCAGATAGCCAGCTAGTAATTAGTCACTGAGACAGTCAGTTAGCCGTTTAGTCAGTCAGTCAGTCAGTCAGTCAGTCAGTCAGTCAGTCAGTCAGTAAGTAGATCAATAAGTCAGTTTCATAATAGCTACTCATTTTCATTTAGCTACTGTATTCATTCACCTATTGAATTGCTGGACCTTGAGTGTGGGCGTTTAATCGAGGCTGGGTGCCTATTAAGTTTTTTTACTTTCAGAGAGGGCGCTTATTCGAATAAACACGTATCTATTTATATTTTCTAGAAAGTCTCACATAAGGTTAATCCTTCAAGTTCCATAGTTAAAAAAGTTGTCATTTTCTACTTTCTTATCCTCAGTCGTTAGAGCTATTCTTGTCTCCTTACCAGTCCTGAGATTGTTTTATTGCCAGACGAAACCTCATCCTCATTCAACTTCATGTGATCGGTAGCCAAGTATCCCTCTACTGCCTCGCTCATCTCACGTTCAGAACACGTGACATGGTCACGTTCAAGGTTTTTCTTCCACCAGTGATCATCGTACCAGCCAATAATAATCCATACGTACCGCTGACCGTACATGCCCAGTTTATGACCCTGTTGAGAAAAAGTACGTCTATAGAATAATTTTACTATCTACTGTCCATTCTATATCTTTTATCATATATTATTATCTCCTCATTACTTTATTTTATCATTACATGTATTATCATAATTCTTACATTTGAATGAAGTTGTCATTATTATTGTTAGTATCATTATTGTTACCTCAGGGAACAGTTAGGCTTAATTTTGTACATAACGAATTTATCCACCATAAATCGGATTTAGACTTTTCGTTGGGCATCCTAAATTTCCTCTTAAAGCTCATTTTGATTGAAAAGCTATATCAAACACTTGAGAAAGCGGTTCATCAAAATATTAAACTCATTGACTTTAGTACAGTTACCGTCAAACCTCGCTCTCGAACTCGGCTATCTCGAACTCCCCTCTGTCTCGAGAACTCAAACTCATTATACGACTTCCCCGGTTTGGATTGTTTTCTCAGTCATTTATCATCGGTTATCTCGAAACCCGGCTAGGCCTACTCTGGGACCTTAAATCACCATGTTTTTTTTTCTGTCAATTTTGCTTAAGTCGCCTTACCTCGTCTTAAATCGCCTAAGGTCCCCTAAAGTTACGGCGACTAATTTAAGTCCCATAGAAGGCCTCCCCGCTATCTCATACTATCAGCAGTTCAGTTTCGCTTCCCTTGAGAGTTCGAGATAGCGAGGTTCGACCGTAGTTCAGCAGTGCGCGGTTCCCATTTTAAGGAAGGTACAATGAGCAAAAGAAGATTACCTCACAGAAAACTTGTCGGGCTGCTTCCTCGTAAAAACTTCCGATGACGATCCGTGCATCTTTTCCCTGACGACGATGAATATCGGAATAGATTAGCGAGTCTTAATTTTATTTAATGATTATTGATACGGTATTTTATCATGTCTTAATACCTTGATATTCGACAGCTGATTGGCTGGATTACCCGTGAAGCTTTCTCCTACCACAACTTCGATGTTTATATCATGAAGCAGTTTATGGAGTGCTTTCATGGCCTACGTAGAGATGAAAAACATCAAGATTCTTCTATAATCACGTCATTTAACCTTATTTTAAGAGTAAATGTGCGCCTGACAGAGAGGTACCGCTGTATTTCTTACCACAATTGCTACTAAACTTGCGATGTGATTGGCTAATTTGCCGCTGTCGATAAGAGTCGTGACAACGCTGCTCGCGTCAATGTGCCACGCAAAAGCAATAGCCAATCAGAAACGCCCATTTTGGGGAATAAACCAATCAGATTGCGAGAAAGTTATAGACAACGCTTGCTCTTTTCTGTGTCACGATCTTGGTCACGCTCTGAAAAAACATTTTCTTTGACGTTTTTTAACGTTGCTATTGTGGTAAAAAACAAATCGAATGTCATTGGTTTAGCGTTGTCTGAACTCTTATCTTACTCACGAGGCGCACCCGAGTAAGTCCACGATAACGCTAAACAACATTCGATTTGTTAAATTTGCTGAAGGATCTAATTGCAGAAGCCCACATCTCTCTTCGGCAACTAACATCATTGAACTAATATAATTTTAAGTTACATTCTTTATCCTAAGCCAACGTCGCATCAAAATATGTCTAAAAAACGCATTCCGGCAAAGATTTAGAAAACTTTCTATTTATCCCTTGTTAAAATGTAATTTTTTTTACTATTATTTCTGTTTGCTCTAGACTTTGTCCTTGGGAGGTTTGAGTTACAGGCGAGTTCGTTGGTAGAGGATATGAGGGTTGCACTTACTTCAGGAAGGGAGAGTTAAGAAGTTTTGCGAATGAACCGAACCAAGACAGGAAATGTGTTTCATTTCGTCGCTTCAGCGAAACACGTACTACAGGTACTATAACTCTGCGAAGAAGCGTTAACATTCTCAATGCTCAAAGCATTCTACAAGTAATAAATCCTAGCCGTCAATCCTTTACAGCTGATTTTCTTACTTGAGAGAATATTCCTGATGGTTCGTTTTGGTGCAGTGTGGCGACTCTTGTCCAACCGTACTTTGTCAGCAATGCCACCCGAGCAGGATTAAACGCCAAATCTGTGGAAATCGTTCTAAAAAAACGGGAATATAAAGCTCGGTTTTTCAGGGCTGGAGAAGTGGCACCGTAGGACACCTGTGGGAGATAAAAAAAGGCACGCAATATGGACAGAAGGAGAACACACGGCAAACGAAATGACATGTCCAAATAAAGAGACGGAATAATTGGCGATAACTTAGCTAGTTCATATCACGTGCGTTTACAGCACTTACTTGAAGTAGATTCCAGAACTTTGCTGTGTCTGCGATTGGCTGCGCGACCGTGGAGAAAGCTGGGCCGAGAAGCAGGATTTTATTTGGTTTGTTGTAAATGTGGTCATACAGAATATGAAGACCAATTCCTGGGTCGCACTAAAATGGGAATAACATTAACAGTCACAACAAATGACGGGAGCGTGATTATATCTGATTTTGCTAGGCAATCATACATACATACATAGATACATATTTAGTTGTTTCGGGAGAAAAAACACACAAACAAACTACAGGTTTATACTACCTGTAGTTTGTTTGTGTGTTTTTTCTCCCGAAACAACTACTTCGCTCTACGTTCACGTATTGAGCACTGTTTTACGATTAACCAACTTTTACACTAGATACATATTTACATACATACTTTTTTTAACCTCCCCAATGGGGTTTTTCAGGACCAATAATTAAAAAGTAATAATTTTGCATAGTTATTCAAATTATTACAAAAAAAACTTATTTCTTTATCAATTAGTTCCTAAAAAATCCCTTAGAAGTTTGCGCCTTAAACGCTTCTTAAAGATTGTTTCGTTACTACAAAGTTTCATAATCGATTCCAAGGAAATCCAGATGCTAACAGTTCGGTAATAAAAAGTTCTCGGTCCAGAACCGGTTATAAAAAGAGGGCAATTTAACAGTTGGGAACTCCTGGCTTTGTATTTGTTTACATCAGAACGTTTTAAAATAAAAACAGTGCTTAGGTATTCAGGAGCGTGACCATTCATACATTTAAAAGCCAAGACAACATTTCGATAGTCAAGCAGACTGGATACATATCTCTAACTAATCCGTACCGTAAGTTACGGACCGAATTTTTTCCTCTCGGATTTATGGCCCTCGTGTTTCGCGCTTAGGCCATAAATCCGAGCGGAAAAAACTCGGTCCGTAACTTACAGTACGGACCGAGAAAACGAGGTTTATATAAAAAATGATCAGAATATACAAACCTTAGTATCATTGGATATCATTCTGAGCTTATATCCAGGTAAAATGTCTGTGCGGTTATTGACCTGGATCAAGGCAAGTTCAGTTATCAACTTTACAGCCTGGCCCCCAGTCCAACACGGACCATCCAGCGGAAAATATCCACCAATCGTCAACCAATGGCGTGCGAGTACTGAGAAATCGTATGTGACGTCAAGTGAGAATAAGATCTCGATAATCATTGATAACTACAAGAATATTTAAAATTTGCTTGCCAAAGAAGGTTTCATTTTCGAATCTGTTATTAGCATTATTAGTACTGGATCCAAAATCGGACAAGATAGTTTTTAGCCTTGGTCACTGTAGAAATGGCGCTCGCCAGGGCAGAAACAATCTTGGTGCGTACTGACATATCTAATCAATGTTATGTCATATCACCCTAGTAAGGTAGGTTAGGATAGTCTATAAAAAGCTTGAGCAAACACGACGACGACCTCGACCTGGATAGAACCGAAGATAAGCGCCAATAAACAAAACATTGAAACTGCACGTACAAAATACAGTCTGACAGGTTTCTTTGTCACTGCAGCAAAATAACTTGAAATCTCGAGGGGGGTACTGCGCTATAAAAGTGACGGGGGTGTTCGTCGTACCTTTCAGGGGTTTAAATTTGTGGATTTGTACCACTCAGGGTGCTAAAGCCTAAAATAACTGCTGCAAGAGTTGTCTCAGTACCTTTTAGAGGCCTGCGTAAGGTTATCGCATAATGCTTAAAAAGAGCCCTTGAGAAGAAAGTGTTTGAAAAATATCTTTATTACTATCAAAATCTACAGTGCCAGTTATGTAATTTGTTGTTGCTGAATTGGTACCTCTTAGGGGTGAAAAGGAATTTGGGACACGCCCATAAAACAAGATTCTGATACTTTTTAGCGGTGTTCCCGACCAGGTCCCCTGTCACTTTTATTGGGGGGTACCCTCTCCCCCGCCCGGGGTGAAATGAGCATTTCCAAGTTTTCTCGATGATTGCCTTTAGACTGATTTCGTCTTGGAATTTAACCAGAAATTTGAAGAAAATTTAAAGGTTTGCAAGTAATAAAGCCTGCCTCCATTGAAATACGAGGGAAACATTCATTTTTTTCACTGGTGGTACCCTTGGCGTCGTGGTCGCGTTTGCTTCAGCTCCCTTTTATATCCTTATGAGAATCATAGACTTAGTTAAAATCGTTTCACTTGCACCATGCCATTCAACCGTCCACGTTCGTAAATCATTCGACAAACTGTAAATCTAATCCCCATCTATTTCTTTGTCGTCTCAGAGAAATAAAAAGAGGGGTACAACCAATACAATGTTTTGCTCATTAATAATCTCAAAGTCAGATCTATCGGCCACTAAAATGATGTAGATAAATATTAGCTAAGGGAATATGTCAGGAGACCAGACGGTTGAATAAACTCGCTCTCTGATTCCCCCTGAATTTTTTCTCAAAAGTTCGATTAAAATCTTTTACAGAAAACATAAACCATTCGTTATCATGGTGTTTGAATTGCCTTTACCAAAATATTAACAATAAACACGGTATATTTGAGCGGAAAAGGCGTTGTGCTTTGTTTTTAAATGCTCTAGATAAAGTTGGATGGTTTGACAGCCCTTGTTATTCACGTTTGAATTCACTATACACTCATCGCTTTTTTAAGTAATTCTATAGCTTTATATGAACAGCTTCCGTGACTTACCTCCGTTAACGGCGCAGCAAATGTGCAAGACTACAGACCAGCGCATTGAAACATCAAGCATCGTAGAAAAGTCACTTAGATATCGCAGGAGAATCGTTCACTTGAAGCTCTTAACAATGCCTTAAATTCCCTCACACAGTGATGCTCAGAACTCCAACAAGAAACGACAGAAAAATGATTACAACGAAGCCCAAACTAGGTTGGTTTTAAGTTGTTGACTCGAAGGATAATACTTCGTGACTAGAACGATGTGATCCTGTTAGCATTCCTTTGGCACTTTGTTGTCATTCGTAATTGACGTAGGCATTATGTGTTCTGTGTCAATCTCTTTGCATTTCACGGAACGAGAACAAGACATGCAGTCAGCTAATCGTGACGAGCTTGCACGCATTTTCCCGCGCCTGCTCCTAACGGCTCTGATTGGTTCATTCAACTATGAGACTCTCTTGTCATTGGACAGATCTATTGCTTCAGTTTTGGTTTTACGGCAGTCAGTTAAAACCGCTCTACTAACCAATCGTTGGACGAGCTTTCAAAGCTGTATGCGAAAGTGTTTGTACAAGAACATAGATGAACGAGTGATTTCACATCAAACTGAAGCAAAATTGCATGTCTTCTTATCTCGTTTTTCTAAACTAGACGTCTTTTAACGTAGAAGCTTTCCTTGTAATATTTGTTGTAGAAGCAAAGTGTACCGCCATTTTCCACATCAACCTGTTAAGGTTCAATTGACCTCGAATGAACTTGCAGGACATACTATTTTTTTTTTCAATAAATGCAATATGCGTAGACATTTACACTGTCCAACTCCAAGGCTGAGGGACCGTTAATTTTTTACGAGGGAAGGGGGCTGGTGTGATTAGGGAAGAACCATTTAAAAATTGTGACCCCCCTCAGCTTGCAAATTTTTTCACATGCCCCCCCCCCCTCTTCTTGAAGCAGCGATTTCATTGATGGGCTTCTGTTAAAACATTATGCCACTTCAAAGTATTGCAAAAATATTTCAGGTGACCCCCCTTTCCCTATTTTTTTGGGGGATGGCCACCCTTCGAAAGCCGTATTTTTTCGCATGCACCCCCCACCCCCCAAATCCCACCAGCCTTAACTTCCCCGTAAAACATGAAAGATCCCTAACAGAAAATTAACCTTAGGGTCTGGCCCACTTAACAGAAGTGTTGAGTAAAATGAATAATAAATTGATAATATTAAATGGCAACGCTGAGATATGAAATTTCTCTTATAGTTAAGAAAATTTTCAGCAAGAGAAATTTGGTATCTCAAAGCAACTATGTAGTTTTCTTTTCATTGTAGAAAATTTAGTGGTAAAGCAAGTGGTAGCAAATCGACAAAAAAGCTATCCTGCCATTGAACAGACATCGTACCTGTGTGATAGTGGAGGCATGCTGTCAAGACAGGCATTCAAACCAATGAGAAGAGGAGAGAGGACCAGTGGGAGGAGAAAAGAGAGCGTAGACGGCAGAGGCCAGCATCAGCCCCCACACAGCCAGGTGCGGACTTCACCTGTGACAACTGCAACAGAGCGTGCCGCTCCAGAATTGGACTCTACAGCCACAGCAGGCGCGGTCACCCAACCACGAACTGACCAAACCATGGCGCGAACTCCATTGACTCCCGAGACAGGATGCCAACAACCTGTAATACCTGGACGATATCATATTTATCGACTTGCTACCATGCGGGTTAACACCAAATTTTACATAATAATTACATTTATACATCTCCAACTGGCATGTAGGATATCGTAGTCAGTGCACAAGATTGTCAAGGAGGGTGTATGAAAACACTTTACTACATCTGATTGATTTTTTTCGGCCTCCCAAGGCAGGGGCAACTCGTTATCTCGCTGTTCCGTTCTCAAAGCACCTAATGCAACTATTGACTTGATACAAATCTAAAAAAAGGGTCCTAAATTCAACAGCTCTTAACCTCAAACGTCATTTTTCCCTGTTCCGGCGATACAGAGCAACAGCAGCTTATGACTGATCGAAGGGAATTGCGCCAAGGAAAGGAACCCGTCTGAGCTTTAGGCTCTCAGTTTCAAATCAAAAACACGTTTTTTAATTGTATAAATTACGACCCTCGACGCTTTTTATTTTTACTATTAACTGATCCTTAAGTTTTTTCATTTTTGGCAATTTAGCATTCGCCATGAATCATTCGTTATGCAGTGAGTCTCTTTTCAAAGATAGACAAAGGCCTGTCAGTTATCGATGACACCGTAATATTTTTTGTCTTAGTTTACTTCTAACAAGACCTCCGTGATAAATAATTCAAAGCTCTTAGCCGAAAAAAATATTAGTGTCTCATCGTTTCTGGCACGTGGTTTAAATTGTTTAATCCCGGTGGATAAATACTTACTCTAGAGGGGACACAAACTAAATGAAAAATCTTGTGATAATCACCAAGACTAACAGGATACACATTTGGAAGAATTTTTCACCCTCTGTCGATACTTGGCGAGTTAAAATTCGTTGAGCTATCTTCCGTCGAATCAAATGCGACAGAAAATTCTTGAAAATGGTTTTTACCCGGTGCGAAAAGCAAGTGCAGTTGGTTCCCACTGCGAGCTAATATTTCAGTTTGTAGAGGAGCCGTGGTTAATCAAAAGTGAGCTGCATGTTCACAAACACAGCTGTTTAGAAAAGGAAGACAGACAATAAACGCATACAAACTCTTATTGAGAACTTTTGTTTTACGCTATTAAGAAATCGTAAAGATTATTGCCCTTTTTCAATTAAAAGAAAAAATTGAACATCGCTTTGCGGTCGACATAAGTGCCATGTTAAAGACAGTTGAACGTTACCTCAAATTTTAGTGAAGCCATTACGAGGAGGCCATAGGGAATTACGAAAAATTTGCCTTAAAATATCGATCACATATCGAGCTGTTTTGGTAAGCAATTTTTTTTTACATTTTCTCTTTTTCGAAAGTACAGAAAACTATGCCAGCAACTTGGAATATGTCACACTCCACCACAACAATTGGGTTTCTGCTTGCAAATGGCGCGTGCTTACCTGACCTCTTCGAGGGTATTATGGCGGCATCTGTGAATATTGCAACAACTATTGCAGGGGTAATTCTAAATGCTGTTGTGTGTGTGACTATTGTGAAGACACAAAGTCTCCAGACAAATTTTGGCGTTTTAGTGTGCAATCTGTCAGTGGCCGATTTACTTCTATCGTCTGTGGCAAAACCTCTATTCGTGACGCTAATTGTCACTGCGACTGGAGCCAACTGCGCTTCGAGTCCTGACATTATTCTGCAAGGTACTTTGGTGTTCAGTTTCGCCTTTAACGCCGCTTCAATGGCAGCTTTGTTTGTGTTGAGTGTAGATCGATGTTTGTGCGTTGTCTTTCCGATCAAGTACCCAAGACTTGTAACTCGCACACGAATTAAACGACTTCTTGGTCTCGGCTGGTTCGGGATTCTCTCGTGCATCTTAATCGCGTTCGTTTCTCCGGCCGTGAATTCGGAGGGTGCTCGGATCACTATATTGATCGGGCTAACGATTTGTTACGTTGTAGTCGTCATTTGTTACACTATGATCTACGTCAAAATCCGCAAACAGAACGCCGTACGAGCTGAAATGCAAAGCTCAAGCGCGGCCTCGCAGGCCAGAGAAAGAAAACTCGCTATAACCATGGCCCTCGTCGTTTCAGTGTTCACTTTGTCCTGGGCGCCTTTGGGCTGTGTGCTTTTAAGAGCGAGAACACAAATTTTCAATGTATCTACCCTCATTTGGGTTATTTCAGTAGGTCTCACAAATTCCGCTGTAAATCCAGTATTGTACTTTTTCAGGAATCCGGAATACAGGCTTGCGTCTGTCAGAGTTCTGTGTAACTGTTGCGGATACTTTCACGCAAGGAAAGTCGATTCTACTGAGTTAACACATCGCGCAAAAGATGAATTTACTCGTTGAATTGAGCGTGAAAAATAAAACTGGTCAACCTGAAGAAAAGGAACTGCAAAATACTGAGAGGAATCGCAAAAAAAAGATGGCGCAGCGCACAGTGCTCTTTGATTAAGAACATTCGAGAATTGTACTAAATAAATAAATAATTAGAGGTGTAAAGAAAGTGAACAAGTGAAAACCTGTCAGAAATCAAAGTCTCTGTGAGATACCTCATTGATGATTTGCATATGATAAGTAATGGTAATAGGACTGAGTGGAGTCCAATTCGGTCTGTAATCACACGCGTGATGAACAAAATCGTACAACCGCGTAGCGGGAGTCCGATTTGTTTAATCACGAGTATGATCGCAGACAGAATTGGACGACACGAAGCCTTATTGCCAATTAATCATAACTTTAACAAAATTTGTGATATATAAACTTCTCTTTTTTTTCAATCAAAACACATGAAATTCCAAGATTTTTTTTACGAGCAGATTTGCGAATTTTGTTACAGTTATGATTAGGACGCAAATGGGAAAACTGTGATAGTAATAATGGAGATACAGACACCCTCATCAAAAAAACTCACCACATCAGTATTAGGGCCATTAATGCTCCGAGTATCCTATATGTTCAATGAGGGGAACATGATTTGTTGTAGTCAGTACAACATATCTTTATTGCTAATATATTTGACTGTAATTGGGCATTTATAGTGGTTGCATGAAACACTTCATATAATACAAAACAAGGTGGAGCCCAATGTAATCCCTCCTTTTATGATCGCCGCTGACTTCCGTTTAAAAGAATTTTAAAAGGTAGAAAGTATTTAGAGAAGTTTAACAGTCTTTGAATGAAGTTTGTACGATATCTAGCAGTTACGACTTTTTACTCGGGGTATTTCCAGGGTTGAACGAGTCTAGTGGTGCTGACCATTCAGCCATGATTTACGCTAGGGCGGCAAAAATGCTGAGAAAGGACTGGAAATGGCATTCTGCAGTGATTAGTAAATCGCTTACCACTATGCCAACTGGATTTTTCTGTCCAATGGTAAGCATTGTAGTTTTCGGTTTTGCCTTCCCTCGATGTCAACTAAGCGGTGCACAATCAGTCTTAATTACTCAAGCTACCCTGAATTTTAAATTGCGTAGAAGTTTAATTGGTTTTAATGCGGGTGAAATGGATGTAACACGAATGGTGTTTTATTCGATCTTTAAACAACATTAGTATTAACACTCAGGTGATTATACAAAATCGCGCGCTCTGATTGGTTCGCTATCTCGGATTATGAGTCGATAATCACCTCGACGAACAAAATGGCTGCCAGTCGTCGCGCGCTTTTGATGAAATAAAAATGTTTCGTGTTATACAATGCTTTTTCATTTCTTTTTTTTTTTTTTAAATAATCATATGTGTATTTATACTAAAACAATTATTCGCCTCAGGCTCAGTGATTATTGGTGAATATTCACCGAGACAACACAACAAGCTCGTCATATTAATGGAAAAAATAATATCTTCAATTAAGTTCGATTTTATAGTTTACAGCCCATCGATCCCTCTCAAAGTCACTACAATGCAAAAATGTAGCAAAACAAAGCTCATGTTGTGTCCAAGTTCCAGATTTTTAAAAATGAAAAATCCGTAAGGTTTACAGCCATAAGATTGATCAGGACAATTCCATCAAACGACTCTGCCGGGTTAAGAAATGCGATTCGCGCTAAGGTTGAAAGTTGAACTTTATAACTCCTATGAAATAATTACAAAGATGGATGGTTCAGTTCAAAAACGTTTATTTGACAATTTGAAATATACTCTGAGATTTACATCGACGCTAGAAGGGCTCAGAAGTTTTTCAATTTAAATTGAATATTTTAGTATATAATCCGCCGAAGTACCTTAATTTATTCTTATCACCCCTAATCATCAACCTAAACCGTCACGTTCATGAAAGCACGTGAAATTCTCGGTTGTCTGCAGAACACAATATTCTATAGGCTTTGAAAGAGCTAAAGCAATAAAATTTAAACCTTGAAGCATTCAACGAAGGTATAACTGATCAGTCGGGCAAAACTGCTGAGGAGAACTATACCGTTCCAAACGTACGTATGGAGAATATCGATGCGAACCACAAAAATAGCTGCAATCATGTACACCATGTAACACAAAATTCTCTCAACACAAAATGTTATGGTTATCAAAAAAGGCCCATTTCGGCTATAACTTAGCACTAACACCCGTCCTTACCACGAATTCGTGAATTTACGCAAAAAGATTAAATGTTTGCTTTTACGCGAAGAAATCTCCAAACAGTTTGGCAAGATTGACTTCAGAGTAACCATTGGCATTAAGAACTTTGGAAACTGTGGAATGAACGGAGGAGTAAAATGGCGGTGCAACCTTGCGCTTCTCATTCGATACTGAAACAGAAAAGAAAAAAAAAACTTGTCTAGGCTAACAAATGTGCAAACATGAAATGTTTTTCGGTCTTAATGGTGATATATACACGTTATATAATGGGTGGTGATTGGTTCATGCCTATAATGTCGCGTACTGCGATAGGCTGCTTTGGGTAAGTATGCTGCGTCACGCGTTGGTCACGTGGAGATTGCTTTAATGAGATATGCTGTGAATAGCTGATATAAGCGAGCATACAATGTTTTTTGTAAAAATTGGATTTTTGATTTGATCCAGAACGCGGTGATTTTCGCGCTTAAGAATACAATCGAAGCTCTCGTATGCAGCCACGTCGGGAATTCAAAAAAGTGGTCGTAATTAGGTCTAGTCGCTTACAAGAGCGCGCTCTCGTACGCTACCAGGGAATGAAACAACAGACACTGGTTACTTAGGAAGAGCTTTAATCTAAAGAGAAGATGTGGTGTATTAGGACAGCGGTTGTACATGTAAAAGTATACATCCGGGAGAGTACAGGAGCGGGAAGAAAGTGTTGAAACGTGTACTGCGTGTGTTGTTGTCTTTTGCCTTCGGGGCTGCCTTTTGTGGCTTACTATTGCGGTTCGACACTACAGAAGACAAGAAGCAAGAAGCAAGAAGGCTTGCGCGATATTAGTAGAGGGGTGGCAAATGCCGGGTCTTCAAAAACTCTGGTCTCGCAAAATTTTAGTCGAATTTCACGGATCTCGCAGTCTCGTTTTTTAGCGGTTATGTGCGTCTCGCAGTCTCGATTTCTATACGAAAGAGTCTCGCACTCAAAACACTTTGAAGTCTCGGTCTCGCATTCTAAAAAGTCAAATGTCTCGGGCTCGCAAAGAAAAACGCTAGTCTCGCCGTCTCGCAAAGTCTCGCATTTACCATTCGCCACCCCTAGGTAGGTATTAGTAGTCTAGTACATTTAGCTGTAACATTAAAAAGTCTCTTTCTGCTTGCTAAAGAAGAATTTTGCAAATGTACAGCTTACTCTCGGGAGCTAACTCATCCGCAAAGATTGAAAACGTGTTGAAAGTGTTGAGTGCTAGCTTACGAGAACTTAAAAACAAAAGAAAAGATCAGTTGGTAATTCTTAAGAGTGGTTGCTGTCGCTTACGGGAGCTTTTCATTTCACAGTTTAAGTGAGAGTTAAAATGGGATTTCCTAAAGGTGGTCGTTACTAGAGCTGGTCGCTTACAATATTGGTGGCAACGACAGCTTCCACTGTGTTATGTCTTAACCCTTTAAGCCCCGATAGTGTCTTAACAGATTTTACTCTGGCTAACGCCAGACGATTTTACTCGTCACAAGGAGACCCCTCGGGGCTTAAAGGGTTAAAAACTATCTCCTTAACCCTTTAAGCCCCGATAGTGTCTTAATAGATTTTACTCTGGCTAACGTCAGACGATTTTACTC